>OX376204.1:2678956-3878956 GCA_947363905.1 Lithophane semibrunnea | reverse complement strand
CCGTAGCTTATTTTAGATATTACAACATACAAGCGATTTGATATGATACACAGTAACATTTTGTTGTTCTATTTGTCAAAACATAAAATTAAAAAATATGAACAACACTACTTAAAATTATGTCTGTCTAAGCAATGGCTAGTATGGGAAACTACAAAATGGTAAGTAATAATACTAAGCTGAGAGCACAGTTTAACCGACACTTAAGAAAGTAGTCCTTAGCCTAATGCATATTATCTTAACACATTTGACAGTGTCACGGATTTATGGTGGTCATATCCTTTCAAATCGTTCAAATTCAAATCCTTGCTCCCAAAGTGTGCTCTTGTTCTAAACGTTGTTTCATTGGTCAATTAAATTAGCCCAACTTGAAACTCAAACAAACGCTGCTATGTTGGCCCGAGGCATTAGGGTCGCCGCATGGTGTCAGGGTAATGGTCGACCGCATACAAAATCAGTATATATATTGCATCCCTAGATGAAGACTCTGGCAACTCAAAAAACCTCATTTTTCAGAAATGACGAAAAACTGTTTTGTGGTATATAAGAAAGATATCAAAGATCTAATGAGACATTCATAAAGGTAACGTTTTCTTTGAAGGTATCGTTATGCGAGTTATATTGATGAGGTATTCGAGTCAGGGATTCGATAAAGTCACTAACTCGAAACTCGTACTTTTTGAGTTAGTGGGGTTTTTATCTAGGGGTGCGAATTATATAGTCCTCCAGGCCGTATTTCGGCTACGGCGGCCATTCTCAACGGAAACTAGCCTTCGGCGCGAGATATATTATAGTGCACAAGTGTATGCACAGACACAGGTGCACTCTATCTTCCCTCACGCTCATAGTCCGATGGGACGGTAATCCGACACGACCGGAGAGAGATAAGGCGCAGGAACTAAATAATTATATCTCGATTTGTCGTACTGTAGTTTGGGACATGTATAGTCTTCGATTTATCGCCAAACGCTAACTATATAAAATGAGACTGTGCTAAAAAGCTTGATCGAGACAGTTTATTCATTCGTATAACAGGAGTAGAATGTCATCATGAAATATTTTGACAAATAGAACAATAATCAACATTTCTGCGTATAATTAGAGTTAAACGGTTATTGACGCTATTTTACAACTGTTCTCCTGTTCTGACATGGTCCATTTATTTTATTTTATTTCGAGCATAAAATTGTGTTCAGGCATAGTTTTTCAAAGTTTGATTTTAAATAGAGGACGCTGAATTAATGCATATTTCAAGAATCAATCATTAAAATCGTTTACTCAAAATTACACTGCAACCTTAATCCGATACAAAACCCTTGCTTTAAAAGCCTTATATGCGAGATTGAATTGAAGAAAGTTTTACAGAGGAGTTGAAAGTCGAGTAGACGTGCCTTTACACAAATGCACATTTATTTAGCGATGACTGTATTCAGCAACATTTCATTCACTTCAATGATACGATTATCTCCATATCGATAAGAATTAATCGACAAATCATCTTAATCGATTATACAAGCTGTATAAAATCTAGAAACATCAACCACATCAGAACAAGACATGAATAAAATCGATTATAAGATACGGTTAGATTTAAAATGGTAAACAGTCCTAATACTATAATAACACGACTTATACTAGGAGCGTACATTTAAAAAAGTGTTATTACTCTGAAAAAAGCGTACATTAAATAATACGCGAACTATTGTCACATTACTTGTGGGGTACATCCTGATGCATACTAACTTTTGTAACATAGTCTTCCCAATAGTTTGATCTAAGACCGGTATTATATTTTAAGGCTAAAATAGCCATAGCGACCTCTGCGCTGCCACAGACGATGGCGTGGAACTGGTAAAGTTTTGGCCAGCAAAATTTAGTTCATTGTCAGTGAAGACAAGGCTGCAATACACATGCTATTAATAAGCATACTTGTTAGCTAGTGGGTAGTATGGCCTTTTTAAGGTTCTAAGTTCGTCTGTATCTAATTTTTTATAGCATGCTCTTCTTAAATACGTATAATTTCGCATTGTCAAGCTAGTTATATGCTACTAGGCAGCATCTGCTCGAAATTAGCATGCTTAGTAGCTACTAGATAGCATGTGTAAAGTAATTGGGTAAAAAACTGCCTACCTATGGACATCGAATGTACTATCTCGGGTACTAGCGGTAAAACATTTTTCAACCTTATTACTAAGGACATAAGGGTGAAAACTGGTTCACCTTGGGCAATCAGCATCGATACCAACTTGGCTGCCTTATGTTTTCAGCACGGCACAGCCATAACTCGTGCCGAGAGAAGACTTTTGTGTCAGTAAAGTTAATTATGTAATAATTATTTTGGCAATTGGCTTTACTCGGTATTAAAGCGCGAATAATGCTACTAGGAATGTTCTTGTCACCCCAAATACTGCTTTGATTATGAACCTTCAAAACCCCGGCCATTATTGTTTACACACGTAAAAACTTTAGCATAGGAAATACTATAACTTTTAACAACTACATTTATCTATAGAATAAGTGAATATTTAGCGAGACTTCGATATGTCAATGTATTAAAAGGATTATATGAAATCTAAGACCAAAATATTCGGAAGTCCTGCGTTACTGTGTCATGGCTCTCGTTTCGATATTCAAGTGCCGTATTATGACGTTTTAATGCCATCATGATTCCAGTGCAAGAGAGAGATGGAGCTCTAGCACCATCCCTTTTTCGGTCTGGAATGATAATGGCATTTATACTTAATAATACGGGCCCAAATGTCTTTAAATATTGGCCTATAAGACAGATTAACGTTTTTTTTTAATTTAGGCATCTCTGCGAACGCAACTAACATCGATAAAAATTTCATAATACAGAATATCGACACGAGAAGCCAATGTCCAATGCTTTTGATGAAATCTTACAATTGATTACAGACCATGAGCACAAGCACTAAAGTCGAAATTTCCATGCCAGATTTCGTCAAAAGCGTTTTCAGTATACCTAACATACGTACACACAGCCACATATTATCTGAATTACACACATAGCTATATCTAAGTATTACACATAGTATATGTAAAGTTTGAGAATATAGTACTAACTCTACGATATCATGAGACAGTCGTTGGCCTGCAGGGTGTACTAACGCCCTCTACTGATTATCGCTACAAAATTAAACTAGCCGAAATAGAAAATAAGTTTCCAAATTGGCTCGGAATAAATTTCGAATTTCATTACTCAGGACTAAAATATCAAAAATTTTGGCCTGATCACAAAGTAAGGAAGTCATTTTATTAAAGTATGCAAGGAAATCCATCAGGAAGATATTAATCGCAATCTCTATAATATCTTTTAAAATTAAAAACGTTTATCGTTATGTAAAAATCTACATTCCATTCAAAACATCTATGACGTACAAAATTATAAATGTAAACACCGCACTGTTAGCTGCACTTATATAAAAACTACACAAAAATATGACTGCAACATCGCGCTTCCATTGCCTTACGATATTAAAAAAAACTGCATTCACGAATCACAGATCAAAAATAAAATCGCGTACAACACTCGAACCGAACCTATGCTGATATGTGCCGACGATACTCGTTTCAATAACATAACACTATACTATCCATTGACTCGCTCACACGATCTAACTTTAGCCGAAACGAGCTTCTCTTTAGAAAAGTTTCGCCGACTGCTTTCGGTCAAATTATCCACCGACATACGAACACCGAAATTCGGCGAAATTTTGGCTAAAATGTAAGCTAAGATTCGTTGAAAGTTCATCATCACACAATCACCTAGGAGAAATTCATGCCACTCGCATAACTTCGGTGAACTACACGCACCGACGCACTAACCTAAATAACATACAGATATTGGAAATGTCACGAACCATTATTTCTCGATATATACTGAGTACACGGATAACAACTACATTATATATTAAATACGATAACTAATTAATGAATGACTATGACGATACAGTTAACGCGTTTGAGCCTTCATTATGTAGCTTGAATCACGACATTGAACCATACAGCATGCGAATATATGGCGGATAACTACGCTAGAGGAATACATTAACAACGTTATAATAAACGCGAAATAAACTCAAGATACATAACAAAAGGCGTGTTCTACGCAATAATCATGGCAGCTCGACAGCTTAATAAATAAACGTTAAATTTCACAATACATTTGTCAGTTTAGTAAGACAAAGTTTAGAGCCTCATTGCTTCGCTTCGTGTTCCCGAGTGTTTCCGGAGATAGCCGAGCGCTAGCGGGCGAGGGTGGAGGCCTGCGGGCCTGGCGACGCAGCCACAGCGAGTAGTAGCGGAAGGGGGGCGCGGCCTAGGACTCCGCGGGCGCCAGCGGAGCCCCGCACGTGGCGATAGGGAAGGTCTTCACGTGCGTCTGCCACTGCGTCGACAGCTGGAAGAACTTCACGCCGTTCAGTTCCGTGCCGTCAATGTAAACTGTGAACAAACAAAAGTGTAATGAGCTATGGATGATAAGGCGTCTAAAGATCTGCCCACAGTATCATCAACTGCCTAGCCTTTTCCCAACTATGTTGGGGTCGGCTTCCAGTCAAACCGGATGCAGCTGAATACCAGTATTTTACATGGAGCGACTGCCTATCTGACCTCCACAACCCAGTAACTGGGTAATACGATACCCCTTGGTAAGACTGGTTGTCAGACTCTCGAGCTTCTGACGACCCCTAACGACTGTCAAGGATCCACAAATGACAGCCGGGACCAACGGCTTAACGTGCTTTCCGAGGAACGGAGGGAGGAGTCTCGGTTTGTGAAGATGGTCACCCATCCATGGACCAACCCCGGCAAGCGTAGCTTAACCTGATGGATCGACCCGTACGGCTGTTATTACTTAGCCACGAGCTCCTCACATCTGCCCACAGTATATCAACAAATAATGCAGAATTTTCATCAGCTGATTCCCTGTACATTTATGGAAATATACGACGAGCAAAGACTGAAGTGTCAGATGAAGGCCATAATCAGTCATGTCTAATGTAGGCTGCTGTAAAACATCATACATACGCGACATTTTTCGATAGAATCACGTCTACGATACCATAGCGCAGTGTATCCATCTATCACGAGGATGTTCTAAGAAATATCTTCTGACCCAGCCATTATAATTAATGAAAGCAGCCAACGCGTTATGAAACTGACGATTTGCCAGCGTGTTCCCAGCGAAGCGATTTGTGAGCGTGTTCTCCGCAGGTGCGAAACGAAGAAGCCGCGACCTCGCGACATGTTCTCCGCGTTTTCATAATTTTATACACTTGCTTGTCTCGCTCTCTCTTGTATACTCATGTCAATCGCTCTTGTTACGAAACCACGGCGAACTCGCCGCGCACACGCAGCGAGCGCGTTAAACAATCGCCTCCCTAAGAAACACGCTCGCAAATCGCCAGTGGAAAAAGCCCTTAAGCTAATAACTCCTTACAAATAAACATTGTATAGCGCCTGTATAGTTACACAACGCTTTGTCTTCTTCTTTCGAAGGCCAAATTACTAACGACTCATCACACATCTCATTACTCACAACCCAGTAACTGGGTAATACGATACCCCTTGGCAAGACAGGTTGTCAGACTTTCGGGCTTCTGACGACCCGTAACGACTGTCAAAGATCCACAAATGACAGCCGGTACCAACGGCTTAGGGCTTGTACACAAAACTGCGAATTAGCAACGCAGAAGCTAAGTGCAGAAGAAAATCTTAGAGTGCCGTCGCGTCGCTGATTTTTGCGATGCGTTGCGAATTCGTAGTTATGTGTGGGAGCCCTTAACGTGGCTTACTAACGACTGAAAGAGAAATCCGTTTGTAAATATTCACCTGATATAAAACGTTTATTACATGGTAAGGAAGTTAATGAATGAACGTATACCTTTGAGCGGCACGTTGTGCGAGCTCTTGGCGGAACATATGAGCCTCGCGACGCCGTCCACAGTCTGTGCACGTCCCACCTCCGCCTCGCCGCTCTTCTCCTTCTTCTTGCCTAGCCGCATTACTGGAAAAAACAATGTATTTTAGAATATTGCCGTGATGAAGTTCCAAATACAGTCAATCTCGACCGAGGCCAGAAATATATTTATGTCAGATGTCATGTGGATTAATCACTGGTATTCAGGTGCATCCGGTTAGACTGGAAGCAGACCCCAATATAGTTGGGAAAAGGCTAGGCAGATTGATGTCATGTGGATTAATATAATACCGGTCAAAATTCCTTCGGAAAAGACAATTAAATTTTTATCAAATTCTGAAAGATAAAAATGGTTACTGTGGGTCATCCTTAGAAGATAGACATAATATGCTATCGCGGACTTTTTTGTTGAACTGAATGAAGATGTATAATCATGTAGAAGTAGAACATTAATGTTATGTATCCCTTACGGTTTACGCGGTGCAGCGTAAACCGTAAGGGATACAGTAAAGCTCCCCCAGTCAGCATAATAATATACATCATCATCTTCAACAATAATCGTCATATTTCAACTAATTTACAAAAAAACTTAATGAATTAAACTTTCCTCATGAATCACTCCGTCTATTGGTGAAAACCGTTTGAAAATCTGTTCTGTAGTTTTTGAGTTTAAATCAGACAGACGCGGCGGGGGGGCCTTGTTTTACAATATATATCAATCTGCCTAGCCTTTTCCCAACTATGTTGGGGTCGGCTTCCAGTCTGACCGGATGCAGCTGAATACCAGTATTTTACATGGAGTGACTGCCTATCTGACCTCCACAACCCAGTAACTGGGTAACACGATACCCCTTGGTTAGACTGGTTGTCAGACTTTCGTGCTTCTGACGACTTGTAACGAAAGTCAAAGATCCACAAATGACAGCCTGGACCAACGGCTTAACGTGCTTTCCGAGGCACGGAGGAGTCTCTAAATGTGAAAATAGTCACCCATCCACGTCCAACCCCGGCAAGCGTAGCTTAACCGGATGGATCGACCCGAGCGGCTGTTATTACTTAGCCACGAGCTCCTCCTTGTTTTACAATATATATAGGAATGTATTTAACACCCCTTTAAATGAAAGAAACACAGTCATACTAACTCTTTTGCTTCTTCTCCTTGGTGAGGTACGTGATACAAAGATGCGCGTTCTGTCGCGTCACGTGGAGTGCTCGGAAGGAAGCCTTTACCGTCACTTTGCTGTCCGTACCATCAGACTGACGTCCTGGGACCTGTGGGTGGAAACAATGTTAATTGGTTTTGAAGATAGTAGGGGTAGGGGAGGCATATATTTGTTCTGAAGAACTGAATAAAAAAATATCCGCTCATCTGTTGATTGGCAATTAAAATTCTATTGTTTCTCGTTAATGACAGTTGGAGGTTTATAGCCATTCTCTTACAATTTTCTGATGACAATCACAAGTTGAAAAACATCGTGAGGAAACCGGCATGTCCTAGAAACAAAAATTCGAAGACATGTGACATCTACCAACCCGCACTGGGCCCGGCATGGTGGATTACGGCCCACTCCCTCCATCTCATCCCTCCCTCGTTTATTCTACAAAAACAAGACGGCAGCTGCTGCCGTCGCTGTTTAGCAGTTTTTGATTGAGTTCTATATTAAGCTGTTTAGGTTTTGTGGCTGTTATAATGATATTCTTTAAAAATTGACAGTAATACTTTAAAAAAAAACACTTTCAAAAGCACTAGCTATAGCTAATGAACTTACCAGCCAATAATCCAACTGCAACTCGAGCGGCTCAGTCCGGGCCAGCAGCGGCAGCGGCAGCGCGGGCGGCGCCAGCTCCGCCTGGTGCGGCGCCGCGTGCGCGTGCGGCGCGGGCGTGGCGGGCGGCGACGCGCGCGCCGGCGGCGAGCCGCCCTCGTCCAGCTCCAGCGACGACACGCCGCCCTCGCTGCAGCCTACGCGGACCTCCTGGACGAGGGAAACACATGCTAATTGATACCAGCCTATGCAGGGCAAAGGCCTGTTCTCATACAGACAAAGCACGACCGTCGATCACCACCCTTGTTTCAGGCGGATTGGCGATTTCAGACGCGTAAAATGATGAAGAAACCGTTGAGTCTAAAAGCATGAAATTTTATACAAGAGTTCCTTGTAATGTAACGGAAGTGATAACTAAGGAAGGTCAAGTCATAAGAACCGTGCGAAGCAGGGGCGGGCTGCTAGTGGTATTTACAGTTGCAGTCATTTGTTTTTCAAAGCACGTAATAAGGTAAAGTAATTAACTAGGTTATCCTAATTCTAACTTTAATATTATAAATTCGAAAGTGAGTTTGTTTGTTAAGCTTTCACGGCAAAACGGCTGAACGGATTTAGATGAAATTTGGTACATGGATAGACCATGACCTGGAATGGGACATAGGACTTTTTATCCCGATTTTCCCACGGGATCGAGACTTACGCAGGTGAAACCGCGGGGCGCAGTTTGTAAATAAAATTGGTTGGAGTATATTCAGGGTTAAACTAAATTAGCTAGCGCAACTTCGTAGACGTGATAGGTATCGATATCGATATAATTCCGACAAAACAACTTAAATTACTTGGTTTTTTAGGGGTATGAGGAACAGGGTGTAAAGTTCACTCATCCCCCATAGAAAAGGGAGGATCCTCCGACCAGACGGGTGTTGTGTCTGGCGGGCAACTGCCCAATGATTGATATTGGGTTTTTGTATATATGTTCACTGCACGGTAAACTCTAATTGCGCGATGCAGGATTTATGTGACGTCAGAATTTTTGTGTGACGTCAGGTCTTGGATGCGTAGTTCGCATGTGGCGATGTAGATACCGCCACAGTTTCATGTCACTTACCGCAATAAACGGCACAAATGTCTGGCTGGCGTCGTCGTCGCCCGACTTCTCTCTGTAAGCCACCATCGCCTCGCCGATCGGCACGTTGTTCACTGGACCGATGCTGTTCAGATACCTGAAAAAAACAGAACAATATGTATAATGTGCATATGGTAGCGTTGGATTTTGACTTTTATATGTATGGATTTAAGGTTCCTATTAAAATTAAATATAGAAACATGAAATTGAATGAAACTTGCATGGTCATATTTGCGTCGCTTAGAGTGGCTCGCGGAACATTAATAGGGAATATGCATATGATTCAAATAAGGGTCAAATATTTTTTTTATAAACTATATTACTTCAGAATTATGCCTCCATAAATATTTTTGAATAATATTCCTTTTTGACCGAGAAATATTTTTTTAAAGTGCCAAAAAACTGTGGGAAATTCAAATACTTGAAAAGCGACGCTATTGGTCAGAGCGGATGTGACATAACAGTCTATGACAACAATCAAAATGTCAATGTGTTTTGTAGGAGTGTTTGACATTGACTTGACACTTGTTTGTTTGTTTTCATAGACTGTCACGTCAACACACCAAGCGCGCCAAATGGAGGGCGTTTAAATAGCCCGGGTCGGTTGGTTTTTTTTTATATTTTTTTTTACGTACTTTAAATTGCCTTTTTGTCGCGGATTTTTTTAAAGATAACGATAAATTTATTTGTTCAAAAATGTGTTACATGATACAAAAAAATATGCACATATAGGTGGAAACATAATTTTAGCGGACTAACATGTTTTGCCTCACTCGGCGTACAAAATGTTTATAAATGATATTAATTAAATAGGTTTAAAAATATTATTTGGCGAAATAATATTTTTAAACATACATGCATATTCCTTATTCGACTCGATTTTCTCATTTAGCGAGGGCTTGAAAAATAAATTTTGAGTGGCGTAATATTCAGTGGTGGAGACCCGTTTGTTTTATGTTTGAACCAACCTGCCGATCCGTGAGGACATTTCGGCTATATCGGGCGCTGAGTCGTCGGCGGCACGTTCACAGATGTTCGGCCACGATTCGCTCGTGAACAGAGACGCGTAGCCGCCGTCTGACGCCGCCAGGTGGCGCGCTATCACGCTGGGCCCTGGTGGGAAGGTTGTTAGGAGAGATCAGCAACGTCAAAAAATTTAATAAGAATGAAAGTAACGATATTAATCGCCTCAAAATTGATTTAAACAGTCGACTGACCGCAATGTAGTTGCACCATGCAAAATTGCAATGTTGCAGGGTATAGGACATAATAGTAAATGGAAGGAAAGTACCCTAAATATTGATGAAAACAGATTTAAATAGCAACATTACTTTGTTAAAAACAAAGTTTTAAAGAAGAAGCCTTTAAAGTCTTTTTTTTATGTTAGCCTATAATGTCCCACTGCTGGGCAAAGGCCTCCCCTTTAAAGTATCTTACTCCAATAAAATTTTCAAAGGCATAGTATAATTCACATATTCTACACTGAAATGAAAATTATGTTTATTTCTGTAAGTACATAAATTAAAGCATTTTAAATGTCAAATGTTTGGTAAATATTTTAAAACAAGATGGCGCCGGCATTTCGTAGCTAACTGAACCCTGAAAATAAATGCCGAAACAAACTTAGAAGGATTGTTAGTGTACCTATAGGCACGTAGTAGAAGCGCACGCTGGGCGCGTCGTGCGGGCGGCGCGCGGCCAGCTCGGCGTGCGCGCGCACGGCCGCGCTGGCCGCCGCGTCGCCGCCGCAGATGGCCACGCGGATACACGAGCGACGAGAACTTCTGAGGACAACGCACGATGTTAGTATTCACTTACTTAATTACTGTAATGAACACAATAACAATAAGCAACATACATACAGAAGAGAAAATTAAGTTAAGGTTTAAAAATAAAATAACAACACTCATGAATCCTGTAGTACTTTTGACTGGTCAGTAAAAACAACATAATTTTATAATAATGAAAATACTTCTACTTAATAATTTCATAATAATTACCTAGATTATTCTTATTCAGTACATACAATTAAAATAACTAATATACTATACCTATTTACACTAACCTAATAATATATTACTTACATAATTAAACACATCTAATAATTTATAATAATATTACATTTCTGCTTAGCCCTCTTCCTCTCTCCTAATTTTGCGGTGCCCGACAGGGTCCATATTGATCTTTTACTTATTATACCATATATGTAACATATGGAATGCAATAAAAAATTGAGTATTGAGTATTGAAAATCTTCGGCCATTCAATCGCAAACCGATCGTTTGTTAGATTAGAATCCAAGAGAGTCCTAAACTCCAACGTAACCAAAAAGTAATTTAAAAAACATCCACGAAAAGTTTACCTTTTATTTAGTCAGTTTAGAAGAAATTAGGTAGAAATGTAAAGCGTGTAGTAAAATACCATAACCGTGAATGTATGCAAACATCCAGGGTACACACACTTCTTCAACCAACAAACATTTTTTGCTTAATCTTAAAAAAAAATGCCTTTTATTTTTCTTTGTCGCTACATTTTTAATTACCAACGACATACCTAATGACTTTTTTTAATGGAGAGAGATACTTCTGTATGTTGTGTCTGTAACAATGTTGTCTCTTTTCTTAAAATTAAAGAATGTATTTATTTATGCATAAAAGAGCCGGGTCACTCACTGCTTAGCCCTCGAATACAGCGCGTGCAGCAGCGGCCTGGGGTCGGGCGCGACGTGCGGCGCGTGCAGCGCGGGCACGGCCAGCGCCGCCAGCGCCGCGCCCGCCGCGCCCGCGCCGCTGCCGCCGCACACGCCCACGCACTCGGGGCCCGCCGCCTCCTCGCCCAGCAAGCGGGACACTTGCTCCGCCCAGGTGCGACGAGGCTACGATACATAGAAAATAAAAATAATCGGCGCCATAAACATTTAAAAAGTAAAAAAGAAAGAAAATACCAATAATCAATCTGCCTAGCCTTTTCTCAACTGTGTTGGGGTCGGCTTTCAGTATAACTGGATGCAGCTGAATACCAATATTTTACATGAAGCGTCTGCCTAGCTAACTGGGTAACACGATACCCCTTGTTAAGACTGGAGGTCAGACTTTTGGGGTTCTGACTACCCGTAACGGCTGTCAAAGATCTACGAATGACAGCCGGGACCAACGGCATAACGTGTTTTTCGAGGCAGGAAACAGTGTCTATAAATAATGGATGGTCACCATCCAAGAATCGACCGCGGCAAGCACAGCGTAACCTTTTTTTATTTGTTTGTATATTTCCCCTATGTCCCATAAATTTTTATTTTTTTTCCTTTAACTGAAAGCAATTTTAATTTTAAAACTATCCGTATATACCTCTAAAGTAGTAGGGCTTTGTGCCGGCAACTCATGCGCAGACAGCGGTCTCTCAGCTCCCACTACGAGCGAGTTCTTCTTGCGCGTCACACCGCCCCCCGGTATAAGGTTACCGCCGCTTGTCGCGCTACGAAACAACCGTGATCGCTTGTCCTCCTGAAACAATGGAGTATCTTAGGTGTTTTTTTAGAACGAGTGGATTCTAAACTCCATAGAAAGACTATATATATTAACAGCTACAGCAAGAACGATCAAGCTAGTCAACACACAACATTTCGGAGTAATACGAAATTAATAATTCCTCTAATCTTTATCAAAATCATATGTGATACTAGCTGCGCCCCGCGGTTTCACCCGCGTAAGTCTTGATCCCGTGGGAATATCGGGATAAAAATCATCCAATGTGTTAATCCAGGTTATAAACTATCTGTTTGCCAAATTTCATCCAAATCCATTCAGTCGTTTTTACGTGAAAGAGTAACAAACATCCTTCCATACATCCATCCATGCATACTTACAAGCTTTCGCGTTTATAATATTAGTAGGATAGTTAGAAGTTAGATGCTTCAGGAAGAGATAAGCAAAGTAGATTTTTCCGTCAATTTCAACACACTATAGACGTATGAGGAACATTAGAACAGGGTGTAAAGTTCACTCATTCTTTATAGAAAAGGGAGGATCCCCCGACCAACGGGTGTTGTGTCTAGCAGGCTACTGCACGATTGATGTCGGGACGTTGTATATGCTAGTCGCGCGGTAAACCCTGCTTGCGCGATGCGGGATATTGCGTGACGCCAGTATGATGCGTAGTTCACATGTGGCCTTGTGGATGCCGCCACAGCAACATTCACACCGGTTTAGTATTAAAGAAATTCGTGTCTGTTCATGTGACTGCTTATCCTTCCTTACATATTAAGTCCTCCGCCGCGTCTGTCTGTCGTCCTATTCGCGATAAACTCAGAAACTACTGCACCGATTTTCATGCTGTTCTTGCTGCTCACCAATGGTGGTTCTCGAGGAAGGTTTTAGTATACAGGGTGTTAGTGTAAACACCGTTATCCTTGAAACCAGTGGTTTGGTTTCATTTATAGAACGTAAAATCAATGGAAAAATACAACTTTTTTTTTAAAGAAAATCTACCTTTTTCCACAAGAATATTTCACCCTACACGCAAGGGCAACGACCGGCCGCGGCTGGCGGTTGGCGGGGGCGGGCGGGGCTCGCGGGACGTTACATGATCGTCCGTCAGCTGTTTCGCAGCACTCTCAAACGCGTAGCCATGAGTATCGGGACAGTGACGGATATTTACTTTTTAAAATCTTCTTATGAAAATAAGGTTTTTTTTTGTTGTTACTGGGACATTTATTTTTATATTTAAGTCAACTACCCATGGTTTGAGTGACAACGGTGTTTACCCTTGCATACTGTATAATAACCGACATCCACACGAGCATCAGCTAGTACCTACTAATTCCAAAATCGATGTTGATGCAGTTTTCACCATAATTTAGAGAATTTACATAACATCGAGATGTATGTCCTATGATAAGTAAAATATTAAATTTGTTCAACTAACCCTGATCTTGACCTCGTTAGGCGGGGAGCTGGACACGGAGGCGCCTGACACCGGCGCATCGATGGTCGCGTCGCCGTCTGAATTGCCGTCACTGGCGCGTTCATCGCCAGCTGTACTTCTGACCGCTTCTGATTCTGATGTCATAGTTAAAGTTAGCGGGGAGTTTAGGGGTGTAGCGAGGCTTTAATTTTTTTTAATGTTTGTTGAAGAATTTTTGAAGAAGCTGGAGAACATTTTCATTTTTTATTTCAAATATGTACAGGGTGTTTACAGGAAAATATCAACATAAAGCGTAAAATTTAAGATAGTTTTAACATGTATGTTTTTAATATTTGTTTATAGCCATATTTTTTCATTGACCAATTTTATTAAGTTTCAGACTTATAACCCTTTATATAACATGTTTAACTCAAAAAATATGTTATTATTAAATGTTAAACTTCTGAATGAATGAAATATTAGGCACAGTGTATTTAATAGTCAGAAAAGATAAGTTTAAAATAATTAATTAAGTAAAGGTTATAATTAAATTTGATCCAACCATGCAACCGTGTCACTTGTATCGAGTGGACGGGTGAAGACGGAAAGCAGTGATAGTGATAATTATAATAAAATAATAACAGACAGAAGCACGCTAATAGTTGTATTTATTATGTAACTTGATAGAGATTGTAAAAGAACTAAAGTAAATAATAAATGTTTAAAAGTGAGAATAATATAGTAATAAGGTCGCATTTTTATGGATTATTTATTTAGTTTATGATTAGGTTTATAATAATAAAGTGTTATGTCACAATCTCGATCAAATATGTAAAAATAACTTACTCTTTTATTAACAACCATAACAGACGGGTACGAGTAAATATTTGACAATAGTAATTTGTATAAGTTGCAAGTTACAATGGTAGTACATTTTTGTTTTAGAAAATGCGCAATGGCCGTACCCCGCCTCCTATCCGGGTGCGGCCTTAGAGGCAGCAGCAGGCATCACGTCTCTGATTTCAAACTATTGAAATGACGCGCCCCTCTACCGCATTTTACGTATACAGCGCAGTGGCGTGTACGTAAAATGCGGTAGCCCTCTACCGCATTTTACGTACACGCCACTGCGCGTCATTTCAGATTGGACAAGCTATATCAAGTTATTTTTCTTCAACTATGCATTGTCAATATCTATCGTCCACCTATTGGTCTATAGACTTATTAGTCCAGGCCATAGAGCAATCCATCAATAGGACTAACGAGCCTGCATTACCTGTGAGCGGCAGCGTGACGAGATGCCTCTCCCGCAGCGCGCTGAACTCGGCGCCCGCGGCCACGCTGGCGTGCCGCGCCACTGCACATGCGCCGCCTTCAGTCACAGCGTGCAACGTGGAATACCGTGGTAGTGCGTACGTAGTAGGCGGAATGCCATGAGGAGCGAATGAGTTTAGTGTCTGTTTTATTGGTTTTAGATTACAACAGATAATGGTATGTATTGTGGCAGTCACCATTTTTTTTGTCTCAAGAGTCTCGGAAAATATACCTTGCCTTCATACAATTTGAGTCTGATTTGGCTCGTCGCTGCATTTTTGACAAATTTGCTTAGAGCTGGATTCTATTTGTTTTTAGCTCTCTGACAAGATTTTCGTATTCAACGGTATGTACTTGCCATCTGATTCATTGGAAAGTTTTGATATTTCCCCATTTTGGTAACGTAAATTTTACAACTGAAAATTATTCTTGCTACCCAATTCGTGAGTCATTACAGTAGTATTCCACCTCGCACACAAACTAATCTAATGCACACAGCGTTACAAAACAAAACATAAAATATATCTCAATGTATATGTCTTCCATTAAAATGTATGTAAGCGAAAACAAAAGTTAAGCGATTACGTCACACAATGCATCTTCGAATGTATGCTTCGATGCTCAGGCAATTAATATGTTACTGATTATATCGTTTACCATACACTAGTAGTGTTATAATAATCAATGAGTGGCTAATCAATGTGTGGAGTTGAGCTCTTGGCCTAACTTTTGAAGATTGTGACCAAATTGTAATGTTTAACTGTCTTGTCACGTATTTTATGATTATATTTCCTTCTAATGTAAAATTTTTTTGCAGGATTTAAGAAATGAAAAACAGTTTTCAAAATTAACAATAATTTATTTAAAATAAGAAAATTAACAAATAAAATATTAATAATAATACAATATCACAAAAAATGTAAACGTTTTTATCAAAAAACAGTAAACTATCTTCAAAAATTAGACCGAGAGCTAGCAACATTATCTTTACAATATTTCTAATATTGCTCTATGGGTGGGTACGTACCATTGGAATGCCTGTGGTGTTCCTGGTTGGCCAGGCTCCTGGAACTGCTGAAGAACGGTCTCAGCGAGGGTTTGGGTGTGGAGCCGATGCTGATGGTATCCATCTGATCCGGACCTGAGTCCTCGCCTTCGCCGCATGATAAGGATTCTAGTTCCTGGAAAGATTATAAGCAGCATGATGATTACAAATAAAATATTAGGAATGATATCAACATTGTTTGCGCTTCATCACTGCGCTCCATAGCTCAAGTGGGCCGGCCACGTCACACGAATGCACCCGGAGAGATGGGCAAAGATCGTCACTCACTGGAAGCCTGAAGCCGCGGTCTACATCGCCGTCGAGGTAGACCGCGGCGAAGATGGTGTGACGATCTAATCATGTTTGCGGGGCCAACGTGGCCAGAAATCGCACGAAATAGAGAGCTTTGGAAGGAAAAAGGGGAGGCCTTTGCCCAGCAGTGGGACACATAATAGTGGGAAAATCTTCAAATGCTGTCAACATCAACCTTTCATGTTCACAAAACGGCGTGAAACCAGTAACCGTATAGAACTGAAATTTCCATCAACACAATAGTAGCAAATTGCTGCAACAACACTGCTCAATTTTTTTTTACCATAAATAAGTCATAAAAAAAAAAATATTATTAAAAAAAAAATTGTTTCGCCATAAAAGTGGACAGTGAGAATTTACGTTTTTCTAGCTGATGACTGTACCATTTTTTTCAAAATCTGTGATTGTGAATGCAGCAATTACTAAAATAAATATGGACATTTTCCTAAGAACGTTTTCGTGAAACTATAACGGTTAACCTGCCTTTTCTGCCCCATTTCAAAATACCAATCCTTAGACGGTTTTGGTAGTGATTAAACGTTTTACAAAAAAAAAAACTAAAAAGTGAAAAATTACTTTAATTTTTAGTCTTTGGTTTAGAATTTTCGTTATTTTCCACCGACTTCCAGAAAAAAAAAAACGTCGAATTGAGAATCTCCTCCTTTTTTAAATCTGTTAAAAAATAGCAATGAAACTATTCCCATAAGTCCTAGGGAATTTTACATTTTTGTTGCAGCAACTCGGCATGTAACATCTTACCTGGAACAGTTCATCGATGTCATGTTGCGCGTGATGCGTGTCGCGTGTGGCGCCACGCTCCGACATCTCCTCGGGCACGCGGAACCTCCGCAGCAACGCCGCGAACTTCTGCTTCAGGTTGCGTTGCTGTAACACGATGTGTAACGTTAGTTGCACGTTGTTTATCTTTGTGATTTTTGGTGAGAAATTTGATAAAGGTGACCGTATTAAGTGTAATGGTTATGTGATAACCGTAGTGCGAGTAATGGATGACAGGTACTTTCAATTTTGCACTTTTACTTTTGAGATATCTACGTGATAACCAATTAATCAATTTATACGTCTATTTTACTGTAATTGTGAGAAAGAATCTTCTAGAAGGGTCGCCCGCGGGCCAAAAGACATTGTAGTTAAGGCTGTACCCTACCTCAGATTTTATCTCGCTCGCACCATACTACTCGCGACCTGAGTGAGAGCGAGACGGAGTGGGACGCTAGCGGCTCTCAAGCCTCGGAAAGTTCAGGTAATTGCTTTTTACGGTGAACATAATGGTAATAAATAGAAAAAAAACATTAGACCTACTTTATAGATAGTTCAGTTATTATGCAGTTTCATGATCTAATTTGAAGTATTTTTTGAATACCAACGGTTTTTAGTTCTGTTTAGAGGTAACTTTGGTTTTTTATTTTCTATAGAGAAATTTTATGTAATCGTATTTTCGCCAAACATAGGACCTAGTATTAATCCTCAACTTTAACATATATTTATTTTAAAATTAATGCTGCAGTATTTTCGGCATAACGGAGGATCATGCTAAGAAATTTACGCCCTTAATTAGAAAGTTCTTGACGAATTAAACAACTCGAAAAGACCAAGGCCCGTACCGTTTATTTATCAATGAGCTCAATTCAATTCATTCATTATTTCTAACATTTTAGATACCTGTATTTTTCGTAGTACATTTTAAGTGTAAAATCTAATCTGAACCGGATTAATAATGTGACTTGTATAATTGTTTTAAATTATCTTATCAGCCGGTCTATTCTGTAACCACCTCACCGTGAAAACTTAGGTGAAGTGAGCTTGAAGTGAACTGTCACTGCCTTAGCATCAGTAGGTATCGATGACAATGACAGCTCACTCCACGCTCACTTCACCTAAGTTTTCACGGTGAGATGGTTACAGAATAGCACTACAGACCAAAACTTCGATATGGGAGTGTTGACACTTCAATTCAATTGTTTTTTTTTATTGTTTCCCATACAACAATAAGATAAAATGGTTATATGGCACGTGTAGACGTTAAAATTTTGACCTTGAGCATTGTTTAGTTTGGTGCATTACGAGATAATATTAATACTCGTATTGAGATAAGTGACGACACGGGCCAAAGATGTTGGTACAGGAGGTACAAGATTGTGTAAATCACAGCGGACGTGCGCAAAAATATAATTTATAAAACATTTTTTTTCCGTCTATCAATTTTTTAAGCTATAAAATGATTACTGACTCATATTTACACATACACAGCACAAAACACACAACACGGCACACAATTCTAAATGTCCACAACCCACTAAACGAAAACACACAGAGATGCGCAAGCGCATACCACAAATACATACAGTTTTCACCTCCATGGACCGAACGCTACTGAGCGGCCACCGTCTTGGGTGCAGCTAATCTAATCTAGCTGTGATTAGCTCACAAACAACGTGACATAATGTTTATACTACTTAAATGATATGACGCTATCATGTTTGTAATTAGAAAAAGCCAGAGGTCGTGAGTTTGAGTTCCGCTTGTGTCTATTGAATGACGTCACATCCGTACCTATAGCCCGAAAGAGTGGCGAGGGGTTTATTATAGTACACCCCATTTCGTAAATTATATCATCAACCCCCATGTTATCGAATCTATTGCCATGAATCGGACACAAATCCAGACTCCGGTACTAACAAATTCCTGATGGAAAAACCGGACTGCATGTTATGCATTCTATGGCTGAGTCCTGAGTGACGGCGCACCGCGCAGGCGGAATGAACGGCGGATAGAACAAATGCTCGAGATGTCCGAACTTGTCCGGAGTGCGAGCGGGCGCGCGCATTTAACAGCTCATTTGACGTTCCCCAATATACATGCCCCGATAACTTTGCATGAACGTATACGTAAGAGTTCGAAAAATCAAATTCATAATCCTCATTAATTGCTATGTTATCCATACAAAATAACAATGAGTATCATTCGAAAGCACCAAGTTTCACTTTATATTGAAAAATGCACTCAAAAACACGAATTAATCGTTGATTAATATTCTGACAAGGCGTTATTACAATGTCATAGCAACAAACTACGGCGGTGTGCCGTCACTCAGGACTCAGCCTAAGGAGGCCACATTTCTCTGTTCATTGCCTGGTTCTATTGAACTGAATGATTTCTTTGCATTATGTATATTGAAAATACTAACGAAATATCAAAGAAACAGATTTCGAAACTGCTAATGAAGGTTCTAGGATACAAGTGTAGACACCTAATATGTTTCAGCTGTGCCCAATAAATATAATACAAAAGTTTCACAGAAAAATAACTAACTAATTACATGAAGCATGCTTTTCCCAACTAGAAGACCACATCTCTACGGTATGAGAATAGAAATTATAAGCCTTGGCTTGCTGTTTTTAAAGTTCAGATTTGATTGAACACTGCAACATAATTTTAAGGGTACTATTCGCCATTATGTTATGAAGTGCAAATAGTACAGTATACAAGAGTGAAAAAATCTTCTATACTTTACTATTCAAACTGAAACACACTAGTAGTAGGTACAACACAAAACTCTTTGAAACTTTTAGTATATTAGTCATATTTTAGTCGATGAGTTATAGAAATATCCTCAAGCAATCTGAAGTCACTTTATTCTTTTTTTTTAACCCCAAAGGTGATGCTCTAGTCCTGCATCTCACCTGATGGTAAGTGATGATCAAAGGGCCTAGACAAGTGACAATCGCTTCCAAAGCGTTTCGTATTTCTACAACGACTTTCAACATGATTGACATAAGCTTTTCGATAGCATAAGTCAGTTCTATACATTTTTGCCTTTTCCATTATCGCTGATAGAATGTCACTTTGTCTAGGCCCTCAAGTGATAGTGGAACTGAGCTTCACCCGGAATTCTCAACCACAGAGGAACTGGCTATCTTACCTCTAAGGGATCTCGCGCACTAGACGGCCACAACTACGGCCAGTCGTGGCCGTCTAGCGATATTGTATGGTCTGCGACTAGTTGGCCGTTGCGACCAAGTGCGCAATTCGTATCGGTTTCTATAGTTTACCTGGTCGCTGCGACCACTTGTCGTGGTCGTGGCCCTCTAGTGCACGATCCCTAACTGCCGAAACACAACAATGCTGTTAACATTGTTGTTATGGTGACTTAGATAAGATGGTGGTAGATAGCCAGGCGGACTTAGAACCAGCCCTAGCACCAACCAAACCGAGCAGAAAATTTTGCCCCCACTGGGAATCGAACTCTGAGACAGGTAGTCTAACCATTAGACTACGCAGGCGGTTAAAATTTTGAGACCCCCTGTACAATACATGCATAAGACATAGACTTTAGAAAAGTTTTAATGAATTCAGCACAATTTCTATTCTCATACAAATATATACTAAGCGTGCGTGCGTAAGCGCTCACCGCGAGCTTCCCGCGGCTGCCTTTGCGTTTCGCGGCCGCGTTCTCTAGCTCACTGTCGCTGTCCCTGTCCCTGTCGTTCGCCTTAGAGTGCATATAACTCTGTCTCTTTCGCTCGCGCTCCATGAAGCTCAAGTCACGAGAACGGGACAACTGCGTGCAATGCAACGCCTATTACGCACAAGCTATATTTTCTACTTAAATATTTATAAGCTATAAATAAAATATTTTAAATTATTTCAGAATAAATGTTGGCCTGTAAATGATAAAAACATGGTAAATATGGAAAGCTCCCTGAAGCAAAAGCGTATTATCAAAACATGCTGTTTTTTTTTAAGAATTTATTTTACAAAAATAAGCAGCCCTTCTGCCAAATCTTGTATGCTAACGAATTTATCTCTTACGGGTACCTAAACATTCCCTAAAATCTTTAACTAAATTATAAAACTGCTAATTAGGAAAAACCTTATACCTAGCTCCTGTGCTAAATCTTCCTAGTCCGAGAGCTAGGGCTACATTTTATAATAAGAAAAAACCTAATATTTTTAATATAGTTTACAAAAGCCGGTTCACTTAATTATAATCCTTATTACCTTGGTATATGAGAGATCAGTTTTGTTGAAGGCCAGCTGTCGATGCGCGCGCCGCCTGGCGGGCGCTCCGTACGTCATGTCATCGGCTTCCTCTACCGAGCTGAATTCACCTTCTTCTTCTTCGTCTGAATAGCCGCGTTCTGTAATTTAAAAGTATTAATATTAAGGGGGATGCGCTAAGGTAACCCGCGAAATTCAGATTTTCTTACGTTTTTTGCAATTTGCAGGTCAGTATCAGATTGTACGTTCATTAAAATATGATTCGCGACCGTAACCAATATAGCTTTACAGAATTATAAACATTAGAATCAGCAATATAAATGTATTGAATATTTTTAAAAATCATGACATTTGGCTGAACTAACATATGGACAACTCAGCCAAATGTCATGATTTGCATTTAACCTATTAAAACTTACAAAAAAAAACAGGGTAAAAAAGCTTTTAAAGCATTCTTATTCTCATTAAGAGGGAAGTCTTCATCACGGGACAGCTAAAACTTACCAGTAATAAGCAAAGTATTGTTGTTCTTAGTGTCATGGTCCACCGGCGTGGATGCGAGCCCGGTGATGGTGAGCTTGGCCACCGGCTGGCCAGCAGCGGCGCCAACCTTGCCGCCAACTCCAGTCAGCTCTAACTCCATGTCCATTGAGCGTTGTAGCACCTGGGGAAGAAGAGGAAATTTAAATTAGTTATTATAAATATAAAAATCAATCTGCCTAGCCTTTTCCCAACTATGTTGGGGTCGGCTTCCAGTCTAACCGGATGCAGCTGAATACCAGTATTTTACATGAAGCGACTGCCTATCTGACCTCCACAACCAAGTAACTCAGTAACTGGGTAATACGATACCTCTTGGTAAGACTGGTTGTCAGTCTTTCGGGCTTCTGACGACCCGTAACGACTGTCAACGATCCACGAATAACAGCCGGGGCCAACGGCTTAACGTGCTTTCCGAGGCACGGAGGAGTCTCGGTATGTAAAGATGTTCACCCATCCACGGACCAACCCCGGCAAGCGTAGCTTAACCTGATGGATCGACCCGGGCGGCTGTTATTACTTAGCCACGAGCTCCTCCAGTTTTTATAAACATAACGTCACGTATTATCCGAAGAGAAGAGAATTCTCCAAAGTCCCATGCTAGGAGTGCGAGCCTATAATTCCATCAACCGAGCATAAATCCAGACTCTCATCAATCCAGACCCCAATAACAGACAGCGATGAGTAGCTCTTGATAGTCCTGCCTGGGGGTAGCAGGCAGGACTATCAAGAGCTACTCATCGCGCTAAGCAGTCGAGTTTCCAACCATTTGACCGACAGGTCGAATAATCGTTCGGCCTGTGAGAAAAGTAGGCTCAGTTTTGTGCCACAACTATGTGTTTGACTGCTGGCTACTTCTCCATGACAGACAACGGCTAACGGTACTAGATTGCTTATTTTCCGCCGACGCGAAAAATAAGCAAGTCTACTGCAATGTGCAGCTCTTGTATATGAGTACGTGCTCAAACCAACACCCGGGTCGTTGCAGTCGACGCGTCGGCGGCTACCGCCGAAGAGTCGACGGCTGTAGTTGTCTCGGGCAACATTTGTGACTAGCTGTTGTCCGCGGATTCGTCTGCGATGCAGGATGAAAGTAGCCTATGTCCATCTCCAGATCAAGGTCTACCCATTACCCATGTGCCAAATTTCAATTCGAGCGTAAAAGCGTATCAAACTCACTTTCGCATTTAAAATAATAGTCAAGAAATAATTATCTCTCAACGATGCACGTAGGTAAACCATAGGAATTCTCATTTCTCATATAAATACCTCGGTTAAAATTAAAGACCAACGATTTGTGCGATCATGAGCCAGTGTAATTGCAAATAAATCGGCGAGTACTAAATTGAATATCACAATAAATTCTGCGCAAATACCGCACAGTGATGGAACTAAGTACATAATGATAATAGGGTGGACATCAATTTGCGACGGAAACCACCCGAGGTTCGTAATTTATTCACATTAGTGGCAAATTGTTGGCGGACTCAAAATTGTACATCGATTAACGGTCACTGAACTAAACTAGCTAACATGATAATCAATGTAGGGATATCTAGGTCACAACAAGGTGTAAATCTATACGGAATTGTTTTGCACTCATCATGTTTTGCCTCCATTACGTTATGATGGCCTCCACTAGTCGAGATGCTTACGTAAGTAAACACATTCTCCTGTTATCAGAACATGAGCTTTTGTTTTTTAAATCATGCTGGCACGACAAGAAGTACATCATCTTATCAGGTGGTTAGAATCGAATGTTTATCACAGACCATCTAGGTAGTGGAACGTTACAAAGTATGGTGATCACTATGTCTAATATTCCTAACAACACCGAACTTGGCAAACGGCACCCTCATTGCGTACACGATCAATCAGAACCTGAATCGGTTTGAAACAAAATGCTAATCCATTGCTTCATAAGTTCCAAAAAAAAACTGTTCAACAACGTAAATAACGCAATGAATGTTGTTGAACTGTCAAAACACGAAAATAAGTTACGCAATTAGATAGCAGATTAGTGAACGTGCCATTTTGAAGATAATTTCTTCTTGTTCTAGTCATTATCTACCCTCTGGGCTACCTTTTAAATGTAGAACTAACATGCTAAAGAAGAAAGCTCAAAATTCATTTACTTAATAAAATAAAATAAATCCATCAAGCGCAGTCGGGCAATACCTATTTCTACCATAAAGCGTAGCGCTAATAAGAGAAAACCATTTTAATCCCGCTGGCCGGCGCATTTAGCAGTGACTCACTAATTAACAGCGTCAAATGTCCTGCGAGCCTTGATAATGAGGGCGCTGCAATTAAGGGGCTAATTTTAGAGTTATCTATGAGTATGTACGTACTAGGTACATTGTTTGTAAGGAAAATATGCGAGTTTGAGAGGACTCATCCCGTTTGTCAACATGGAATGTTGGAAACGTTTATTGCTTACGAGAATATACAGAAAGTTATGCAGAATTATTGAGGTGTTTATTTCGGATCGGAAAAAAATATGCTGCATGCAGCATGACCACCGTAGAAATGGTTTTTGTTGATGAAAGAATAGACAAAAGGACAGATAAACAATCACAATCTGTCATTTTGTCTATTCTTCCGTCGATAGAACTCATTTCTATGGCGTTCATGATACGCTTGTTGCTTTTCACACACCGCACCATTTATGTTACCTGCACCATCATTTTTAGCAGTTTAATCTGGTCTGAAGTTTAATCTGCACGGGTTAGCACGGATTACCATAAAAGTATCAACTAATGCTAAGCATTGCCTGCTGCCACGAATCAAGTCTTCATTCCCTTGATCAAAACTTACGACATGACAATCGACGATAGTCAAAAATTCAGACTTAAAAGTCTGAGTAAATTTATGTCGGTTACTAGAATTTAGGTCTCCTTTCCAGCGAAAATCAAGGCCATAGCATCGGTGACACTTGGTACCTAGCACCGTCTAAAAAATTCTGCGTACTACTGAATACTGCGTCAAATCAATCTGTCTAGCCTTTTCCCAAATATGTTGGGGTCGGCTTCCAGTGTAACCGGATGCAGCTGAATACCAGTATTTTACATGGAGCGACTGTCTATTTAACCCAGTAACTGGGTAACACGATACCCCTTGGTAAGACTGGTTGTCAGACTTTCGGGCTTCTGACTACCCGTATTGACTGTCAAAGATCAACGAATGACAGCCGTGACCAACGGCTTAACGTGCTTTCCGAAGCACGAAGGAGTCTCGGTATGTAAAGATGGTCACCCATCCACAGACGAACCCCGGCAAGCAAAGCTTAACCTGATGGATCGACACTTGTGGCTGCTATTACTTAGCCATGAGCTCTTCCTCCTACTGAATACTGCGTATTCACCTTTAATCCCTAGCTACAACAAATTGCCACCACACTGGATATTCGGTACAAATCCGTGAACTACTAAAGAAATCGATTTCAAACAACCGCCAAGATTTAGCGCGGCCTTCGAAGAATCAATTGAAACGGTTTACGACTCCTAAAACACTGAGATCATAACTTTATAGCTGTTGGAGATATTTGAAAGGGATACTATTTTCAGTCGAGACTGTTGCGAGTAACCTTGCTCCTTGCTACTCATCTGGCATTGAACTCGATCTGCGCTTTAGTTTTACTACTCTGTAGCTATCCAAACTATTAACCAACACAATTAAAACGAGATGTCTCTTTCGGAGTGTAAAAGTAAAAGATTTAGCTAAAGTAGACTAACCACTAACGAGCAATCGATTGCAGTATTCTAGGTGTTCAATTAACGGATCTTGTTAGAAACACAATACTGCGCACCAAAACAAATATACCGACTTTTTTTTTTTTGAGGGTGGGAAGACGTGACTTCTCCCGCTCCGGATGGAGCGGAAGGTCTTGTCAGACTTTTACTGACTAAAACCCACCCGTGTTCCTTCAGTTGCCTGTTGCCAAGGTCCCGGTATCCCTTTCGGACTTTTCCGCAACCCTGGCAGGCATCGGTCCTAGCGGACCGCGCCAATTGTGCTGACATCTCTTGGAGGCGCGCGTGGAACACGACGAGCCATTGACCCGGGCCTGGTCCTTATCGCACGGCGAAAATATACCTACCTGACGTGGATCAAAAGGCTCCCAATTCCAACGTCTTTATGGGACTGGGCAGGAAATGTCTGTCGCACGCCGGACAAACTGAATCGCTGAGAAAGTAAGACATGTTCGCGGCGGGCCCCGTAGGAGATGGTGGGACGAACTGGATAAATTCCGTCGAGGCTGGAAGGAGGACGTGCGGGCTTGCGAAACATGGCAGGAGTGAAGGGATACCTTGCCCAGGAGTGGGACAGAGCAGGCTAAGAAAAAAGAAAGTGGATTCTACTGTCTCCTTTGCACAAGGGTTATACCCTAGAGTATATTGCATAAATAACCCCATGCATGACAAACATTCTGCCCAATCAAATCGAAAGATGCATATTCTCGGTCAAAGAAATGCAACGACCCTCTGGCCTCGAATATGTCAAGGCAGAGTGCAATGGACTCGGCTTATAACTGAGGCGAGCTTATACACCGTGTAATAAAATCAATAAACCACATATAGGTACACTGTAGTTACATAATACAAGGGAAGGGAGAGTAAGACAAAGGACAGTAGTATTCACCTGTGCACTACTAACACGATCATACTGCCAGCCAAGCGTAGCGATGTGACAATATCCGATCGGAATTGTGCATCGCAGCACGGTATAGGGCAATGGACCATACTATCAGGATCGGGAGATAGCTATGTAGGGTCACAGGGAAACTTGCAGTTTGCATAACGAGTATTTGAAAACTTGACAAGGTTCTGCTGGACTACAGATAAAGAAAAAAAATATCTCATCTTAACTAGGATTTCTTTTGCAGATTTTGTAGACAAATAGACAAAGGAATAAAAAATGTGCCCATGGCCCAGCATGGTTGGCTTGTCCCACTGACAAGTATGTGGACAATACTGTTCTTCTAGTACCCATACATCATAAATTCCGTATAGCAACCAGGCTTACCAAGGGGTATCCTATTACCCAGTAACTGGGCTGTGGAGGTCAGATAGGCAGTCGCTCCATGTAAAGAAATGGTATTTAGCTGCATTCGATTTGAAGCCGATCCCGACATAGTTGGGAAAAGTTAGGCAGATGAGGATGACGACATTCGTAACCAGAATGAGAATTACTGACCTGATCCATCCTGATAACACCCTCTGCCAAAGTCTTGTACCCCAGAATTGTGCGGTTCTTGTATTTCTTGCGCCGCTGCAGCATTATCTGCAATCTGAAATGCACAAATTATTATATTAAACGGGGTCTTTATTTCCTATAACTTTCGTCTAGTATTTATAACCTTCGTTTAGTATTTTCTTAATGCAGAATATGATCCCAAAAATGTCCAAAGACTGTACCAGCAATCATCTTAGGTATCGTTCAATTTTAGACGTAAATGAGATTCGTTCCGGTCAATTCCAATTTCAAGCTTTTTTTTTCGTCTAGACTTTCTATATTATCGCTCAAAACACTAAAAGTAAATCCACTAATAAATTCAAACTACAACCCATAATAATTAAGCAAACCCAAAATCGATTATAGCATAGATATACAAACAAATCGATTACTCGTATTGTAAAACTGTTTATAAAGTTTTGCAGCAACGATGGATCTTCAAACTGAGTATAATTTTATAGCACATTTTTATTGTCCAGAATGTTTATACCATGTTGTTTAACTGTAGTGCTCGGATATATGGTAAAGAGACCAGAGTTTTATAAAAATAGTCGCTGCTTTATAGCCGTTTGGGGAGTTGAGAACAATTTGTGTTGGATACACAACCGCGTTTTGGTTTTACAATGATGTTTTGTATTCAGGGAGAACTCTCCCTATACATTATTAACATCTCTTCAACATATGTTGAAGAGATGTTAATAATGTCTCTTCAACATATGTTGAAGAGATGTTAATAATGTCGTAATGTATTGCTTTTTAATCGACTAGATTCAATTCTATTTTTACGTTCAAAAGTGTCTTCTATAATTGAAATAAATAATTTGACTTTGACTACAAATTCTGCTAATAGGTAACTAAGTACCCACCATCAAGAAAAGAAATAACCTGACAAATGCAAGAGAGAGAGAGAGAGACTGTAAGAGAGAGAAAGAGAGACTGTAAGAGGGAAGAAAATTAATAACACTATCAACCTTGACCGTTTAACATGAATACTTTACAAATTCCTTCATTTAACGACTGCATTAAAAAAACTACTAAATTAACTATAAAGAAACATACCGCGCAAAAACTAGATTAATGTCTTCATAACGAGAGGAGAAGGGAGACATGGTTTATAGTTTGCTCAACTTTTATTATAGCTTTCTTAGTTAGTGGATTCCTCGAGAAGATACGTGTGGCGATTTTATTGTTAGTATTCTGGGCGATAAAGCTTATTTTAGAAGCCCATTATAATGCTAAGAATGTGTTTTATGACTTCATTAGTTAAGTTTAGGACTGAGAATAAGGACCACTAGCGGCAGAATATTGCAGCATAGGCACATATGTTAGGAAAGAGATTTTCAATACCAAACATAAATATTCATGTCGCTGTCTTAAAAAGACTTGAGTGAGACGACGCGACTCTGTATACAGTGTGTTAGTGTAAACACCGTTATCCTTGAAACCAGTGGTTTGGTTTCATTTATAGAACGTAAAATCAATGGACAAATACAATTTTTAAACAATTTTTTTAAAAGAAAATCTACATTTTTCCACAAGAATATTTCACCCTACACGCACGGGCAACGACCGGCCGCGGCCGGCGCGCGGTTGGCGGGGGCTGGCGGGGCGCGCGGGACGTTACATGACCGGCCGTCAGCAGTTTCGCAGCCTCTCGAACGCGTATCCATGAGTATCAGGACATTGACGGATACTAACTTTTTTTTTATTTTTTTTTTTTATTTTGTATTGTGCGTTTAGTTTGTGCAGAATAAACAATTTTTCTTTCTTTTCTTTCTTTTTTAAAATCTTTTAATGAAAATAATGATTTTTTTTTGTTGTTACTGGGTCATTTATTTTAATATTTAAATCAACTACCCATGGTTTGAGTGACAACGGTGTTTACCCTTGCATACTGTAAAGATTTTTTCTCTTTTTCTCGTTTTAGGACCGCCACTACCGTCCGTCTTACTTTATAATTGCGACTGCGACTGCCCCAAGTCTTGGCGTTTAGTAGGTATAGTGGCATTTTTCCACTGGTTAAAGACATTGTAATAATGAAACATTTAGCGGTGTGAAGAGCGCTTCAAAATTAACACGTATTAAGCACTAACCTGTTACCATCCCGCTTCACAAAATGCGGGTACTGCAGCGAGAAGCACAGGTCGAGCTCGACATCAAGCGGCGGTACCGCGATGTCGTTGGAGCGCAGGGTCCGCTTGGAGCTGTGCATGCGCGCCGCAAGGATCACGGCGCCAGCGCCCGCGCCGCCTGCTGCCCCGCCGCCGGTTTCGCCCAGCGCACCGCATACACGGAGGCGGGTTATCCGTAGTGTGCATAGCCTGGGGAGTAAAGAGAAAACTATTGTAAGTATGCGACGAGAACTTTAGATGCGGGTTAGTCCGAAAGGGATACCGGGACCTTGGCAACAGGCAACTGAAGGAACACGGGTGGGTTTTAGTCAGTAAAAGTCTGACACGCCCTTCCGCTCCACCCAGAGCGGGAGAAGTCATTGGATGATTTCATGAGATAGTAAAATACAGGGTTAAAAAAAAAAAACGGCTGTTCCCTACATTTTGACGAGTTATGCGAACATAATTGTAGGGAACAGCTGATTTTTTTTTCGCGATTTCAGGGTTGGTCCCATACTGAAAGTTGTTCATAATGATGAGGACCATGACTATTAGGAGGATGCCCATGAATTAAATTTCATTCTTTATAGAGTTTTTCATTGATTCTTCTAGTTCGTAGAAGCGCTACGACTGCTACGAGTACTACGACGTAGCTCTCATTCATCCACATTATCTTGCCTTTCCGTTTTATTTATTCGTAACTAGCTGCTTCACAGGATTTTTATGACCAAGTAAAAAATTGAGGTGTTATACACATAAACCTTCCGGAATTAATTCTCTAAACTCTAAAGAATGGTGAAACCGCAACAAAATACGTTGCGGAGTTTAGAAGATTAACGCGGTTATAGAGACAGACGTGTAAAGCGACTTTAATTTACAATAGGTATGGACTATGCCCAAATGACTAATATGACCACGATATTTATGCAAACATTTAAATAAAATTTATTTATTTTCTCTCACAATGGTTTTGTAGCACTTAACAGTTTTGAACTAAGTATATAAATTCACATTGTGAGAGCTGGTCCATCATAAGTTTAGGAAAACCTGTGTCAACAGAAAAATAATCCATTTCATCTTAACGTAAAAGCGATTTCAAAGATATTTTTGTCGCTATAAATAAAAGTAGACAGGTGAAAAATGTATGACATAGCAGTAACATGTCGAGACAACTCGTTGCCGGCTCGCTACACCGAAAGATTACATGCTGTGACTGGGACTACATGTCGTATCGTGTTTGTCAAGATTGGCCAATATTTGGACCATACTACCAAGCCTTTGGAGGTTCCGAGTGTAACTAACATGTGTTTTTTGGGCGAGAATTTTTACGTAACATTTTTATGAACAGTGTCTGGACCGAAGTATCTTCCAGATAAATTAAAAACTCGACGGAACTTGAATTAATCTGATCTGTAAAGCTTATGAAAAGGCCATCGGTTAAAATATTATGATAAGATATACTGTAGGTACAACTAAGATATTCAAAGAACGTTGAAATTATAGAGTAACACCCAGTTGCACAAAGAGAAACATTAATTCCCCATTACAATTAAAATCATTAGTGTTAATCCATTACGGATTAACACTAATGATTTCATTAATTTCATCAAGGAACCATTAAACACGAGTTTAATGTTGTTTTAGTATTTAATGACAGATTTAATAGTTAACCGTTTCTGCAAATGGCTGTAAGTTATTTATTATAATGAAAAATTAAATTGACTCTATTTTCCTCAGCTACAGTTAAATAAATAAAAATAATTTGCTAGATATTCAAGATGCCGTCCGATCAGGACCAGGCCCGGGTCGATGGCGCGTCGTGTTCCACGCGCGCCTCAAAGAGATGTCAGCACAATTGGCGGGGTCCGCTAGGACCGATGCCTGGCAGGGTTGCGGGTTAGTCCGAAAGGGATACCGGGACCTTGGCAACAAGCAACTGAAGGAACACGGGTGGGTTTTAGTCAGTAAAAGTCTGACACGCCCTTCCGCTCCACCCAGAGCGGGAGAAGTCATTGGATGATTTCCCACCCTCAAAAAAAAAAAAAAAAAAAAAGATATTCAAGATGTTTTTTTGATAAATTTAATATCCTGTGCGCAAAATGTTAATAAAGCCTTCGAAACCTTATAGAGCAAAAACGTCGCCCACACAATATTATCTCATTATTTACAAAGGACAACATTATATTTTAGCAAACAACGTACACACGACAAAATATAACAGAAGTTAAACTATTCTGAAAAATAATCTATCGGCTGTAAATTCGGATCCGGAACTAAGCCGGATTTAGTTGGGTGCTCAGGAAAAGAAATAAGCTGAATCTATCAACCAGTATAATCCGTTTCGGATTCAAAGAAAGATAAACCTTTTATTTCGTTCACAGATTCGATGACTTATCTGCGTATCAAATGCGACCATTTATTTTCGTCTTGAGTAAGGAGGCAATTTTATTACCATTTAATATATCTCTGTCCAATTCCGGTGGAATTAGGATATATCCGCATTTAATCCTTTGAGATGAGCGTGGAATTGAGATCTGTTTTAGAAATGCCGTGTAAGGCTGATTTATTACGCTTAAAAATTGGTTGGATTTGATGAGATTGTCTCGTTGTTTTATGTCTCAAAAAGCGTTCCATTTCAACCACGTTACGAAGATAACATAACATTACGCCTGTAATCCCTGAAGGGTTATTCAGAGGTGTACCTTTTTAGTAACACCTACATTTCGCCAGTTATGTTTAAGTCCCATGTAATACGGGGCGAGCCTATTGCCATCAACCGGTCACAAATCCATACTCCGGGCCGCTACTAAGAAATTCCTGATGGAAAAACCCAATAACAATTTGCCCGACCTGGGAAACGAACCCAGGACCTCCTGCTCAGCAGTAGCGACCACTAGCCCAACGCGACAGTCTTGTAGGGCACGGAAGAGTATAAGAACTCCTAAATCACATTCAACATTCAATATGATACAATACTAGCTTCCGCCCGCGCGGTATGTCGATGAAAAGTAGCCTTTGTCCTGCCCCAGGGTGTCATCTATCTCCTTGCCAAATTTTGTCGAAATTCGTTCAGTGGTTTAGACGTGAAAAGGTAACATACTGACAGACAGACAGAGTTACTTTCGAATTTATAATATTAGTATGGATTTTACAGAGGCTTTCAGTCCTTATTTCAATATTAATTATTACGATGTCAAGACTTACTCAAGTAATAATTAATCTTAAAGAACCTTTTGCATACATTTACAAAGCCATTAAGAATTTCTGCACGTAATAAATAACACGGCACTGGCGGGCGCCGAGACGAGTCGCATGTGCTGAGAAAATGTTTAAAGTAACGTGTAATACGTAATTCTTTCTTGTGATTTAAGATATATTTTCTCTTAGGACTTTAACATGCTATTTTTAGTATCAGGCAGTGGACGATTTTACGATTACACGTTTTCCCGACTCTGCGTTTAGTCGCGATAATCGCGCGCCAAAGCGATTGTGTTGAGACTGCATCGCGTCTTATGCTACGGCTACACTTCGCGTTATCGCGAACTTTTCTTCGTGCGCTCTCTCGCACACCCCTCGATTACTCGCTAAGCAACAGAGAGCGCACGAAGAAAAGTTCGCGATAACGCGAAGTGTAGCCGTAGCACTAGGGACCCGTTGCTTTTGAGTAAGTACCTATTGGTTGCTAAGAGATCGGTCAGTAGGTCACTGTATCAAGCGTCCGAAAATTCGCAGACAGATGATGTTTAGTTTTGTATAGGTTCTCTAAGAGAAACTTCCTTAGAGTAATTATATCTCTTTGGAAACGTTTTAGGCGGCGATTCGATTATTGGACGAGAATTAAGAGTGTTTCAAGGAGGAGTCATAGGTACATTTCGTTACATGAGAGAGACGAAAGATTTAACTATCTCTGTCTCTCAATCTAAATCTCTCTTATCCTTATTTTCTTATTTTTAAGAAGTTTCACTTCTAGCACGTGTTTAGCATAGGTTTAGAGCTCAGTCGCTGTATCGAGTATCCGACAAAGTCCCGACAAAATCGCTGGTGATGCTGCTAAAAGTAGCATGTTTGGCTAAAGCCCTTAGATATTTTTTCTTAAATAAAAACATCGCCCTGGTTGGCGCCCGGGCGAATACTTCGTGCCAGAACATGTGAGCAATGATGTTTATTATGTGAAAACAAAAATACCTTTTTGTACTCGCAATAATAAAGGAAATACTTTTCCTGTGATTTTTATTTCTGTTATTATTTTCCGCGTTTTGTTTGTAGGTACTATGATTTGATGATACAGAATATAACCTAAATTAATTATAACAATATAGGTACAGTGAATAAACAATAAAATGTAGAAATTGTTAATTTAAATATATTGTGCTTTTGCCTGTTCATCATAAATACATGAATAGGTTAAAAAAAACTAAAATTATAAATAATCACCAATAATGTATTTTCCGTGATATTTTTCATATTATCAGTTTTTCGACTTTTATGAATTGTGTTGTATCTTAAAACATTATAATTGTAATATGCTACCCGTACACTTGAATTATTCGTGATTGAAGATACAATATGCACCTACATTACAAAAATAATCATTATTCAACAACAGAACAAGTAAAGTCGTGCCTATGGCATTAAGTCCGCCTCTGTAAATTTGTGTGCTTAAAGTATTCAATAAATAAATAATACGCCAAAGAGTAGGAACTAACCTACATCTACATATAAATGAATATGGCAACTTTTGTCACCCACACAGCACAATCTCTGCAAAACGGGTTCAGACGTCCAATAGGCGAAGCTATCGTTTCCTGAGAGTCGTGATAAGTCGCACGGCTAGTTCAGTTCACTAACTGCACATACCTGAACCTATGTTCAGGTATGAAACGGACTCCATAACTACCCACTAGCTCGTATATTGAACCATGTTCTGTTCGAAAAGTATCTGTTTCAAATGTAAATAAATGGATCAGAAAAGGTTTTGTGGATGCCAAAGTGTAGTGTAACTGACAAATTGAGTGCTTTGATTTGATACTTTGAATACTTTCACCAGAAATTGAATTTTTAAATCGGTTTTGACAATTTGAGGTTAATTTTATAAACTCAAACTTGTTGGAAACCTTCTACATATGTTACTTTCCTTTAGTTGTGTAAGAATTTTACCCGAAAATCCTGAAAAGGGTTTGGTTACACTTTCATCACATACATTTTGGAATGCAACAAATACATGCAGACGTACACGTACTACAGATACAGTTATTAGTGTAAACAAACCTACGCATTTTGAACTTAGGTCATGCTGTCTAATTCAGCTAATTGATATGCGTAATTCGCAGAATTAAGTAATTTGTTTTTCTTCGAATTGTCGTGCATATTTGTTCATACATTAGGGGAGTGTCTGCCTCGTATGATATGGTTTCTCTGAAATTAGCTTGACACTGCAAGTACCTAAAAACAGTACAGTCGAACCAGCTTTTTGATACCAAAAAGCTTGTTCGACTGTACTTTTTACAGGCAGATAACTTGCAACTACTTCAAACCATTTTGTGAGTGTTTTCAGTAGTCAACAATCCTTTTACGTCGTAAGCCATTAGCTCAAAAAGTTAAATTACACACACAATCAAAACAAATTTTGGCAGTGTAGCGGAAAATGAATATATTTTGCCTGTATACCAAATAGCTTGGTCGACTGTACTAACTTTACAATTTGAGGATCCATTCATTTTCCTACGACCAATTTGATAACAGCATCAAATTGGGAACCTTCTTAGAAGGTTATAGGTACTAAATCGTCCCAAAAAGTCACCATACTAATTTCCAAAGCATCATGTAAACGGTAGCAGCAGGGTTCCGTATCATCAAGCAGCTTTAACGTAGTCGCTCGTTCGCAAGCCAACCGTCCAGTCCGAACCAGTCGTTATCTAGCCAGTGCAACCACTGCAGGGCTGCCGGCTAACTTTTCCCATGGCTAAACGTGGTTTAACTTTTATGTTTCCTGTGTAAAAGTTAGCGGTATTCACATGGAAACCACGTACATAATAAAGCAATTACTGGAAGTCTTTAGTGATAGTATAGTTGTGTTGTAGATCGTAAAAATTGCGAAGTTATGGTAAACAGTCAATCTATTCTGTAAAAATCTCACCGTGAAAACAACATCACGCTTGTAATCTCCGAAGGGTTAAACAGCGGCGTACCTGTACACCAACATTTCGCCAGTTATGTTTAAGTCCCATGTAATAAGAAGCTACCCTATTGCCATCAACCGGGCACAAATCCAGACTCAGGGCTGCTACTGAAATATTCCTGATGAAAAACCCAATAACACTGCCCGACTTGGGAATCGTACCCAGGACCTCATGCTCAGTAGCGCTTGCGACCACTAGATCAATGAGGCAGTCGTGGGGTGTCAATAGTGTCAGTTCCTACCCTAGCATCATAGTGGAATGACAGCTCAAGTCAAGCTCGCTTCACCTAAGGTTGCACGGTGAGATTTCTACGGGGGGCCTACTTCGTGGGGGAAAGAGATGGAGCTATACGTCCTGTAGAGCTTCATCTCTTTCCTACACTGAAGTAATATTAAAATTGTAAGCGGTGGTGGTAGGCCCCCCCATGATGTAAATAATAAATTTAAATCGCAAAAGTTGTTGCAGCCGTGGAAAAACACATTAGATTCTATCACACGCAATAGTAAATGTTATAGCCCCAGTGTTAACGGTCTTTGGTCTGAGAAGAAAACTTCGCTCGGGTAATTAAGCAGTTGAAGAATTTTCCAAGTTTGTCTTTGAATAGCTTCAAAGCTCTACTTTAAAATTGAGATGAAAAACCTGTGAAAACTTTCAAGGATAATATTTAGTGGTTTGAAGTGAAACTTAAGGACTTTAAACAATAGTCTAGGTACCCAATTGATTAAAGTCATTAATTTTCCAAAACTTGACTGCTTAGCAAAACTGAATAAGCCTTATCTTTCGACAAGATTAACTAAGATAAGTAGATTCTTTTATATTTTGTGAATGTGGGAATTTTAGACCATTTTCTATTTTGTTAAGTACCTGGTACTTATTGACAGGCCTACAATGTCCCCCCATACCTTTTATCACTGTATTCGAAAATATTATAAAAGTCTTTTTTTTTTTTTAAACCGTGTGACCGTGGTGTTTCTTGCCGGTTCTTATCCATAGGAAACGATCAATTGGAACCGTGCATCTAGCTTCAGATATTTCATAAGTAGGTACCCATGTAAGTTTATGTGAAATAAAATATTTTAATTTTGATGAATATTTGAAAGTTTACTCATAAAGGAGGATCGGCAATAATGTATGGACGCTGGTCTCAGCGCCAATAACAACCACACATATGCCATTAGATAGGTATTTTAATATAATACAATAACTACAACGGCGGCTCATTCCAAATCGCTGTGTGAAAAAAGTTGTGGCCATGTTTCGCACGACTGACCTGTACGCTAGACAATGGAACCTTTGAATAGTTAGTCACTTCTGGTGATCACAGTTTGAATGTTTGCAAATGTATATGCATTCCGATGATAATAATATGGAACCACTGAGCTGGTCTGATTATGGATCTGGACGCTTCGATAGCGGAACTCTTGAATAGCCAGCAGTAAACCCATCGAGTTTGGGCTTATTAGATGTGTCTCAGCAAATCCTGTTCATTTTAGCTGATGACTGAACTAGACACCTATATGGTCCCATTGGGTTGGTCTGATTATGAACCTGGACGCTCTAGATAACGGAACTCTTGAACAGCTACCAGTAAACCCATTGAGTGTGGGTTCATTAGATGTGTCTCAACGAGTTCTGTTCATTGTACCTGATGCAGTCATCAGGTAAAATGAACAGGACTCGTTTAAACCTGGAACCTTTAAATGGCTACTAGTAAAGCCACCTAGTGTCGGCTCATTAGACGTGTCATAACGAGTCCTGTTCATTGTATCTGATGTAGAGCACCTGATGGTTGGCCTGGAAGGTGGATAATGAAGTTCTGAAATTCCATCCAAACTCAGTGTTTGTTTTTTACATTTCGCACATACACAAGTACGTTTTTGCGATTATTATGGATGACGGTATGTAAAAAAACCGGCCAAGTGCAAGTCGGACTCGCGCACGAAGGGTTCCGTAACATTATCTATAAAAAGGACCAAAAAAAATCACGTTTGTTGTATGGGAGCCCCATTAAATATTTATTATAATCTGTTTTTTTTTGTTATAGTGGCAACAGAAATACATCACCCGTGAACAATTCAACTGTCTAACTATCACGGTTCATGAGATACAGCCTGGTGACAGACGGACAGACAGACAGACAGCGGAGTCTTAGTAATAGGGTCCTGTTTTACCCTTTCGGTACGGAACCCTAATTATTATAAAACTGTTTACTATTCCATTTCTTTTTTATTATTATAAAGACTATGTTAATGACCAACAGCACGGAACGCAAAATAAGTAGACATAGGGTTGTGAAGGTAGAACTTGTCCATGAGTATATAATTATCCTTTCAGGCGACACAAGATAAAGATGTCCCTCGATGCACCGAGAACGCCTAGAAGAGGTATTGGTCAATGAAACACCTAATGAAAGGACGAAACGCATGGACATGAGCATGCTTTCCACCCTCAACTATTATATGGAGCACAAAAGTGGTCATTAACAAAGCGTCAAAAGTCCGCACTCACGGGTTCAGCCAGCGAGCAATGGACGAAGTATATGTATTCTGGGAGTCGAAACTTACTGACCGCAGGTCATCGTCATCAGGTAAAATGAACAGAGGCTCTAGACAAAGTGACATTCTATCAGCGTCAACGATGATGGAAAAGGCAAAAATGTATAGGAATGGCATATGCTATCGAAAAGCTTATGTCAATTCTGTTGAAAGTCGTTGTAGAAAACCGAAACGCTTTCGAAGCGATTGTCACTTGTCTAGGCCCTCAGGACTCGTTGAGACACTTCTAATGAGCCCACACTCGATGGGTATACTAGAAGCTAATCAAGAGTTCTGTTATCTAGCATCCAGATCAGTCATCAGGTCCTCGTCATCTGGTAAAATGAACAGGACTCGTTGAGACACATGTAATGAGCCACACTCGATGGGTATACTAGTAGCGGTTCAAGAGTTCCATTATCTAGCGTCCAGTTCCCATTATCAGATTAGCTCGATGGTACTATATTATTGAAATTATTGTATTATCATCGCATACATTTGAAAATAGGTATTCAAAGTAGACCACTAGAAATTATTAATATTCAAGTGTTCCGATAACATAATGTCTAGGTCCGTCCTGCGAAACATCGCCACAACTCTTTTCACACAGCGATTTCAAAAGAGCCGCCATAGTAGTTGTTGCTCTATATTAAAATGCCTATCTAATGACATAGGTCTGGTTGTTATTGGTCGTGGGGACCATTTTGTCCGATCCTCCTTTAATACTGATAGTTATACAAATGTGTTACCTGGAAGAAGAATCCTATCCCAGATGAATGGTCCCCTCTACCAAATGTGGATTATAGCTGGAAAAAATTGCCTTAATCCAAATGCCATTAATAATACCAGCTTTTCCCTGCCAGCCCTACAAATGACAGTGGCTGGAGGAAGAGAAAGGCGACCGGAACGTGCATGTCCGTCGTTTATAGGATAATATGGCGGGCCCTGGACACTTGCAACTAGTTCACGACGAACGTTCCAGCCTTTCACCGTTTTTAATACCACTAGATTCCGAGAGTCTAAAATCTAAGCTGTGAAAAGCATAATTACGAAGAAAGAAAAAGAAATAGGTAAATAAAAAGTGTAATAAAAAAAAATTGCAGGGAGAGAGATTTGTAAATTATTTTTCATTACAAAATATTCCATCATAGAAAGAAAATCTTCATTCAGGAACAGTGCTTTAAGGGTCTTTTGGCGCTTGAATGACATTGACAAGGGGGCGTTGTTGGTAAACATTTTTGTGTAATTGTATAGAAAAATCAAGATGGAAGCGTTAGTTCCGATTTTAACCACGCGCCAAAAAAATCTTGTAAAGTTGTACCGAGATAGCTTTGATAGTAAAAACCGGGCTACTAAGGAGTCCAGATTTCTACACTATTAGATATTTTAGTGCTTCCTTATCTTCTCTTAAATTCAAATTTTCTTACGTTTTTTTTTTTTTTTCAATTTACAAGTCAGTGTCAGGTTGTACGTTGATTAAAATATAATTCGCGACCGTAACAAATATGGCTTCCAGAATTATAATAATTACAATCAGAAATACAACTCCTAAGTTAGAATTTCGCGGGCTACCCTGACGGTTTCGCCTTAAGTAAATATTATTAATCAATTAAATGCAAAGCTAAACCAACCGCTTTATTTAATTACCACACGTCTCACAGTTGGCATCAAGTCCTGTCATAGCGCAACGCCATAACATTTGAATAGCGGGATTAATTAAGATCTGCCATTAGGGCATGAATATTGAATATCAATCTGCATCAAATGCAAATCTAATAGTAATTTAGAGGATGCAAAGCTTTGTAACAGACAGGCTCCATCATTGATGAATGGCCGTATTTGTGCACAGTCGAATATAGTTGGCTCTTTGGTAGCATTATGCTGCAAATGAATCCTCGCAGATAAATAAATAAACAGATCGTAGACTTATTACTAAATTACCCAAAACTAAAACTGGTCTAGAATGCTGAATCACGTTTAACTTCTAGACAATCAAACAGCAGGCGTAGCATGGCGCTTTCTATCTCTACGAAGAATAGACATAGCTTTTTCTATACAAAGTGACAGTTCGTTTCTTCATTTTTGACATCCACCGTAGAAATGTTTCCACAATCTGTCATTTTGCCTTACATTTCTAACGATCTTTGTCTACGTCTTTTTGTAGGTAGACTACTTCAGAAGAAAGTTTTCTATTCTTACTGTCAAAATCACACTGACAACCGATAAATCCTATGACAAAACCGACAAAACAAAGAATTATGAGTCGAATTATGTAAAAGAGTGAATTTCGTAAAAAGTGCAGTTGACTCTTTCTACCGTGCTGCCGTCGTACTGTCTACAGGAAACGTAATTTTTGTCTACTCTTCCGTCGACAAAACGGTGCTCATGCTACGCCTGCAGGGGGGCTAAAACGGCCACATTAGCAATTCCTCTAAAAGTAATTCATTTCCTGAATTTCCAGCAGTCAATTCCTCTAATTTGACACAAAAGTAGTTCATAATGTGTGCACCATTTTACGAATCTCCAGAAAACTGTCAAACAGATGAATTATTTCGTATTATGAATCGCACGCAGATCACATTATGAATTGTCTGTTTATGACATTTTGCGATAATTCATAATATTTTACAATATGAATTGTCAGTTTGTAACATTTTACGATGATTCATAATATTTACCAATTATGATTTAACTTTATTCCATTATTATTATTTTGTATACCAATTTTTATGAGCAATATTATAATATATTTGTAATGTATGAGATTCTTATTTAATATTATATGCGAAATTGCGAATCAGATCGTCTCCAGTACGACATAATAATGTAAAACTTTCTTTAGGGGGCCTGGTGACCTGACATACAGGTTTTGAAAAAAACTTAGTTTAGGCACCAGTCTTCCACAAATTAATTATAAATTTGTCTCTGTAGACTATTTATTTACTTTCTCTGTAATTTGTGGTAAGAAAATAAAATAAATAAATAAATAAAATAAATGATTCTGCCAAAGTGACTTTTTTAAGCCCTCTGAAATGAGATTCTCAGTAATTTGGATAAACGATGACTGGGCAGTCTAGATACCTACACTCCAGTTTCTGTAGATATTGTTAATTCAATTTAGAAATATTGCCGACCATCAACGAGTCTAGCCAACAATTCTCACAAAACTCTCAATTTCACAGCAATCCAATCAATTCGATGGTCACAGATCGCAGACCAAATAAAATTTATGAAGGCCCTCAACAAATCGCGAGCGAACAGATAACCACAAAACTAAATTATTGGTTAGCTAACGGACGTATCTCTAACAATAACTCTCGTTAAACTGCGATCTGCTACGTTAAACCTGGTTTAACGTGGTTCACGACAGAGTGCTTATCGGGTGCGTCCATAATTAAACAAGTAATAAAGGCAGGGAGATACGGAGTGGTTGTCTAAGGAAACATTTTTTTATTACTAGGGACTCCTGTAAAGGGGAATGGGTTTTTGATGCTTGTAGGTCAGCACGTGGTTTAGAGGGGTGATAAAAGTGTCATTATTATATTTTTGTTTTGGGTAACCCTTTTGGAAGGCTTGATACACTAATGGGGAAAAGAGTTTCTGCAAGGATGTCATATGTAAGGGTTCTGTATGGGTTGAATTATAAAAAATATTAAGATTAGCTGCAATTTCTATTTAAAAATGTTATAATAAAGCTTAATACTTTAAAAATAATGTGATACCATTAAACACAGTTTAAAAATAATGGCTTTAATATTGTTTGTTCAATAGGTATCTAACGGTTAGCTATAATCGTTTCGAAACGTTAATCTACGGATATTCAATTTGTTGGAACGGTATATTGTGAGTAAAAACACATTATGGGTTTAAGAATAAATGGCGCTTGCAAAAAGTGGTCTAACAAACGCTTTTTCAGGATAATGGCGCTTCCCGGTGGATTTATTGCGACTTTCATAATACGAGGCTCTAAAAAGACTGTGTAAAGGGCAAACACTGGAATATGGTGTTTCGAGCAGGCTTTGGGTGTCGTCAGACAACTTTAGGTTCAGAGGATTAAAACAAAACAACAGCATTTCCCTGTCGGCGAGCAATAACTAACAGCAATACGAAGAAACTATAGCCACCGTTATAAAATTTCAGGTACAAGTACCCAATCAAGTACACTTTGGCAGAATCATAATAGGAAAATATTATGAATCATCGTAAAATGTCACAAACTGACAATTCATAATATATGATCTACGTGTAGGTAATTCATAAAAAATAATTCATCTGTTTGACAGTTTTCTAAGGAGATTCGTAAAATAGTCCATAAATTATGAATAGCTTTTGTGTGCAATTAGAGGAATTGCTAAAGACAGCTGGGAATTCAGGAAATGAATTGCTTTTAGAGGAATTGCTGATGTGGCCAGTTTAGGCCTGGTAAAACTAAGTTTCCGCTCGGAAACGGAATATTTTATTGATTTTATTTTGATTTTATGTGATTCTAATTATGATTTTGATTTTGGCCTTGATTTAATGTGATTTTAATTTTGGAGTAATTCTAAATTGGAATTTGATTGAAAGCATAATTATGTTCGGTGAGTTGAACTCATCTAATTTTGAGTAGGCTCTCAATATCAATCAACAAATAAGTAATGCATGATGTGCTTACCTGTAAGAAATTGGTACACTATTCTATAAGTATTGGATCTATCTCTTATCTTTGTATCGGTGTATTCAATTGTTGGTGAGCCAAATAAATAAATATTTCCGAAATTCCAACTAGTTCAACACCACTAAAGGAAAATTAAAACCACAGCTAATAAATCAAGCTGCCACAAGAACTTTTTATACCCACCGAAATTCGGCAAAAACTGTAGCAATGAACTCATAAAATGGCCGGCAATATATCTGAAAGAAAAGTGGCTTTCAAAAGGATTCATGGAATGGAAGGGCTCACAATGGAAAACTTTTTAATAATATAACTTTTTGTGGCAGAAAAAAAGTAGAGAAAGCCGCTGTGCGTTGTCCGGACTTTCAAGTCGGCGGTTCTGAGCAAGAAGCGATTATGTAGTACTTAGGATGAAAATATGGAATCTTTTTAGATAAGATTTAATTACCATGCTGTTGGTGTTCTGGAAGCCCAGAACTACCTGTATAAAGGTTCGTACATTTCCTAAGGACTAGGAATGGGTATAGAAGGGCTAGGAATGGGCTAGGAAAAGAGTAGTGGCCCAGTGGTAACGGCCGCGACTTACGAGTTGTAGGTCGTAGGTTCGCACCCTGACAGGCGCTTCACTTTGTGTAAATTATTTCATCACCACTGCTTTAAAAACGGTAAAGAAAAACATCGTGAGGAAACCAGCATTTCTTAGAACCAAAAATTCGAAGACATGTGACATCTACCAATCGGCACTGGGCCCGCGGGTGGATTACAGCCCACTCCCTCTCGAAGAGAGGAGGCCTGTGTTCCAGCAGTGGGAACATTATAGGCTGATTATGCTATTATGCTAGGAATGGGTGATGGGTGGTCCTGAGGCCACAACCCAGGGAATCGTCCAAAAACCTACTAGATGTGAAGCGATGAGTTCTTCAACTCAGCCTGTCGCAGTCCACTGCTAGCCATAGGCGTCTTCCAAGTTGCACTACAACACCTGCATCCTAATTACGTAACACACTTCATATCGTTCAAAATGATTCAATCACAATCTGAATCATTTTGAACGATACTAATCCATTGCTTCATATTTTCGAAAAATTTGTCATGTTATGCGTCATTCATCACCTTTGTCTTTTGAGAAATTTTTGTTTCTCAGTAATTTACTGGTAATACGACAATGATGCGACTATGATGACAATTCTTTTTTTACTTTTCCCAGTTCTTTATTTTTTGTTTTCTTAACAACATTTCTCTTACCCTTTTATTTTTTCCTGCTTCGCATAGTTTTGACGACTTGACAAAACATCGAGATTTTTTGACGTATTATACACATAAACCTTCCGGAATAAATTCTATAACAATAGTGAAAACCTCATCAAAATCTGTTGCGTGGTTTAGAAGAACAACGCGGCCATACAGGACAAACACGAAAAGCGACTTTAATTTACATATAATATGTATAGATAGATAATTAGATATAGATTAACAACGTGGACGAGTTCGGTATTATGTTAGGTAGAGAGAGCTACATACATTAATTAAATTGCTTACCCTCGACGGACACATTTCAATACCACACTACACCATTGCCTTTTACTAAACTCGCTTGACGAATATCTATCAATGAGTTCTTCATTCATTTCATTCACATATTCTCAAAGAACATGCCGCCGACCAATCCGGCTAAGGAAGCCATTAGCTACCCGCACATGCCTGGCCCAGTTCCCGCCATGCATCGCCACGTCATTGGAAAACCCCTCACCAGTCCATTGCGGTAATTGGACCGACTGCAATCTATGTAGACTCGGCTTTAGGTCGACGACATTGCAGACCTATCGTGTTAATGGGGACGCCAAATACAGTGGTAGGCTTCTAGCGTGTTTAAAATGTGCAGTTTAAGTTGTTTGGTAGTTCAGGTAGGTAGTATTCGTGTGAGACTGTTGGATAATTGCTTTTAATCGTCGTTTGTGGTAGCTGACTTTCTAAGTACAGTGTTTAGTTTAGTAACTTAATAGTTTGTATGTAGGAGCCGCAAAAAATGTCCCAGTAACAGCTGAAAACACGAGTTCACCCGTTCACAAAAATACCCCATTATAAACTGAAAATTCCACGAAGTACGTATTGCATAAAACCTTTTTTAAATGAACTAAGTTTAACAAGTTTCGAATTCGGAACGAACCCGTCTTTGTGTCACCCGTCAACTTGTCAAACACATAGCTACGAGACAGCCCAAGCAACGGTTATCGAAAGTATTTTTGACTGAATATTAGTTTGTAACTAAGTATGTTACGTTTATATGGACACGCTTTCAGAGAAAATCTTTTACGGTAACTATTGAACTAGTTTATGACTGGAACTTGGCATAGAATTTAGTGACAGCCAGCTCGGCAGTTCCCGTAGATTTTCAAAGGCGATTAGGGGTTCTGCCAAGAGTTTGGGCAGCCTCACGTGCATATTCAAATGATCAGACATTTTGGTATGGTACGGTGATTATCAGCACCATTCATGTAGTTCTTTATTTTATTACCTTTAGCGGCTGTGGGTCACATACACGATGTAAACATAACACGAATACAATTATTCAGCATTTTTCCCGGAAAATGAAATTAATTTCAAATCAGTTATTAATTAAACATTCTGCGGTTGAACAACCGACCACATTTGATATAATGAAGCACAGGTCCACAGTGTTATGAATGCAATTTAATGGTACTTAAGATACGTCAGTTTTATGAATGCGACAGAACGCGCTTCGAGTCACGTTCTGCTGCACCTAACGAGGGCACACCGAGTGCCAAGGATTCACGATCACTGACACTACATTCATTATACTAACTGATAATATAAATGCGAAAATGAGTTTGCTTTTTTGTTTGTTACGCTTTCACGCTGAAACGGCTGAACGAATTTGGATGAAATTTGACATATGGGTAGACCACGACCTGGAGAAGGGCATAGTCTACTTCTAACCCTGGATCGCAGACGAAGTCGCGGGTAATTGTATGTTTGTTACGAAATTGGAGTTCTGGATGATACTCGCACATCCCAGGGAAGCAAGGCACAAAAGGAAGAGGGTAAGCTTCCTCTCTCTTCAGCAGATGCTGAAACAAGGCTGCCGTTGGCATAATCGTGGTCTTCCATTTCTTAGCAGTACGCACAATTAGTGTGTTGCCAAAACGCTTTGTGCAGCAGCAAAGGCAGAATTTAGCGGTGGTGTATCGTCATATATTATTCAGGGTTGCCAATTTATGGGGATCTCCCCAAACTGCGGGGAATCTCAAAACGATTGGGGATTTTGTGGGGAGAGGACCATGCGTTTTTTTTTTCTCCCAAATTCGGGTATTTTTGCCAATGATTTTGGGGAATCTCGAACATAGGAATTAGCAACCCTGTATATTACACGACTGTTTGCTTCAAAATGTGTGTTGCTTCTTGCTGTTTCGTTCCCTAGAGGGGCGTATAGTTTAACAGTGCAAGTAAACAGTACCCAAAGGATGTGTTAAAGCAACGTAGATATTTTGCTGAAACTAAATTGTGTATTCCCTAAACGCACTTCCTAACTTGAGCTTGAAAGCAAACTCCCTGACAAAGTAAAACAGCAAGCATGTTGAAGATACATTTTCAATCATTTAAATAACACAACCAATCAATCAATAATGGTTATCGTGGATCGCTAATATCCATAAATATGTATTATAAAACAAACTTTATTTCTGCGACTTTCATTCATATCGAGTCAATTTCATATAACCGTGTAATGCCAATTCTAATCCTAACTTTAATATTATAAATGCGAAAGTGAGTATATTTGTGACGCTTTCTCGCTAAAACGGCTGAACGGATTTGGATGAAATATGGCACATGGGTAGACCATGACCTGGAATAGGACATAGAATACTTTTTATCCCGGTAGTACGTTCCCGTGGGATAATTTCCATGGCAAAAGAATAAAATTACCATCCAAATAATTTACTCATAATAATACACTCCAATTAACCCTCCTTTTCCATCTAATTAACACGACTCCGTACAATGACGTCACTAAACAAGTTGTTGATATCACGAGAGTCAATCAAGACTAATTACACTTTAGTTACAAGTAAGGTGTTGATGTGTGAACTTTCATGTTCACTAACAAGATGGAATTAGCTACTGATACTGCTACTGATGCCTGTGATCATGGCTCATTGTTCCTTCATTTCGTCGTAATGTAATTCTGAATTGAATTTGTGTGTTCTTGCATGTTTTGAAGGGCGTTGAATAAGTTTATAAGCCATTTCACCCAGCTTTTGTATGTTTTAAACTCTTGTTGATGGTACACAGTACACACGGCTACACATCAAGCTACACATTTCCAGTATAAGCTGACCTCGCATTGTACGGAAATCCTATACAATGCGAGATCAGCATAAACTGGAAATGTACAGCTTGATGTGTAGCCGTGTGTACAAAGGATAAGCAAGATTATATTTCTTTATGATTTTTTTTCTAAACAATACTTACATTTAAAACGTTCAACTGTATGACATTCTTCTGTTTATTTCTGAATTAGAAAGTATACTTGTTTTTACCCAACTGCCAAGGAAGGGTTTTGGTCAATAATATTTAATCCCATTAAAACATAACAAGTAAGAAAATGCAAGTCACACAACGTAGTTTTTCTAAAAAAGATGTGAGATTGAATGTAAAACCAAGTCTGTCATCTGTATCCCACGACAACATAATCACAATAGAATAATCTACTATTTTAAATAGTCCTAATTAAAAGCGCTCACAGCGCTAATATTAGGTAGATTTTGTTGTAGGTAACTATGTAGATATTATTGCTATGTGCGATTGCAAAGTCATTTAAATTCAGGCTACTATGTGTATCCACAATGAAGTTACAGGGGGTCGAAAATGTCCTGAATGTCTTTGAGAAAAGATGCCTTTGTTTGTTTGTTTTGCTCGACTTGGCACAGTCGTGCACATTTTTTTCTGATGTTATAAATGAATTCGTTGAACAAGTCTCAAGTCTAGTATAAGTTACGGTACCAAGTGTACCAGGGTCATAGGACGCATAAGAATCAGGGTCAACACGTTCGCGTATACCACTTAATACCACATTGAAAGTGTATCTGTATTGTAATGCAGTATCTTTATAAATTCCATATATAGGAGTTGCATTAATTAGATTGAATTCTATTACAGTGCAAATAGAGGTCATTTTATATCAGTCACGTTTGCCGTAGCAACAGTGTTTGTCAACTAAACTTCTGACCGCAAAGTTACCCTGCATGAATAAATCAGGAACATTTACCCTTCGCTAAACTTTGTTTACTAAACACCTTCCTCTTAAAAGAAAAGTTCTAAGAAGGTAACATATTTAATACCTACTTCTAATTTTCGTATTACAGACCCGAGCACAAAAGTATCAAGATGCTCGTGGTTCCTACACTTCCAACCAAAGACAACATATGGGGAGTCGTGACAACTCGAACGTTTCGTAGCAATGTCGATGATCGGAAGCAAAAGAAGGATGACACGAGCGATGCTGCTAAGGCCAGCATAGCTAGGAAGGTTCCCCCCGTCTTTCCCCACGCGAGCAAAGCGTACAAATCGGAGGACACCCGAAGATATTCCCCGTTCCACTTCCCCGGACAGGTAATAGATTTAGACATTTTTGGTGTTGCGCTAATTAAACAGATAATGTACTGATAATGGATTTTCTCTTGTTGTTATCTATACATGATTATATACCATCTGCACGTGAGACTACCGGGAGTAACGTCACACTAACAATAGATGATCAAAGCTAAGCGTATGCTGAAACGCAGGTGACGCAGCACAGCACAGTACAGAGTTTACAGGGCAGGGCAGGCGAGGCAGACATAGGCCGCGAGCACATGCTGCAACGCAGCTACACAGACACGTAGCTACGACTAGCTACACAGCACAACGACAACAAAATTATGAATCGGAGTATGCTGACACGCAGGTGACGACCTACACGCGTCGCGCAGAAATCTGTGCCGGCATTACAAGACGCAGAGCAGGCCAGACACAGTCACATATCTGCGTCTCGCGTGCCTGCGCCGCAGCAGACGCAGCTGCCAGTACATTTATGCATTACAAAATCTGCTCTGCCCTGCGCTGCGTGGACCTGCGTCACCTACGTCTCAGCATACGCTTAGCCTGGCCCGATTATGTCGAAATAGTCAAGACCTAACAGGTTTAATTTCTAAAATAGAACTAGAATCTACGTTATGATTATGAATGCCAGGATACCCGCTGCTCTTGTGATTTTAATTTTATATTCCTTTATGCTTTTATTCAAAAATCTGTGCTGAATTAAATCTGGGAGAACGTCTCTCGCAAACTCGCTCAATTTTATATTCGCGCCGAACTAGGGCGGTGAGTGCTTACCAAGATAAACTTTACATTCAGAATTGAAAATATGAATGAAGGAAATGGAAAAAAAAACCTTTTCAGATGTGATGTACTTACGTTTCTTTTTTTTTTTGGGAAACTTTCATTCAACTTATGAATTTGGGCTGTAATACCTAGCTACAGTTGCTGCATTTCACGAGCGCGTGTCAATCATTGCAAAACTATTATTTATTTCTTACGACTCTAACGGAAGATTATAGTTGTGGCAGTCAGGACCTAAGTTTGTTGTCAGCCGTTTCGATTTAACATAGAATCAGTTCTATTTCTTTGTTTTTGACGTACAAAAGTACCTTTATTGAAATAAATTATTTGACTTTTTGTGATGGATTTTCAACGCGGTTTAGTGTCAAAAGTTTGTAAATCAAACAGCGTGCTTGTATTTACGGCCAGTTTCTTCATCAACAGTAACAGCCAAAGTTACAGTCAACTGTTCTTTTGCACTGTTGTATTTTCAATCCTCGACACTGAGGCGAGGGTTGTAAATCCAACAGCGCGGAAGGATAGTTGACTGTTACTTTTGATGATGAAACTGGCTGTTAGTTATTTATTAGGGTGTCCCCTAGTTTTAGGACATCATAGGAACCTGAACTCCACACATAGCAAAAGAGATAGATAGTCTTGTCTCAAATAATGATGAATGGTCCTCGTAGAGCGTTACACAGTGTACTACATGACCAGTACTACTAGGTGCTGCATATTCAAAGTTGCTGTGTACCTCATAAATCATGAAAACGTGAGTTATGGCGCGACAGCGGTGATATATGACTATATGAGCCTGTAAAATATGCGACAAATTTTATTACATACCTATTTGGAGGTATAAATAGACACATAACATAACATCACGCCTCTATTCCCTGAAGGGTTGGGCAGAGGAGTACCTACCTTATAGTACACCCACATTTCGACAGTTATGTTATTAAGACCCATGTAATCAATCTGCCTAGCCTTTTCCCCAACTATGTTGGGGTCCGCTTCCAGTCTAACCGGATGCAGCTGAATACCAGTATTTTACATGGAGCGACTGCCTATCTGACCTCCACAACCCATGTAATAGGGACCAAAAAAAAAATTGATTAGTGATTAATATACCTTTCAAGTGGGGATTAGTCGTTTAAATTTTATTATTCGTGATATAATCGCAATAGGGCCTTATTCGTTGCGACGCTTCATAGAGATGAGGGGTGAGAAGACGATAAGTGCAGGAATAAAACACATATCTTAGGGCTGATTTAACCAGAGCCAGATATCTTTTACTCGGGGAATAAAATTGACGTCTGACAGTTTGTATATAGAAAATCTGTCAAAAATTTAATATTTATTCGCTGGATTAGACTTATACTAGGAATAAAAGATAAGTCGAATTCGCCTTAAGGGCTGATTTTATCAAAGTCGTCATCTTTTATCCATGGAATAAAATTGACGTCTGACAGTTTTTGTATGGAAAAACTGTCAAAAATTCGATATTTATTCGTAGGATAAGACTTATACTTGGTATAAAAGATTGGTGAAATTCGCCCTTAGTGTAATAATCCTAACACTTTACGAACGGTTTTTTATAAAACCTATTTGTATAAATCTCGACTCGACAAAAAATCTGATTGGTCTTCTCCAGTTCTCTTCCCTTCAAAGCCATTCGCCTGATGACCAATAACGAATATCCGAACTGAACATCGTACTTTCTAAAATCTGGCATAATCCTTGTTTATTTCACATCGCCTGTCACAGAGCGTATAAACTTCCCTCATTATTACGGATATAGATCGTGTGATTACGAACCCCCTCCAACTTGTATACCGTTCGAAACAAAGGGATTTCTTGGAAGCCGGGATGAAACAGAAGCAATAAACAGTCATAATTATATACTGAAGAAACTAACTTTATGCATCGGATATTATTTATTACATTAATATTAAACAATGCTCTGTTCGCGCTGCCCCCAGGCCAGTGTTTGGCATTAATCGGAATTTAGTCATAATTTTGTTTGATAGCACCAAAGATATAAATGTATAGCTGCTATATACAGTCAAAGCTGTGATATCGTCGAAAAAATAGCGTCCAACTGTTGGCCGCTTAATGTAAGCAAACTGTCAGATACCTGTCAAAAATTTTGTCTTCGGGTCCGCGCCATCACTGAAGTCCGGCGGAAAATTGTGATTGATCCAATGACATACACACTATCGGCACGTTTATCGGACTTGACTGGTAGCGCGGACTACATCTACATTTTCGACAGATCGAGACTGATGAGAATGCGAACGTTCCTAAAAATACGGGAATTACCCCTCCGGTTTTTCCACAGGACATTCCAATTACAGTACAGGATTGAGCGTTATCCGGATCCGGATGTCCGGCAACGTGTCCGTCTCTTATCAGGTCCCCGGATTGCAATACAGGATTAATGTGAACCGAAATAACTACACACAATACGACACGTGCCTGAGATTCCAGGGATATCATCCCTGGGCAATCAATCAATCTGCCTGGCCTTTTCCCAACTATGTTGGGTTCAGATTCCAGCTACGCACCCTGAGCAATATAAAAAAAGATTTATAGACGAAAAGAGAAAAAAAAAATTGTTTATACAGACATTTTCATCTGGCGAAGTTTGACAGTGTTTTGTAACGGATGGAACGCATTTTTTGAACCGTGTTTGTCTTTCGGCCGTAGGTAGGCGGAAAGAACCTAACAGGCTCTTATGGCCGTAATACAAAACTTCTTTAGACCCAGTTGGGTAGGCGTTTTTAAATTTCGAACTTTATACCAACAAAGTCAACGTTCCAATTACAATAATGATTTTAAATCCGAGTAAAAGTTGTGAATTTTTAATAAGAACTTTACGCGAATTATGATTCGAAATACAAAAACTGACCGGACGGCTTAACCTCGGGGCAAAGTATGATCTTGAAAAATATTCCACATAGTGTTCCTGTACCTAAGTCTTGTGGGCAACGTCACCCTAGATACTCTGAACTTCCCTTGTCAAGATAACAGATCTCGGCTGATATTACACCTATAATAATTGGAACTAACGCCTTCTTCCCTTACATGGGGGTAGGCAAAAACTACAGATCGCTACTAGGACTTTACATACTCCTTTTGCTTCGTTTACGTTCATACACGCATTCTTAATTAGTTAGAAGATTGGTAAATATTAGCTTTGATATGCTTTTGACAGAATGACTTTCACCTTCAATTTAGTTATAAAGAAAATAAACGAGCAAAGGGATTTGGGTTACACGTGTAGCAGAATTGCGGAGTTACCTAGAAAAGCAATTTTGTTGTTGATATCATTTTAAACAGGAAAGTTATTTTCCAACCTGTTACACAAATCCTGGAACTTTCTCCTATTAAACTTGGTCCTTTGTTCCACATCGTTGGAATCATATGAAACTTATTGTAAATAATTATAAATTCGTCACTGAACATTTGTTAAATAGTAGATTACTCACTAGTAGATTCTCTCTTAAACATTAATACGAATGTTGGCACACAGTCTTGGATCCAGAAGCAACAAATATTGACCTAATCTTGGGTTCAGGAGTTACAATTATTGGCCCAATCTTTTGTCCAGGAGTTCAAATTATTGGCCCAACGTCTATGACTTCTAGTTACATTAAACTTTCCTGATGACACACGGAATGCCCGAAATATTTATTGGATGACTCGACTATGTTCAATTTCGGTCAAATTCGTCATCACGCACGGAGCTGAATGTCAATGTCAAATGATAACTCGGTGAGACTGTGTGACGGCAATGATGCAATAGTAATTTGTAATGCTCGAGGCATACACGAAATGCGTTCATAAACTTAAAAAATACAATAGACGTAGATATATTTAGTAACCTATTCCGCGTAACTATTCTTCAAAAGTTATAAAAAACCCTGTAAGAAATCGACACGTGTTTCACCTCTCAACGAGACATCCTCAGGATGACGATTGACCAGTCGCAAACTAGAACACGACGTGTTGCCCCACCGAGCGCTGGACGCAGAGTCCAGCGTCTATTGTATTTTATAATGGATTTCCGCCTGAATCAATTAACTATCTTTGATAATTATTTATTATAGTGCTTCGAAAAATAAACAACAATCAATCTGCCTAGCCTTTTCCCAAACAATGTTGGGCTTGGCTTGCAGTCTAACCGGATGCAGCTGAATACCAGTATTTTACATGGAGCGACTGCCTATCTGACCCCACAGCCACTGGGTAACACGATACCCTTTGGTAAGACAGGTTGTCAGACTTTTGGGCTTCCGACTACCCGTAACGACTGTCAAAGATCCACGAATGACAGCCGGGACCAACGGCTTAACGTACTTTCCGAGGCACCGAAAGGTCTCGATCTTAAATGGCTGGTCCCATCCACGAACCGGCCGCTACAAGCGTCGACCTGTGGGGCTGTTATCATTTAGCACGATAAATAATGAACACGACACCATAATAATTAAGTTTGAATGAGAGAGTTTAACTTCGTTTAAAGTAAATAAACAGTCAATTCTGGGTGTTGATTGGGTTTTAATTGAAAATTGAGTACGCAGGTTTCAGAAATATTCATATTAATCAATTCAGTTTTCCAATGAATAAATTATTAAACTGCGCGCGCCACGAGTAAATTGCATCTCAGTATTTGATTTAAGGATATAAATAAAGGCATTTAATTTAACATTACAAAGACTGATATTTTTACACACTTAAGCGCGGGCCACACAGTAGAGACGTGAGACGGGATGCAGACTTCATCTGGCACAAAACGTATAGAAAAGACAAGACGCAGGCGCGTCGCTTTTCCATCTGCATACTATTGCCGCGTCTGCGTCCCGTCCTCGTCTCACGTCTTTTCAGTGTGGCCAGCCCCTTGAATTGTAAACAGGGATGCAGCGTTTTCGATATGTTTAACAATGCTTATTAATCATTTCTGATTGCAGTCAACGGTGGAATGGACCCTGGCCCGTGCAGACGACATCCTCAACTGGGGCCGTAGGAACTCTTTGTGGCCCGTGACCTTCGGGCTGGCTTGCTGTGCCCTCGAGATGATGCATTATGCTGGACCTAGGTAACTAATTTGACTTTAATTTCTGGATTATTTTTTGACAATGGATCGTTGTGTAATTCCCAATAAATGCAGCGAATCAAGTTCCAATAAAGTACCGATACTTCTAAATGTTTATGAACGAACACTAAAAATACACGCAAAACTAACATAATGCGTTTAAAAACCCACCAACGTTGCGGAAAACCTGAACAAAAAAAAAACGTTTCAAAAACCCATTTCTATAGTAACCAGTAAACCTAATAAACCCGTTCTAGGCCAACCGATCAAGTAATTAAAGAAGCAGCTGAGTGAAAAACAATATCGCATCGAGACCGCGTAACCGATAGGAGATCGTTTCAGTAAGGGAGCCCAGCCGCGGTTATCGACTTACTACACTGCACCTCGTTATAGTTACATAGTTGTTGCATAATTGACGGACAAACTTTGACAAGAAGAGCACTGGGAAATTTATAAAACGTGCTCACATCATCATCATCATCTGCCTAACCTTTTCCCAACTATGTTGGGGTCGGCTTCCAGTCTAACCGGATGCAGCTGAATACCAGTATTTTACATGGAGCGACTGCCTATCTGACCTCCACAATCCAGTAACACTCCAAAAACGTGCTCACATAAACTCCAACTTACAAGAAAGAGAATGACACTATCGTTATTCATAATCAAATAATCACATTAAAATTACAGCGTCAAAAATCATGATTTTGCGTAAAAAAATGTAATAGGGCTCTATGTAATTCAAACGCTTTGTAATCTTTCCGTGCCATTAAACTCTGAAGGTTCCCATCATGAACTCGCACCAACAATACCATTGTTTTGGAACCCAGCTTAGATTCTTGATATCCACGACTCGACCCCTAAAGGTTGAGACATGACATTTACCATCAAATGTCATTGCAATGCAACGTCAATGGTTTTTGCCAACGACGAAGCCCTTATAGGCCTGGGGTCGTTTGAAATTCTATTCAATTTCGTAAGTCAGGTTGTGACAATGCACGTTGACCCTCAAATTTTAAGATGCGTCCAGTAGGCGTAGCATGGCGCTTTCTATCTCTACGAAGAATAGACATAGCTTTTTCTATACAAAGTGACAGTTCGTTTATTCATTTTTGACATCCACCCTAGAAATCTTTCTACAATCTGTCATTTTTTCTTTCATTTCTAACGATCTCTGTCTAGGTATTTTTATATGTAGACTATTTCGGAAGAAAGTTTTCTATCCTTACTGTCAAAATCACACTGACAACCGATAAATCCTATGATATAAAACAAAGAATTCTGAGTCGAATTATTTAAAAGAATGAATTTCGTAAAAAGTGCAGTTGACTCTTTCTACTTTACTGCCGTCTCGTACTGTCTACTGTCTACAGGAAACGTCATTTTTGTCTACTCTTCCGTCGACTAAACGGTGCTCATGCTACGCCTGCAGACAGTGTGAGGCATGTGCTTGGAATGTGTGTGTAAGCCACGCATTTGACGTATGCCTCAGGATGCATTTATTACGCATGCCTCGCACTGTCTGAACGCACCTTTAGAGTTCTCTAATCCATCTATACTATACAGGGTGAAATTGAATTCATGGGCATCCTCTTAAGGGGTCATTGTAGTCATCATTTTGAACAACTTTCAGTATGGGACCAACCCTGAAACCGCGAAAAATACATCAGCTGTTCCCTACATTTATGTTCGCATAGCTCGTCAAAATGTAGGGAACAGCCGATTTTTTTTAACCCTGTATTTTGCTATCTCATACCTTGGTACTTACTTTGAATTGGGAACAGTTGATGTTTGTTTTTAAAAAAAAAGCAATTGCCGTGCATTAGTCTCGCAAAAACTCGAAAATGGCTCGACCGATTGTGATGAAACTTTGGTACCAGTAATTGTGGGCGCGCCGGAGAAGGTAGGGACTGCCGATTAAAGTAAAAACTAAGCAACAATGCGTAACCTCAACGTAATTCAAACGGTACACGGTAGACGGCGCATTTCTTCAAGCGTGACGGTGACGATGACGCGAGTTCCATGATTTTTGTTACCCCAAAAAGTGCTCAACTTTCAATCGTTTTATTCCTAGTCACTAGTCAGTAGATACTTAATTTAAAACTGAACGCTTTTTCCAGATACGACATGGACCGATTCGGCATGGTCTTCCGAGGCACTCCTCGACAGACCGACGTGATCATAGTCGCCGGCACAGTCACCAACAAGATGGCGCCGATTCTTCGTAAGACCTACGACCTGATGCCGGAGCCTAAGTGGGTGCTGTCTATGGGAAGCTGCGCCAGCGGCGGAGGCTACTACCATTACACTTATTCTACGTGTCGGGGTGCCGATAGAATTATACCAGTAATTGTTTTTTTTTTTCTTTACGAGTGCTTGAGAATTGTGTGTTGAGGATTCATGTTTGTAGGAGTTCTATTTTAGGGTTCCGTATGTCCGAATTAAAAAACGGAACCAGTATAGGATCACTCCTATGTCTGTCTGTCTGGCTGTCTGTCCGTCTGTGACAGCCATCATTTACCGAAGTTAGTTCCTAATTTCAACTAAATTGGTCTAGTAGATTTCCGAATCTACTGGACCAATTTAGTTGTAATTTGGAACACATGAATTTCTGTGACCCAAACACGGACGTGTAACGTATACCTATACATATTTTGAATATGGATGGCCAAGTTTCGGAGGCCAATTGGAAAATAAAATAAAAAAGGGTTATAAACTGTACCATATGACATATCAAATGAAAGGGCTTGTTGTGAGTATCTCATTTGTTCCATAATAATTTTAAAATAAATATTTTTAGTGATATTTAAGAAAATAGATGGAAACCATTCCCTCGACTTATCTCCGAAACTACTGAGCCAAAAATTTTGGAAAAACAGAATTAGATTACAGGAAAATACAGTATGTTAACTAACGAAGGGCGTTCCCGTTAACTCACAATAGTTTTAAATATTCACAAAAAAATCTATTGATACGTAAAAGAAACACTCTGTACACGCACACTTGTATTTCAACGTGGAAAGATTAGTGTGTTAGTACAGACTGCTTCTTTTACGTATCAATTAATTGTGAATATTTGAATACATTTTTTTTTTAAGTTTATTTTTTTCTTTATCATGTATAGACGCTTTACTACTGCAGGTCAGCGGGAACGCCCATCGTTAGATAACATACATAGATAAGTTAATTTTGTTTCGGTGTTCTTTCTTAGACTAGTCGGGCAGGAAACCCCGACCTCATCTAGTTTCTAAAATATTAATGACTTTAAAAAAATATAATTTTAAACCTAATTTCACAAACAAACGTCACTTATCATTTAATAGAGCAAGATAAGACACAGAAGATGCGGATGTTTTAGTTTTGTATTCTGGCAAAAAAGGTGTAAAATATTAATTTTATTTATCCAGGTGGACATATACGTGCCCGGCTGTCCACCGACGGCTGAAGCTCTTCTGTACGCCATGCTAGTTCTGCAGAAGAAGGTCAAACGTATGAGGGTCTGCCAGCTTTGGTATCGCGGTTAGCCGTTCTAACGTTGCATTAAGTTATTTTTCTGATAATTGTTCACAGTAAAGTTTGGTTTTGGTTATTTCCGCCTTCTCATTTCTATTACAATATTATTTTAGTTCAATATATTCCAACACGCGTAGTACCACTTCTATATCTACTCTACGAAAAAAAAATATTTTTTTATTTTTGTGTTTATTTATTTTATTATGATGACAATTATTTTTTCACTTTTCCCGTGTTTCAGTTTGTATGGAAATTCGTAATTTTTGGCGATGGAAAATTCCTTTGAGCCACTTTTGAGCTTGTTAACTACATTAAATCATATCATACATTCATCACTAAATCTTTTTTCTCATTCAATTTCTGTATGGAACCTACCAACCTATATACAGTATGCAAGGGTAAACACCGTTATCACTCAAATCATGGGTAGTTGACTTAAATATAAAAATAAATAACCCTAAAAGTATCTATACATATATCCGTCCGATATATATATCCGTCACTGTCCGACTCCCGATACTCATGGATACGCTTTCGAGAGAGCTGCGAAACAGCTGACGGCCGGTCATGTAAAGTCCCGCGCGCCCCGCCCGCCCCCGCCAGCCGCCGTGTTGAGACGCAAGTTCGTTGCCCTTGAGTGTAGGGTAAAATATTCTTGTGGAAAAATGTAGATTTTCTTAAAAAAAAAAGTTGTATTTTTCCATTGATTTTACGTTCTATAAATGAAACCAAACCACTGGTTTCAAGGATAACGGTGTTTACACTAACACCCTGTACACGTATACAAAATGCAACCCGTTGAAATATTTCCTGAGAATATACAGCTTGGGACAATATTCAAAGAGCGGTAGTTTTTTACATGTGTCTGAGGTGTCTGGGTACTCTGGGTCACGTTCAGACACGTGCCCTGGTTTACCGACGCCTCTTGAGGAAGCGGGTACTGCGGGTAGTATATATTTATGTCAGGACACGCCACGCTTTTACGAGCTTTTTCGTTTTTAGGAGATAACTAATGGTCTCGTTTCAGGGTTTTTGTCAGTGTTTTATGTTAGTTGAGAGACAAGTTTGAGCAAGGGTATTTTAGCAACACACCAAGCATATTTAGAACGGTGGGCATTATTAATTGAAATATGTCGCAACATCTTGCCAAACAGAACTCCAGCAGACAGACACCCATAGCATATTCTCCATAACATCTTGGAACTGCTTAAATATTTAGGTGACTGTGCCATAAACTAAGCCTGATAGCAGCTGTTACTAAGTCGTGAGGCTTAGGCATTTCGCGACACCCTCATGAATATCGGGCCGTGTGAAGCGAATTTATGAAGATAGACTCTCTCACACACATTTGTGTGTACACACACACACACACACATCTGATGGAATTTAAAGCTTAACGTTCTGGAAGTGAAAGAACGTAGATACGTGTGAAATTAAAGGTACTGTCGCGGGGAAAGAGGACGCATGAGTGTTGTCATGTGTTTGGTAGTGTAAAGGGATGAAAACCGGGTAAAAAGGTAACGCATGCCTAAAAAACAGAACAAAAGGAAGATAGGACCGAGTGACAAATGACACGCCTGACAGAAAAATGGAAAAATAGATTCGAAAGTACTGTGGAACTGTACTTTGGAATCTGTCTCTCGGCAAACTTGGTGTTTCGTCAGTCGTCCCCCGTTGGATTTCTATCAGTTGCCACTTTTTTAATATTTTTTTTTATGACTTCGCACGGTTTGTTCATTTAGCCAATGTCACTTCTCTTTGCACTCAGTGCAGACAAGACGCTCACAATCAACTTGGAAATATATAGATTTTGTTAATACTCTTTTAAATTAATGTAATTTTTTATTTAAAAAATGGGAGAAAATAGTTTAAGGAAAATAGTTTTACAGCTCTATATAGTTCACACGGAAATCAAAACAAAACACAACAGTTCTGAATTCAAATGAATAAACACGATCAATCTAATAATTGATGGACATGGAAATTAGAATTCGTTGGTATTCGGAAATGCGATGATTCCCGAGGGACATTAAGAAGATAGTTGAACCGTAGATTCGATTCGGTTCGGTTCGAATATTAAATATCAAACTAATTCTCAGTAGGACTAATGAAGACCCGAGAACAAGCAGGTAGTTTTCGTGAATCTTGTAGGTATTACCAACTACGTGATTCAAACCTTAGTCACTTGAACCAGGGCTTGAAAACGATACCAATTCACATTAAAAGTAACGTTAAGTAACGGTATTTCCGTAGAGATACTTCGATATCGGTACAATTTGGTAGCGTTACTTAGTAGCATAACATAATAATAACGTTAACATTTTTGGTAAAAATTACCGGTATTTTTAACGTTATTGTAAAAATAGCGGTAAAAAATTATCGGTATTATTTTGTTATTTTAAGCGACGTTGCCAGCTCGCCTCAAAGGCGGCCGCGGCCGGCGTGCGCGCGCGCCCCTCTCACTCTCACACCCTGTCGGCGCTGTTGCCATTTCGTTTGTCGTCTTCATATCTCTCACCGCTCACGGCAGTCGTACGCGCTTACAGAACACGGTGGACCAACCAACCAAGTATATTCTCAAGTACAAGCACAACACAGAATAGCAATGATAAGATAATATCTATTAAACGCGCAAATAGTCGTACGGCAGTCTTGCGTCTTGCGTCTTGCGTCGATGCAATCTGACATTCTTTTGCAATTGGACGAGAGCGACGGTAACAAAACTAATTATAACGATAAAATTATCGTTACCTTAGATTTTAACGTTACGTATGTTTAACGGTAAAATGTGCCAGATATAACGGTAAATAATATAACGTTATTTATTAGTTAACGATACCCGCATCAGAAGGCTGTAACGATACCATATTTTTAACGGTATTTCAAGCCCTGACTTGAACATGTTGCCAGGGTTGCGGGAAAGTCCGAAAGGGATACCGGGACCTTGGCAACAGGCAACTGAAGGAACACGAGTGGGTTTTAGTCAGTAAAAGTCTGACACGCCCTTCCGCTCCGCCCAGAGCGGGAGAAGTCATTGGATGATTTCCCACCCTCAAAAAAAAAGTCACTTGAACATTAGTTATATAGGTACCAGTGATACGAATATTCAAGGGAAATTTCTTCTAACCGCATCGATAGTCCGAAACCACACTAAACATTATTCTTTCACATAAACCTAACCTCTTTGAGCCTAAATTCTTTATGAAAACATTGGGGCGGTACTAACTTTTTATTGTATTGGGTCCGACTTTCGTGGTCGGCTTACATACACTTACTATATCTTCTATAATATTATCTAAACTTGGTATAAAACAAAGCCGCTTTTCGTGCCTGTCTGTGTGGCAAAATGCACAATGTTTTGGTTAAGTTTGATGCGGTTTTCACCATCATTTAGATCATTTGTTTCGGAAGGTTTTGTGTATGATAAGTTAATATTTCAGAGGCTGGTCCGTGGATGGGTAACCATCTTTACATACCGAGACTCCTCCGTGGCTCGGAAAGCACGTTAAGCCGTTGGTCCCGGTTGTCATTCGTGGATTTTTGACGGTTGTAACGGGTCCGAAGAAGACTGAAAGTCTGACAATCATTACAAAGGGTATCGTATTACCCAGTTACTGGGTTGTGGAGGTCAGATAGGCAGTCGCTCCATGTAAAATACTGGTATTCAGCTGCATCCGATTAGACTGGAAGCCGAACCCAATATAGTTGGGAAAAGGCTAGGTAGATTGATTGAAGTTAATATTTATACCTATTATAAATAGCAAATATCTCAACGCTTTCACATTTCGCCATTGCACCCTTGAGAAGCAGGGTCGCTTGTCTATTTATAATTTTATATCTAAGTACTATACCTACTGACAGAGAGCTACTAGTTCAATGAAGGGTTCCCTAAAATCTCCTTATCTTTTTTGAGTGCTGAATTTACCCCACAAGGCATCTTTTACTCAAGCATCGATATCGGTTGAGTGAGTCGTCAGGCCCTGAGGCTTTTTGTACCTCAAAAGCAGAACTCAAGACCCTTACAACACATTTACGGTGCTTGTCAACCTGTCTGTTACAGGTTTTCATCTAGTACAAAGGAAACTACATACCAAACATCAGCAATATAAAGTACACGATTGCTACATCAATAATATTATCTTCGAAATAATGATTTGTATCGTAAGTCACGATTTCAGATAGTATAAGAAGTATAGACAGTATTTTAAATTGAGATTTATCAAGCAATCATAACCTGAATTGGAATTGAAGCTCGCCATTCTTAACAATCCACAAATCTAAATTATATACAAATACATAGTCACATTCCAATACAGCAATTTTATGATCTTAGACTTCGAAATCGCCATTATAGGTAAGAAAGAAAGAAAAATGGTTTAGTCTGCACAAACTAAAGAGATTAAAATACTAAATTACAAATTAGCGAAAAGCCTCGTGTTAAATATTTAAAACCTATAAAAGTTTGACAAATTTTGTCTATTGGTAGGTACTACTGGCGATGTTAAACGATGCAGCGATGTAGCGTTCAGAGATAATTTTCTCAATGTATAATGCCATCCAAAATTCACGCTCCGAACCCACGCCAGCTATGAATACGCGTTACCAAAAACCTTTTCTTAATTTTATGATAAACGAAAGTATGAGGTGGAGAGATTACAGCTGTACCTAATGTATCATTAAAACGAGGATCATTTATATTCGTGGTATCGCTCCCGAACATGGCAGCCTTGTCGTATGAATGTGAAGAAAATGATTATAAATAATGACTAAGTACATAAGAAACATCCATTTTTTAAGGCTTATGTTGATAAATGTTCCAAATAAATTACATTTTACTTGCAAAAAGTAAAATAAGCTTTTTATTACTTACCTTAAATAAATATAAATATACCTATGAACGTAAAATATATACATTGGGTAACTTATTATACTAAATTAACTAAAAAACAATTACATATATAACAAAATTAAAAAGAAAAAATAAAGGGGAGGGGCTCATTGAGCATCAAAGAATTCGTCCGCATCGCTGTCAATGGGAAAGGTGCCCAAAAGGCTGGCAGCATTGCCACGTTGAATGGCAATGCTGATTCTTTGGGCTAAAAATAGGCCAGCCCTCTGGTCACGTGAAGAGTCATATGTATGAAGATAAAGATATAACAATTCTAGCTTCCATTTATTTATTTTTACCCAAGAAAATACCCAGCTGTATACATATACATTTACATATTCCCTCCCTCGTTCGAGATACACACACTAGACAAACGAGCAAAAAAACTGTTTTATATTCGATCTGGTATCAATAGCTGGCAGCATCTTAAAATGATGCTGTGCACGGTAAAATACATCGCAGAAAGATATCGAGAACTGCGTGGGTGGTGAACTAACTGGTAGCAAATAGTTTAAGATATCAGTAGCGATGTTATGAAAACCTGGGGAAGATAAACTGTAATATTACTTAGAGGTAAGAGAGACAGCGGAAGAAGCGCAGGCAGTGGGAAACCAACAGTTAGATGAGGTGATGACAAAAAGCGCGGGTAAGACCATGATAAGACTCGCATAGACCAGTGAGGCATGGTACTAAAGGGAGAAGGCCTATACCCGCGGTTAATGATGATGCTGATGAACATAGGAGCCAGATAGACTGAAACTTTCTTACCCACCGTTAATCCAAAATAATCCATCCGAATGGCAAGCGTGTTGATTATGATTGTCCCACGTACAATTTTTATACGAGGACAAATAAATAACACCTGTACAGTGTACACCCGCTTGTATAGGAAACCATTCATACTATAACTACTATCACACACAAGGTGTAAATAAACAAAAGATCTTGTCCACGTTATTTATAGACAGTTCATTGTAGTCTGATTACAACGAAGTTTAATTGGCGCACGCAATCGATACTGGCCGGCCCGGCGAAACGCTCGGTTAACGCACTCGTTTTATTGTGTAACATTTCAAGGAGATAGGGGCAGAAGATCCACTACATAAATGAGTGAGGAGACAGGTCGCAAATCCCAACTTTCCAACTTTATGGGTTATGTGGCACCGCTGCTCCTTAATATTGGTTAATGAGGCTTAAAGGAAGACAGGTGAAGGGTCATAGTTTCCCAATCACTGTAGCCCGGTGACTGACGACAAAATCTTAGTAGATACAAGGCCTGCTCTGCTATCAGTTTTCAATTAGAAGCTTGTTTTATGAAGATCCTTCAAGGAGTAACTCTATTTTGTCAACATTGGAGTAGCACTGTGAAAGAATTAGTAGGGGAGTTATGATGACTCTGCAATGTAGGATGACATAACGATATGCGTAGACTATTTATCATTTGATTAGACTTATGCAGGTAAGCAGTTTTGCGACTGGATCTTCTGTTCTATCCCGTGTTAATATCTCGATTGATCGGGACGCTACAGTATCGATTATGTTGAACAATGGCGGTTGCCATGCGGGCCGGCTTCGCTCACGTAATTAACATAACAGTGTAGTCGATTCGCACGATGTCATTGTTTTGTTTTTCTAATCGATTCGATTGAATAACTTGCGGCTGTCACGAACTGAAAGATGTTTGTATTGGAAGACATTGCGGTGTCATGCCGGTTTCTCGGAATGTTTCGGAGAAAAACGAGTACATCTACATTTCTGTGAGTGAAGAGCGGAATGATTGAGGTATCACTTTCAACGGAATTTAATAAATATACGAGAAAAATTATTAATTTGTTGCTGCCAACAAAAAATCAACGACGCATGCAGATGCGTCGTTGATTTTTTGTTGGCAGCAACAAATTAATAATTTCGTCGTTGAATTTTTGGATTTTTAGAGGTATGTGGAACCGGGTGTAAAGTTCACCCATCGTCTATTGAAAAGGGAGGATGCCCCGACCAGACGGTTGTCGTGTCTGGCGGGCAACTGCCCAACGATTTATGTCGGGATCTTGAATAAATGTCGCGCGGTAAACTCTGTTAGCGCGATGCAGGATTCGTGTGACGTAAGGCCTTTGATTCGTAGTTCGCATGCGGCGATGTAGATGCCGCCACAGATTCATACTTTATGACATTATAAGTAGCTCTCAGGAGTCTATAGAAATTGCGCCCATTGGCAATAAGCTCACCCCCCTGCAAGGGGCTCATAATTGTAATATAGCTGGCGACTCTATCTACCCCTCCTAGACTTGTGTGAACACAGGCGTGACGTATATTATTTGAGAATATACGATATTTATATACGGACAAACTACGTACATTGTATCTGCTGTATAATATGTAAATATCAACATCTCCCTCGTCGCTACTAATATTCCAGTTCAGACAATAAGACCCGAGAGTGTAATCCAGCTGTAATATTATGATAGTTGAGCTATAAAGACGAACGTTCAACTCTAATGAGCTTTGTGCTATTAACATTACTATTGGTGGAGGCACCCGACTGGATAATTACTCGCGGGTTTAGAGAAACGAAGCTTTTACACAGAATAATACAGAAAGCGCACCCCACATTTGAAACATATTGCATTTTAGGTACGAAGCTACAAGTACGCGGCGGGCTCGTCTTGTCGGGCCAATCAGTGAGCGCAACGTAGTCAGAAGATATAAGAGTTACGCGCTGAAATTAAAAGAGAGGCAACATCTAAGTGAATACAACTGTAGTTAATTAGCGCTGTGCGACCCGAATTAAACTTTATTGTGTCGTAGCAAGAGTAGTTTTTTAGGGTTCCGTAGTTATTTGAATGAATTTGCGGAGTGAACCATCTGTACTAATCTGTGGCCTAAGAGCAATCGATTAATTTTGGACTAATTGGAATGAAGTAAATGGGGTTGTGATTAAAGGCATGCTTTCGTTTTAATTGTAAAGGCACTTACTTGAAATGATCAGAAATAGTACATTACTTTCGCGGCCTGCAACTGGTGCATCGATTGACGATGGTGAAAATGTTGGCCGAACCGAAGCTGACGCACACACACGTGATTCCATCAATGCCTGGTTGCGGCCAAGGCTTGTATAGTACTTTTATGTGCGTCTGATTATATCAATTAGAAAGGTACCTACTATACATACAAAGGGCGTTTTGGTGAACATTGGTGAACATTAATGAACCTGCACTTGATCCAGAGAAATTAAATGGCGATTGAAATTGAAATTGTTTATTGAAATAATTGATTTACAAAAAAATAGGGCCTTAAACTAGAGGTTAAGGTATATAATAATTGGATTCTACCTGAACGAGGAATAACCTGTATCTCAGGTATCTTACTCAAGTGCTTATGCAGAGTGATCTAAAAATTTGAACAAGTAGTAAAATGCGAAAAATGGAATGGGATTTTAGAAGAATTTTTTATAATTATTTTTAGCCAAATTAATACTACCGCAATGATATCTATAGTTACCTATACATTGCAATGTAACTGACTCGTATCAGTGTATATCCACGGTCAACCCATTAACGTAATTGCTGAAACATATCATGTTCCTACAAAATCAATAATCATATAAAAAGCATTTCAGTTTCACCAAACCTCGCCTTCATTAAAAATATACATTTCCACTGAAAACGAGTACTAAGTTCACATGAGTTGAAAGATTGAAATGACGTCATCAGATGTCTTGTCGGAATTCCTGTGCTACCGGTCGGTCATTATCGACGCATCGAGGGGTCACGCCCCGTGGGTTCAGTAAGGATGTCCGATTTAGTATTTCTGAATTATTAAGTTACTAGATTCCGCCTGCGGCTTCGCCCGCGTTTTGTGTCGATAAAAAGTCGCCTATGTCTTTCCCCGGGATGTCATCTATCTCCTTGCCAAATTTTATCGAAATCCGTTCAGTGGTTTAGGCGTTAAAAGGTAACATACAGACAGACAGAGTTACTTTCGAAAGTTAATATTACTATGGATTGTAATATTAGAGAATTTGGAAACATATTCTTGACGTCGACCGTAGTTTTCTAGGGAATACATAATGCCAAATAACTGAAAATTCTTTTTTTTTTGCTGAAAGTAAAATTTTCTAGGAAAATTTAGGTTGAAATTGTAAAATACACTGCACCAAGAACTGTGCATTTAAAGCCCTACCCGCTTTCCGTTTGAATTAATACTTGGCCAGCACCGAGACAGTTTAATTTTCTCGGGGAAATCTCAAGCGTTTCTCTTGGTGACTTTTCTTTAACTTGTAAATTCTTATCTTGAAAATACCCAACTGTAATTTGTTACAGTGAGGTTTTCAAGTCTAATTTAATTTACTATTTTATTTGTTCTCGCTTTCCAATCTACTAATTCAGTGAAACAAAAGTATTCTTGGAAGAAAAACTATGAAAACTGGTATTAAAAGTTTCTCGTCCTGTGACGATATTTAATTAGTCCACAATTGTCTGGAGCAGTCAGCTCAGCTGCCATTTAGCGAACTAAACGATGTTTTTCACCACGATATAAGCTTTTGATCATAGCTTTTGTCACCTCGAGAGGGGTATGAAATAGAACTAGCAACATCGTCGATGCGTTTTCTGACGTCATCATAAATTAGGCTCGGGAAGTCGGGACAGCCCTACAAGCCCGACAAGTCGCACAGACACGCGGGCAGACGAAGTAACAAAGTGACTCATATGGAAGGAGGCGCGGGCGCCGCCACGCTCTACCTGCTGTGGGAACTTCCCTAACAATTCAGTCTTTGTCATAATTATACGAGTAAGTCCTAGTTTTTCTGTAAGACTCACTGGTGGTAATAACTGTGTAGATCTCAGACCAAAATAAAACCAAGACGGAGCGCTGCGTACAGCCCAGTGAAGCATGCCAAAACTTCACCTCCGCTCTGTGCATACACGCTCACACGCACACATTTACAATGTGTGCGTGTGAGCGTGCACACAACAAAACTAAGTGCACACAATACATGTTTAGGAAACCGGACTCACGTCACTGTTGACAGCGCTCTGTCTTGGTTTTTTATTTGGTCTGAGGGTTTAGTTATACAGAATAATAAATTAATGGTTAATTGTTAAGAGTCTGGCGAAGAAGATGACTCATTACTTCAAATTAGCGATTAGATGGATCTACCTACTTCATCAACATCAAGATGTCTACTGCTGGACATAGGCCTCCCCCAAGCACCGCCACTTCGACCGGTTCTGTGCTTTTCGCATCCAGCGGATTCCTGCGGCCTTTACGTCTCCCGGTACGCGGTCACCACTCCAGCCAGAACCTTTCGGCTAGAGATGGGTTGTAACAGGTGAAACACGATATCTGTGATCACTGTGACTGTGACAAAAAAATAACAGATCCAAATATCTGTTATTAAATCACAGCCTGTGATTTTTGTACGGACGATAAATACGTATCTCAATCGAATATCATCTTTATTTCTTTTGATTTTAAGTCGAAAATCGTATCTATCTGTTATAAAATCACAGCCTGTGATTTTTGTACAGACGATAAATACGTATTAACTCAATTGAATATCTTCTTTATTTCTTTTCGTTAAAGTCGAAAATCGTATCCGAAGTTTAAACAGTAACAGTCTTGAGGATCTGTGATTTTAAGTAACAGATATTTTTTATCGTTAGGAGCAATTGCTATCTGCTATTTTTTAATATCTGTGATTTCTATCTGTGACGATAAATACGCCTCACTCCTACTTTCGGCCCCAACGGCCATCTGTTCTGCGACCAATGCCCTATCCACCTGCTACCTAGTTACATACTTACATAATATTATTAGCAAGTTCGCTGTTCACTGTATCCGAATGGATACCAAAACTGAGTCCCGGGTAACACAGTGTATTCAAGATATAATAAAAGCAATTTTTCGAAGTGGACTTGAGGAATAGATTTTGCCTTTTGCATAGGTGGAGGGTACTTATTACGTAGATATAAAAGCTGCATAAATCTTTCGAAATTGATTCGAAAGGGACTTTTCAGAAGATGCATTTATTTATTGAATCATCCTGTTGTAAATCTTCCGTAATCGTTGTAAAGCCAATGTGTGATAAGTGAAGTGAGAGTGATATAAACGGTAAGCACCATAGACGTATAGTCAGACGTTCCGACGCGTCGGTGACTCACCACGTCACGACTGCTGACGCTACCTGGCCTTATACCATGACGTGTTAGAGCTATCATTGTTCCGTTGTGAAAAAGGGATAGTGCTATTTGTCCCATATAGCTCCATCTTTCTCTGACACCGGAACAATTATGGCTTTAACAAGTCATAGTACTGCCCCTGTAGGGGTTATTAATTACACTATTTTTGGAACGGCTATTTTTAGCAGCGAAGGGTTGTCAAGAATTTACGTAATAGAATGACTTAACGGAATAAAGTAGGGTTATTTTATTAGTGGATTTGAATGTTGGGAAGGTTAATAGGGGTTAATTGTAGACTGCGGGGTTTCTTTATGTATTTTTTTCCCTGGAAAATTAGTTAGTAGATTGGATATTCTCTATTAAATTATCATCGTAATAAGTTGGAAAAATGTTACTAAAACTGTTTCTCTGTTTTAAAACGTATAATAATATTCATTTATTTGTTCAGTTCGTGATTGAATTTATATTTAAACACCATTCCTACTTACTAAGTAGGAATGGTGTTTAAACTTAAAATTGTTTAAGTAGTACTTAGACAATTTTAAGTTTGGCTTAAAATCCTTTAATTAAAATATGATGATAATTTTAATAAGAAGACCCTTGTTCTAACAGAAAATTTATTAGCTACTTGTTACTGACCAAAATCGACCATTAATTACAAAAAAAAAAATGTTTTCTTTAAAAAGTCGAAACCAGATTTAATTAAAAGTAAGCATAATGAGGTCGGTGTTAACAAAAAGCGTCATAAATTATACAATAGAACAACATAATGCTAACCAACAAAGGACAGATTTTTAGGGTTCCGTACCCAAAGGGTAAAACTGGACCCTATTACTAAGACTCTCTAAGTCTGTCCGTCTGTCACCAGGCTGTATGTTATGAACCGTGATAGACAGTTGAAATTTTCACACATGATGTATTTCTGTTGCCGCTATAACAACAAATACTAAAAAACAGAATAAAATAAATACTTAAGGGGGCTCCCATACAACAAACGTGATATTTTTGCCGTTTTGAAAGATAATGGTACGGAAACCTTCGTGCGCGAGTCCGACTCGCACTTGGCCGGTTATTTAAGTAATTTTTTATAATAATTTAAAAAATCTATAAAATTATAATACTTCTTTACCTTGCCAGATTTTCAAGTAATTTCAGTAGAGTAATAACTGCTGTGTCCAGTTTTCATCATGGAAGCATCATAATTGTCTCATTAACGATCTGATTATAACTCGAAACACGTTGAATAATAACTTTGGTTCGCCATCAAACCATTATACCGCTAGTTTTTTTTTTTTTTTTTTAAACTTTGCCCCACACTAAGAATTTCTTCCTGTATCGTGGGTGCGTTTACAAACATAGAAACTCACATACACTAACACCCAGACCCGGAACAACTACTCTAAATAGCACATTAAAAACATACGCACCAAATCCTCCACCACCCATAAATAACGAAAAATAGTAAACGCGCAAGGAAACTATATCAAATAACATCTGCATAACAATACATAGGCAGAAAACTTAAAAATAACTATGTTTATAAATAACTGAAGCGGTTAACGTAAACGTTAAGTAAAACAAAACACACGGGGTATAATTAAAAATAATATTTTGATATTAGCATACCGCGTTTTGATGTGTGATAGGCACAGTCCACACTGCAAGCTGAGCTAACTTAGCTTACGAAGTTTCGTGCGCCGTCTTTTTACCCGACTGCCCCAGAAGGAGGGTAATCACTCTTTCTATTGCCACTGTGAACTATAATAGAACAGACCTAAGCAAAATTGCACTATTTGGGCTATGCTTTGTGAATTCTGCCTGTCTGAAGAGCTTGCGCATATCAACTGTCAAGTACATTACGAACACACACACCAGAACTCAGCACAGCCGCGCTGACTTGACTTTGTGAACACAAGTGTCACAGCAAAGATTTTAATGTTTCCACACTACTGTGCAGTGTTGAGAATTGAGACACAGCCACACAGGCCCCTCTATGTTAGAGGAGGCCCTGGGCCTGAGCGTAGGCCCGTAATCCACCACCATGAAACGGCATGGTGGTGCGGGTCAATCATCTTTACTATATCCTTGGTTTTTGGTAAGGACCCCAAATATTTGATATCCCATACTTGCTTACTTTAAGCTAAGTTAATTTAGCTCGCAGTGTGACCTGCGCCTAAGTTTCAGGAATGTGCGCGTGTGTGAGTTTCGGGCATGAGGGTGAGTACATGCGTGTTTCAATTAACCAATATTGTATGTTTACGACCTATTAAAGAAAGTGTTAGAGTACCTTGCTTCTAAAAAAATATTCGGTTAAGTATGTTCGTTCAGGAAGCGCCGTAAATAAACGGTGAATAGGAAATTATTTGAAATGGTTTCTTTAAGTTAATTAGGCGAACGACTGAAAGCCGGGATTACTCACGTCGTGCGGAAGAAAAATAGACTTCTCAGCTGAAATAATAATCGTTCTTTGGTTATCATTTGTCCGCTTGTGGGAAACAAAGAGCATAGTCATCTTCAAAACAAAGTCCTCCGCCGCGTCTGTCTGTCTGTTCGCGATAAAGTCAAAAACGACTGCACCGATTTTCATGTTGTTTTCACCAATGGATAGAGTAGTTCTCGATGAAGGTTTTAGTATATAATAACCGATATCCACGCGGGCGAAGCCGCAGGCATCAGCTAGTCAATGATTAACATCAAAAACCTTAATAACTGATTTAAATACATATATTCCAAAAAAATATGCCGGAACTCGATACACGAAATTCCATCATTTTCTCATTCTGTTTGTACAGCTGTTCATAGTGACTGACAAGTACAAGACATTCCGATAACATAAGCGCGTGAAGAATTCGGATGCGTACTATCGCGGTCTAAAAATGTTTATCAGTTTTCAAACTAGCTTCTTAACCACACTGTGTGCAGTAAAGTCTAAAATGCTATATCTGCTTCTTATTACTTTTATTTCATAATTTTAAAGTTGACATTTTACCATAATGACATAAAATGCTATACCTCCTTCGTATTACTTTTATTTCTTAACTAGCTGCCCCGCTCCGGCTTCGCACGGGTAGCACTAAGTACCTACCCTACCCCTACCCTACCCTACCTACCTACCCTACCCTACCTACCCTACCTACCCTACCCCTACCCTACCCCTACCCTACCTACCCTACCTACCCTACCCCTACCCTACCCCTACCCTACCCCTACCCTACCTACCCTACCTACCCTACCCTACCCTACCTACCCTACCCCTACCTTACCTACCCTACCTACCCTACCTACCCTACCTACCCTACCTACCCTACCTACCCTACCTACCCTACCTACCCTACCTACCCTACCTACCCTACCTACCCTACCTACCCTACCTACCCTACCTACCCTACTTACCCTACCTACCTACATACCTAACCTACCTACCTACATACCTAACCTACCTACCTACATACCTACCTACCTACATACCTACCTACCTACATACCTACCTACCTACATACCTACCTACCTACCTACCCTACCTACACCTACTTTACGTTTAAACCTTCCCTTGAGGATAACGAACACAACAAAAAAAGAATTGGCCAAATTGGTCCAGGCGTTGTTGAGTTATGCGCGCAAATAACTGATATGGTTCGACATTACGAAGAGCGCGGCTTCACACCAACTAGTCGTTTTGCTGCTTTGTATGATGTGGGTCCTCGGACGATTCGACGAGCTTTGCACGGAGCAGGGCTACACTACAGACGTCATGCTATAAAAGTGGAACTCAAAGCTCACCACAAAACTGCCCGACTTAATTTTGCGCGACAATATCTTGATTTTGATTGGTCGAATGTTATATTTACCGACGAAAAAACTTTTAAATCGAGTCAAATTGGAAGATTGACTTTATGGCGTTATAATCGCACTCGGTATGATGAAGCTCATATCGTGCCTCAAAATGAATCTGGTCGCATAACAGTCAACTTATGGGGGTGGATGAGCCACGATGACGTCTGAGAACTGACGTCGTTAGAAAAAAGGGCTACTGCGAATAATTATGTGTCACTTTTGGAAGAGGTGATGCTGCCTACTGTGCGCGTTGTGTATCCTGCAGCAGAATTCCCACAAATTGATTACGTTCAAGATAAGGCACCGATACACAAGGCCCGGGCTACTATGGCGTGGTTCAACATGCACCGTGACATTCGTCTCATTCAATGGCCTGCTCGTTCAGCAGATATGAACCCGATTGAAAATCTGTGGGGCATAATGGTTCAACGCTGGGACTGTCAGAACGAAAGAAACCCTGAAGCTCTTAGATCACATTGTGCACGGGTATGGGATGATGTCAGGGGGACAGATTTATGCGCGCGGCTTGTCTCATCTATGAGAGATAGACTACGTGCCGTCATAGCTGCTGATGGAGGCTATACTAGTTATTAAAACTATAAATTATTGATAATTTCCATAAAAAAATAAAAATGTTTACTATAAAATTGTCTATTTTTGCATTTTTAGTAAGAAGTTCAACCTCGCTTGGTTAAAAAAGATATGTTTGAGAAAAAATATTAAATGATTTATTTCTGTAAGTAGGTTTGTACAAACACTTTTAAAACGTCAATCACATTTTTAAAACTAAATGAGGTCGGCGTTTAATATCTGACTACTCTGAGAAGAAAGGCCGAAATCACTATTATTGTCATCGACCTTGTGACATAGATGTGTGCATGCAATTCTAAACCTTAAGGTGGTAAACATTCTCAGACCGCGACCGTACACTCGGCGATGGTCCAAGAATGAGAGTGTATGTGAATTGACAAAATATTTCTGTTATCACTGCACAAACTCTGCGGATAACTGCACGCAATATACTTGTTTGCTGTGATTAATAACCGGGAAGTTGCTGATTTGAGTAAAATGGTGGAATGTGGCAGTAGAAATAGTAATCTAATGTCCTTTGTCTGTAATTTGTAGAAGTCATTGATGAGTGTTGAGAGATGAGAAGACGGTGATAAGGGGTTCGAGGGTCTACATAAAGCATTGGGATAATTGCTATGTGGATTAATGATATGTTAGGAGGATTCAAGAAGTGCTTAAGTTTGTATAGAAATAATTGGCCAAAACCTTGCAAGTAAATCAATACTAAACTACTCTCAAACCACCTGAAATACACAAAGGCTTGTGGAAAATTGCAGCGTCACATGTCACATGAGCGTGCCAAAACAGCCCTAGTGTGTGCAGCGCTTTTCACTTTTCCTTTAAAACAGAAAAACGCTTCTCAATTAAGCTGCAAATCGGATGTCAAGACGCAGAGAGAGTGCCAAGTTTTGAAACGTAACAAACAGCCATTAAAGCTGCCAGCAGCACTTGCTGCAAATTAACGAAGTTCGTGACAGCCGCCAGCGACAGCCAAGTTCGCGACCTTCACCTCTGTTATAAATTATAATATACTGCAATGTTTCGCAAAGGAATTAATTAAGCACCTATTACTCGGCTGGTTATTATAAATTTTGCGGGTACACGTGAAACAATGGTTTCTAATTAATTTTACGGTAAGTTATATTGCTGACAGAGTAATGAGTAAAGTGGTTTATGTATCCTAATAGAAATTAATCTATGCATTGTTGTTGCACCTCACAAACGCTTTCGAGATGATAAGATTCTGCATAAATAATAAACTAAACAACAAACCAAGAGAAACTTATTGCCAACTGAAGCTGAACCCTGCTAATTCGCCGTATGGAAAATAAAGTAACTCCCAAGGTCAACACAAATTAGGTTGACATTACATGCACGGATGCGTCGACCGACCCCTGTGAGTTCCACTTATTTAAACCACCTAATGCCCTAATTTATCCACTAGGAGTACAGCCAAAGTATATGTTTCAAACCTGACAAAAATCAGTACGAAAATGTTTTTACCCAATGCTTCTCTCTTTGAACTTGGCCATGAATTACTACTACCAAGTTAAAATCCATTAATTGATGAGTTAACTAACCACAAGGTTGAGGTTGATATGTCTACTTGGAAGTTTAACTAATATGATCATGAGGCTACCTTTGCCGTAATTTGAACAACTACTCAGAAAATCGAACTTGAAACTAGCCTAGTAGAAACTACGGAGAAAACTAAGAACGATCTAGTTAAATTTCAAATTATTGAAATTCGCAGAATTGGTAACAGCTGTTCAGAGAAAATTAATCTCCCAAGTTCCCCTAGGGTTTATACTAAGAAGAATTTAAGTAGAAAACTTGTATAAGAAAAAGTTTAGGGTTGCTAAGTTTGATACACGGCAAGCGTAAATAAACACAGCTTCGCTGGGAGATTTACTTGCTTTATCCCAGTGACATACTTTATTGTTAAATATTCCATGCCGAATTTTATGTCTAGAAACATTAGCTGGGACGTTAGGCAGACCTGAAAAGACTCAACCTGAGAATCAACCTTATTACCATCGTCTCAAGTCTCGCCGTCTGAGTTAAGCTCAACGACTCGGTCCGGGCAACGCCGGTCGGCGACACCTAGTCTATTATTAGCGGCGCCATACTTATCACAAGATAAATTCGAGTACACGGTCTAGGTCAAATGATACTGTTTATAGGTGCAAGGCTGCGTATGGGGGACACAATAAAACATACCTTTATGAGGTACCGTAATTCGTTCCAGAAGGTCATGTCTTTTCGGGTGACATAACCGGGGAAAGAAATGACATATTTTATGATGAAAACACTCGTTTTACTGCCAGACGTTCTATTATGATGATCCGCGTCTACATTGACACTGAAGGCTGAAAGAACGAAATAAAAATAATCCACTAATCCCGTCCGGTACACAAGGACATGATCCTCAGAATAAAATTCTGGTCATGTCTTCGGGCGTGGGTAATTGTAAATTACACGGCTTTAAAATTTGATGGATGAAAGTATGACATTTTTTGTCGATTACTTTCTTCGTCGAATGATCTGGATTATCCTGATTCACATCTCTGACTTCTATTATTATCATTTTCTCTTGGAACTAACTGATGACCAATCTGTAAATCAGTACGCGATGAGTAACCTTCTCGACTTGTCTTTATCCTCGTAGCTCGTTTACGTGCTATATATTAAGTACTAAGTCATTTTTGCTATTGTTATGTCGAACAATGATACTGTAACAATTTCAGCCCTGCGAAAATCATCAGTTTCCTATATCTATATTATATGCATTGTTGTGGTACTTATTTACATAAGTTGTTAAGGCGCAATGTTTCTAGAATAATTCATCTCTGTCTACTGCGAAAATCTGGGGAGAGAAAGCTGCTTATTTGGCGTCTGTATTTTTTTTTTCTACCTCTCGACCTCAGTTTGACGTTTCGTCCTTACAGTCAACGTACTCAGATGTCCAACAGATATTTTTCCATCATAAATCTCCACTTTCTATTTTATTTTACTTTTTGCTAAAACGTCATTTAATGCTAACGAGGGTCCAATAAAAATAAATCAACCGAGAGAGTTTCTCTTTGGCAACTTGACATTGTATGCCCTTCTGAAGCCAATATTACCACATGTAGACCTACGTTAAGCCCAACGTCATTATTCATTTATATCAAAACAACTGAACTGAAGCATGATAAAAATAAAATATCAGAATGATATAAAAGTCATGAACAAAATCTTGGGCTCAAAGAAATCCCTGTATTTATCAGTGATGATTTATACTTCAAAAATTCTCGGAATAATAAAAATCGTCTATAATTTTTATTATTCCGAACTATCAAATGAAAGTTAATCCGTAACAACATTCAACTCTTAATATCAATTGACTACTAATTGACAAAAACATGAATCAATTAAAACCGTACAAATACGTACAGAATTAAGAAATAATTGGCGTGCCCAGTCTAGTGTTTGAAACCAATTAACACCTAGACAATAGTTCCTATATGAATGGTTTTACCACGTTATTTTTACTCGAGTCGAATAAATGATCGTGCTAAAGCCGTTAAGGGTATGTGAATGTCAGGGACGAGAAGCGGTCCCACGAATGGTGATTGAGGATCCGCTAGAACTGCCGCAGATGATAAACTTGACACAATTTCAATTACATTGCTAATGGGTTTCTAAAAACTAATGCAGATCGAGTATTTTTTTGGCTTTCGATCTAATGGAATAGGTTTTATGTTTGAGGTCGGGTTGAATACAAAACAATCTGGAGTATCGTTGATACCTATAGCTTCACGGAAAACAATGTATAAGAGTACTGTTTATTGTAATCAATTAATTTCTACGCAAATTATGAGACAATCATTATCGCAAACGTGCCCGAATTCAGTTAGATATTCTATTTGGTTTTGCTTCAAATTTTTGTATACTGTTCGGTGCATCCATAAATAATATTCGTCTTGGCCGTGACCGGAATGTCAGGGGCAAGGAGTCGCGTGATAGAACGAAGATACACGAGCGGGAACCCGGACTTAACCTAATTTGGTTTGGAGATATGTTTAACGGAGCCTGACACTTTTAAGACCATATTTCAACGTTATAAGCTGGAAGTTTTATTTTTAGTGTTAAATACATTATTGATATTATTGTTGTTACGAAACTTGTGTATACTGTTGTATTTCCAGGGAGTAACGGTGAATCCACTAGTGTTATTAATGACGTCGGTATACAGAATGAGTAAGTCATCAATGTAAACCAACTGCACTCAATTTCTTGAAAATCAAAGACATGGCCTTAATCGTTTCCTGAACATCATAATTTACGGTTATGAGGCCGTCACCATAATTCCACAGCAAATATAGAACTACAGAAACACGGTGACATCAATCATACAGCAAAGTAGGTAATCGAGTTGGAGCCGAAACAAAAGCAACGTCAGAACCAAGATCTATTAATGAAGCAACATTACGTAAAAGATTCCAAGATATTAATCATCCTTTTCTACCCCCAAGAGAATGTGATTCGTAGTCGCCATCAATCATGAAATATGAACATTAGCTACATTATCGATCTACTAAAAGTTTTATGCTTCTGGAACTATTAGAAATTATCTTGAAAACTCGCTGATTCGTTTAATATTCTATATTATTTTCATTATCGGGTATAAAAATATTGAATAGAACTCCTATCAAAATGTGACCAATCTTCCGTATTGTCTTCCGAACAATTAATTAATACCTATCAAAATGTGCTAAAATCCGAACATAAAGTCTAGATGAAGTGGCATAATTATCACAAAATCATTTCTTAATGATCGTTGTTATCTGGTGAAAACCTTCTGTTGAATCCAAATTCTGTTTACTCCAGGTATCTTTCACTTTCAGTTTAACTAGTTTCCTAACTTGGAGTTACACATACGGATCCTGTACCCTCGAGTCTGTTGCAGAGTTATCTAATTTAAAGTTCCTGTACGATAACTTTGTAAGCAAACCAGATATTTGTTATGATACTTCAATGTATGATCAAGGACGAAACTATGAACGTAAGGAACTCTGCTTTGACAGTAAGTAAAAAAATACAACAATAAGAGCTATTAGATATTTAATGAGTCAATCAAGCGTTTCCACCTGGTAAACACTTTGTTACACGAGATTAAATGGTACTAAATGCACTCACAAACGGAAGATGTCTCCTACAATTTGGATGATATCCAGTCGTTTTATTACTACGCACGGATAGATAGTTTGGCACAGCCTGCGTGTTTGTATGCCCCGCTAGCCAACATATTTGAATACCGCAACACGACTTCTATTGCCAAAATGTACCATGACCTTTAACACGATCCGTTAAGGTTCAAATTCGAAGAAATGCGGAAGATATGCTGGCATTTTAAGTTCAAGAGCGTGCCAATTTTGCTGAATGGACTGAGCAGCTGTTGTCTTTCGATATAATATGCATCAACACTATTATATAAACATAGTTTGTCGTATTTTGGCAATGCGGTAATATTATGCATGTTGTTTTATATTTTAGCGCTGTTCTGCACTTGGTTGCATTAGCAACTTGTTTCCGTCTGATGAAAAATTTTGTAACCTTGATCGTATTGTTGACACAATATTTTGATATTACGCGTTCAATTTATGGGTTACGTCTGTTATTTAACACTCAAGATGTTTTCACGAACACATGTTTACATGTTATTTAAGTATTGATAAGCTAATCAGAAGTTTTCCACTTAGGACCTTGCTATGCAGACAAACTTTCGATTACATATTTCGATAAGCGAAAGGTCAACCGTGTCTGAGCTACATGCTGGGAGATTGATGATTATTTGGTATTACGTTACAGGTTACGTCAAGCACTCCGGTATAGACAGATACATGCCATGCTGTTTCTGCTATTACAAGTAAAGCTATACGCACGCATTGTGTTGCTTTACGCGAAATGTATAGACGATGTAAAAGTGCTATATTAAGTACAATATAAATGTTTTTTTTTCTATCGGAATTTGAAATATTGCCAAATTATTAACTTTATTAATATTAGACATAAAAACTGTGTAATATTATGGATTCAATCAATCAATCAACTCAGCCTATCGTAGTCCACTGCTGGACGTAGGCTTTTTCTATGGATTATTTTGTAGCATTACTCAACGGAATGTAAAAAATCTGGATTATACTTTTTATGAAACGTGGTAAAATACGAATGAAAAATAAATTCCGGCCTTTGCTATAAAATTAGAGGCACAAAATATTTAAAAAAATCAGCTGCCAAGCCTGAATTTAATAAAGCTGTATAAATTAATACGTTTACGTAAAAAACTGCAGCACCTGACGACGGGGATGCTAACGATGTTATCACCACCATCGTCTGCAACACCTGCCACAGCTGAGAGTGAGCAGATGGGCCTGTTTTATTGCGAACAACGTGTGTAATTTATGTAATGTGCTAATTATACGAGAGCAACATTTTAGGGACAAAGCAAAAAAAAAATTTCTTTTTTAAAGATAATTTGGGCTTATGTTCGTGTTACTTTTAAGCATGAGAATTTCGCAAATCTATTTTATAAAAGGGCTCTAAACATCTATTTCTTTGATTGGACCACTTTACTAACGACCCAACCCGATCTAATATTATCCCAAATTGGGATATTATTAGATGGGCATGGACCGTTTTGGATTCCCTGGTCTAATTAGCCTCACAGTGGGTAGTTGGGTACTCAATACTCAGGTTTTCAATTTATCGTAAGATCTAGATATTATTAAAATTGTGTGACTACAAGTGCAAAAATATGTATACAGTGCAGTGATCATTAAGTTCAAATATAATTGAAATTCCGCTCACCACATTACGACAAAGCTAGTCGGTACGATAATAAATTCCAAATCAATATGTACGCGACTGTCTGCGTACAAGTTAGCCGCACGAATGGTATGCGAACTTGGTGTAGGTACAGTGCGACACAGACGGTATGAAACACATAAATTACAAGTATTTACATAATTATGCACTCGCACCTCGCATATACGTCTGTCACACGAAGTATACGAAAGTGTGTTTATATGTTGATGAAAATTTGCGAACGATTAAACGCATACATGCATTGGTATCATGCATTTTTTAGTAGGGGTAGGGATTTTGATAAGGAAGTTCAATAAATATTTGAATAACAGTTTGAACTATATCTTATCTTTTAAGTTAAGTTATAATTTAATAAAAAAGAAAATATGAGGATTATGTGGACATCATTCCAATTTATATGTAACTAAATTTACACGTATGCATCTACCATACCTGCCTACCATAATGCTGGACCTCACACGCCGCGCAATGGAATAGATGTCTTACCTGAAACAGAAAATAGATAAATTAAATATGAGATACGAAAAAATCTCATGTTCAGTCATAACGCTAAAGAAATATCCGTGTTTAATATTAATTAGCTCTCAACTAATTTGGAACTCAGCAGCATGCTAAAGTTTTACTCAAATGCTCCATGTTTCGGCGAATTTCTGAAACCGTAATGCGAACAAGGTAAAGGAGATAGCATATTAAACAGCAGTCAAGGTATGCGAACATATCGCAAAGCTGCACCCGCCTTGTTAGCACGTGGCAAAGACGCTAAGCTACCTGGTGTGTAGTCTCCTTAACGCTTATGTAAGATTAGTCGAACGTTCCCTCCTTACTTACACTTAGTTGCCTCTCCCAAGAACTAGATAACGTTAACACGCTACAAATTCTAGTTCGTATAACAATGTAAACTTCTACTATGCAGTATGACGCTAGTGCATGGATGAAACACGTAATTACACCGTATAAATATATGATGATAGATAAGGTGTAATGCAAGCTATTATTTTAAACCTATCGTTCGAGCTACTGATACCAGAGCTACGATTGTTTGTTCAACAATACATAGTAATTTCCGCTTCGAATGTTACTGTTTTCATTGCATTTCTGCTGTGATAGCATCAGGTAAGGTTATAAAGATGGTTTACTGATTATATCATAAGCGTTATCGGTGTTAGCGTCGCAGATATGCATAAATATCTTAGGGTCACCAGTTTGATCGTTAAATCAATTTTAATAGTTTAATTTGCAACCAAATTATCATTATGTAGGGCATTGTAGGGTTACCCTTACTATTTCGGGAGCATCTGAAATCAATTTCGGGTTTCCCTAAGCACATTATCCTGAACTGAATCTAATGGCTTTATCTATTCATGTAAGGGACTTAGACGACCGGACAATTGGATAACCGCAATAACTGACAGTGAAAGGGACTTTATGGCAACATAAAAATAATCTGAGTCATTCTAATACACAATCACAGGATATAGAAATATCGGAAGAGGAAATATGACATCATCATACTTATCTTTATGGACGAAAGTTTTACGACTTCTGAGCTGTAATAACATATTTTTACTTCGAACAGTGGATTCGTTCATATTTTTATTGCTATTTAATAATAAGAAATATGTCCGATCTACCCGCAGAAAATTCTACAAACCGAAAGTGAATACAACATTGAAGTACAAAGTGAGTATATGCTTTTTAGAACATGACCCTTACCTAAAAGTATATTTTCAGATGACCCTTTGTTCAATACCCTTTCGAAATTCGATGACCTAAAACCGTCAATCAAAAACATGGAAGGTGTTCCATTGAAATAAACGCACTCGGCGATTATGGAAAGCTTCCGATAGACCGAGCCGATATCCAGCCCCTAATAACAGCACCACATTTATCTACGTTACCCTTTGCGTCAGGGCAGCCGTATTTCACGCGAACGAATTAATTCCTGTCTGTATTTTGTTTTGTTGCATGGGTAAAAAAGTTAGTTTCATTCTTGAGGTTCGTATATGGATTTTTTTAGATCCTACCAGAAAATATTGTGTAGAACGTTCCTCCGTTCATTAATCAAATCTTTATTCAAATTAATAGTGTTTGAGAATGACTTCAATATATACATTTTTATTATTTTTAAAGTTCAGACCCCATCTCATTGAGGAAATTATGTGTCAATATCAGGCATATGACATAAGACGATCTGATTCCGTACAAAAATAGCCTATCCAATCTTATCACAAACATATTAAGGAAAAACAAGAAGAAACAACGTGACAAAGGCCGTGTTTCAGCTCCGTATCAAATAACTAGAGGAGGTATTAATCTTTGAACGTGCCTTCGCACCCTCTCACATCACTGCCTTCGAAAGGAGGAAACTCGTGTCAGTGTTTTCTTACACTAATATGTCAGAAGCTACCCTCTTATGTTGATAATATTACACTAACATAAAAAAAGATTATGCATTGTCATGTTACAGGTCTCTATACCATTGTTAAAGACTGTACAAAGTTGGAACTTGGCACCTTGTTTACCAAAATGAAGTCATTTGAGCATTAAAACTTGCGACGGTATTTACACTAATCACTTTGGCACCGCTCATAAGCATTTGTGTACTAGATGTTTATTACAGCGCTAAATTATTTACAAGGTAGATTTTGACCAGTTTGTTGACATTAGTCAGTGACTAGGAAAGGTTTCTATGGCGTACCCTATTGCTACCATTCACCATGTTATGCCATTATGTAAAGCTTTTTATGGCAGTTATTTCAAACTACCCATTAAGAAGAGTTATCCAAGAGAAGGCGATCTCGACGCCTATACAGAATAAATCGACATAGTTATCGACTCACATAAACGGTCATAAACCCAAATAAGTCAACTTGTTCCATCGAGATAAGATCGACTATTCGAAGCACCGACCAACGAGTTCTTCAAAGCGTTCATAATATGAAAGGGCACTCGGCGAAGAAACCGTTCGTTAAGGATTTAGCATATCATGTGACAAAGTGGTCGTGTCGAAGAAGTTTTATTTTCTTTGTGCGCCCCTTTCTTATTTATATCGTCGTAATAAGTTGTGACGTTGTAAAAAGTCATTCTTTCAACGCTGTAGGTTTAAGTTACGTTCTGTGTTTTATGAGCTGGATACATTTCTTTAGTTTATGTTGGTACTTTTAACTACATGCCACAGAACATCTACTTTTGTAGGTTTTCTGACATGTTTATGTCCACATAATTGTTATATTATTTTACGGCATTCAAGTTAAAGGTCGACCCTTTGACCCAAAGCGAATCTACGCAAGATGGCCAAGCAACCCGCATCTTTTAGAATTACGAAATATAAATTAGTTTTGGTCAATTATTATAAAAGCGTTGTACAGCAAGTATTTTTTTACAAACTCGCAAGTATCAAAATAAACAAACCAGGAACTGTTTGTAACAGACACTGTTGCAATAAAGCAATTTATAGAAAGCGAAACAAAGACGATCCCAAAATCTCCTTTCATGAAGTTAAGCAATCAAAGGCGAAAACAGGACATTGTTGCAGAAATGAAGCAAACAGTTTTGAAGAACAATGAGAAGCCCGTGGGAGGGGCAAGACTGAAACAGCTCCCAAACTCGGGCAAGTCAGGCAAACCAAAGACCAGAAGGGGAAGCTTTGGCTTGGCAACTCTGCAAGTTGAATTAATTTATTCTTGGATGGACGTGTGTAACTTTGAAGCTTAGCTGTTGCTATTCATCTGAATTTTGATAACACTGAGTTTGTTTGGTTGAAACCGCAACTAAAATTCGCAGTAGAGGATTTAATATTTGATGCATGTTCGTTAGCAGATTTATCTGGGTTAATATCTAGTTCTCGGTAATTCCGAGCATCTGTTTCCTCCCGTAGTTACAAGATTAATTAAAAGTGGAATCAAGTTAATCATGAAATTCGATTGCTGGTTATTGGATTTAGTGCAGCTTTGAAATAGCTTTAACATTAGATCCTTTAGTACCACAAGTTTTCAAGCCCGTGAAATGATCAATAGCAACTTGGTCATCAAAATTATTCCTACTCTTCTTTAACGATGATCATCTTCAAGTCTACTAGACGAAGATACGCCTAGACAAAGTCCCCGAGCAACTTCCAATTCCACATGACAATTGTGTACTTACTGTAGTACTTAATGTAGTACTTATATTTACCAACTTACAAGAATGTTAAGTACAAATACCAGCAGGCACGTAGGAGTTAAGCCAACACACAATAATCAAACAGGCGACATCATTAGAACCCCGAACATGCGCGTCCTCAGGTTGATTAAAACGTAAATACATATTTAAGCAGCACGTGGGTATGCGACCTTCGCAGGGCTACCGGTGCCCTTAAAGGATCGCCTTTGTCTTCACGCACGATCGGATTCAATCCAATGATCCCTGCAGCCTTTGTATGTTAAGATTTCTTGAGCTTTGTGCATTATTTGGTTAGTGTTTGGAGGATTTTGTGTTTTCTTAAATAGGTTCTTTATTTGGCGCATCCAGAAGTGGAGTTATTTTCTTATTGGGATGAATATCCTCCTGTTTCTAGCACGTGTCGGCATTTTGACCTTCGCAGGACTACCGGTGCGGTGAAAGGATCGTCTTTATCTTTACGTGCGATTGGATTCAATTAAGGATCCAATGATCCCTGCTACCTTTGTTTGTTCGGATTTCTTGAGCAAACATAATTCGGTTAATGCCTTTGGAGGACTTGTGCGTGAACTCCGAATTAAAAACGTTAAGGGGCAATCTGCAATGCATTTATTATTTTTCATTTGCTTAAGGTCCTCATCTTTCCAGAACGTGACAGCATTTGACCTCCGCAGAGCTACCGGTACCCTTAAAGGATCGCCTTTGTCTCCTCTCATGATCGAATTCCTTATATTCGGATTTTTTGAGCTGAGGTTAAATTGAAAATTGATCATTTTGATTCAGTATTTAAAGGATCTGTGATTTTTAAATTACTATTTGTAAGGCAACCTGAAATTCTGTTGGTATTTTTTGCTTGATCAGAATGTGCAGCACCTATTTAAGAAACCTCATTATATTTCTAGTACGTGACTGCATTTGACCTTGGCAGGGCTTGTGCCCTTAAAGGATAACCTTTGTGTCGTACGCACGATCGGATTTAATTCAATGACCTCTGTTACCTTTGTGTTTGTTCAGAACAGTAATTGGACCTTTGGGCATCGAGATTAAGGACAAATTGGAATGTATAATTTGATTTGTGACTCTGAAGAATTTGTTTTTAATTAACATTCGTAGACAGAATATACTTAGCAAGCATCTTAAGAAAAAAAAATTGCAGATTAATGCCAGTAATATCACTCTAGCTGGTGGCAGAGGAAGGCACCTTTTGTTTCTTAAACCCATGAACCTGCCGGTAAAATTAAAGCCAAAATTCATATTCTCATTCGAGCAACACATAACATCTATTAGGGATAACACAGCGCAATCGCAGTATTAAAAAAAAGGTTATATATGATCCTCACACTCGTAATTATTCGAGCACGTGCCAATTTGACCTTCATAGGGCTACCGGAGTACCAGTACCATCAAAAGACCGCTTTTGTCTTCATGCACGAATAAATTTGATCCCTGATTCCTTTGTGTTTATTCAGAATTCCGTAATTTGAGCATAGCCCATTGATATTGACGGTAAATTGGGATTCAATTAGAATTCTAATTTGAAGGATTTGTGTTTTTTTGTATTGGATTTCTATTTAATTACAATACCTTTTGAGGTGAATGCAGAGCCTGAAGCGATTTATTTGTTTGATCTGTTATTGAGAAAAGGGTTTTTAGGTTTTTACTGGCAACGTTTGCACCCACACGTGCACATTCCAAAAAAGGACAATTATGAAAAAAACATCAACATGTCTCAAGATCGTTAAAACGGATAAATGTGAAACTAGGAGTCCCATTTCTAGTCAAGCTAGCAAAAAAACAGGAAACCTATAAACCCATCCTGTCGTAAACCCTAGACTATATTACGACAAATAAAGCTCAAAGCAACCAACCTAATGTACCGTAGGCACGTCAGACTGGATAACTGGGCTACGGTCACCGTATTAGCCGACGCGCATGATTGCCCAATACGTTGCCAGCCTAATAGAGGCACTTCATCAATATGGGACCGAGGCTAGGTAAACTACGGGGCCTAATAACCATATCAAAGATCTTCATACTGTTGATTTTGACATAAATCTTAATTAAGATAAAAGGAATTTGTCCAGAGATAAAGCTGAACATTGTACTGAATTAAACAAGGGTTTAGACGTAAGTGGACAAAGTAAAACTAGAGTTAGACTTTGCTTGTAAAGTTGATTTATCTGGAGACCCCTTTGTTTATTCGGGACTTTAAATGAACATAGAAAGAAGCTGTTGAAATATTAAAATTGATGGTGCCTCAGCGGCGAGTAATGCAATAAAATAATCAAATAACTTCGCCGTCATATTCGACGTTGATGATTTTGGCTCAGCTGGGGAGGCGAGAAAAACTTTTACTGTCTTTACATAATTTACGAAGTTTGATAAAAGACAAATGAAAATTGAGAGAATGGTGTTAAGAAATCTACTTGTTGTTTTTCTTTCTTGGTTTTACTTCGATTTCGATATTACCATCTTTATCCTAAACATAAAAACTGTAACATGGATCCCAGCTGATTAATAGACAGATTATACACATTCCACCATTATTTAACTTTAAATACTACAACCTGTTTTTTGCTGTTATCATCTGATTCCTTAAAAGTGAGTCCATAAGAATATTTCATAGTGTTCGCATAAATGTGAAGTCACAGTCAAACAGTCAACCAATATTATCGTCCGTGAGGAGAGAAACATCACACTCTACGGCGTCCATATTAATTTCGTCGGCCATTACCGCCGAAGACAAGGCTCCCCGAACGTTAGCACCGCCAAATGTGAAGGCAATACCGTCGTAAAAGTACGGATGAAAGTTCACTGCTTATATGCACTTAGCTGATTATACAGACCTTTATAAGCTGTAAGGGCTTGTGGAGGAATGGTACGCGTCGTATTAGTTTCCAGAACAGAGGAGGCTTTGTTTTCGCGTTGAGTTGTAGTTTCCGTTTACTGGGGGGTGTTTTGATTCTCAGGCTTAGCTAAGTAACAACAAAGAATATCTCCACTATTAGATATTTCACCCTTGATAAATGATGTTTAATCTTGCGGAAAACCTAGAGCTGCATGATAATGATTATGTGTCCGAGCTCCGAACCATCATAAAAACAGTTTAATTAGCAAACACTAAATCGGCTCTGCTGATCTAGTTAGAATTAATAACAACGGAAGATGCAAAATCGTCAACAATATCGAATGCGTAGTGAGTTCCAAACTATATAATTATATACTCATAAAATCAAAACGACACTTACTTTAACTTAATGCTAACTTATTGACACACCCTAATTCCGTCACAAGACAGTCGCCTAAGTCATGAATACATAATACAGTATACAAACGATACTTCCTAGGAACAGAAATAGACTTGCGTTGAATATGTCTGCTCTGAATATTTATTAGTTTCTCGACACTGCACTCCATGGCTATACCAACCGGTTTCCCTTAATATGCACTGTTGCGATATTGAACTGGATGGCTTTGGAAGGGATATTTGCTAGACTTCATAAAAATTTGTAACGAAAGGCAGATTTAGAAAAGGGAAAGATAAATGTGATGCAAAATGACCATAAGAAAGTTAATTGATTCAGGCGTGACTTTGCGGAAATCCATTATAAATAAAATACAATAGACTTAGATATATTTAGTAACCTATTCCGCTTAACTATTCTTCAAGAGTCATAAAAAAAACCGCACAGACTGCGTCCGGCGCTCGGTGTCGATTTCTTACAGGGTTTCTTATGACTCTTGAAGAATAGTTAAGCGGAATAGGTTACTATGTAAATATATCCACGTTCTATCAAGTAGAAATGGAAGAAAAATATTCCTCCACTTTTATGTTTTCCTTATCTTCAACTACGTTAACAAAGAACCTACCTGCAAACACTTTACTATTAGACCATCATATACTATTATCATTTATTTATTTAAAAAAAGGACAGCCACATCACATACATTCATCAAAGCTGCACTACATCATAACTCCGTACTTTCTAGCCATCTTCTTCATCTTCATCTCCAACTCTTAATTTTCCCTCACCTATCAAATCTTTCTCCCAAAAAGCACCATCTTGAACAACACTTTGCTACTTCATTCCTCCGCTGCCCCTCATCCCTTGGTCCACCACACCTCAACAACGCAATGATAAACATTCTAGTCGAACACGTAAACATTCTATGTACGGAACTCGTGAGGAATGAAGATACGCATTTGGATTTAATTACATGAGCGTTGTTTACACTGAGACCGTAGCGGTGGATGACGCGCCTAATTTGAATAGGGATTCTTATTTCCTTGACTTTAGGAAGTAAGTATTGTTTGTCTCCGGTACTTTTATTTTGTTCGGTTAGGATTTTGGGTTGGTTGTAAATGATATTGCAAATCATTAATTAGGGTTAACTTGTCTGTGCAAATAAAACACTGAATTCAGGTAATATCATAAAATACTTGGCGGTCATTAGCTAGTGGCACTACATTGCTTGTACTAACTTCGTAAGTCATGAAATCTTATAAAGTTAACGATTTTGGTAAAAGTCCTAGGCTAGTCTTAAAAGCAGATCTCCTAACTAGTAAAAGCAACACACACAAAATGAGAATGATCCATCGTCTCGAAATAACCCGTGAATCATTTAAGACTAACCACTCACTCAAATTCCTCTACCTACCACAAAGCTGTACCCATCATCCTGCACTATACAATAACAAACAATATTACATTCTAGGAAGCTCATTTCGTATTGGTTCCCATCAATTAGAAGATAAGACACACTTGATTGATTCACTGGCGCAACAAAGGGTGCGTTTACCGAGACCGATAACCTCTGCATGTTTAAGTTATCTCTTGTATAATTATAGTGACTTATGGAGTTCGGGAGACTCCACTTATGTAAGTTTATCTCAGAACATTATAAAGTTCCGTTATTTATGCTTGTTTTTGCTTTTAGGGTCAGCAGTGTCAAACTTAACACCTATTCAAAAATAGACTATAAGAACATCGTGGGTCAAAAGACATCCCCAAAATCGTCCACCCTCCATAAATTCAAATTCAATTCAAATCATTTAATTCGAGTAGCATTAGACTCATAGAATGGGCATATAATTTACAAATAACATTAAGTAGATTAAAATAAAATTAAAAACAAAATTACAATTACTTAAATAAAATTGCTTAAATAAAATAAAGATCCTGAAAGTACCAATAAAAGTTAATGTAGAAGAAGAAGTAAAATGTCTGACAGAAAATTTATAAATAAAACAGCATCAGAAATGGAGGATGGACTACGGTAAGTAAGTACTTGCTGTCACTTTTCAGTTGAAGGACAATTCCATCCTGAAAGACGATTGAAAGAAAAAGGGTAGTGAACAAACGAACATAAATATATTCATTGTATAAATATCTCAAAAGCTGGTTGGTCAAGATTGTAAGAAGCTTATGTCCCTTTCAGCAAAGGAAGCCTTTTGTGGGCCAAGGACCAATAAAAGGCAACTAATTAATATTTAGCTGGACCTTCTGGACTTATGTGATTATGTGTACCGTCTGGACATAAGTAAAGATAAAATACCACCTCACATATACTCATTAGTATGTCAGATGAAACCAGCATTTCAATTTCATTAAAACATCGAAGAGAAACTCGAATAAATAAAAAAAACAGTATTTTATTTTTCAGCCAGACGTAGTCGGATTCGCTTCGACCGAATCTGATTAACGGGTGTCGGCTCAATATTTATGGCGATACCGAATCCAATAAATCTCCGGTTGAAAAATAATACTAAACAACTCATTCATCATCATATCAGCTGATGGCTTAATGTTCTCTGATGAAGATGGGCGTCTCCTGGAGCTACAGCAAATAAACTTAAAGAAATCTGGCCAAAATTAACACCTCTGATCGATATGGTGAGTACGAATATTGCTTGGGTATGCAGAGTACTACGACTACACAGAAGACTACATAGGTAACTCTTGACGTCATGAATGATTCACGTAAAGGCATCTAATGCCCATAGAAAGAAAAAAGGTGTCCCATTAATTTCCTAAGACATGGGATTTGATTTACTACAATTAAATAATGGATTGATAGTATGAATGAACATCAAACAAACGAAATCGTAAATCGGAAGCAACTCGATTACCGAGCCATTGAAACTTTTCATAGTCACGGTCTTTATTAGTTTTTCAAACAAAGTGTAGGTAAGCTTGATAACGTTGAATCGATACCCTAGTTTTAGTTTAACGCCTTAACCTACAAATATGGGTTTAATTCATTGTTTGTTTGTTTTTATTGTCATGGTGTTTGGCTTGCACGGTAAACATAATCTTAAAGGGGTATATGTGGATGTTATTTATGTTGACATCCGTTCTAAACCATGTGTTGGGTGGTTTGTTCATCATAACATTCTGTCACGCCCACGATTCTTCAAGGAAAGGGTGGGTGTGCTGTCTTATGCAGACATGGTGGTATAATCGCTAAGATATTTACTAAGGGATAATATTCTGTTCCTATACCTAGCAACGACAAAGCATGGCTGCTATAGGAAAAGAAAACAATCGAATTGTAAAAGAAGGAACAAGTAAGCCCGCCTTCGAACTCCTTACAAACGTATTTCAAAGGAGCGTGAGGCCGCGTGACTAAAACGAGGCAATACTTTACAACACTTGCGCAACATAAAAAAGTCGAACTTTTTCTTACAATTCCAAATAAAGAGTCGGAAAGTCTAGAGAAATGTGCTAAATAAATTAAAGTGTAAGCCACGCGATCTGGAATCTATTAGAATGTTGGACTGCCTCCAACCCACCCTGTAGTTAGTGACAGCTTATTGAATACCGTTCAGAATACAAAACTGGTTCAGGGTTACTGGAACAAGAGTAAGATAAATTGGAATGGCACAAAACATCTTTTAGTTTCAAGGTTTGTCTTCGTAAAATAACAATTGGAATCGATGATAAACTTTTAGAAAGGACCATTTAGCTTTCATCCTTGGTCCTTGGCGACACAAATATAGGTAGTTGATTTACGTGTTCTACTTTCTTGTACTGTGGAACGACATTTTGATTAAAGAGAAATTCATAAGCCTAATATGTGTCACACGCCAACAGAATCACCCAATAAAGACAATTACAATCTGCAATTATGAACTCAAGACAGTTCTATAGAAGGTCATGGTATACCTGAGATATCAAACAAACTTGAGAGGCCACCAAGTCTCAATATGCGGGTTATTGAATATGCAACACTATAAACTGCTCTGGAACTTCGCATCAAAGTAATGGCACCCACACACTGCCAAAGCTCTTCGGATGCACTTGAAACTAACATTAAATGCAAGACCGGAGCTACTAAGAATGCAAAAGTCATTTGGACTTGACTTAAACGATTATTGCGAGCCGTTTGCGTCCCGTAGAGTAACTAAGTGTTCATTCTGTGGTTTTTTTTTTTTGCTTGGATGGTAAGGTTTTGCAGTGGGTTAATCCGAGACGGAGCTTAGACTTTATAGTGATAAGCCAATGGGTTGAAAAAGTGCAATGGTGTAGAAATGTAGTTTAAACGCTGTAGTTTCCACGTTGATTTAAATAAAAGCGCTACTTTAGATAGTAGGCGGGATGCCCAATTTATGTAAGTTAGACGCAAAAAGGTCAACCGGGAGTTACGTTAGAATTGAAATCATGAGATGATACTGTATCTTCCTTAAGTGTTGTAAGATGTAATTCAGAAACGCCAGGTTGCCGACAGTGGAAATAAGGAATTTGTTAACACAGGCATAAAATTACAGTGCAATAATCTGGTTTCCCTTACTAACTGCGCAGACCGACGGCAATTACTTCATGTATACAAGCTAAGAAATAATGGTTCTCTTTACAACGGATGCAAAACCAGCTCTTAAAACAATGCGGGCTTTGGATTTATGATCAGGAAGATCTTACAAAGTCTACCAACTGAGACCTTGAGTAATATTCAAACTAGCACCACAAATATTTGAAGAGGCAGAAATTAAACCAAGGGAACATGAATAGATATCTCTATAAATCTATGCCAAGTCTAGTTGAACGTCGTTTTATGACGCAAATACAACTTAAGACTCCGAGTCTAAACCGGAGTGTGATAAGTAACGGTGATTCAGGGCATTTTAACTATCAATCAATCAACTCAGCCTATCGCAGTCGCCAGGGTTGCGGGAAAGTCCGAAAGGGATACCGGGGCCCATGGCAACAGGCAACTGAAGGAACACGGGTGGGTTTTCTTTTAGTCAGTAAAAGTCTGACACGCCCTCCCGCTCCGCCCAGAGCGGCACAAGTCATTTGATAATTACCAACCCTAAAAAAAAAAAAACTTATCACAGTCCACTGCTGGACAGAGGCCTCTCCTCCGCCTTCCGCATCCAGTCTGTCCCAGCTACCTTTTTGAGGACATCGGTCCATCTATCTGGGGGATGTTACACACTTGCCGATACGCGGTCTCGACTCCAGGACTCATCTGCTCCACTGGCCATCGGACCTTCGACAGACATGGCCAGCCGACCGTCACTCCAGCTTGCTTACTCTGCAAGCTATGTCAGTATCTAATAAGTCGGTATTTTAACTAAACTGTAAATAATATTTCGTCGAATTTAGCTCTCGTTGTTCTGTTTAAATAACTTACAACTAGGGTAATGTTTTCTTTAATGTCGCTTTGGTTTATGGTTTTGCTAATTAGGTATGTATTAGGTACTACTTGTACATAGTTTCGTTAACTACATTGTTTAGGCTTGTTTATGATATAGTACATTACTAGCGCGGCCTGCAACTGGCGCATTGATGTAAGATCGTGAAAATGTGACCCGCACAGTACATCAATGCCGGGTTGCGGCGAAGGCTTGTATTGTACTTTTCTAAAAAAATCCGTGGAAAATCAAACTGAGTAAATTAATTATAAATTCCAGAATCAATGACGGACAATGATAATTTTTCTCGCGCCAATAATGTTAATTTATTTCTTCTTCACTTTAAATAGCTCTATTTGCAAGTCAAATAAATCGAAATTTAAATAAAATATTTGATAAGTTACCTTACACATATGAGTTTTCATAGTAATTTATTTCGCCGCTAAACACGACAGATGTGAATTTTTCATAGTAACATTGCTGGCCGCATCGTCACTTGTTTTTTTAGCAGTACAGAAATTTCGATTTATCTCGAAGAAGGTTGTCAAAATAATGCTCGAATTTCCAAGCATGTTTGAGAAAAGGTTTCTTCACTACATAGTATAAAACAAAGTCGCTTTCTCTGTGCCTATATCCCTATGTATGCTTAAATCTTTAAAACTACGCAACGGATTTTGATGCGTTTTTTTTAAATAGATAGAATGATTGAATAGGAAGGTTTATATGTATAATAACATCTATTAGTATTTAGTATCAGCATTGCACCCGTCCGAAGCCGGGTCGCTAATTAATTAATAATTTAACTTTTTACAGTTATTGAATGTGTCCTGTTTATCTTACCGACCCAATCCTAACATTTTTAATTCGCGAAATCCATTGAATGATCGACAAAATGTGCGTCATACATAACATAAATTATAAGGTATATTCTACTCAAAGCTTATTATATTGCTTTCTCAATTTAACTTCATCTAGAAATTTACCTGACCTGAGAATGAAAACATATCTAAAAGCTGCTCAGAAAACCACAAACTTATAACTGTATTTAAGTAGTAAAGGTTTCTCTTGTAGTGAAATTCTGTGGCACTGCGACCTCGTCTTTTAGGGCTACCTTAGATTAAATTTTCTTAACTGCAATGTTTGAAGCAGTCGAATCTTTAACGAAATTATCATTCTATCTATTTATTGTCATTTTACTGTTATCATTATCGTCACAGTCAAAGTTGAATAAACAGAAATAAGATGTCTGTAAGCACAACGATCGGATTATGGTGTCTCACTTAAAATCAAGCAAATTCTGCATGTTTTATAAAATGTTCGGAATTTTCAACTGGATTTTGTTTGGTCTGTCAACCCTAATCCCTCGACGCTCTCCCAGCTTTTTACTGTATACAATTTTTAGATCTAGCTCTGTCTCGTGCCTCTTTGAAGTCTGTGCGAATGTCGATGGTTTTTTAACTGCTGTCGGATTCTGCATAAACTGAATGGAGAATTGAAGATCATCCTTTTTTTTAAATGAATGGGTAAATGGGTACCTTTATCTATCTTTTCACTGGTATTTTGTCAGACCGTCGTTAAGGTGGGTCCTTCGAGTATTTTACAAAAATGTGCGGTACCATATAAGTTCGAAAGACAAGCAACGCAAAGGAGGAAGACGACACTTGAAACGGTTGCGTAACATCGCGCTTAATTTATAAGAACTTAGAGAAGCCTTCTAAAAACTCAAGCCAAAGAAATTATGCGGCGTTGCACAGAGATCGCACTAATTACAGTCAAGTACGCTAGAGTAGAGAGTTAAGACTAAGTAAACTAACAAGTTACGTAGCAACTGTTAAGTAATATATGCTCAAAGTGCTAACAGCAACAATGTAACATAATAATGTAATCTTCGCATGTTCACACCACACGGCAGAAGCACCCGATGATTATGAGGATGACATAGTACACATTATTAACACACCTCTATTAAACTAATTTAATAATGATACGAAAGCCAATAAAGCCACAAATAATGAAGCAGTAACCATAGCATATTCACACGTTGGACACCTACGCTTACCGCCAAATGACCCATTTAAACATAATAGCAGATAAAAGGGTTTAATACGCTCATTTCAAACGTGAAAAACATTCACTTTGTGAGACCAAGATTGGCAGTGAGAAAGATAGATGTTATTGGGTGTAATTAAATAGATGGCAGATGTTCTGGTAACCGTTTCTTTGTATTTCATGAGGATGATTTGTACCTGAAACAAAAGAATTCGTTTGTTAATAAAAATTTAAGCCTGGATGAGACAATTGTAGAAAGTGTCGTCCGTTTGGTTTTTCAGCAAACATATGTGGCAAGCCATAGCGTAAGAAAGGATGACAATACAAAGTTTTACTGCTGCTACCATTTTAAATCGCCAACATCAGCCACGAGACAGAATATACGACGACGGTACTAAGAATTTCGTTGATAAGAAATAACAAGAACGTATTAAGAGGTTAACCAAACAATGTCGATTAATCCCTGGAGCAGCTTGAGTTTAATTGCTTTAAGCAATTAAAACAACTATAACCCTTAATTGCTACAGACCGCGGACTGGCTCGCAATCACAATCTGTGTAAACTCAGTTTAAGAAAACAGGTCCCCTTCATCACACTTGACGTTGGCACACGTGAAATGCAAATATTATTGCTGGCATATCGCCCCGATTTGTAATCGATTCTGTAATCGCTCTTATCGAGTGATATCGATGTTTATTCGCGAAGTATCGATTAAATCAGCGCTCTGCGAGAAAAATAAACATTATTGCGATTCAAAATTCAATTCAGTTTGTTTTGTTGTCTCAGGAAAACTTGTTTGCGTATTTATAGTTTTCGAACTGTTTGTTATTCTTTCCTCTGGAACGTTAGTCGAAGACAATGTTCGTGAATCAATTTCATAGCTTGGAATAATTTTCAATAGTCGTAGCTTTTCAAACATCGCGGTACTATAAACTACATAAAATTAAATATGAAACCACACGCATAAAAGCTCCAACGTTCATGGCAAATTTGTTTACTACGATAGTTCCAGAGAGCACATAAAATTCTCCAAAAATAATAATAAAAGAGATCATAAAAAGAATACTTTGTGTTGTATAATCCAGAGTAAAATGCAGACATAAGGCCTAAAATAGAACGATGCAGACATAAAGCCTAAAATAGTACAAATAGTTTTGTTTAGGTTAGTCCTTCCACAGAAACAATGAATTTTGGAGAGGATGAATTACCAACAACTAAAATTCCGCAAAGGGTAGTGACATGTGAGATCATTTCTGGCTCGATTACGCTAACTCCTTACATGTAATACGTTAGTAGAAGCTCTCTAGTGTAATACTCGTAAGGAATAACAATGTGAAGATCTTAATAGTTTCAATCCAGCAAAGTGCGAAGAATTACAATATGAGGTATATTTTTGCTTTAAGATATCTTTAGTTCTTTATCTTTTTGCGAAGGAAATATGACATATGTCTAAGTAAATCTGAAATTCTGGTTAACTCTACTTTCAAGCAAGAGTTGTTCGAGCGAAAGCTCCCATCATAGGAGCTTTCGTTTTTGAAAATAGAGTATAAAAGCCATATTGTAAAACCCTAAAGGATTTAATAATATTAGTAATAATGAAATGAAACTCTTTCCAGACGACATTACAATGTTCGATTAATGTAAAAAGGATTATCCCACATAGGGGTTCTCGTTTACGTGGGTGTAACAGCAAACGTCGCTTCGCATTATTACAATTCCAATTTAGAATTCGTGTACCTTTGTACTTCTACTATGTAACATGAAAGGGTATTGCGACGTTTGGTGGATGGGATTAGGAGTAAGGACATATGCGAGGGAAGAGGCAAAAGAGTAAATGGAGGCATTGAATACATGATAGGTGATGTTAATGAAAATGGTAAACGTAAAGAAGACCAAGGTACAATATTGGACTGTTTTTTTTTCTCGACTCCTCAAGTGAGTGAAGATAAAAATAAATTGCAACAGTTTTCCGGTTCGCACGAAATAAATAAAACTATAATCCACATCCAATACCTGTCGAAGCCCTCAATTAAGTATCCTGCAGATTGCAAGCTTCACGACGGATCACGACCGACCGAACCGAGCCGCTTGCAAACACAATGTCGTGATAATTGATTTTATAATAAGCCTTTGTTCTTCATTTACAATATGTTAACAAGTATTGTTCCCTTTCGGGATGGTTTCATTGTAGGCCCAAATCGATAAACGCGTCGGAACGCCCATTTGTATGCAAAATTTTATACATGTATGTAAATATAAAAGCTGTTACAATGTCTTTATCGTTATTATCATTCGCAGTGGGTACGAAAATTCTCTGTACTCGCTTCAGTTTATTGGATAATCCCTTCATCATCATCTTTAATACTTGGATTTGCATGTACACTAGTCTCAGTTTGCTCGTTCACAATTAATATATTAATCCAGCTCATGAATTCCACACGTGTCTAAATTCCAACCATGATAATGAACATGGAACTGAATTCTCCCGACTGAAACGAAAATATATAAATCAACGCTAATGTTCCCGAACCAAAACAATTTTCCAAATGTAAACCATTTTATATTCTGAGTTTTTCATCAAATGCACGAAGCGGTGGTAAATACTGCAAAAAGTTTGAAGGGTCTCATTCCTACTAATGAAGGTAATAAATATTTTATGAGTGAAACTGCCTTTTTTGAAAAAACAGAAAAATTCGTAAAGGTTTTTAAAGCCCTTAAACGTCCAAGCTATGTTTTGGAGGATGTTGAGATTCACCACGGTAATTTATTTCAAAGCGAACTTTGTTTTAATAAACTGTAGCGAAGCTATTTGTGTTCAAGAAGAAAGCGCTGCTTGAAAAACTAACAAGAATTTAAATTAGTTCTACTAACTGACGGCTAAAGCGTGGACGGTTTTAAAAGCGTAACTTATGCATCTTTAGTATTTTCACTAATTAGTCAGGGTGTTTTGAAGGTTGGACTAATTTGCTCAAACCACCTATAAAAGATTTTTATGCGTGTAGCTGAACAACTTCGCGCCATATGCGTGTGACCGTTAATTTTACTACGTGAACGAATTCTTTAAATACAGTAAGTGTTTTTGTGTTTATTTTTACACACGACTTCTGTTTCAGAATGTATGTAGCTTTCAGGTATATTTTTACTATTGAAGCACGATTTCGAGCTTTAAAGAATGTGAGATTGACTTTAAAAAAATACAATGAAAAGGAAGCATTAACACAGGGTTCTATTCTCGGCCCAACTATAAAAGACATTATAAAGCTTCAAAAGCGATATATTATTTTGTTCTTACGTGAAGGTCTAGACGCGGTGAGTCCCAACACTTGACTCTGGCCATGAACTTATAAGACGCGTACGGCGGGTTTTATTATACAAACGTATATTTAAGTATGCAAAGTAAACAAATTGCTGATCCTTAACCAGTTGAAATTCGCTATGCATAAATCCTGAGAAAAGTCACGTTTCACGCCATAAACAAAATTGAGACCGAAATCATAAAAAAAAAATGCGTATAAAAGAAAATCTTGAGAGAACGCCAACACACCATTTCTAAAGAATAAAGAAAAACTGCGAATTTCCCAAGAATAATGCGCAGTACCTAACAGGAGGAAGTGTAGGTACTCGCATCGTTAAAAGTTTACACATTAGCCTCCGACCTTTAAAGAAACAAACAATTACTTTAGTTACAAAAGCGAGTATTTTACTTGAACTTGGCAGAATAGACGTAGCGTTGAGTTAACGCGCAGCTGGCACGCTAGGGGGCGCGGCGGAAAAGGGGACTACTCGAGAAATTGAAACAATATAGTGCCCACTCGACTCTCTTGGCCCAGTTTAAGTTGCATATGTTCTGAGACACTGGGTTCACCTATTGTCACTGATTTCTATATTCACTTAGCACCTAGCGCACTTAGCGTTGGATTGTTACGAATTCTATAAGTAAGTATTGGAAATCTTTTAGACATCAAAATAGAAACAGGGAAGTAGTGTTGGGCATTTGACATTACCAGTGACGTTCATTTTCAACTACAATGAAGTCAATCTTTATTCGATAATCCAATTTGTTTCCAAGTCGAACTTTAGGACACTTGAACAATACTCAAACCAATTCACGAATACAATAAAGACCTAATTACAGATTTAAACCAAGCTATTAGGTTCGAACAAGAAAGCAAACCCCTAAAACTTTTAAGTAATTGGACTTTCTCGAGATTTTTTGCATGTTTACAGTTAAACTGGTCTTTAGGTCCTTTTAATTATACACAGCAGGGCAGTAGCCCTTTTCGTCAAGATATGCTAGCGCAAATGACTGAAATGTTTGGCATCACTCTTGGCATTCTTTTCCAACAATAAAATGTTTTAATTAAAACTATCTTAATTTTAAAGAAACTCTCAAAGCTGCTCAAACGTCCGTTAAGGACGAAAAATCCAAAGAAAAAATAACCTTTACGTCTCCCTTATCGATTTCAGTGAAGAAAAACTATACAACAATGGAATCGTCTGCAACTTTCCACGTTTCGTTCCGGTTGGATTCAGAGATTACGTTAAAGCGATTGTCAATAATATTATTGCAATCTGCGAACATAATGCAGCATTCCATTGTGTACACATGAATGCCTTCAATGCTTATTGCTTTATACGAAATCCGATAAAAGGATTGGGATTAAATTAAGCTTAACAAGATCGATGATACTCGCATGTTGCTGATTGTTTTTCATTGATACTTCTTCTTTAATCTATTTTAGCTTTGAAGAGATTTATATATACAGGGGTTTGGTTTTGTGATTTCGTCTCTTATGTGACTGGTCGCTGTTACTTGTATTTTGGTCTTGAGTTTTCTGAATTCAGCTGAATAATCTCATTTTTTTTTCTGACATGTGTGTTCTACTCTAGCTAAAAAGCTAATATTACCTTATCTACAGACGTAACTACTGTCACCGCTGCAACATTCTCCTGAGGGACCAGCAGAGAAATATTATCACTCTCACGCAGTTTATAAATTGTTAAAAGAACGTTGTCAGTAAAATAGTTATCTACAACTCCCCCTTCTACTCTTACTTTAGACAGATTTTATCGGTTGATATGTTTGGTTAACAATAATTTGTTTCTATTATAATTATAACCTTACCATAGTGTAAATAGATTGTGCTGATCCTTCGATACGATACCAAGAAAAACCATAAAGACTTTTGGTATCAACCGTAATTGTAACAAAATCTCGTCAAGACTAAAGAAACCTCAAAATGACCTCAGAGATAACGTTTCACAATCTCGTTAACCCCATTTAATTTTCTTTTACAAAGACGTCTTTATCTTTTGCAATTTCCTACAACCAACAGTCGTTCATTTTGATGAGAATACGAATACCATCAAATTAAAAAAAAAAACAACTTTATAATTCACTCTTGCGACGTTTGTCAGCTGACGAATGCATTGCTCATAAACAACATTATTTTTTGTTTATGGTAAACCCGAAAAGGGGTCATTGTACTCATCATTTTGAACAACTTTTTCTATGGGAACGAGCTTGACATCGCGAAAAAAAAATCTGCTGTTCCATACATTTCGTCGATTTAAGTGAATACAAATGTATGGAACAGCTGATTTTTTTTAGATAGAAATCTGAATCGTTTGTTAAATACGAGGTTTCTAAGTAATGTAATGTCAAATGAGTTGGCATGACTGTGGGTTTGTGGAATCTTATGTTTTTGTGCATTGCGTTAATTTGGCTTTAGTGCCAAATGCCAGTGACCATGTCATTGACCATGGTAATGAGAAGATTTTCTTTGACTCACGAACTTTAGGGAGAATTTGATCTAACATAGTAACTGCTTCGCAAAAATTCTTTTCTTTCACTTCATTTTTCTGTAGGACGTATTCGTTACATTAATTTAGAAAAGGCTGCAATTTACTTTTAATAACCATTGAAAATACGTTTACCGATAACGTATATATTTTTTAAAGATTAATATATTAAACTACCATTCAATCGGCTGTCCTTGTAGCGGCGGGCTTTGCAATACCGCTTATTAGTTCCCGCCTGAAATAACACCATGAAATATAAATTGCATACCTTTCATATTTGTTTTGGAAAACTAACTTGTGTTTATTTTAATAAGTGGTAATGACCATGGCATTCTCAGGACGACTACAAAGGTATAGTAACAGCAGCCTCGGTTCTGACTGCAGTGTCCTTGTCGTGTCGGCTTGCAGTTTATCTAGCAGTGCAGCATAGTAGTGAAGCATGGTGGACTTTAATTTCATCACTATTTACTGCAGTGTCTACGTCACTGGTAATAAATTAGCTTGATATTGGAGCCGCTGCAAATTCCATCTGACACTAACAAGCCAAGTAATTTATTAGAGACACGTTACTCGCTTGAAATTAGAACTTCACGGTGACAGCTATCGGAAGTAACTAATGTAGCATTAACAAATTAATCTTAACAAGCGCTTGGTGTCAGGAAATTAAAATAGATGTGAGCTAAGAGGGAAGTTTGAGAATTTCTTACAAAAGTTTAATAGAGATTGAGTGCAAACATAACATTAATCTTTGAGCAAAATGCGCGATTATAAGACGTTATATTGTATAAGACGGAAACGTTACACGAAACCATTCTTTGCGGGAAAGTCCGAAAGGGATACAGGGACCTTGGCAACAGGCAACTGAAGGAACACGGGTGTGTTTTAGTCAGTAAAAGTCTGACACGCCCTTCCGCTCCGCCCAGAGCGGGAGAAGTCATTGGATGATTTCCCAACATCAAAAAAAAAAAAGTGCTCGCGCTTATGACATTATGTACTTCAGTTTCTTATTATATATACAGACAAATTACGTCCCCTCATTTGTCTTTTACGAGCCGATGAGGACGATACACAACTGACAGCACTACACTAACCTCACCAACCGTAAGAGCGGTTCTGCACTGGATCCGAGAAATGTCGGTCCGAAGTAGCTATAGCACTTTTTGTATGAGAGGGGTTGCGTACTAGATCCGAACTCTGTCCGTCCGAATTTAGAACATTCCCAATTCCGATTGAACTCGGATCTTGAATTCGGATCGGATACGTATAGGTACAGTGTTACGCTGTTACATTTAAGTACCGGCTTTACATTTTTAAGCCACGTGCTCCAATCATAACAAGCTAAACGGATCCGATTATCGGCGAGAGAATAGACGGGCTGCACAATTGTGCGGTCAAGTGTACTCAGCCACGATATTAGTACAATGTGAGGAATTTTAATGAGCTGAAAACTGAGGGAATCCAGGTCACATGGACGCTCGGATCCGTTGAATGGCGAGCTAAATAAACGCATCTATGTTGGAAAAGGGCGGGCGACTGCGGAGTTCTGGTAAAATGTACGTTTTGTTGATGTTGGAAGTGTTTTGTGTGTATGCAAATTGGGTTTCTTTGATAAAATGCTGCTCGTTGTGAAGCTAGTGGACTGAGGAATCATTTATTCAGTAGCCTTTTCTTGTTTGTGAAATAGTTCTGAATAAGGAATGATTCATTTAGACAAGCAGCCCTTTTAATCTCTTTGCTAAACCGTGGACCCAGATAATTTAAGGCGGTCAAATGTGAGTGCCTAAGCTTAGGAGGATAGTTATCTAAAGCCTTTTCAGGGTTTTTTATCCGAAGGATGCCAAACGGAGCCCTATTACTTAGCCTCCGCAGTCCGTCCGTCTGTCAGCGGGCTGTAACTCGCGAACCGTAATAGGTAGACAGTTGAAATATTTTGTGTGCGACTCCCCCGCGATCGTACGGAGTGGTGGACTCCGGCGCATACCGTCACGAGCCTTCGCATCCCGCTGTGGTATCCTCTAGTGCGCTCTTCAATACCGCAGAGAGAAATCCCCATAGATGCCCATTGTGTCACCCTATGTACAATTTCTAATTTATGTCTGTAATTTTTATGGTGTACACACGGCTACACATCAAGCTATACATTTCCAGTATAAGCTGACCTCGCATTGTACGGAAATCCTATACAATGCGAGATCAGCATAAACTGGAATTGTATAGCTTGATGTGTAGCCGTGTGTACATAATAAAGAGTATTCTATCTATCTATCTATCTATGCTCCATGGTCAGTCTCTGAACTCTGGAATCTATATCTTGTTACCATTAGATACGTACGAATTTACATTGGTAAATTTAAAATTTCCTGCCCCGCCGTCTGCCGATGTTTGCATCTAGTTTCTATTACGCTGAACGTACTATTATCATAATATACGTTTAACTGGGCACTATCGATTTTATTCTGCTACTGCAGTAGGTATGTGTTTAGCAACTAAGTAGTGTTATTTGCTGGGACAAATGAACGGTACACTGTAATTTCTCTTGATTTCTTTTAAACAAACTGAAATGTTAAATCAAACAGTTCAAAGAAAAAAATCCAGTAACACTACACAATCATGTAGTCGAAGAGTTACCAAAAAAAAAAAAATTAAATATCTGACACCGAATTTTTAAGTAAAATAATAGACAAACAAAATAGCACGATGAAATATGCTATAAAAAATATATGCGAATAAAAAAAAAAGAACGCCGCCATTCTAATCAATTCAAATTTATTCGAATTTGGAACGTAATCAAACCGTTTGAGAAGGCTCGGCACTGTTTTTCACATTAAAAAGATTTTTCTCTGTCATTCAAAGTCGAGTAGGATAAAAAAAGAATTACCCGCAAGCGAACATCTCATTAACCATTAGTGAGACTGACGCAATTTATTAGGTTTACAGTCAATATGATTACGTCAGAAATATTTTCGACAAGCCTCTTGTTTTGAATTGCAAAAAGCTTTTACCATGTTTTTAATTAACTTTTGTTTATCTACATCCACAAAGCATTATTTTTGTGGTTGATTTTTAATGGACGTCTTGTCAATTAGCATAGTTAAATGATTGTATAAAAAAAACATTGTTTATTTAACTTTAAATATTGAAAAAGGTTTTATTCTAAAATAACAGAAAGCATCCATGACTACGTGTGTTTTCTATGGGTAATACGATCGTACAGCGGTGATCATTAGTACGCTATAACGCTTGTTAGGGGTCATGTAAAGTGTAATTACTTAACATTAATCCTCAACTTTACCATATATTTATTTTCAGAATGAATGCTGCAGTATTTTTGACGAAAACACGATTCCATAAATTTTTCTCTATAGAAAAAAAAACCGAAGCCTCCAAACCGAGCAATAAACCGCTGGTATTAACTAAATACTTCAAATTAGCTCATGAAACTTTGTTGCATATTATCTGGACTAACTATAAAGCAGATACTATGTGTTTTTTTATTACCATTACTTTCGCCGTAAAAAGAAATTTACTTAAACTATTGGCGCCTTGGAGTCTTCTCCAGGAATAGGTAATTAAGAAAAAAAAAACCTAAATTCTTTTACAGTTCAAGACACACTCTGATAATAATGCTGTTCTCGCTCTACAAATAGTCCAATCATATCTCGAAATGATAAGAAAAAAAAAGCGTGCATAAAACACGCATATTTAAAAGAAGTTTACGACGTAGAAGAAGCTTTAGAGCCACATAAACAACGTGTTATCGTGCTCAGATCGTATAATTTAAACGTAAGTGACCGCAGCTAGCACTAATCACGCTAATCTACCTCAATCTTTTCACGAGCATAAGTTAAATATTTTTTAAAGCTTCGAAGCTTTAACAAATATTTTAGTATTAGTATTAGTTCTAAAATTCAGCCTTTTTTCTCCAAAAGGTTAGGTAGAGGTGTACTTATAGTACACCCACATTTCGCCAGCTTTGTTTAAGTCTTATGTAATAGGGGGCTAGCCTATTGCCATCAACAGGGCACATATTCCGACTGCGGGCTGCTACTGAGAAGTTTCAGATAGAAAAACCCGATAACTCTTTGTCCGACCTGGGAATCAAACCCAGGACTTTATGCTCAGCAGTAGCGGTTGCGACCACTGGACCAACGAGGCAGTTCTAAAATTCGTTGCTGAAACATAGTCATTTGCATAAATCTTTTTATTCAATCAAATATTGGGATAGTATTAATATTTTACTCTGAAAAAGTAATTTAGGAAAACCATTTTCAGAAGCAAATAAGGACTTTCAGGGCGTTCATTAAATTACCTTCGTAATTTTAATAAAAACGTTTTCTTTACAATTTTAGCAGGAACTACGAGATATTTATTTAGCGAAATTGTTTGAAATAGAGAAAAGAAACGGCGATCTGTTTTATAAAAACAAATAGAATTGTTCAGGCTAAAGAATTTCATTTTGTTGGAAGCTATTCCATAATATTATTTAAAAAATGACTATTTGATTATAGTTTATTTCTGAATCCATTCAGTTACTAGTGCTTATAACTTAACGCATTTACTATTATATAAATTTTCAATGGAATACTAAACTAACTTTTGTACTAAGTTTTAACCCTACGTCTATAAAATATTGGATCGGATTGGCTAAGCCGTCTGCTGTCAATAATTGAAATTTAAATAAAGCTCGTTGTTTTAAAATAAATCTTTCAACTTCTTTCAATACTGACATAAAATACTAAAAGCAATATGACTGACAGAATTACTAATGACGCAAATATTTGAAAAAATGTTTAAAGTAGCTTCTAATGCTATTCGAAATTACATCAATATTAAAAAGTTATACTATTTTTAGGGTTCCGTTTGCCAGCACTCTTCGGGTACGGAACCCCAAAAAGTAGTATTACTTTTTTATTATTACTAAGCCTCCGCTGTCCGTCCGTCCACCCGTCTGTCAGCGGTAGACACTTGAAATTTTCACGGATTGTGTATTTCTTTGGCCGCTTTAACAACAAATAATAAAAATTAAAAATTAAAGGGGTTTAAAAAAAAAAAGTAAGTATTGTTAGTAGTAAAAAAGTAAGTAATTAAATATTATTAGGTGGTACGGAACCCTTCGTGTGCGCGTCTGACTCGCACTTGACCGGTTTTTCATCTGGCAATCTGCCTCGTATGGCGTAGATTAATAATAAAGTGCACGAGCCTTTACGAGGCGATGATAAATTACTGTGAGCCTCTCCATTACCTACTGATAGCACATTACCGCGGCCATAATTCAATCTGGCTCTCGGCCTATAGTCAATTGCACATTTTCAAACTATTCGCCGCGCCGTAAGTTTCATATTATCAAAATAATTTTGTGTATATTTATCGCAAGGAGATATTGATATTGCAGAGAAAATTGTATTCAATGTTGTCTAGGGCTACATGGGGCTTGTGGCTAAATTAAAAAAAAAAACATGCGGACTGTCGATAGAAGTGAAATGAAAACTAATCAACAATGCGTAACCTGAACGTAATTCAAACGGTAGACGGTAGAAGGCGCAAAAAAAATCACTTCAAGCGTGACGATGACGCGAGTTCCATGATTTTTGTTCACCCAAAAACTGCTCAACGCGCCTAAAGAAATTTTTCACTTCAATATCAGCCGCAAGGATCGATCGAAAGTTAAGCTACCTTTGCCGCGGTCGGTTCGTGGATCAATCCTTTACATATCGAGAGAAAGACTAGTTATCAGACTTTTGGGCTTCTGACTACCTGTAATGACTGTCAAGATCTACGAATGACATCCGGGATTCAGGACGGGACACGGAAGGGCCTCGGATAGCACGTAGCAGGGTCAGAAGCCCAGTCTGACTAACTGTTTTGCTAAGGGGTAGCCCAGTATCTGGGCTGTGGAGGTCAGATAGGCATTCGCTCCATGTATACTGGTATTCAGCTGCATTCGGTTATACTGGAAGCCGACACTAGGCCCACCAAATTGTTGTAGGGGCTAGGATGATACAAGATGTATTTACCTTCCGTGCCAAGGTTTAAGATGTCCTAGGGCTATAACGAGATATATTTAGCATACACTTTTACGACTCTGCAATCGTCGTCTTCCATTTTCTTAGATGTAACCTCATGGGAAATTAACTATGATCGTCTTAGAACTCCTGTTACTTTTTGTAGACGTTATTCCAAATCTAACATTCTTTTGCTCTCTATTTTGAGTGTCAACAGGTTAACGAATAATTCTTAATTTAACAATAGTATTGATAACTCATTCGCAGTTGGTGGAGTATGTCGTGATAATATCTATCGATCTGATATCGATAGACGACGATGACTCACAAATGACTGGGTTTTATTACTCTGCATTTCATTAACATTAATTAACTAGTTTTGTAATTGGTGCATAAACATAAAAGGATTATTGCGCTGTTGCGCTGCGTAGGTAAATATGGTGGTATAAATGTAAGAGAAGCTTATAAGAATAAGTGTTAAAAAGAGATAGTGTTTTCGAAAGTGAGAGAAACGTGATAAATGATAACAGAGATGTTATATAAGTCAAAGATTCGCAAAACAAACAAAAACCAACTTTCACTAAGTGCTTTGCCAATACCTACTCATATTTCTTCTATAAAGACTTTTATTTATAGTCAGATCAGTTTTTAGCCCAAGCATTATTTTAAAATCTATTAATATTTATAGAACTTCGGAAATTCTGTCTTCGGAATAAGAATCGATTCTTGAGAAATCTCACTCGATCAACAATAACATTGATATGGTTACAAAGGAATGCGAGTTAGGGTCTATCAATCATAAGTAGCTATCAATAGAAGATATGAATCAATTGACGCCAATTGACATAGCCCTAAGTTCACCGACACCGTACCTTACCTCATTCACATTCAATATAGCACTTTGTGAGCATTGAATGCGATGTGTACAATTGTACGATATGCGATGCGGAGCCAGCGGCTTCAAACGCATGCCAGACTGATTTACTGATTCACGGATGGACAGATAATGCATAATGTAAGCTGAAGGTGGTCTATTGCACGCTATTTTTTACGCAATAGTTGCTGGAAGAGTTAATGCTTGTATCGATCATGTTATGGAAGAAAGAGGACACCTAAATAAAGAAAAGGATAAAACTAGAACACCAATGGAACATGAAAAATAAAACTAACTTTGCAGAAAGGAACCATACAATCAATTTAATAACTTATTCGTGGCAAAATATGGATTTACATAGAGTGCACGCGGCGCAGATGTCAGGTCAATAAACTACGTAGGTTTGCAAGAGAACCACGTCTGGGCTCTCTATTAAAATGAAGAAAAATAAGCGAATCGCCCACTTACAGCAACATGGACATTTGAAATGCGTAGGCGGAGGACTGCAAACGTTATAAAATGGACATAACTGTGGGGATTGCAAAAGTAATCACATTAGAGTCAGGGCTAGTATAAATGACGATGCTTTAAAGTTTAAAGCTAACATATCTATAGACACTAAACTTAGTGTAAAGTTCAAACCAAAAAGAAAAATTGACAAATAAACAGCAATATGGCTCCTTTGAAGCAATAATTACCTGAAACAAGACATACAATTAAATCAACAAATGCATCAAACATTAACAATTCTAATCAATCATTAATATCGAAACCTACTTTAATAATAGCACCCGACTGAACTGCACCAGTTCAATTCCCACGGCAGTCGTCGCATAGGAAATCAAATAATCTGGGGCAAGCGAACTATTCCGGTATCTGTAATGTCTTTGATATCACAAGTGGCTGTGACGGCCGGGAGTGCTGCTTATGGAATGGGAGCTCTCTGATAACAACCTAATGGATCACTGGTTTAATTTCAAGGCTTACGTGGATAAAGTTAATGCATTTGATTACATTTTGGTACTAGCATAACAGAAAATTTTAATTTGAATTTAGTGAAGTCTAGCGAAAATTAATACTTGCTGGCTGAACTAGCGGCCCGTCCAAACATTGAAATTTCTTTGTGATATGTAAGTTTAGTGTCTACACATAAACCTTCCGGAATAAATTTTCTAAATGATGGTAATTCGCATCAAAATCCGTTGCGTAATTTATAAGAACAACGCGGTCATACAGAATGACAAGAAAAATGACATCAATCTATATTCTATCTATACTCCTAACAAACAATGTTCACTCCATTTGAGCTGATTTAATTTAATCTAGCGAATAAACTCACTAAACTAGCTAACATTGTTACAGGTAAATGTCACATTGAATAAAACAAACTTAGCGACTCTACAAAACTTTTGCCATTTTCCAAGCGTTAACTAACAATAGCGAAAGATTGTGAACTACAAGCAAGAAAATATTTTAGAGAATTTATGATGACTTTCAGATATCTAGACATGTTTTTGGACTGCTTTTTATTGAAGCAAAGTTTTCAGACTGACTTTGTAGGTTGTTTGGCATGAGTCCAGGTTGGATTACTGTCAGTCAAAGTGGATAATATGGAATGTGTCACGCACTGTTATAACACTGAAACATAATTTTCACGACAGCTCGCAAACGGACTTGACTGAACGGATGCAGCGCCAAAGAATATTAACATACTTTTCGTGTTTCGCTGTCCGCATTGTTCTTCTAGACCACGCAACAGATTTTGATGAGGTTTTCACCATCGTTTAGAGAATTTATTCAAAAGGAGAATTTATTAAAATTCGGAAGGTTTATGTGTATAATACGTTAAAAGTTACATTTAACTAAGAAATCTCGATGTTTTGTGAAGTCGTAAAAACCGTGCGAAGTAGGAGCGGGTCGCTAGTAGCTGTATATGATTTAAAATGCCAATTGCTTCTTGGAAGCATATCAGCATATTATTAGGAACAGATGTGCATCCTTCATGACTCGTGTTCGCGGCAGCACCAACAGTATTCTCAGTGTATTCGCAGATCGGTGGGATTCCCGGATGTTGCAGAGGTGGATGCGGCTCCACGCTGAGCTATAATTGTATATTTTTATTTGTGATTGTGTATGTAACCTACTAACACTAGAAATTAAGTAAAATTGTTACTAACCCTATGGACTCCGGTCTGAAATAAAATATTTCTATTCTATTCTATTCTATATCACACGGTGAATGGACGATACAATAAGTCATATTTGTATTGCTATACTTATTCAACCAATCTAGACTTATTCGAAATATCGATATATTTAGGAGATATCTTATATTACATTAAATATTAAAAATAGAGTATCGAAAACGTATTAAAACGATATAAATTACGACTTGAGTCAACTTTGTAGACTTAATTCGTGAATTTAAAACTTCTTCTATATATAGTCAGTAAAAACAACAATATTCTTACACGCCGACATATCATTTTTTTTTTTAATATTTCGGAAGCTTTATCGAGACATTTTAAAATTAACGATAACGAACCAACAAAAAAAAAATTGTACGCCTCCGACAACCCTAAAGCAACCTGGAAACATCTATGTACAGACATGGGTGTTTCCAGGTTGGTTTTGGTTTGCATAGCCAAAGGACATGTTCTTACAATAAAAATGTTAGCAAACAGGCAGTTGTGATGCCGAACCGGTTACTCACGTCACGACCCCTCGCAATTGTGCCGCTATTTTAGGGCCAGGAGTTGTGCGCGTGAGTCACCCACTATACTAGGTACTACCGACCGGATAATACCAACTAGCGCATCGTTATGTAGTTTGTGAGTACGTCCACAATTTATTGTTCGGTTTTCACACGACGCGATGACAGGGGTGATAGTGAATCTAATTGTGGGTGCAATAATGATTAATTGGAAGAATTAAGGTGTTATCTAGATAGAGGTTTTATGGCACAAAATGAAGGTCATTATCGAGCGTGCAAAAATATTGTGAATCATCAGATATAGAAGGCGACAGTCATAATTCTAGACAAAAATCAATTACTTTGTAACACTTAATCATTGATGTATGACTGTCTGACCTCAGAAATTAATAAAAGATTAGGTCATCATATTAACAAGTCAATCACAAGAACCCATCACACTAAATCACATCATCATCTGCCTAGCCTTTTCCCAACTATGTTGGGGTCGGCTTCCAGTCTAACCGGATGCAGCTGAATACCACTATTATATATGGAGCGACTGCCTATCTGACCTCCACAACCCAGTAACTGGGTAATACGATACCCCTTGGCAAGACTGGTTGTCAGACTTTCGAGCTTCTGACTACCCGTAACGACTGTCAAAGATCCACAAATGACAGCCGGGACCAACGGCTTAGCGTGCTTTCCGAGGCACGGAGGAGTCTCGGTATGTAAAGATGGTCACCCATCCACGGACCAACCTCGGCAAGCGTAGCTTTACCTGATGGATCGACCCGTGCGGCTGTTATTACTTAGCCACGAGCTACTCTTAATCACACTAAATCACATAATTCTACAAATAAAACCGAACGCAACACGAATAAGACCGAACATAAACCGAATCAAAATAAACTGAATGAATTGCTTTCCACCATGGCACCGTTTAATTACAATAAAAACCCATAAAACATGGTGAATAATAAAAAGCACGGTGGTCGCCACGTGCCTGAGATAACGGACGCGACCGCGATACCGGCACTGTTGCACAATCAAATTAACCTAATTGATTTTATTGATTATGTTCTGAAGGCTTGTACTTTTATGTGGCGATAAAATGAGAAAGTGATTAAAACTTGTTGATTGGATAATTACGTTATGTTTCCTATGTGCGCGGCGCATGTGAACTTTCGATCGATTTATCGATTGCACGGCTCTACAGCCAAAATTCGTTGGTTCCATATTCGACTTCAAATCGTTGTCTGAGTTTATCTTGGGTATTACTGACATCGGTAAAGGAAAAACATGGTGAGGACACAGACTTATAGTTAACTAGCTGCGCCCCGCGGATTCACCCGCGTCCTATTCCATGGTCTATTCATATGCATCTAAATCCGTTCAGCCGTTTTAGCGTGAAAGCGTAACAAACAAACAAACAAACTCACTTTCGCATTTATAATATTACTAGCTTCCGCCCGCGGCTTCGCCCGCGTGGTATGTCGATAAAGAGTAGCCTATGTCCTTCCCCGGGATGCCATCTAGCTCCTTGCCAAATTTTATCGAAATCCGTTCAGTGGTTTAGGCGTGAAAAGGTAACATACAGACTGACAGAGTTACTTTCGAATTTATAATATACGTATGGATTAGTTAGGATATAAGTCTGAAAACTCCAAAATGTCTAGAGCAAGCGTGGTGATCAATGCTCGTGCCTTCTGTGAATGAGAAGAGACCTTTACCCTGTAGTGTGATAATAATCAGCTGTTATTATTATGGAGCTTATCAGTTACTGATTATACGCTAAAATAAGATGCATATTTTTGCCCTTCATGTTGATTAGCTTCAAAGAATAGCAGTGACATAAAACTAACAGGTATCGATTAAGGCTAACCAATCAGCCACGCCCATACATCTTAGTTACATATACCAAGTCGTAAATCATCATTTTAATTAGATTAATTGGAGGCACTGTTGGAGGTAAACAAAAATATTGTTGTGACAAATCGAACACCCACGTACAATTAGTTCGAACACGAAAACACAGAGAAACTACAATAATTTCAGGTGTGACTAGTAAAATGACAGCTGGACAAACTGTAAGTAAAAATAGATCAAATATCTTTTATAGGTATATAGATAGAGAAGCTCGTGGCTAAGTAATAACAGCCGCACGGCTCGATCCATCAGGTTAAGCTACGCTTGCCGGGGTTGGTCCTTGGATGGGTGACCATCTTTACATATCGAAACTCCTCCGTGCCTCGGAAAGCACGTGAAGCCGTTGGTCCCGGCTGTCATTTGTGGATCTTTGACTGTTGTTACGGATCGTCAGAACCCCAAGCGACAACCAGTCGTGCCAAAGGGTATCGTATTACCCAGTTACTGGGTTGTCGAGGTCAGATAGGCAGTCGCTCCATGTAAAATAGTGGTATTCAGCTGCATCCGGTTATACTGGAAGCCGACCCCAACTTGGTTGAGAAAAGGCTAGACAGATGCAGATGAGGTATATAGATAGAGATAAGGATAGGTATATATGAAATAGTATATTTACTAGGTACGTCTTTCATTGACTTGAATGTGCCCTGGCGGCTGAAAGCATGTCATGCTCACTTTAATGTCTCGCTGGTGGTGGCGTGTGTGTTGGATCATTAAGTTCCCTTCAAAATGGTTGAGCTGAATGGTGCTGATCCATGCGTCATGTTCGAGAACGGGCGCCATCAGTAGGGACTGGTCATCTCTTAGCTGCCACGGCTTATTTTGATTTATTTTAATTTTTGAATTGTTTTATCTTTTATTTACGGACTCTTTTAACCTGCACGTTTTTCTACATTGTACTCACATGTATGATTCCAACATGAATGATGTAAACAACATATTGTAACAATATTCTGATTTAAAAGAGTGTCCGTGGAGTTTCTTGCCCGTTCTTCTCCATAGGAACCTACTACGCTTTGGAATGGGCAACTAGCTTCATATTTTCTGACTGACCGACCCTTTGACAATTCAAAAGTGCCTGTAATTGGTTTATTTGAAATAAATGCTTTGAGTTTGAGTTTGTATAAAAAGTCACTTTTCGTGTCTTTCAGCTGTGTGACCTCGTTGTTCTTCTAAACTACGCAACGGATTTTGATGCGGTCTTCAGCTTCACCATCATTTAGAAAATTGATTCCGGAAGGTTTATGTGTGTATTTCATTAATATTTAACTTGCACATCATAAGGAAATCTATTTTATCAAGTCTTAAAAAGCGTGCGAAGTAGGGGCGGGACGCTAGTATATATGTATGGAAGACTAGCCAAATATTGGGTCCCCACCTATGAAATTGGCGTTTTTTTCTCACTAATAGTGAACCTCGTCACTTCTATGATTTAAAATATTCATCAATTGCTTGGTATTATATCGAATAATGACCATAATAGACAACTACCAATAGTAATAAAACCTTATTACTTATAGTTTTCTTAACATAAAAAAAACCTTAAAAATGACTCCTCATTTTGTTAGAAAAAATGACCTCTATTTTTTTTTTAACTTAGCCCAAACTTATTTATGTCGCTATATCTAAACGGCATAAGTTATCTTAGTTTTTACAACAGTAGTGTTCATGGTTGTTATATCAATTAAGAAAACATTAGTATGAAAAATGCAACTTCTTTAAAATTCCCCATACAAAACACCAATTTCATTTTTAATACAAATATTTCTAATACAAATATTCAAATCAAATCAAATCAAACTTTATTTGTGAACATGGGTACATAAAAGGTCTTAAAAATCTTATCCTCTTCCGTAACTGGGTTCAAATCATGTCTCGAACTCGAATTCAATTTGGTACAACTTTTTCCAAATCGTCTACCAGGTTATGATGTTATTACGGAAGTTGAAGTTATTTTTGGAGTTCTGAGTTTGAAAAGAAAAATTCAATAAATACTTTGCAAAGAATTAACGAAAAATTTCTTCAGATATTTTGTTTGATGAAGCAAATAAAACTCCAAAGATTTACTTCTAAATAAGTTTTTATTGGAACATCATTAGGAACATAAGGAAGATGGCTAAAGTCATTATTGTGTTATAGTAAGTTACTACAGAATACATTTATTTTTTTCGACTGCGTCACTACTCTTTCTTGTTTACGTTATGCTATTCACAGTTGGTGCCAAACTATGAGCAGCTGAAACAATCTGTATTCCAGTACCATACATAAACATGAATATTCATTTACACCGTAGTAAACAACATCTGCATATAACAAACATACCGTAACTGATTCATGCCTGTTTTCGGTATGTTTCTACACCTGGACCGCGTGTCAATCAATCAAGCTGACAATTCAACACTGTAATGTAATAAGTGACTACAACTGCGCAGTTTCACTCTAATGTATGCGTACAATACTGATTTGGTGCTCTATGCCAAATTATATTCAAATGTGAACAGCCTGTGGGCAGATAAGGTAGGCTTTAAAGTTCATAATTACTTGAACGATGACAACCAAAACAGAAACCAGAATTTAGAACTACATGGAAAATAAAACATAGATATAAATAAATGTGTGAAAAATATTTTCTATGAAAGCTTTCGAAATCAGTTCAATTCTCGAAAGAGTTACAACCATCTTTAAGTGACAAACGCGAAGTGCACTCGTGGGTGAACAAAAGTTCAGTATTTCAGGAATTATTATATTGGGAGCAGAGATGCGGGGGGAAAATATTAACAGCTTGCTAGAGCGAGGGTTGGGATAAAAGTTGAAATAGTGGTATCTAATACCAGTATTTCAACTTTTATACCAACCCTGTAGGAGCCAATGCAAATACGTCAATTGCCCTATACTCGCGACAATCTAAGAAGTCCGTTTTGACGTTTCGTTCTCGTACATGTAATAATACGCTATGCCTTGAGAATTAGTTTTAAGCAATGTAGATAAGTCGTCGATTACAAACGCCCTAAGTATGTTCAATCGATATGTATCGAGAGTCAGTTTCTAGGAAACCAATTTTTTTTTCATCTCTAAACAAAGCATTTTTATAGCTGTCAAAAGGGACTTCTTAGATTGTCGCAAGTCTAAAAAGGGCAGATTCACTGGAGATGCTGATAATGAGGAGAATGGGGTGTATACACCCATTTAGTGAGATCTGTGATCAGCAGCAAGAAGAAGAACCAAGGAGTGATTTCTTATCACGCAAAACACAAGAGCCAACCAGCTTCCAGGAACAAACGTATAAAGCAACGATAAAAGATCATATAGAAAGCAACGCTGATGTTCCATACTTACACAAAAACCCAAATAACATTAACGAAACATGTCGGAAGTTCGGAACAATACACTTAACTTCGAAGAGGGGAAAGTAACGAAATTGAAATGAAGTGACATTGTTGTCAAAGTAACGTAACCGGGAACCGGGCCGGGTCCCGCTCTATTAATCCGAGTAACTGATCGACGTTACAAGGGCAGAACACAAAGTAACCGTGGGTTACTTTGAATACTAAATGTTACATCAGAAATTGTGTCGAAAATGAGCAGAGAACGTTGTCAGTGTGCTTAATAAGAATTCGTGCATCTTGAGAGAAGGCGAAGGGTTAGTAGTTGTTCAAGTTCGAAAGTACTTGTATTAGAATCCCAATGGAATTTTATCAATCATGCAATCATGAAATAATGTTATGCTGTTTCTCATATAGCTCGTGCCGATTCTAGAGAGAAAAAGACGAGAAATCATATGCGAAAAATAGCAATGAAATTCTTGGTAAGGATAATAAATGATAGCACAAATCATAGTAGAAACTATCCAAGCGAGAAAAGTAAAACTTATTATGTCAATTACTTATCGCGCGGCGCACGTTGCATCCCTTGGCAGAGAGAAATTAGCGAATTAATAATACTCTGGTGGGAAGATTCTATTATAATTACGAGCATAGATATTACTGCGTTTGATTCTCCATCCTGCAATTATGGTCTCTTGAGGCGGTAAATGAGTTCGATGTTCATGCATGACCCCTCGTCATTGTCGAAAACAAACCAGTTAGATTTTAGAAGGTTCTGGTTTACCGAAAAGGGTCTTTCAATATCCTCTCAATCGGGACACCCTTGTTTCCTAATTTAGCTGTTAACCAAAAACGAAATATGTTTAACAACAACGCGGAGTTGATATTTAAAATAATCGATTTCGAATATAAAGACATTAGATAACTTAAACCATATTATTAGAAGATAAATAAAGTTAAAAATCACCGGATGACCATTAATAGACCAATCAATCGTCAAATTAAAATAATTGTTTAATTCCTCTCTTATAAATATTCATTTTTAACATCTACACAAAGCGATGTTATAAGGAAACAATATTTAATAGTTATTGTTTTAGGAAATGAGAAGAAAATCACAGGTGTTGTTATAAAAGCTATTATAGTATGTTAAAAGGTAGACAAGATGGCGCAGGTGGTGTCTGGTACCAAAATGTATAATGCCACAAGCAATTTTCGCTAAAAGCTTAAACACTTTGTTTTAGAGGACACGACGGGTCAGGCAAAAGTAATAATTCATGACATTCTCATTCGTTAACATATAAAGCACCTATGCATTATTGAAACGTGCAGGATGTCAAAACAATGATATTTGGATGCACGACACGTCTTTGTGTCAAGACTCTTGTAGAATTACGAATTCGCTAAAAGAACTGCGACTTTCAACAGGTATTGCAAAATGGGTGATCACTCACATACAACATGACTAGATATTTCATATTAATAACCAGTACTTCCTCAACTTTCATAGTTATAGCACGTTCATGCTAATTCTAGTTATTTCACGACTAATTTGCACCATTCTATTAGCATAACAACAGAAGCGTTCGAAATAATGTTAATACAGAAATACCAACAGGTTTATAAATCTTACAACATTGTTGTTATGGATAGGAGAAAAATAGGAGTTCCTACATTTTTGAACAGCGGTTCACAAAGGAATCGATAAAACCCTAAAGGGCAAAAAAGATCCGGGCCTCCCAAACATTTTGCAGAACCAAAAGAGATCTGAATTAATAAAATAAACGTAGGAATAAAATCATTCGTACCGTTTTATCTGAAAACGACGGAATAGACGACGAAAAATGTTTTCAATAATAAAAAAGTTACGGTAAAAGCAAACTACCTCTGAAAGAAAATTCAACAATTTGTCGCTACGCGAAACACTAATTAGAGCGTACTTTGTACCTACCTAAATACAAGTTACTTTTGAATTTGATGAAAATTCAAACGTTCTTATTTGCTCTCTGTTACGAGGACTGACTGAAAATAAAATTCAACTTCGGATCTAGATCATAAAGGTCATAATATCGTACCTAGCCGATCAAACCGACGGATAAAATCAAATTTCCATAGTCTGTAGCAATACCAATCAGCAGATAGACGGTTCGCTAATTCTACCGGTTACGGCTGAAACATTCGAAAGCGCTTTCTGCAATTGAATTTTGTTCAGCCCAATGATTTTGTGGAGAGATATCGTTTACCTCGATGATTTACTTCCACTCCAAATATACTGACGAGTAGTGAGAGTGACGAGTTTAGAAAATGTTCTAAATTTTTAACAGACAGAACAAATATGCGTAATTGCACATTGAACTAATCAATTTGTATTATCGTGCACTGGGTAAGTACGTCGGCGTAATATTTTACTGTATTTATTTTGATATATTATATGTTAAAGGATGTTGACATGCAGTAATTGATTAAACAGTCGTTCTAATTATAAGTTGTTATCTCTATGTTTGTTCCTTTTCCATTTGTTAAAGCCATTGAACGATTCAGAGCAACCAACTTCGACATTGATGAACTAAAAGCAACACGACAATTCAATAAAATTATTTTAGACTGGATTTGTGCCGATTTCCATTGAATTTGGGATTGAAACTGGGATTTACATGGGACTTCAACATAACTGGCGAAATGTCTTTTAAGTACATCTCTGCCATACCCTTTGGGGATTACAGGCGGTATGTTAAAATAGACAATATGACTGACATAGTTGAAAAATCATTTCAAATTTAAAAAAACAATATTGGCAGCCAAATAGATTAAGTCATACGAAAGTTTAAACCACTTAACAATAAAATATAAGTAAAAATCTTTTTAAAAACAAGCTTTTAATTAACTAAAAAGTACTCAAAAAACTGCCGTAAACATAGAACTTTAATATTTTCTTAAAACCTTGAGGCTTATCTTCAGGTTTAGTGTAAAGAAGGACATTTACGCTTCAAGCTTTTCAGAAAATATTAAAATTCAATGTTTACGACAGTTTTATTGAGTACTTTTTAGTTAATTAAAAGCTTGTTTTTAAAAAGATTTTTACTTATATTTTATTTTCTACTTTTAAGCATTACGATTTATTTAAATATCTGTTCTATCACCACAAACCCAAAACCACCTCCACAAATCCAACGAATTAGGTTTTCTCATGTCCACCTTCCGGGTCCATCATCAGACCCTGAATACTACCTTGTGTCAAAACACTTGCTAATACATAACCAACGAGTCAAAACACGATGGTGCTATCTTGTTTGATTGAGGAGTTCCTATGCCAACCTTCCGGCTTCATCATCAGACCCTGAACACTACCTAGTGTCAAAGTACTTGTTAATACATGACCAATGAGTCTTAACACGATGGTGCTATCTTGTTTGATTGTAGGGTTCCTATGGCCAACTTCCGGCTCCATCATCAGACCAGCAACATGGTATCATTTTTTCAAAATGTCTCGGTAGTTGTATAAGTATGCCAAGTTACAGCCGAATCAAATGCCAGGATGTGCTTGAAAAATGGATGACAATTGGAGTAACTAGAAACACATGGCCACCTTCTGGCTCCATCATCAGACCTTGAACACCACCCAGTGTCAAAGTACTTGTTAATACGTAACCAATGAGTCCGAACACGATAGTGTTATCTTGTTTGATTGAGGAGTTCCTATGCCCAACTTCCGGCTCCCTCATCAGACCAGCTCCATGGTATCATTTTTTCAAAATGTCTCGGTAGTTGTATAAGTATGCCAAGTTTCAGCCCAATCAGATGCCAGGAAGTGCTTGAAAAATTGATGACAAAAGGAGTAACCGGAAACACATACGAACAGAGCAAGCTAATATAAAGCTTGTAATAATGAGAACCAAACACCAACAACTAATAAACAAAAGAATAGTATCGCCAAAAACTCTACAACTATCAAACACGAGAACCATGAATGGCGCCCGAACATACCAACAGCTACCTAACCGTACGGTGCGTAACTGAACCATGTACCGCCAAACTTCGGACACGCTCACCTCAAAGTGTGCCACAAGTTCAAGGATCATGATGACGAATTTGTCCTAAAACACCGACCGGTATTCGGCACTGCCGGTAAATGACCTGCAGTACTAACGTTGCGGTTGTTTATAATTATATTTTAGAAAGATTTTGTGATTTCGCCTGAGGGTCTGACCAAAATGATTTTTTTTTAAAGAGTCCCATTTTTCTGAGTGGATGAATCCAAAAGGCTTTTTACTGATTTCGCTTTCATCAATGCTGTACATCCCAACCTATTATCTATTATCGTCTAATTTGAATTTAATTAGTTAATCATTGCCTTTTTATACAGTTCAATATTCAGCGTTAGCAGTAGTTATATTCGATTTTTAGATATCCTATCCGTATATACAGGGTGTTAGTGTAAACACCGTTATCCTTGAAACCAGTGGTTTGGTTTCATTAATAGAATGTAAAATCAATGGAAAAATAAAACGATTTTTTTTTTAAAGAAAATCTACATTTTTCTACAAGAATATTTCACCCTACACGCAAGGGCAACGAACTTGCGTCTCAACACGGCGGCTGGCGGTTGGCGGGGGAGGGCGGGGCGCGCGGGATGTTACATGACAGGCCGTCAGCTGTTTCGCAGCTCTCTCGAACGCGTATCCATGAGTATCGGGACAGTGGCGGATATTTACTTTTTAAAATCTTTTAATGAACTAAGGTTTTTTATTTGTTGTTACTGGGTCATTTATTTTTATATTTAAGTCTAAACTACCCATGGTTTGAGTGACAACGATGATTACTACCCTTGCATACCGCTTATAGAGTCACTAATTACCAGTCACTCTACCTAATATTTGTTCATAATGCTGAGTAAAGTCACAACTTTACGCATCATTATGAACAACTGTTAGGTACTTCGGTACCAAACTTGAAAACGCAAATATAAAATCAGCTGTGCAGTATATTATAAATAGAAAAAAAAGAGCTGACTTTTTCGCGATTTCAAAGTTTGTCCTAAAGTAATAGGTTGAAGTAAAAATTTTTCATAATGATCAGTAAAGTCACGTTTGGGTGGTGCCGTTGGGGACCACCGACCATTGACCCCCACTGCGACTGCACCTCAGTAAGTATCAGTATCAGTAGTAAGTATCAGTCACTAATTAGTAATTACCTATAACCGTTATACTTCTCGAGCCTTACAACTTTCTGGTATCTGTCGTAGTCAGTTGTGATTAAAGATTCTATATTTCAGTCCCGATACAATTATATCTTAATTTAATTTCTATTGTATGCTTTATAACCATTGTTCGATTATTTGGAAGGAGTAGATATGACTAGATATAAAGGAAACCCTTGTAACTTGATAATGTGGGTTAATGTTACTCAATTTTAAGGGTTATGTTCATTGACATGGTTCGTTACTCCAATTTAGCTAAGATTTCAAATTAAATTAAGAGAGAATGATCTGCTACACGAGCGGACGCTTGAAGGAAATTGCTTATACATATACAGTCTTACAATGTGACCTAACAAATTTTCAAGTAAGTTCATTGGCTCCCGGAAGGAAAAGCTTAATGGAATTTGTTTTTGCTATTTCAAAGCTTTTCGGATTATGCGCCCCATTTTCGGCTCAAAGAAACAACTCAGCGAATAATAAATTGTGAAAACGATGTGAGTCTATCACGCATTTAACCAATATTTCTTCTATATAACCCACGCTGATGACCGTTAATTTATTATAACTGCTCAAAAATGTATCTTCACTTCTTGTGTTTATACGACCTCGATATCCTACATTTTCGACTTAATGGCTATAGGAGAAACTTTATGATTTTGTTAGTAATCACCGATTACTCAGGCATCGATAGTATAAAGAAAACCTGTTGAAGTGTAGCTATATAACTCTATTTTAAGCCTAGTGGTCAATCAATAATGGCCAAATAGTATTAGGAACATCGAAATGCTGCATTCAGATCTTAAATCCAGTTTGCATTTGCCACGGTTATTTATTTTATATCAGCATTAGGTAATAAAACTGTCTTAACAATTGCAGCAAAAAAAAAACACGACTCATTCTCCGAAATATAAAATTTGCAATTTCTTACTGGGTGAAGGTCACTGTGGTGATTATATGTTTTTAAATACATGAATAAAAGACTGGATTAGAATTCTTCATTGTGTGTATTCAAATCAGTTTCTCTTTCCACTTTCCTTGCCATGCCAGCTAGTATGATTTAAATATTGAAATCAGTGCATCGATTTCTAGTTTCAAGGTCATTGAATCATGTTTTCGTTTTGTTTTTATTTCTATCTTCTGTTTTTGTCCATGTTTGTAACATGAACGTTGGCCGACCGGATTGATTTCTGATTGACTTCGTATCCCTGATGGCTTTTTCTGCTTCATAGGGCTTGTTGCAAATTGCCAATAATTGCATTACTGGACTATTCTCTGCCTTTTTATGTACCTGTTCGTATTAAGTATTAAAGGCAAGTTACATCATAATCATCCAATATGGTAGACACTAGCATAGTTTTTATCGCAACAACAAAAACTGTATCTATATTTAGTATCATTAAAGTAGCTAACAGACAAAAGTTTTGTTTTTGTATGTTTCCACGCTATAGTCGTTTTTGTCTCTTGAATTGTAACAATTACTTAAAGAGTATAATTAATTAAATTTCAAAGTAATCTCGTGCCTTTAACCAGTTGTATAGAGATTACAAGATGTTTTTGGTAGCATGAGACAACAGCATGGAGATGAAAAAAAAAATGGTTTATTGGAACAAAAAATGTACACAGCACACAATGACAAAGTAACTTAAAAATGTACAAATTTCTTTCCAAGTCTTTCTGTAATGAACGTGCTAGCTAAACTAAGTCTGAGCCTTCAATCAGATGAGCTAATAGTCTAGAAAAACCAACTATCTGCTTTAACGAAACTGACCTAAATCTATCAAAAGCCTTTGTTAAAATTAATTTAAATATTAAACGAATACTGTAGCTATGTGAAAATTTTAGTAAAAAAAAGTCCTAGTTAATTAACGACAAAAAGTCAAAACAATGGTTAATAATGTATGCAGGTGTTGTACGCATGTTCACACATGACGTATGATAAAACAGTTAACATAAACAAGAAAAATCAAACAAATACGTAATAATTGTAACAAACCCACTCTGAACACGATTCAGTACTAAAAGCTAATTTAGTCATAAATACAAAAACAGAAATAATGTTTTGGTGCCGAATGGACGCGACAGTTGCGTTCATAACTTTGTTAATAATATCATACCATGCCATGATAATTTTATATGTTGGACAATAAATCCTAAGTAACTTACCGTGCAAGTTGAAAACGACAATAGATTCGATGAGATGGACAGAAGTAGCAAGTTTGAAACCGCTTGGCAAAGTTGATTGGTTTTGGGCGTTAAGACATTGAGGTTTCGCAGCCAAGTGTGAAGATTAGAGAGACTAGATTTCACGTTAGTGAAGGTAGCTTCTGGGTAATATTTTGTAATTTAAAAGTATGTGCAAATCATGTACACGTAACTTTACACTAAGATAAGACTTGGACAACTAACACGTCATCGAAATATACACAAAAAACTTACAGTCAACTATTACAAATGTTTTATTATGACAAGCAAGTGACTTTATTAATTCTCAGAAATACAACATGAAACTGCACATTAGTATGCGAAAGATAAAGCACATGAAGCTAAAATAAAATTGAGAATGTCTTTTAATGAGATTGAACTACTTAAGTTACTAATTAATTATCAAAAGACTAATCAAGCTCAGATACAAATTGAAATGTTCAAAAGCTTACAAATTGCTTCTCAATTAGGTACGAGACGGACAACAAGGTATTCATAAATTAAGTAAAGTTTCTCAACATTAAAAAAGAACACTTAAATGTAATACTTTACATTTTAAAGACGCGGGGTTAAATGATGAAAAAATACGTGCCAATGGCGAGTAAAGCGAAAAAATCTCAGAAAGTCGTCAATAATTTGAGGTTGGGTAATTCGTAAACATCAACTGAGACGACCATTAACGTTAAAAGCTTTTATTGATTTGGCGAACGAACTGGCAAAATCGAGTGGACAAAAGGGGCACTAAGAGAAATATAACAATAATGTGGGTAGGCAACAAAATTGTTTTCTGAGTAGCGAATTTATTGACCACTCAGCCGATGCTTCCTTGATAAATTAACAATCTTTCTAAAGACAAATGTAACTTTTGTTTGTTCTATAAATAAATATTGATATTTTTTTTGCGATAAAGACATTTTTGTGATAACATGGAGATTGCTTAACATAATTAGTTTGTTGTTCAGTAGAATTGGTTATAGGAATTGGCTTTGAGCAGAAACCTGAATACTGTATTCATGAAACTGATAGGTTCCTGGCAACATTTTCTAAGTAACGACTTCATTGGCTAATACTCGATTATTATTGCTATTAGCAAAAAATAGTAGATCACCTGAAAGGCCAACCCTAACAATACTATCATCTACGACCATTACACTATCAGTTCGCTTACGTGATTAGGTAAATCGCTGTACGGTGGCCTTCTGCCAGCATTAGCAATGCTTTTACATAAATAAAAGCACTTTAATTCTGGGCCGTATGCCTTTGTAATAGAGGCCACAACATTGTTTGCTTGACATTTTAGCAAGCAATTAACTTTGGTTTTCCAAGCCGGTAGGGCAAACAGCCAGTTCATCGACCCCGGTAAACGGGAAAGTGAAATCCGTCACTTGTTGCTACGATACGAATTGGACGGAAACGTGTTATGGGTGAGAATAAGTGGTTCTGAACGAAATAAGGTCGGAATTTGTATGCCAGTGTTGTTTAATAAACCTAATTTAGAATTTGATTAGCTATGCTAATAGGAATTTAGATTAAAATCGGATTAGGTTTGCGGTTCCCTGTCATAGGCTTCACTGTTATTTATATGAGCAGCGCGAGAAATCACGTATCGTAAAATCCGGAAGCAGACAGAGGTTCGATTGTTATTTAAATAAGATATACCATCCGGTGTCCCCCAAGTAACCTTACTAGGTCCATTACTGTTTTTTTAACAAAACAGTTCTTCCGCATACAAACAATGATTACCTGAAACAAAAAAATATAAGATAAGTTGTATGTTACAGTATTCACAAATACGATGATATCTGAATGTGATAAGATGTTATTTAGACCTTGTTGACTTAATATTACATGATGAGTGCAACATCAACAAAGAAGGACAATGAACTGATTTCAAACAGTCTATAGAGATTAAAAATACTTTCCCAGTGAAGGGAAAATATCAAACATTAACATTTACACACAACTGCGTATTTCAGTAGAGAACACCACATCAGCAGATGTATCAGATACCCTGGACACCATTGTTAAAGGCATAAAAGGCATAAACGTAGATATAAAATTACAGTTATTAAATTCCAATAATTACGACTCGAATCCCGTAATGACCAACTACATCGATTACCGCGAAACTAACCACAAATATGCAAATCGTGAACTTTAAACCCACGCCTAAGCTCAAAGGACTAAAGCGTCACAAGTTATAATAGGAATGATACAAAATGCTCCAAATTCCAAGAATTATGAACAATAGCTGTCTCCAAACAATGAGGGCGACGAACATATGCGATATGTAACCAACGCGTTATTCTAATTCGCACAGCGCTAATTATTTGACATCAAAACGTAATTAAGTACAGCTGGATAACGCCACTTATAGGACAAGCGATCAAGCAGATGGGATAGAAAATTTACAGTTGCTGAAACATAAGGTGATGGCTATATAAAGATTAAGACTTTAAATCTCTTGGCTGTAGGTTCATCTAGATTTATTGTTGGATCTTTGAGCGGATAAAAGAATCATGATTTGTGATAAATACAAAAAACATTTATTGCCTATATCGTCACGGATTGAGGCTTTATTTGTCAACACTGTAATCATTTTCAAAATCCGAAATTGATTACGGTACTACGAAATATTCGCAATGCTTATCTTGTTTACTTAAGAAAATCCGTTACGTTTGTTATTGAACATAGCGATATATGGCAATCGAAATAGACGGGGTCACGATATAAGTTCAAGATATCTTAGTACCGCAAATAGGACGCAACGATATTAACGGTTTCAAGAAAAAAATCTATACCATTAGTTATAAGCGAGGTAGCACATAAAACTTATTGCAATTTTCCCTGAAGTCATGCTTTCCACAATCTTCTTCCTTTATCGAACAGATTGTTTATTCTTTTTCTCACTCTCGGATAGCATACATACATGTGACATAATTTTATTTGCTAAATTGTTTACAAACATACGAGAAATTTTGTGGCCGGGTTCAAGCGGTATATGTACACACGGCTACACATCAAGCTATACATTTCCAGTTTATGCTGATCTCGAACTGTATAGGATTTCCGTACAATGCGAGGTCAGCTTATACTGGAAATGTATAGCTTGATGTGTAGCCGTGTGTACCATGTCTTCCATCAACATTCTCAGACATTTTCAGGAGAGGATAATGTTTCAAAGCGGTTGTCGCGTCTACATAATTTATAACGTTGGTCTTTGAAGCGTCGCAGCACCACATGGCGTGTTTGAATTAATGGCTCTTGTTTAATATAAAAACAAATATTTTGCGCCGTGAATGCGAACCTTCCAATATTCGACCACTTGTTCAATGCAAGCGATATATTTACGACAGTTGCTTTTGTAGTAGTTGAAGTTCGTGCAATTTTTGCGTAGAACTTTTGGTAGAACAGCTTTTACAACTCTCAAATTTTTGTTGGCAACATCGTAAGCAAAATAACCTGAGGAGAACAGTTGGACCAAACAAATGGAAGGTCATAAGTAACATACGACTTTATGGCTACCCAAAAAAGGAATGAAGCATAAAATTCCAGAACAAAAGGAATTTATTATATCACAAACAAAGTCCTATTATCCCTAACATAAAAGGTCCTTATTGTACAATAAAGTTTACCCTACTTACAGACATACTGGGTTAGATAGCAGAGGTCAGGACGTCGCTGACTGATAATGATATAACCCCGACTGCGGGGGGTGGCGAATGCCAGATAGCAGAAATGTGTCTGATGCGGTGTATCGCGAGACTAACATGCCTCAGAGAATATAAATTGATGCTCTAAATGTACAAGATAGAGCTAACACTAAACCTACATACATTAAACTTTGAAATTGCTGGATAAAGTGAAATAGATTTCACTCCGATACTAAGTCTTACGCATCTATTTCGAATCAAAAAGCAATTTGTTTCTCAATTCAGAATTTCAGATACGAAAACAAATAACATGAATTCCGAATTTTCATTCAGAAATCGCTTTAAATTCCACAATGTTTCAATTTCATTGAATATTCTTTGATCCTATATTTTACTGAAGAAGAAACACGTGATGATGTATTGATACAACAGAAAAGAGTACATGTAAGTCATTGCAAAGCTATGAATAAAACCGATGGCGTAACGTAACAAATTGCACAATTGAAAACAATTTGGCAAGTTGAACAGCGAAAAAATACTCGCGAGGTTTTTCCTCCCGCGCTTCTGAAGATCATGGCTAGTTTCTAGTGATAGGGCACGAATGGATTCTTCAATGGTACTTGTATTGTTACAAATGTATATAGAATGTTCAGATCAGACAAGCACCCACTCTTAAACTAGAGAACTAAGTCAGTGTAGATCTTCAATCATGGAATGCCAGACTGCTAATCATCAGTATCCAGACATCTAGTAATGGATTGTTTCAAACAAACACATTTTTGATCAAAAGTTTTAACACTCTGTCAAACAAACACCATCTATTGGTTTCAAACTAGCAACATCATTTAGACACATCATTCTGTCAATCCAATGGATTAGTTTGTTGGTGTAGTCCTAACAGAAGTTTTTTTTCTGCTAATGAATCATGATATCGCGTATTTCTTAGTTTACTCGAATATTTCCAGAATACTGCTCTACTCTTGACAAGGTGACTATGTAGTTGATCCAAATATTACCTTATTCTATCATATCTTAAAGTACAGAACAGACATTAATGTAATCATAAGCATTGCCATCAGCTTTCATAAATATCATAAAGTCTAAATTCATCTCGACCATTTCCATTTATGTTTCGATCGTATCTCCATATCCAACCGGCTCAGCTCTCAAAGCAATCTGATAGAACTAGAACGCTTTACCGACAGCTTTCACCATTCAATATAGGTTTTCCGGGCTTTGGGATTATACTTCATAACATTGAGCGTGGAGTTTCTTCAGAGTAGCATATTAAAATCGATCGTTCCAATTTCGAGGCAGCATAATTTCGCAGTTAATAATAATATGATAATTGTTGCAATAAATTAAAAAATACCTACAAATTACTGCAGTGAGGTTAACCTAGTTTTCATGATAGGTTTAATAGGTGCAATCAGAGGCACGTATTGTGCAACAGTATTAGATATCCAAACAAATCTCGTTACTATAGGCTTGTAGTCACGCCACATACCACGCACAATATCTATTCACGTGCTGTTGAATCGCTAATTGAATAAACTGAACTAATCCAAGTATAAATGGCCATGCGTCACATCGACGCTAACAATGAAAATTGCACGCATTTTACACAAGCAACAATGTTCATGCGTACTTTTTAATGGAACTGCCAAGTTTATTAATTAGCTAATTAAAGATTACGAGAACTTGCTATCTTCGTCATGTCGGAACAGTTAATGGATGGAACGTCATTTTCACGCGGAGGAGTGGAAGGACACCAAGATAAGGAAACATGCAAGCTCATAAAAAATATGATATAATAACAGAGAAGGAAAATACAAGGGAAAATAATGCCTTTCGTAAGAAAAGAAAATAATTCACAATACTATTAGATCCTTTCACAAAATCAGCTATTCCACCTTTCATCAGATTTCGTAAAAGCCCGCTTCAATAATAGTGATAACGTAACGAGTGCTAATTCTAGAACTAATATTTTAGAATTAAAATATCTAACAATGAAATGGTAAACCAATATTACAGTAGCAAAACATTTGGGAGACGTGATCCGCGAATCAGTTAAACTAAAAAATAATGACAAACGCCCGTAGAAAACAATATTGCTAATGGAATATAAACTGAATTTATGTATACGGTAGTGAGAATCTAACTAGACACGACTACACAAGTTGTATAAAAGTAACAAACGTAAGCACATAGTACTTATGTTCAGCGTTTACAATCTGTTATTATTAAAAACAAGACAATTTTAAACAATTTTCCTATATAACCCGTAGTCAAGAGATTTAATATTCCTCTAAAGAATAAAGAACTATCTCACTAAACATAAGAAGTAGCATATTGTTTCGATTCTCCCACGATATCCGATAAGGTGAATTAAATTAATGGCTATATGCCGACTGCTTTATTGTTCAAAAGATGTTGAATACAGAAATATGGTGATTGGATTATCTCACCCATAATTCAACCGTGTTGTTAGAATAATTGGTTAATACATAGTTTGAAGATAGGAGGAGAATCTATCTGAAATTATTATTTAAGAATATTTGGATAACCTGATGGAAAGTTACGACGTGATCGATAACGCTTGGCAACCATCACTGTTTAAAAATGCAAGCAGCAATCAATAAGAACATTCTTGAAAATTCTGCATCTAAATCATTCCCACTATCAACATCAACACTGCAGTTTTCTGGAAATATTTACGAAGTTTATAAATAATTATCGCATGCCTGCTGCATAATATCCAATTAACAGAACATCATTTCTCATTTCCAAAATTCTGGACGCGAGAGGCAATTACGCAAACTGTCCATCAACCAAGAAATAAATCTTAGCGAACAATGGCCAGATGCTGGCGAGTAGCGGTCGCCCGAATGACCCAATATAACTGGAGTAATGAACGATGACAGAAACATAATAGAGAAAGTGACTGTTAATACCAATGTGCGCTACCGTGTGCTGTTATAAACTGCTTTGCACGCGAGTTCGATGATCGGAATCGATTGATCAGTTTCCAAGATAATATCGATTGAATTGTACATGTAAGCGGTACTGAATGGAATATCTGCAAAAGTGACTGTTAGTCTGATTAGAATTGTAAATAACTATGTTAATCTTGATTAGTTATCAAAATCCGCCATTTTATTGTGTTCAAGTAAAGGTAATAACAAACAACAGGATAAAGGGCTGTAGGTAATGAGGTGCCTCGGTCGTGCCAAAATTCTTGGAAGCTACTTTTACTTTCCTTTTTGCGAAGGAAAATTCTAAACAAACACCTAACCACAATCTAATTTATTGTAATAATGAGTTGTTACCAGCCAAGCATTACTGTATTAGAGAGATTCTTTAAAGAATTTTAAAGCTTTGAGGGGTCCCAACTTGAGAAGGAGGATCCACAACCCCCTAAGGTTTTGGACGACTCTTTTGTACTTATTTTTCTAGTTCACCTATTAATAATTAACAACATGTCATTGTTACTAGATAAGTAATAATCGAAACGTATGGGTACTTAATAAATTAATCCGTGACACAAAATCGTGTTCAAAATCACTTTTACTTGAAATCGATGACGTGCTAATATTTTAACGATAAATCGAGATCGTATATGACAATTTAATGTCCATAGATAATCTTCTATTGATGATAGCAGGTGTATCTGTAGATTGTAACTAAAACATATCGTAAATCGATTACACCACGGTAATTTTACGTCTGCTTATTTTCCTTTGAAATCTAATGTACCCAAGTCACGTTGTATCCAAGACCATAGATTGGCTCAACCACCCATCATTTTCGATTTTATACACCTCATAAACACTTTCAACGTTGCAGCCTCTTATTACGGAGAAATTGTTATTCCCAACGCGCGAAACCATATTATTCTTGGTTCCCCACGGATTTCATCATGACGATGTTCCGTAAGCAAATCTAATTTTCTATAATAGCGAAAGCTCAGTAAATAAATCTCTTGGCTATTTCCTTGGCCAGCCCGGTAGACTTTAATCTTGCGGTGTGTAACAATGGTGCTTTCTAGCTACGAGTATTTCTAACAAAATATGATGCTGTATATTTTGTCGGTGGCATATTCATGGACGAAATATTTTTCACAGCCATTACTCATACAATGCAGTCTGTATATTATCTGTAGCAGCACGGTTTCCGCAAACAGTAAGCTATCCCTGTGCTGGAGTTTGTTACCATGATATACAATAGTCCATATTCTTCAGCCACTGGTTCACATGAAGGGGCAAGTTTGCGATTGCAGCCAGTCATCCGCTCGATTGAGCAACGGACTTTGTCGAGCGTATCGGAGAAAGTGTCGTACTCAGTGCCCGATTTTATTACTGCCATCCTACGTTCAGAGAAACTCAGGATGTGAACGGTACCGAAAGGTGACTCGAATATACAAGCGAATGACATTTAAATTGCAGACGTAAAATTGATCTTGGGTACTGTTTGAATTTTGAATTTCTAGGGAGAAGCTTTTGCACTTTCTTTTACCTTAACACCCGGTTTAATAGTAAATACTTTAGTGCTTCAGTTTTTCGTCACGGTGACATTGCAGATGATGATTGCGAGGAAGCTAGTGAAAAGTTGAGGTTGTGTTTTACGTTTAGAATGTACAAATAAACATATCTATATAAAGCAAAGCAAGAATATCTTGCCATTCAAAACATATCTTCAGAATATCAGCGGTAATCAAGGGCTCAGAATAGTTAATTGTTTCAGGCGTGACTTTGCGGGAATCCATTATGAATTACAATAGACATAGATAAATTTAGTAACCTATTCCGCTTAACTATTCTTCAACTCTCTCTTGGACTCTGCGTCCAGCGCTCGGTGTGGCATCACGTCTTGTTCTGGTTTGCGACTGGTCAATTGTCATCCTGAGGATACCTCGTTGAGAGGTGATTCCTACACGTCAATTTCTTACAGGGCTCAGAAAGTCATAAAGATTATAATATTGTCGAAATGCTTACATGTTTAGGTGCTAGTGTCCTTATTCTATACCTATCAGTGCACACACAATCAGACCGATAGCCATACCAGTGACGACGCCTAAAGATACAATCTTAGACCTAATAAAGTATGAATCACTATTACAACAACAGAAGATAAGGCACTAAAGAACAAAGTTTACAACAATGATATCGTTTAGGAAATATAAATATTAGTTATGGTATACAAGAACAATATTATCAGACAGGTAGAGATAAGAGAGCAAGCGTAGAATGTGCATTGTATTGAAGTCGATAAGGCTTTAGTATTCACGACGATTGATAACGCAGTTGATAAAGCCGTTTCTTGGGAAATGAAAGAGGAAAATCCGATTTCCTCTATAAAACACAAGTTGATAAAATCATCTCGTCTCTCAACAGATATTGACATCTCAAATCAAAATATGACGTGATAACAAAGTTTAGTGGACTACAAAGTTTAGTGAAATTACCTTGTAAAACCAAGAGATATTTTTTAAGTGCTTACAGTACACATATACAAAAAATTTGAGGAAACATATGATGGATGGATATAAATGTTTCCTGGACTGTATATACTCATCAATATAAAACTGTCAATTCTTTTACATATGAATATTACTCCTTATTGCTTTTCTCCATCTTCTCGTATTTAATTGCAAGCATAAATAAAAAAACAAACACGTTTTAGAAGAAGCTATAACTCATGTCACCCAGTACTCATCTGGTTATCTGATGCACATTTATTTACGACAAACTCTCACGAAAGCTGTAATGTTGGTTCATATGTTACTTTCTAAAGTGCACATATACTCCATATAAGCACATATGGCTTGGCTATAGGCATACCTCCTACGCTACCTGCAGATTTGGTGTATTTGCAGATAGATGATTGGGTAACTAAAGTCACCCAACTTGATGATAAGGATCTACCTAATAGTCCTGAAGACGACCCAATTTTCGGGGACCTTGTGAGATTTGCTGATGATATTGGGTGTGAAACTGTTACCCCATTAAACACTCTCACTGATCTGATTAATATCTTAATGGAAACCGTAAGGTAACGTCGTTGGGGTATATATTAAAGATATAGAGAGGACCTTTAGGCTGCGTTTCCACTAGAGATGAGCGAAGATGCGTAGCGAGGGATGTGTGTGAAACTAACCAATAACATCGCTTCACTGTCATAGCTTGAGCTAAGCTAGCGTTGTTATTGGCTAGTTTTACGGACGTTCCTCGCTACGCATCCTCGCTCATCTCTGGTGGAAAGGCAGCCTTAAGGCCTCTAATATCCAATAAAATATTTATGAATGAATAATCCGTCTTTTCAATGTATCATCTAACAGTATCGACGACCGAATTAGCTTTGTCTATCATCGACACATAACAAGGCACTTCAACCTTCCACTAACCACGGTCATTGTCCGAACTAGCACGTTACGTAAACCAAACGCACGCGGTTACGTAAACGTTAACGTACTATCGTTGAGTGCGTTTGCTCAAAGAGTTAACAGGCTCAAGTCCCTTATCGTTTCGAGAGGCATTTTATAGACTTGAAGGTTTGCGTTTACTAGATTGACAGCTAAGGTTGAAGTCTCGGTTTGGATGCGAAGATGATATTGATGTCAAGGTTCAGTAAGGAGGGGGCTGCTCTAAATATGCGCGTAAAAACACTTCTCTTGTTACTCTTGTATAAATCTTGAATTAAAGTAGAAAATCCTTTGGCACAAAATTTGTCAAAGCCTTAGTGAGTTGGAAACTTTTTACATCAGCTTGAAAACTTCAGTTCCATCCGATTAACTTTCAAGGTTCATTTCTCTTGATCGTCGATAAAAAAGATTACCAATATTAATTCGGTAGAACACTTTGAATTGAAAATCTTCCAACGTAGTTTGAAAAAGAATGTGTCCTATCTAACGAAGTTGAAGGACTTAGAACAAAAAGTCTTCAAGTCAACAGGCAGTATTTAATGCACAATGCCCACGAAAAGATTAGATAAATAGATAAACGATTTCCACTATATAGTAGTGTTATCTATCATACAAATGCTAACAACCGCCAAGATATTATTGCTAGATTAAACTGAATGAACTGGAAACCTTTCAAACCTTGGGCACTTAGAACCCGTTCGTCGTCTTTTGCTTACCAACGGTAGCATTTTTATTGCCAAACTGGGCATATACTCGTAAATAGATTCATAAATTAATTTTGCCTGTAATAGCTACTTCCATAAGGGAGGATCAACAATGCAAAGCTATGAGGTCTTTGCTTCATTATTGGTAATACAAGACACTTAATTTTAAACAATAACGGTATAGGAATCGGCCATTAACCCATATATGCCCATTGATTATATATAGAACTGGAAAGGACGAATAAATGAAAACCATTCAAAACCCTGAGCACAAAAATTAATAATTTTTCTTCAAAAGAAATCCCAAGACTTCGAAGCGTCGACAATGATCCAGGGTCCTTCCGAACGTGTCTGGCATTATTTTTACTTCAGATTACATAATACTAGGCTTAGGGTCCTATAAATATAGTATAACATTCGCATATTGTGTTTTTTTCTTGTCCTACTGAAGTTCGAACATATTGAAGAAACTACACATCTGGTAGGAATCTTGCAGAAATTATATGTTTAGACGACCTTCTGAATTACTAGACCTCAATAAGTGAGCTTATTGAGGTCTATATAGTGACTATTTATTTGACTGTATTGAGATACAGTCAAATAAATAGTCACTATATCCTTAACGAGAATCAACTGCATATAAAACATATTTGTGACCAAACACATACCACAGTCGTAGTTAGAACAACAAAGCTCGTAAGGAAACATTATTACAATAATAACAACATGAAACTAAAGATAATACAGCAATGCGACTGTCGAGATCAGCCACACGTAAGCCCAATGTTTATCTATACCTAAGAGAGCGTGTGCATCACAACAGGAAAGGCGCTTTCCGGCTGTATCAATAATACAACTAATGTGTTTAAACTTTAAAATAAAAAGGTATCATCCTGAATGAAAAACACCTGTTTAATCGTAGTTTGGTTTTCGATGCGTGTTTTTTGACCCAAATTAGCTCTCTACTTCTATTCGTTACGGGTCGTCAGAAGCCCGAAAGTCTGACAACCAGTCTTACCAAGGGGTATCGTGTTACCCAGGTCAGATAGACAGTCGCTCCATGTAAAATACTGGTATTCAGCTGCATCCGGTTAGACTGGAAGCCGACCCCAACATGGTTGGAAAAAGGCTAGGCAAATAATGATGATAGCTTTCTACTGAAGATAGTCTTAATCCAAATGTGCGATAGTCGGTAAACACCGAACCCTGAATTTCTTCTATCAAGTAGAATTCAATTCCAGCTATACCATTTTCATCTAACTCTACAAGGAAATAAGGCTGATGATAAGCAAATACAATAACGCGATTCTATTGACACAACCAAAATGGCGGAAATCTAATCCGAATCGTTCGAATCTCTGTATGTAGCTCGCTTGTTGTTATTTTGTACCACTAAGTACTTGAGCATCAGAAATCGATGCATGACTTAGTAACTAATTTAAATTTAATTGTTCACTGTAACGGTTACTAGTATTTTAGGTACTTATTATTAGGTATCCAACAAAAATTTGTCACCACCTAACAACTTTCAACGCCTTCAGAAAGTGACTATCTCTTGAAAGTCACCCCGAAACTTTCACCTGTACCGAAGTCCAAGCTGTAACTAAAGTACAAGCTGAAAACTTCTCGTCGGTTACTAAAAAGAACAAGTTCGTTCTAAAGGAATATTAAATGGCAATTTGCTATCAACGAAACTTTATTTACATGAAACCGAGAGCGACAAATAATCAAGGGAGTTGGCAAAAGCCCAGACTTCGGCAGAATTACTAATGAAGACTTTGACTTTTGGAGTAACTCTGGGAATTACGCTTCAAGTGTCAGGATTAATCAGTACAGTTCCAAATGAAATTGGATTAGAGGTAAAGGATCATCAAGGTACAGTATAACAATGTTGAGGTCACTGAGGAGACTGTGAGACTGAGAATACTTGCCAAATTGTTTGTATAATTCCAAAAATAGAGCCCAAAATGCTTTTACATACAATTCCGCTATACTCAGTCTCCAGAAGATTCTACTTATTGAACAAGAGACAAAAGGTTATTCAATCCTCCTAATAACACCTATCATAAAAGGCAATTTCCAATTTACTTTCGTTTGCCAAGACATAACTTTCTTTATATTATACCTTATAAGAACTGAACACTGATTGAGAGGGAAAGCGAAGGCATTAAAAAATGCACAATGAATTTGCTATTGTGATGTCATTTATATTTGGATGGAAGCTTTCGATACGTAATTATGCAAGTTCGATTGTGTGATGACGAATGTCGAAGGCTTTAGCGCTTTCACCCGAAGTGGTCTTGTCTCCCTTGAAATAACAAGTCGCATTGATAAGATACTTCCTTATTTAGATCGAGTAGCATTCATGAACGTAAAAAGTTGTGATGTTGGCAGGTAGAGCAAAAATACTGTTCATTGTTTGTTTACATTAAAGTTACGATTTTTCTTTAGAGAATTCTACAGTTTTAATCGAAATAAACGAGTCTTGTCGCCGTAAGGTACAGTTAATGAAGCTTTAGATTTTCATTTCCTTCTTTACGTGCCTTGAATTGACCTAGATACAAGTTCCTTTCAATATACTTCGGAGGAAAGTACTTAAATGATTCAAGTAAAAGTACATGTTCCAGATTTAGAGTTTCTAGAAAGAACAAACATAAAATTGCAATGCAATCAAGTTTAGAAACTTGCGACTCAAGATCTAGTCAGTACGAAGTAGTACGAGATAGTCATCTTCGTAGATTTCACCCTCCGTTCGGAAAACTAAGTTTTCTAGTCTTTACTTCGCTACAAGTTTAAACTTTACTACAAGTTTATTTCCGTGTCATTCGGAAAGAGAATATGGCGGCAAAATGGGGCAATTCAAATCAGTTTTACTACTCCTAGTAAATTTTGCTGCTTTTTATGATTATGGCATATTGATTGCGGGCACTTGAACATTAAGTCAAGGTCATAATATATACTGGATGAAACTCTAGAAGCTTATTTTCTTTACATTGCTTTTAAAATTAACTTCAAAAACAGTTGCAGGTAAAGAATAAGAAGCTTTTAGAGTAAAGGCCATAGTTGAAACAAGTGTGCTTGAAGCAAAAGCTTCTGCTCTTGAATTTCATAGTAAAAATAACACAAAGTACGTGTATAACGGAACTATAGGAACTATAATTAAGAAAATTTACATTCATAACATTCTGACTGGATGACATTGTATCTGATAAAAGATATAGCTTGCTGAAGGTACTTTTACTTGATGAAGCAAGTTGCTTCATCGTTGCTGAGATATACTGCCCTTACTACATACTAATTTAAATCTAATGTTCCAAGAAATTCACAATTCAAAACTGGCCATGTGTTTACTCCAGCATTAGCAACCATTGCACATATTCAGTTTGGCACTTAATATTTGAATTGATGGTAAGTATTAATACAAACATGCATCAAGAGAGGTTATAAAACTGACATCTATATAACTAGGAAATTTACCAATGACGTCACATAAGTACATATTCCACGAAGAGGCTTACATTGCTATTGTTTAAACTTCCACGTCTGTTCAATGTTATTTCGTAATTGTTATGTTATTATGACTCCGGTAGAACAATGACTTGAACAGTAAATGATAGTACTTAATTAGGACGTACCTATAATGTTTAATGTTTGAACGATAATGGGGAAGTTATGGTTCCAAGTGGTTCCGTCTTGTGTGTTACTAGTTTATTCGCTCTGGTAAATTATTTGACATATGATAGAATAGGTAGGTATCTTTCTAAAACTCATGTTCTGTTTCAGACGTTTTCGAATGTTACACATTAATCCTAACCAATATTGTAGGAAATGCAAAACTGAATTAATTGTTTGTTACGCTTTCACGGTAAAACGGCTGAACGGATTCGGATGAATTTCATTAGAGCACATAGGATACATTTTATCCCGATATTCAAACGGGATCGAGACTTATGCGAGTGAAACCTATTTATTCCCTCTGGTAAACTATTTCATATAATATGTAATATGTTTAGTGTGTTTTCCTTAAAATTGTACTATACTTAGAATTTCTCGGACCGAAAGACCGATTGCGCACATCTATTAGAAAATACTAACACTATAGATCCTTATAACTCATTCAATAGAAACTAATGAAATTCTACGGGCACTCATTTTCACTCTCTTCTATTTAGAAAACTTATAACGAAAGCATTAGATCCAAAGAAGTTTTTATTCTATTAGAATTTGTTGTGTACACAAGACGTGACTTTCATGAGAACCTTTATAAAATAAATTAGAATTAAAGTATATGTGGAGTAAGTGTCTACAGTAATATACACTACAGAAAAGAAGATATAGGTACTAAATATGTGATCATTCCATCAACGAAAGCTTACACAACATACATACATAGCAAAATTATTAAAACATGAACCATTGAAATATAAAACACTTAATATTATGTTAATGACATGAAAACAATGTGTTAACAGGAAACATGACGTCGTCCATAAATAACATGTGACAGTACGCACGGAATTGTTGGAATCATCCATTGTTCGCGCATTAAGGTACCCTCCAATAGACGCCACAGTACAACTTAAATGTCGCGCACCCGCGCCATTTGTAACGCCGGTAGCTCCAATAGGCTCTTTGAAATGGCTCTTCCATATTTATTACCTGTTTGCTTGAGATATTTGCTACTGCAGCATCATTAGATCTAACCAGATCCTTATTGGTCATAATAAGATTAAATACAAATGGTTTCTTGTTTGCAGTCATTAATACGGAAGCACTTTTAATTAAATTAGACATCGTAGACGAGAGTAATGTAGTGGCTATTGTCATTATGTTTATTACAAATATTATTTTATATTTTATTCAAACAATGACATGCATATTTACTTTGTAAAGTATTATATTATTTTTAATTATTGTGAATGTGAAGATTATGTGGATCTTTCTTTTCTTTTTTATTATTTATTTTTTCTTAGTTTTAATTAATCATAGTCTGGCAGTTTGAGTAATGGCTTAACCAAATGTCCTTTCTTTGGTATTGTTCGTCAAATCGTTGAGCTCCTTAAATTCGGAGTTGAGCTGCACGATTACTGACAAATGCGTGCACTGACTGGACAGGTCCACTCAATCTGTGTGGTTCATTCCTCAAAAGACCATTTCAGACACCAATCTATGTAGATTGGTCTTCACATAATCTGACCAAAATTATGTCTGGACTTTAAAAGAGACTGTGACCTCTGAGTTTGTTTCGGTCTTTATTCTCAGAGTAGTCAGATAGGAAACGCCGACCTCATCTAGTTTTAAAAATGTGATTGACGTGTAAAAGTGTTTGTACAAACCTACTTACACAAATAAAATCATTTATCATTTAATACTATTTACGTTAATATGATGGAACCAACTAATAAAGAAAATATAAATAAAGCTCATAATTATTCGATTAAAGCAAAGCCTCAAAGCAATCAATGCGACTAATCGCACGTTTATCGCATTACGTGCACGACAATCATATAAAACATCAGAGCCCACAATGTCAGAGTTGAATAAACTATCACTTAGAGTCATGGTCATTAGCAGGCACTGACAATTAACACGATGACGACGACCTTTGCATGATTTATAAAACATACTTGAATTAATTAAAACTTGCTGATTGACGAAGCAGAAGTTAAATTGGCAGTGATGAACTTATTAAAACTGCAACTGTAAATGATATTGTTGCCGTGGCTAAAGGATGTCAACAATTTGCTGGGTGGTTGCCAGTATATACTTTCTCTTACATGAAATTTATGACTTGCGTTGACAAGGAGTTGGTATTAGCACACTTTGACTTTCAGATCCATATGAATTCGATTTACAGATTCAAAACGTGAGGCGATCTAACGCTAGTAGACAAATCAAACCTCCCAATAGGACGTATATATCCAACTCAAACAGAAATTGCAAATTGTGAAATCACTATTGCTTTTGAACTTTGAAATGAAGAAATACTGTATACTAAACCACCGCCGCCGTTTCCAACCAACCATTAATCAAAATAACGGTAAACAAAAAGGTTTATGACAAAGTCATGGAACAGATCACTAATTGCAGTATTGCAGAATCGCAACTGGGTATACAAAAAGCGGTTTCACAATGTTTTCGGATGTGTCACGTAGAGAAAATTACCTGAAGTAAATAATAGTAGAGTAGCGTCGCGCTGTGATTGTGACATCAACAAATTGCGCGACAATGTTCATCGTGACGAGGACACGATTGTTGTGAAAAATTAAATTATGGTGTCTGTCTTCAAACTGGTAAGCACTGGGCCACGAAGTGCATGATTGGCCGAAATGTAGCTATGTGAAACTGAAATGTACGTATCAAATGGGAAGGAAACTATGTAACTATACAATAACGGATAAGGAAGTGGTTAATACATCAGAGAGTTTCTATACAGATGTAATGGAAGTAGTGTGGAAAAGCATGAAATACAAGAAAATTCAAAAAATGATTGCAATCTCCAAGCAGTTAAGCGCAGGCCACATTGAGACGAAGTGTGCTCCATTGTGGCCTGCACTAAGGACACGATGGATGGAGTATTAATAAACAAAGAATAAATTACTTAAAGACGCATTTGATTGGCGGTTGCTTAAACAGTTCACGGCATAAGAAGATGCAAGAGCGCTTGAGGTAATCATCGCAATCTGTTCATGCTACATTTGTTATAGGTATAAGGCCGAGAGAGATACCTAAAGTATTATAAAATCACAACAAATAAGATGATTCAGACCCATTACTCGGTCATTGATGAATCATTTACTTAATAAAACAGTCACCCACGTATCAATCAAATAACACGGTGTTACACCTTTGTCCGATCCCAAGTTATTTTACAATCATACAAAAAATTTCGTGTTTCCAGTCCGCCGAAGATTGCACTATGATTTGATTGAAATTTCAAAATCCATCAGCCTTAAACTGTCACTTCCAACGCGGCACATCGAGCGTCAAGCCATCAACACTGACTGAGACATTCGATTAACTCCGCGTAATACATAATGATCAATTCTGGCCGCGATGGCACTTTTTGTTCTAATATCCCGAAAATTGATTGCTTCCGTGCGTTTAAAATTACTATTTGTCAGAACCAAACTGACGTCAATCTAACTGTTCAATAATGAACACGCTAAATGAACTGAAAACCGTTGAAATAAAATTGTAATGGCATGTAAACATACGTAAACTACAGAATTCTTAACAAATGAGTCAATCGTCAGTCTAAATAGTACCAAATGTACGGAAAACGTAAACAGTAATCTAACAACTGCCGGAGCTAAATTTCATTAAGATTAGGAAAACTGTTATGCCCCAAACAATTTTAATTTCAAAGCCTTTTGAAGTTCTATTCAAGTAAAAAATGCCGCAAAAAGTATCGCCTATTGTTCGCCAAAAAAAACTTAATTTAATTTAAGTATTAAAACCTAGACTAGACTGAGATGAGAAAATAAATATTGTTGATTCGGTGTTTTCTTATATTGATGAAATCTAATCAGCGGCCGCCGCCGGTCTGACTGGATAAAAAAGATCGCAACTTCGAAGCAACTGCTCTTTGGAAAAAAATCCAGGTACATTTGAAGACTCTCTCGCTTGGCGGACAGTATAAAAACAGATAGTTTCGCAAACAATGGGCTTTTGAGATAAAACTGGTACAGCCTGATTAGTTTTTGTAATTGTAGGATGATTTACTTGCGCAGTTCTCACAAAAAAGCTGGAAATAAGAATAGACTATTCACACTTCGTCTGGGAATCTTCAGTTATCTCGGTTCTTAAACATGACGCAGTACAGCAATCTAGATTATGATTTTTAATAAACGAAATATGAATTTGGTTTAACTGACCTGGTTTATTCCTAGGAGAGAGGCGAGTTTAGCGTTCATTCCGGTCCGTAAATTCTGATCAAAGCTGTCGTAAAGAGTAATAAGCCAAATATTAAATACCTCACGATTAGATGGAGCGTGAGTTAGACGGGTCATCGACCAGTTCACAAAAAGTGTACCGATCTGACTGGGCTGTTCACACTCATTGCAGTTAACGGTATCGAGATATGGGGCCGAGGCGAAATTACTGTTTAGATTTACCGAGCCAATTGTAGAGTAATTGTGTTTTACAAGCATTGTATCCAATTAATGTTGGTAATGCGTTAGGAAGTGGGACAGCGATGTATCACAGGTAAGCAATATACTCCCACCGCGCAGATTTGTAATTCTATCGCTCCACAAATTGCTATCACGGCAGGGAGTCCTGATTGGCACGTGTTTTCGTATGACGGTTGTGTGGAAAATTCTTTTGTGACAACCTGAATAAAAGAGCAAGCAACACTTGAAATAAAAATGATCGAAGGCTAAATAGGATTCATTCATGAAATATGGTGTAAGTATATCTAAAACTATTGACAAAATAACGATCACGAAATAATTTACCGTCTAATTTTATGTTATCATGTAACAATATTGTCAATCAATCATCAGTCGAAGCAATATAATTTATACTAGTCTTCGACATGGCACAAACATAGTTGATATACCACCACTCCAGAACGGGTCCTATTGGAAAACTTGTCTATTGATCTTCAAGACAATGCTCAAAGGACCGGCTGTGTTAAAGCTTCGGGGTGAAGCGGCACTATTGTGTCCACAACTAAATAACAACTTCGTAAAACAATAGAGCCTTCCAATAAATATTGTACGTAAACCGATACAAAACATGTGGTCGACATCTGGGGGATACAACGTTTTACTACAAAGATTTTTGCCAACAATTTATTGGTAAATGTTTGATGTATCAATATTGGATGATGGATCGTCGATAAGCGAATTCTTTTTTTTGATTTTTCGAATGCTTCTGCTCCCTTGGCACCGATTGTAGACCCTCAAGATACGGTACTGTAATACTTAAAATATCCTGCTACGTTATAATATTGTTACCGTAGGATATTTGATTAAGAAACCTCCTACCGAATTTCCAAGAAAGTTTATTAGATGAGAAAAATTACGACGTACATTAATAATAAAATTCCGCTTTTCCTCAATAACTTATCTACATTTAACAATTTTCCCAATATTACTTTTTCTTTTCAAAATATAAATACATTTAGCTGTTTCTAGAATTTGCTAAAACTTTGGCAGCATTTATTATCGTCGAAAGAGATAAAAGGAGTCGCGTTGAATGATTGGCTCTCGAGCAGACTCGGTGACTCGGTCACGGATAAGCGGTTACTATGGCTCGGAATTTGGGACATGCATTGTACCGAGTCTACCGAAGGAGGGACAAGGTCACCTTAAGAATTTTTAAGATTTTCAGTTAAGACAATGCTGAAAATGCATAATATAGAATCCATAAATGAGGATGGAAATCAATTCATAGATAACGAAGAACTGACTGAACTAGAAGATGATAATTATACCGAATGGTAAAAATAGTTTAGCGTCTGCTAAAGAGAGTATACGATGAATGTGATTTGTGATTTGGAATAGTAAATACAACCGTTTTTACTTTCCTAGCGTTTTCTATCTGTTTATCTGAATCAATCTTATATACATCTAAACTGGATCGATGATTGTACTGCTAATTTTAACTCTTTTTTATATCGACGTTATTTTTACAGATCACTTTTAAAACCCCTGTTTGGATGTTGACAGACAGCAATAGTGTCTTTATTTCTTCTAGATATTAATGTGGTCCTTCAATAAGTAAGTTGTGTATGAAAGAGGAGCTATGAATAATGAACAAAACAATAGGTTTTCATATTATATTTGCACGACTGATTCCCACCTTTGTGTTGACATTGACAACCACTTAGGTAACGCATAGTTTGGCCAGTTTAGTCAAGCGTCTACCTTCATTGTATATACCATGGTCAAATACTTTACATATTTAGTATTTAAGGAAGATTAATTTGAGAAAATTTTGGCAAAATGATATAGGGATATTCATCGTAGAATTTATGTGATTCGTGTCGTGGGCATCATGGGTCATTCATCAGTTTCATAACTTCGTTTAATTCTCCATTAATTTATGGTGCTTCCACTGCAGTTGTTTTTAACATTGTTTACAGTCTTACAATTCAGCCATAATGATGAATGGCATAATTACATAGTTTATGCAAATTAATATTGTATAATGCATTAAATGATGTTGTATAATCTTGTTTGTTACTACGAGCTATACGTTGCATAACTAGGAAGGTCGCCTCATGATATTAACGAGCATTATATAATATTTTTCCATGGTCTTGTTGGTCTAAGATTTCCATCCATCTATTGTAAACTCTTTTTCAATACACACCGCTTCTGGTTTTATTTATATACGCATTCACAGTTCATCGCATATTAGTTCCTATTTTTGGGCGTTCTAAGACTTCATTTTCATTGTACCTTTCTTTATTATCTTAAAATTCTTGGGTCTTTCACAATGTAGCGATAATCACTTGTCCTTTTGCTATTTTTTTATGAGGATCTTCACATTCTTGATTCAAAGACATAAGGACCACAGCTTTTATTACATCGTCACTAAATAGCTACCAGTCTTATAGTAAGTATTTATTATTATTTATCATTATTTGGACTACAAAATTACTTCCTAGATGTTTCGGCAAGTTTAATCCTTAAGCATTATTTTGCTTTCAAGGGCACACAACCACATCATGTAATTCAGCAAAAAAATACAAAAACTTAACACTTCTTTGCTACTTTTTGTTGAGTATGATTTATAGACAATAATAACATACATAACACTAGTAATCATAAACAATACGTCTAGAATGCAACATGCACTGTTTAGTAATAAGGCGTTGCACTTGCTACAAAAAGCGACGACCTTGTCAGGCAAGCAATAACGTGCTAATTAGTAATTATGTAGATTAGATTGAAACAGCCATGGCCTCGATGCTTTCGTTAATTACTGTTTTCCTTTATTTTTGCAATAAAGTATTCGTAATCCGTTGCCCATGCATATCAGGGTCTGACTTAGTGACTTTAGTTCTTATTTTTCTTCTTCGCTATGGCTCCACTCAAAAAATAATGAAGAGCCTAAATGGCGAACAGGTCTATGTTCGCCATTTAGGCTCTTCATTATTTTTTGAGGATCATTTAAATTGTCAAAGAAATTAAAACCAATACACCGTGCATAATTTTTCGAGTATATGCTATACTAGCTGCCGCCAGCGGCTTCGCCCGCGTGAAATCTTTATAAATTATAGCCTATGTTACTCAGGGTGAATGTAGCTTTCTAATGGTGAAAGATTTTTTTGAAATCGGCGCAGTAGTTTTTGAGTTTATTCATTACAAACATACACACAAAAATACAAATCTTTCCTCTTTATAATATTAGTGTAGATTTGTAGCATCATTGGGGTTACGTCATTTCTTTCTTTTTTAGAATTTTCCTCTTATCGCATGGGCAATAGTTTTCTTACAAAAGCTGAGAGACTACTTATGTAGGACAAGAATAGAAAAGAAACTCTTGAATTTCATCTCAAGTTCAATTAACCGTTTCATACAACGGGACAATCTATGAAACACGACACTCCAAATCGACATCCATCACGAAAAACGGCATCCGTGCGAAACCGGGGACCGCTAATTGTTAATAAAAACACTAAACAAAAGAGTACCGTAGCGTCTTTAGCCGGTAATACAATGCCCGGGCGTAAGTATGACAGTCACCTAGCTTTAAAAAGAGCCTGTCAGACAGTAGGTATGAGTGGCAGAGTCGCAGTCGTTAATGAAGAGTTGCAGTTGAAGTTGAGTCGCAGAGCTGAAGCTCTACAAAGCCAAATTTTTGGAACAAAGGTCCTACTGTCTTGGCGAAAGAGAAACATTTTGACAGTCACGGACATAACACATGAGTTTTTCATAGTGCCTGTTATTTAATACAGAATATACAGCGAAAGGAACTTCGTTCCAACCGGGTGTCACACGCACGACACCTCTCAACTTATTTTCTAAAATTATTAGATCTAATATTTATGGTCAAGTACCTTCATACTGTACAACTGTATTACTAGTTCACGGAACCCTGAATAAGATCTCGAATATCGTTGTAAGATGAGTCGTGGTGGGCACCGACCACAGTGACTCAATCGATCACCCACTCGGTGTGTCACCCCCCGGTGGCGACCTTGCAGTCACCCTCGGCGGCGCAAGCGCATCAATTACGTGCGCGTGGACATGATAGCGGCGACGAGAGTTGTTTCATGTTCTTTATTTAAAATATAAATGGATTTTGGCAAATTGGCAATGAATATTCACGAATTCACGATATTATGACTCTGGTGCAAAAATCTCAGAAAACATAACTAAGTTATTTTTATCAAAAATGGTAAATTTACGTAACGTTTCTTGATTTAAAATTAATTATATTATTTATAGTATACTGGGAATTCCGTGAACTGCCAGTAAACAAAATGTTGTCATGGTTTGTTTATACAGATGTAGGGCTAAGCCTAAAAGGAAAATAATACAACATCCACCATTGACACACGGGTTTTTCATAATGTACCCATGATAATATCGAATTGTAATTTATTACCAGCTTCTCAAATAAAATTCCTATAATATTTATTTAAAACTGACACGATTTACCGCTCACACATAGAGTAATTTTGTCACACATAGAGTAATTAACCTATGACAAATAACAGAATGTCGTCAACCGTTGAAGCTATGCGCTAGAGAAAGAAAATAAATTTATTCGACTCAGTTCCGCTATGACCTCTAATGTTCGGTCTTCGTTTTTTTTATCTATTTCCCACAGTTCATCTACCACTTGTACCAACAGTGGATTATCGCCCATTACATTAGACAGGATTTGACAAACTGCAGGTACAGTCCTACCAACTTATCTGTGAACTGAAAGAGGATGGCACCGTCGATTCAGTGTTGCTAATTGATTGATTATACTGAATGAATTCATCTACATTCTAATAATGATAATAATTTTATTGTGCACTGAATATAGTAGACACTGACAATCGAATGACTTTCAACATGACGACCGTAGTTCCAATTTTCGCCATTTCACAGATAAGTTGGTAGGAGTGTACAGCAGTTTGTAACATGGGCCCTTCACCAACATTATAACTTTGCACAAAGCCTCGAGTTGACCGACAGACGTAGACTTTGTTTAAAATAATACTTGAGTTTACTTGTACCCAATTAAACATGTGGTGAAGGAAAGGAACTAATATCGTGTGTGTGCCAATGCCAATACTGACATTTGCATAACTAGTATTTGCACATAATTATAATGAATCATCGCTCTCACTCTTTGTGACGACGTTTTGGTTGCTAGAAAATATATTATCATCTAGTTACTAAAGTTCGAAGAATGGAAAATTATTCATAAGTCTATTCCAAAGTTTTACGCGTGGAATTAATTATTTCTGGGTTTCCCATGATTTACAACATCGGCATCGGGTCCTTATCAGACATAGAGTAGCATTGTTATTTATTATCCGATCTATATACTTATTAGATTACATAACAATGCAAAGGAATTAAATTCTTAAACCATTTGACATAAGTATGAGTGAAGGTGATACGCGATGGCCGATGATGAATCATTTGCGCTGGTACTTGATGCTCGAAGCTTATGAAAATAAATCGTATCTGGATTCCTCCAAATTTTTCGTATATTCGACTTACTGGACATTCAAGAGACAAAAGAAATCTCCTATTGCAAAGCAACGGTATTTGATAGGCGTTCCACGAATTTCTAAATCAAATTCTTTATTTTGGTCCTTTGATACGAAGGAGAACAAACGGCAAAACCTTTATTATATTAATGCAATAAAATACAAAGAAAGAATAATGAAATACCAACGAATATTTTGAGATACAAAGGATGAAAGATGTTATTTAAATCTAGTGGAATAATAGAGAAAAAAAATCACTCAAAGCAACTTTTACTAACGAACGAGTATCTAGGAACTGGTTAATTACTCATGGTATGTAAGCATGTCCCCGACTCCCCGGCAGTTGTACACTCAATTATTTCGTAACAACTATTAATTAATACAATATCTTGTTTACTATAACACGCGAAACAAAAACGGATGACTTACATAATGAGGTTTTTTCTCCCCGCCAAACTTTTATTTCGTGAAAAAGGTTTCATCTTGGCTGAACATTTCCTAATACTTTTGCCTGGCCAAGACAGTTTCTTACAGACGATAATAATCTTCCCAAAGACAAGGGTAAGCGGTTCTTTGGTAAACATTGTATTCAGGCTGAAAAACATTTTAGTTAATAGACGTTGGGCAAATGAAATTGGTTAAAAGCGAAGGTACGAATTAGTTTTCTCCTAAAAAACCAGTTGTCTATGTCTATGCGGAAAGTTTATGTTTACCTACTCGTTGTTATGTAATTGTACTTGATACCACTTATGTATTTAATATTTATGTATTACTTACATATATTTATTGTTATCTAACTCATGTTTACGGCTCCGATAATAAATAATATACAAGAGCGGAAAAATGTCGACACTCGATATAATTACGATGTGAAAACGTGTTTGAAACGGTTTATGCATAGAAAAGTATGACATTACCTAGTGTTGAGACCTTATTTTTTCCTATTTTTTTTCTCCAATTACAGTCGGTCCGCGAGGCGTGCTCACGACCTTACAAACGGGTTCGTGCTACACTTCCTTGATCAACACACGAACTTACACTTAACTATTCAAATGTAAATAGAAATAACGAGTGCAGCTGCTTCAATTAAACTGTAGTTAAATTAATGAGAAGAAATAACCTTTGATGTATTGTAAAGGTACAAGTCCGTAGCCGACTGCAGGCAGCATGGCAGGCGACGTGTCGCCGCGTGTCGCGACACTACTGTTTTCTATGTATTTCTATATGAAGGCGACGCCGACGACGGCGACGTGTCGCTAGCTATCGGATGGTATTTCATAGAACAACATAGAAACCAGTAGCGTCGCGGCGACACGTCGCCGTCACCTCCTGCTGCGTGCAATCGGCTACGGACTTGTACCTTCATCTGCATCGTTGGATTAGTGTTCATGTCGTTATTCGGTTTTACTGTCAAGAAAATTATCATTCTCACCAATATCCACCCCCATTCCATGGGACTAAAATTTCTACACCTGTATAATCTACTCTTGTTCTCACACTCTGACAAAAAAGAGGCGTGATACTATTTCATAATGATTAAATCAAGTATTGTTTAATACCACCACCAAAGAACATGAACCCGAGGGCCGAAAGCTGGAATAAATGCTTGCATTTCTAAAGGTTTTCTTTCAAGCCAACATAAAAAGCTGTTATCTACTCTGCCAATTTCCTAAGCCAGCTCTTACGACACCGAAAAGTCGAGCGTTTCCTAAAGGCCACACATCGCAAACATGCGGACACAGCTAAGAGTAGGAATAAAAATTCAATTGAATAATACCGTCGGCCTTGTGTTAAAAACGTAATCAAACAGTGACAATTTATTGTGAATCAACGGCATCCTGAGGTCGACACCCACATGCCAATCGTATCGGGACTGTTTCCTACGGGGCTCCCTCAGTGTCGTATGAATGGAGGGACCCTTCTACTGTAGGGACTCGGTACAGTCAGACAAAATGAATGACTGAATGAATGAAATGCACAGAGCCCAGATTGGTTTGAAAATACTTGATTAATCGCATGAACTCAAAGATTTCCACTAGCCCCTGGAGCCTTATGTTTCATGGGGCTACAGAGACTATTGAATATCAAGGACTAGACCAGGGGGCGCGGTAATGGTAAGGAAGACGTGCCTTTAGGATATGGAAGGATTTTTGAGCCATACTGGGTTATAATATGCATCCTAGGTCCTAGAGTATGCAATGGAATATTGGAGAGACGGGTGATATTTATCTATGGGTGGGGGATCTTTTAACGACGTCGCCGCTAGGTTGATTTAGGTCCAGCTCCACCCGATGAGAGCTACGAATCGTGGGATGCAGTGATGCTGCGGCATAAAATTACATGTCACCTATTGACATAATATAATTAATATTAATTATTAACTCAATTAATTATTAATTATTAACTCAATTAATTATTAATTATTAACTCAATTAATTATTAATTATTAACTCAATAAATTATTAATTATTAACTCAATTAATTATTAATTATTAACTCAATTAATTATTAACTCAATTAATTATTAATTATTAACTCAATTAATTATTAACTAAAAATCACGTATATTTTGGCAAAACATCCAAAGCGATTTTATCATGATAATAATATGTTCCGTGTTAGGTATTGTTTTGAAAATAAGATCAAAAAAATTACATCATTAACAAAAATGTAGATAAGATGATAAATGTGTAGATAAGGTTGAGTTTTACCTAATGACTTAACAAATCTAATTAGTTAAACTGTCTTATCTCTTTGGAGCCATTGCTCACTTATGTACCACTTTGGAACATGAAGTACAAAGTATATAAGTTTTTATTTTTAACCACAACTGGGAAGCTCTTGGCCTTGTATCTCACCTGATGGTAAGTGATGATCAGGCAGAAGGTGAAAGCGAGCTTCACCCAGAATCCCCAACATCAGAGGCTACTAACTTGCTATCTTACCTCTAACTACTATATGTATATGTACCACTATGCTGCGAACTGTTACAGCAGCTATAACTGGCCATGGGTCTCTTAATAAACACCTCTTTGTCATAGGAGTCACAGACAGTCCGCTGTGCAGAGCCTGCATGGAGGACACTGCCCAGTGGTTGCCACATAAAGGGCAAACTACTTCGGTAACCCAGGTACCCTACGTGAGATGGTCAGTAACACCAAGGCATTGCTGGCCTTCTTGGAGGAGCTGGGGTGGATTGATTAAGCGATTTCCCACCCGTACGCAAAATACGCGTTTTGACGTGGAGTTGCAGATACCAACCCGTATTACCTATTACCTATATACCACTATGGTACATTAAGTACAAAATAAATTTAAAGTGATAATCCTTATTACTTTTGTACTATTTAATAATCAAACAGTCCATTGTTTCTTAGCGAATTATACATAATTATAATTGTAATAAATAGTATAATTAAAGTATGTTATTTACTTAAAACTTATAGTAGGTAGTTAAGTTATGGAGGATGTTATTGAACTAATTAGGTATTATGTTTAAAAATAGATTACTAATTAGAATCAAAGTTAATTTGTTTAAGTTATTAATGAGTTTGTTGTTGTTTTATTTTTTAGGGAAGTTTTGTTTGCAGTGAGATAAATTATAAGGTAAAATCATTTTGTTTTATTAATTACCTACTACATGATTTATAAAAGATATTTTTTTTGTGGTGATTGATTTCATCAAAAAGGTATGTACTGCAAACTAGTCACTAGAATCTCACAACTAAGCAATGAGCATGATTAAATGTTTGAATATAATTACTAGCCATGAAATAAATTGTATTTTAATTAAGTAGAGTAACTTAGACAAAATTATTCATTCATCTGCAAGAGTCAGGCTCATACCACAGAACCTTACACAAGACTCAAGCATAACTAACTAGTTTCAAACAATCAAAAGGCTTTAAATGAGTTTTAAGTAATCCTTGAGTTTTGAGTGAGGTTCTGTAATACAGGCCTCAATGAGGTACAGTTCTATCAATATGAGATTTATATTATAATCTAACTGGATTACAAAAAAAACTTCAATAACCTTGAATGATGCTTCATATTCTTATCTCCTACATAATGAATTCAGATAACTATGTATCTATTTTTACGAAAATGAAACCAATGAAAAAAACTGAATGAAGTTGAATGATGATTCTAATAAGTATGCTAATCGAACTAAGACCCGTTTCATTGCCATAGACCAACTATAATAATTAAGCGTGAAGTACCTATCAATACAATAAATCATGCAGTTTTAGACGAACCAAACGGTGTGGCATCGCACCGATAAGCCGGCGAGCCGATTACGAGCGACGCCCCACGAAAACATCGTTATACAGAACATAATACTACAGACATGCACTGAACGTTACAATCACCAACCAATACAAAGGCATGCAAATCGTAATAATCAACGGAATGTGAAACTCAAAAGGTAACATAAACATCATAGTTTTTTAACTTTTACAACAACAAAATTACCTGGGAATGCAGTTGGAAGGCGTCCTGTCCACTTCCCAGGCCGCAAAAAGTTTCATGGGAACTGGTTTTGATGCATTAGTCATCTTTTCCGATTTATTTTTCTCGGTCATCTTAAACAGCACCAAACAACGGTTTCACAGCACAACACTAATGTACATGTATTACAATTGGCATTGTTATTTAATCACTAAACACGACACTGTATTCATTTTTATAACACAGTTCATACACGAAGCCGATGCCGACGCAATCACAACAATACTCAGTAATTTTATAGCACGGTCGACTGGAGAATCGCAGCGGGCCAACCGAGGGCGTTCGATACGTATGACAGCCAGCTGCCCAGTGTTGCCTCACAACTCCACACTCCCACAACTCTACATGAAAATGTGGACTTGTGGAGTGTGTACATTGAAAGAGAAGCAGGAAATAATAACATTATAGCTTCGCTAAGTAAAAGTCTATTATCATTGCTGTATTATGTACCATGATAAATAATCAGTTAGTATTATTAAAAATCTCTTGAATGTAATAATTATCACAAAGTTATGAACCATAAGATGACAGTTTTCAGTAACTGTGCGTTTGCACCGGAAAAATATACACTACAAAACATGTTGAAATTTCTAGTTCCTGTCAAAAATTAAATGGAAAATTGACAGAAAGAGACATCAACATGTTTTGTTGTGAATGTTTCGCCAGTGCAAACGCACAGTAAGGTAGGTATCCTATTTGTTACCTTTTAAATTAAAAGTTTTTATTTTATTTTTAACCGACTTCAAAAACAGGATGAGGGTTTGCCTTTGGAGGATCTTTTTTTTCATGTTTATACCAATGACTCCGTTATTTCGGGGTCGAGTACTCGAGTTACGTGATTCGTTTTTCCTCCCGCGTAATGCCTCTATAAATTTTATTTATTTTGCTTGAGTAAATTTTGAGTAAGCTTCAATTATACGTATTTAATACACTTTGTTATGTCCTCCTGACACTGTTATTTACATTATACAAAACAAGTAGGGGTTTATGAATGTATGTAGGTTAAGTACCTCAACGAAATACTGAAAAATGAGAAAATTAAAAACACTTTACAAAACAAAATGTCTGTTGTCGGTAGTTTTTAATTTTGTAGAAATCTACTGAACACTGAAAATTAAACAAGTGATTATAACATTCATTTTAGAATGATTTGCTTGTTTTTAAAAATAATTATTACCTTTTAACCTTTTTTTGGTTTGTTGGTTTAATTTGTTTGGCGGTCAATTCATTTTCCACTAACCCGGGCAGTTTCTAGTAGTCTTGCTACACCACAAACTGTCAAAAATCAACGACAGACGACACTTTATGGATGCGTTCTAAAATATACAAATTCTTATATATTTTCAAGTTCTCATATTTACTGATTATCATTTAGCTATTATGTAGTGGACATCTTTCGACTGAAATGATGATGATGATTTAGAGTTTTCGGAGTTTAGTAACGACCGCTTGCTCGTGCGATGGCAGCACTGTTGAGTTGGGTGATGCTGCCAGTAGTTTCTCTGGATATTTAGTTGACAAAATAAAATTTAGACGATACAAATATTTGCGACTCACCGACTCCCTCGCTCACAAAGAAACCCAATATAAAATGAGTTTAGGAAAACTGTCGACCATTGGTAAAAAAGCCTGACTTTCCAATTTTTTTGTTCTTAGTTTTCCTCTATTTTTTCAATCAACGGTAGCGGAAAGACTTCATTATTCGTCAAAGAACTGGCAGTTTTTTAATCAAATAAAAGGGTTTTGAACAAAAAATATTTTATTTATATTTCAAAACATAAACAGTAAAAGTTACTAAACAATAATAATTAAAACAGTATCCAATGCTTAACACAATAATTACATAAGTAACTGGATCAATTTGAAGTCTTTATTCTTAAACCTATAATTTCAGTTGTAAAAAAAAAACATAATAATACATGTTATATTTATCTAATACCCAAAACCCTTATAAAATGGCTTAAAATTAGTTATCAGACTAGATTAGAATTATAAGCTTAAACTATGTTCAGTAAAGTAAAAGAGCGACTTTTGTATAAAATTGCAAAAATCCTGAGAAAAAGTAACTACCCAAGTTACTCCTACCATGTCCACAAATTGGTTATACACTTTATGATATTATTATAAATACAGAAGCGGTATTTCGTTTAAGCCTAATATTTCCAATATACATTTTAACAATATTTTTCTAAGATCAATTTATAATGGCACTGACATTTACTAAAAATTCGATCCTGCTTCTTTGTTCAAATTTCCAATTTATTTTTTATCCCCGAGGCCAAAATTCTTAGCTTTTGAAATTCAGACATATCGCTGTAAAAGCGAAGTCGAAGATGTGTGCGGCCAATATGTGGACGTGGCATCATTTCGGGTTCATTTGGCGACTTCCGGCGGGCAGTCAGGCTGCGACGAGGGATGAGCCGCGCGGAATGCTGGGTGGTTCTCAAGCTCGCGGTCGATACGGAGAATGATGGGGAACGGGCGAAGGTCCACGTGAAATCTGGAAAACCATAAAAATACATGACTGTTGTTTGGTACTGCTTCTGTGCTGTAAAGTATTATTGCCATCATTATTCCACTGCAAAAACGGGATGGTGCTATCGGCCCTGTATAGCTCCGTCTCTCTCTCACACTGGAAAAATAGTGACATTAATCCTTCATAATACAGCACCTGCTCTGTTTGATTCAGCAATTTTTTTATGGTCAAAGTTACTGAGATAAGGCACCTAAAATATCCAGTCTTCAGTTACCCTCCTCTACCACCAGGTGGAACAAAACAAAATGTTGCAGGTTTATCAAAAATATTCTCCTAAGCCACTTACCTTCTAGCATTAAAAACTTGAGGAACCAGACAGCAGTCAGCCAATGTGATCTCATCACCCACACAATACTTCCCAGCACACCCTGAGAGTAGCTTCTCCACAGCTCTGAACCCTCGGGTGATCCAGTGCTGCGCCCATTCCTTCTTCTTCTCCTCTCCTACATGGATGAGGACTATCAGGTTCTGGAGAGGCTGGATGCCTGAGGATATCACCTGGAATATTGAACATAACATACATTTTGTATTTTGATATTTTTGCAGGCTTTGCCATAATATTTTCTAATTTATTTTTACTAACAATAATTGACATACCTCACATATTTCACGAACTTTCGCCCGTTTGAAGCAATCCTGGGGCATTAGAGGTCTTTGATTTGGTCTTGTCTCTTCGAGGTAATGCATGATATTCAGTGACTCTACGAGAGTGTGGCCATCTGCAAAAATAAAAAATAATATAAGAAACTTTAAAAAGGAAAGAATATTCAAATGACTAATTTTCTATCCAAGTTTTTTAAAGTTTAATTGGATACTGGAAATAATATTTACCTATACACAGAGATGGGACTTGTTCCATAGGGTTGACTTCCCGGTACTCATTGCAGTGTTGTTCTCCGCCTCCTTTGATCAGGCTAACTGCCTTGATGTCATATGGGATCTCCTTCAAGTTGAGCGCAATACGTACCCGCCAAGAACATGAGCTTCGCCAGTATGAATACAATACTGGCTGTAAAAAAAAAATGAGTTTGGAATTAGAACTTTCATTTGTTTAATTTTTTAAGCAGGAAGTTACAATTTTTGTCTAACTTTGGGTGATAAAACTGTGGTGTTGGGGGCAAAATGTTGAAGTAAGTTCAAAATAATTCGGAAGCATGGTTTCACAAGATTACTTGCTTGAAGATGGATAAAATAAAATTAGCTAACTTGTTGCGTGCTTCTTTGCAGGAGGGTACAGTAATCAACAGGTTTGTATTTAATCATGATTGTATGTTATTACCTACCTTAGTTTCAACTATATCGCCCATTGTAGGAATTTCAAAAACGACGACACGACTCTGTATTTCGAATGCACAGTCAATACAATACTAATTCTTGATTTTAAATCGTACTCAGTAACTCAGTGGGTATTCAAATTCAACAAGTTAAACCAGATATTTATACATGTTTACATAGCAAGATTGTCCAGTATGCAAATATCTCGCTAAAATAAAAAAAAAGATAGATCGCAAGTAGTAAACAGGTGTGCAAAATTCATACCTTAGCCATGGCGGAAATATTCCCGTTGTACTTGGAGTAGTAAGTAATTTTGACGGCGTTGATGTACTTCTTCACAAATAAAAACAATTAATTATTTTGTTTTATTTTGTAAAAACAAATAATCAGGCCCTTTATCACTGGAATAGCAAAGTGTTGCACAGAGTTCATTCGCTATTTATCAATTTTACGTTCGGATACAGGCAAGCATGCAAGCTTATGGTAAAAAATAACGAAATAAATATGAAATGAGTTTATAAAAATAATTTTTAATCAATCAATGTAAGTTTAGTAATTTAGAGTCAGTAAAACTACCACAAGACAAGCATAAAAATAAAAAAATCTTGTGAAAATTGAGTGATCTTCCAAAACGTTTGATTTGTCTTCTTTGCAACATCTATTTATTTTTTAGTTTGACATTGACAATTTCAACAATTTGACAATTTTGACATATTTTCATTATTGTTTTGCTGCGCACGTGAGCTAAAGAAATTAAGAAAAAACTCAATTTTCTTACTAAAAAATGGGTAAAAATAAAAAGGGGTCTAAAGCCAACGTCTTTAAAGTTGCTGGAGCTAAGAGCCTCAAGAAAACGAAAACCAAAGCCGTCAACTTGGGATTGAAAAATGTAAGGTTAACTTTTCACAAATTTTAGTGTAATCTAAGTTTTAACTTTTTTAGTTTATGTACTGGCTACTATTTAATAAAGACACCGCTGTGCAGTCGGGTTGATCAACTATTATACGGTCCGTGGGTCGTCTTGACTCGCTTCTCAACTTTGCAATACTGATCATAATAATTAATGATGAACTGCATGTCATCAAAATGTCTCTTTATATTGGGCGAAGTATTTATTTATTTATTTAGTACATGGAGGACTTACAGCTAACAAAAACACAGCAAATGAGGAAGCAATATTCACCAGAAAGCCAATTACAAGTCCTCGCGATTATTATCAAGAAAACAGAAACTAGATTTTTTTATGTTATCCAAGATTGGTTTGAGGTCCGCCCCTAAGATGTCCCACTGACCCTATAAGTGTTACCTAGTAACTGGGATGCGGGGGTCAGATAGGTAGTTGGTCCATGTAAAATACAGATATTCAGCTGTATCCAGTTAGACTGGAAGCCAACCCCAACACAGTTGTGAAAAGTCTAGGCAAATTGATCCAAGATTGGTTTGAAATCTTTATAAAGTTCTTAGAAAAAACAAAAAACCTTTATATTAATTATATTGTTTATTTTTTCAGATTAAACAAAAAGTACAAGACATAGATAAAGAATTCGTAGAAGTAAGCAAGAAACCGAAAGCAAGCCAGGTCAAAAATGCACCAGCTATCATCAAAGTCCCTGCGAAAGTGAAGAAATTACAGAAACCAGTTACAAAAGAAGAAGTCGCTAAAACTGCTGAAGGAATGGTGAAAATGGACTTATAATATTTTTTTTATTGTAGCAAAATTAGATTATACCTAGGACATAAGTATTATAATTATATTTTTTTATTTATATGTTTTTTTATTAAATTTTGAACTTATCCTTTTAGTATAAACTGCAGATGTAGAGTATCTTTAGAAAGAAAACATATTGTAAGTTATTTATATTTTTATACCTATACTGATGATCATAGTTGACATACAACTTACAATTATTAATTCTATATAATATCTACCATAATGGAGCCAGTATACCTAAACTAGTATTTGGGTTGAGGTTAGTGATGTGCGAGACAAGTTTTTTTATTCAAGTAACTACATATGTATAATCAAATCGTAAACAAGTCAAATCGGGTTCAGCTTTTAGCTTCTCGAATCAATTCGGTCCATTGAACGCGAACTACTGCTAACTGCCAGTCGTCATCCCACAAGTCACCCTGTTACCCGCGCCCATACAAACACAAGACACCAAGTCAGCTCGAGTTGCGAATCGACTGGAGTCGCTATATCCACATTACCTATCAGTTAACCTTGCCTTGCTCGGAAAGCTCGCCTCGAGTCGAGCTCTAATGATTGCTCCCTTGGGCCAGCACCGAGTGATTGAGTCCAGCCAACTCGCTTCAGTAGCCATATCAACGCGAGTAACTCGAGGTTAGGCATGGAATTAGTTAAAGACACTAGGCTGAGAATGTTATAATTCATCATGCTCTCATGAAGTTGTATTGAAAGGATTAGTCACCTAGACTAAGCTCTCTCTGGTGTAATCTGATCATATAATGAAAACCAACATGTTAATATGTCTTTTATTGTTAAAATTTAACAAAATATAACATTATTAAAACACTTAAACTAGTAACATTTAAGTTTTAGTTTAAAAATTCATTGGTTAACGGTGGTAGATTTCCTAAACATACATATACACAAGGAAGGATGACTTTCATTGATGCATAATTTGATTACGCAGAAGAAAGGACAGTGACAAACTGAACCACCTCGGTGCTATCACATCTTTCATGTCTACTCTAGAAGAAAATGCGCATGAATGATGTTTAGCATTTACAGACATATATTTAATAAAAGAAAATGCTTAACTATAAAAATATTTATTAGTGCCTATAGTTGTTTATTCTTCATCAGTTAGGTCGGGTTCCGCTTTCTCGTCTTCGCTGATGTCTCCAGCCTGGTCGGCTTCAGCCTCGGGTTCGGCGGGTGTTTCAGAGATAATTTCAGGAGATTCGGGCTCTTCTACGATGGGCTCTGGTTCATCTGCAGCAGGTTCACTGGAAAGTAATGTTAAAGGTTTTGATTGAAAGTACTCGTATTATTCATAAACGCGTTTTTCTTTCGCGTCGCTTTGCGTTCTTATATCTTTGAAGTTGGCTTAGTTGTTAGGTCTGTACCTCTTCGACAGGGGGTGTTATGATCAATACCTTTTTAGTAATTATAATGTCAATATCCTCACCTGGCATCAGCCTCAGGAACTTCAGCAGTAGAACCACTGTGTGAAAGTTCCTCTAGGCGTGCGGCCGCAAGTTCGGACTCTTGTCTTGCGATCTCGGCTAGTTCAGCAGCCTGAAATGGCCAGAAAACCAGAAATTAGTAAACTATTTGTTCATGTGTTCTATTCTTTCATAAATGTTTTTTTGTATTTATTTAACAATTTTTTACCTGACTTGCAAGTTCTGCTTCGCGTTCGTCCTGTGCTTGTTTCTCTAACTCTTCTAATCTTGCGAGTTCCTCTTGTCTCCTCTGTTCCGCCTGCCTTTCCTCCTCAAGCTTGGCCTCTTCGTCGGCTAACCTTGCTTCCTCAGCCAAGCGGGCTTCTTCTGCGAGTCGTGCCTCTTCGGCTAAGCGTGCTTCTTCGGCCAGACGGGCAGCCTCTGCTTTCTTAGCTTCCTCGGCTAGTCTTGCTTCTTCCGCCTTGCGGGATGCCTCTGCAAGCTTGGCCTCTTCAGCTAGACGGGCCTCCTCAACTAGACGAGCTTCCTCAGCTTTGCGAGCTTCTTCCTCGGCTTTCCTAGCATCTTCGTCAGCCTTGCGTTTAGACTCTTCTGCTTTACGGGCTTCGTCTTCTGCCCTCTTCTTTTCTGCTGCTTCACGTTCGGCCTGAAAGCGGCGAAAAGTTGTTTTTAGATACTGTCGAATAATAATTATAAGAAAAACCAAACTAAAACATACTCAATGATACGTACTTGAGCCTTACGTTCAGCCTCACGTTTTGCTTCCTCCTTCAATGCCCTTAAACATAAATGGAGCCACAGTTGAATTACACAACATGAAATCACCGTTATCGGTTTACCTAGACGAAATTCATTAAAGGGTGCGTACTTTTCTTCGGCAGCACGGGCTTCTTCCTGCCTCTTCCTTTTAATTTCTGCCAAATCAGCCGCTGGAGTCATTACTGGCTCAACGGTAGTCGCACGGAATCTGGCTGCACGGTCGGCCTTGGCTGCCTTCAGTTCCAGAGCAGGGTCTTCCATCATCTGCGGGACCTGGAACTTGCGGCTCGGCCTCCATGGGAGCAGCTTGACTGCACCGAGGCCAATGTTACGCGCGTCCCGTAAACCAATGACCATTAGTGAAACAATTAGCTCTCTTTGAGATAACTGCTAATCGTTCCACAAAATGTATGATGAATGCCAATGGCCATTGTTACAAGAACGATGACGGACAGTAAGCGATGCAGTACAACGCTCATGATCATGATGCTGTCTAATCCAAGCTGTTAGACCCCAGCACCAAGCTCGATGACAAACCCTGATGGCATGGTTTTCGCTATGACTTCGTATACTTTTTCAGTGCTGCTTCATGCTGTAATGCGAATGATAGTGCAGGCCAGTGTGGCGTCTACATTGGGTCCATTTTTTACTCAAACATGATTAAATTCAGTATAATATACATGAGACATGAACATGTTCCAGAAAAAAATGGTATTTGAAGTGTAGTCGTAAATGTGGATTCAGTGTTTATTTTACCTTTAACGCTAAAGATCTTATGGGGTATAATAATTTATATTGTGATTTTATCATATTTATTTACGTGTGTTATACGAACAGTTAAAACCATTTTAGTCAGAAAGCTAAGCGTTACTAAAGCTTGGATTTATAAGCGTGACATTGGGAACAATGAACGTGCAAATGATTAAAACAACTAAATTTTCAGTAAAAATTCTTTATTGTTAAGTAAAATCAGTCGAGTTAAGTGAAAACGAGACGTCTCGGTCACCGACAAAATTTCGGCGCAACACCGCGCTATCACAACGATGACTAGTAAAAATAAATAAATTCGTTCGTCGCAACTCGTAAACAGAAGTAACAAAAATAGGTAATCTGTAATATGAATAAAAAATAGATGATCTTGGTTAGTTCTAGTGTGTTATACCGAGATCAGAGAGCGCGAAGGGCGAACACGGCGCGAGCGCGGGACTGTCCCGACTGGAGACAGCCCCGGCGCCCGCGCCGCGTCGCGGGGAGCTACGCGCACTGCGCCGCCGACGGCTGTTCCGGCGCGCCGCCCGCTGCAAGAGACACCACACGCAGGGTTAGACACGGACTTTATATCTCGGTTTAATATTCGTTTAGTGCTCCGAGCCTATCAAGGCGTAGCTTTTCACTTTTAGACCGGTTTAAAGACTCATTTTAAAGAATTAAGCGAGGGATTGTAAGCGAGCGCTAGCGATGCGACGGTGGCGAGGTACCTGTGGCACTCTCGATGGCCAGGCCGGCGGCCGCGAGCCTGTTCTTGGCATAGAAAGAGAGGAGGTTCACGTCGTCCCTGATGCTAAGCTCCTTGTAGAGAGGCCTACGCTTGGAGAAGGCCTTGTTACCGGTGTATTGCAGACATGCGAGGTGACCGCGTCCTGGCGAGAATACCTCACGGTTACCACGGGGTCACACTGGAATTTAACTGTTAGTCGGTGGGTCAAACTGAAGAACAACGGACGACACAGTTATGAACAAATATAAAATCAGGCTTTTTAATTCGTTTAGTCGGAGATCATCGAGTGTCGTATTCACTGTGTGATGGAGGACTTTCTCACCAGTGAACTTTTCGGCGGGTTTGTTGTAGTAGGAAATGTTGCGGATGTGGTCAGCCACGCTGCGCAGGGGCAGCACGAGCTTAGCGAGGTAAGCCTCATTGCTGAAACGATACGGAACTGGTTCCCCGTACGAATATCTGTTGATGAAGTTGTAAGAAAAATAAGTAACCGCAGTTTATGACTGTTTAACGGATGTTATAATCTTTTCGCGCCATGATAAACATGCCAAGATCTAAATGAAAATAAATCGTTAGCTGTTTTAATAGCGGACACAAGACAACAAACGCTGACATTTAGCCGGACTATTAATAAAACGAGGTACATAGTGGACACTTGGACACGTACCTACGTCACACTCAAAACATGCGCTACTGACGCAAGAAATAAGCTATGAAATGTACACCCACGGTACGGACATCCTTCCTTTTGAAGGTCACATTTTTTTCGTTTTCAAACCTCAGAAGTTCATTGGATTTTGGCAGCTAGACAGGTTTTTCATTATTACATCGTGTACCTACATGATTGCCAAATGAGATGCGACAGGTAGTTGTGTCGTCAATGTCACTGCCAGGGCGTTCTTTTGATAGACGCATCAATGGGCCGGCTATTTTAATACTATTACTACAATTAGGCCAATAAAAACCTAGCCTTGGACGGTTCCAAGGCTATGGGTATGTACCGGTGTACATACCCAAGGTCTTCTGGACGTTCTTGAGACCAAGGATGTCCATTAAGATATTTTTGTCTTTCTACTGGTATTCCAGCACAAATAATAATCTTATTACTCCATCTAAGTGATCCCACTCAAAGATACTGCTTTAAGCGTGTCTACTCACGAATAAATCGTATCGAGGGGTGCTACGGTCTTAGCGCGGGGCACAACGGAGCGCGCGCGCGTGAGTAGCGCAGCGGTGTCAGCGCGGATGCGGCTGGTCTCATCTTCGAAATTCTGGAAACATTAAGCATGATTTTTAGAAAGCCCAACTAAATAAACTATGAAATTGGTATTTGACGGACCTCAGTTTCACTTTTTTGGGACTGTTCATCTGGAAACTTATGCATTTCAGATCCTAGAATAAGGAGAAGATAATGTCTAAAGTTTCAAAGAGCTTATCGAACGAACGTACCTTGGTAGACTCAGAGCGGAAAAAGTCGTCGACGGCTGAGACGGAAAATTCGGGGCGACGGCGGTACGCAATGCGGTCCAACTCCCGCAGGACTACTGAGGGCCGCACGCGCACACGCACTACGTGGTGGGGTGCCTCCGGGTATGTGACGAGTCGAGTGACGGTGCGAGGAGCAGACGGTCTATATATCAGCTCAGCCTGGAATGTTTGTAATGCCCAAGGTCAATCGGAATCTAGCATATAATTTAAGGGGACTAAAACAAATGAATTTTATGTGTTTACGAGCGAGCATATGGCCCCCGATTATGCGGTTATTAATAAAGTTTCCATTATGCTGGCGAACAACGTGTCAGTAACGTTTGAAACAGTACAATCTGATGAGGCATTATATTTCACGATGAGGCAGCCCATGTGCTTACTCTGGAATGAGCTACAGCTATGCGAAAGCTAGTAGAATATTGAGATAATACCTACCAAGCATTACGCATTCGTGAACTCACTATAAAACTTTAACGGCCATGCTAGATAAACAAATTGACAAACCAAACGTTTTGTGAATGCTGTTATTCTACAGAATTTGCAATTTCTGCAGTAAAAGTAAAGCGGAAAGCATGTCATGAAATGTATTTTCATGATAATCGTGCGCATGCAAGAGAATGTATTTCTAAAGAATTTATGTCTTGCAATTAGATATTATTTAAAAGCTCGTGACGAAAATATTCTTACAATAATAACTTTGTTTATCGAAGCTTTGCTTGTGAAACATTATGTGGGTGCAAATGTAACGAGATATGTACATAGGTATGAGTGCAGGTTGCAAAATTGACGCATTTCCCTCAGATGGAATTCTGCGCATAACGTGGAATTCTACACAGTTCGGTAAAGTTCTTTTTGTTTATAATACGTTAAATCATAGGGCTATTTCGGTGGTGGACCTTACTGTACGTCTCAATGGCGGCGTGAATCATCGGCCGAGTGTTGTAAAATTAGATTATTTCGCTGCGCACACGCCGCAACGGAGATGGTGAGAGTGATTGCAACTTTTATTACCATAGCGACTTTCCAACCTTCTATTTATGTAGCAGAAACATGATCTAGCAGTTAGCACCAATAACCTTGCTCTAAGCGTTAATGAGCAGCTGCGGCATTATTTTTCGAACTGTCCATTTTTTTCTCATCTACTTCGTGGTAGGTACCAGACTTTTTCTAAAGTAATGTAATTTGTGTACTCTCAGTTGTTTAATTGCCAAGTTTCAATCAACAGGAAGCCGTCCATCAGTTATGGAAGCGGGACGGGCTATGCTATCAAGTTACTATGGCCATCTCTGCCAGCATCTCTCCAATCATCCGATCTTTAAATAATTTGTTGCGTCGTTTGAGCTATCTCATTTTCTAGCTTAAAGGGAATGCGAAGGATAGGTGGAAATTTGAAGAGTAGAATGTTCTATAGGTTTCTTATAATAACATGGGCGTTAACGGTAGGTATTCTTGGCTTCTGTCCGGTTGCCAAAAATGCTTCTCCCTTGATCCGGCTCCAGCTTTTGTTTCCACACTCTTTGTCTAGGGAGTGATACATCTGGCCAGTATTTTGGATAAACATCTTAAAAATTAAAGAACTTCAAGGTGCTTCGTTAACAAAATATTTAAGGAATGTTTGAATTTAAATGTTTTTCATTGCCAGGGCAGTTGAATAAATAACCCTAAAATTTATTTTTGGTTGCTCCAAAGATATTTGATCATCAATCATAGCTTGTTATTTATTTCTTCATTTCAATGTAAATATGCAATAAGATTAACTGCTGTTTAAGCTCCTGTGTGATTTCATTAGCGATTTGCATTTTCCTTTGGTCTTTCATGTTGAAAATGTTTCGTTCGTTTAACTTACTGCTTCCTTTATTAATAATCTTCAAATAAATCTGCGCTTAGAGGTTTTTTGTACGTGCACATTTGCACATGTCTGATCTCTATTGTTAAATATCCCTCGGATCAGTAAGCTACGTCTATTAGAATCGTCGGTACTAAGTCTTGTATAATTGTAAACGACTTGTTTTTAAACATACATTTTATTACAACGAGGAATGTTTTTAGCGTTCGTTTTGATTATAGTAAGTTGTACATTGGCATGCTGCCACGATTCGCGTGTACATAGGTACATATGTGTTACTGTAAGCTGTAATTACTGTATCGAATTGTGTATATCACAATAAATAACGTGAAGAATTTAATTTAGCTAAAACGTGCATCAACTGCATCCACTTCAAATTCAGTTTGTTACATTCGAATAGTACGAAATGCTATGAATCCAATTGTGTCCAGGAAATAAATTGAACAATGATTTCTCATTTTTTACAAATAGGCACAAATGTCCTGAATATTCAATATTTATTATTTTGTTCATGGAATCAGTTTGCTACAGGTGAAACTATTATATTTATTCAGCACCTGCTATTTAGACAACTTGCATCGCTTGATTAGGTCCGTTTTAGTTGCATTCCACAATGGCTATAAGGGCTCCAAGTTCCAGTTAAACCCATTATCTCTTAATTTCTTTTAGCATATCCAATCAAATACGTTTATTTGTGTACAAATGTAACGTGATCTTTAAGAACCGAGTTCACATCACCCCACAAGAATACATACACAGTAACGATTTTCCATGTCCTCAACTAGTCATGAACACAACCACCATATCCGCTGCTGCATGCGTATGCGCGTGAGCGTGTAGCCTATGTATCACTCCGTTTCATAATATATTGTGAAATGTATAATTTTTCTTTTAACCTTCTGTACAGTTTTGGATCATGCTCAATATCTGACCTTAGGTACTGCTTTATTTATGTTCCTCTAAAATCAAAGAAAAGTTACTAGATACCTCTTACCTACTTTATTAAAAATGAAATGTTAAATTTGAAATGTATAGGTAGGTTTTTTAGTATTATTTCAATTAGTGTTGATTTGTATTTTAGAATAGAAAACTTTTTTCGACACCATTAGGTAGGTCTCAATCTGTAAGTAGGTACTACTATGGTGCAATCCTGAAATATTTTGCCCGTCATGAATTTTGGCAGTCTACGTTGACAACCACTTATTTTATTTATTAGCTGCGAAAACTTAATGGTTCGGTAAAATGGATGATCTTCGAGCATTTCTTTATTAAAAACTGGATGAAGTCCATTTGTTCAGAATTATGAAGTATTTTTCACGGACATGTTATTTTAGGATAGGTAGGTATTTATTTATAGATATTTCATATCTATTATAGCATAGTGAATAATTCAAGGGCAACTTCTAGAGTCGTTGATCCCACTTGAAATGCCAAATTGCCTTACGCTGTACTTGAGGTATAAAACTATCATCTAGATAAAAATATTTAGGCGTTTGAATAATGATTGTGCTCACTATGCGGGTTATGCCAGACTAACAAAACACTTGCGTTTCGAGATGTCTGATTCATCATTTTGGCTGCTATTAAACTATTCGCTCGCCACAGGTGCTTTTGAAGCAGTTGTGAATAGCGTCTAGCACCAACTGCCAAAAGTAGTTAGTAAAACTATTTCCGTAGACATTGTTTGGAACGAGTTTTTAATAGAAATTGAATTGTGTCGAAATTTCTTATGGAAATCTAGAAAGTTATTGCTACAAAACTCGCACTTTGGGGGGCCCCGCCCTTGGACGAGGGTCTAAAGGAATACTGCTTATGATAGGTCAAAAGAAATCTAACCTCTTCCTCGGAGGCGGGTTGCTAATATTTTTTTTACTTTTCTGCATTGGTTGACAAAATATCATCTCCTATTTCAGTATGAATGGTCTCAAGAAAACCTAACTATAACCAATACAAGGTGGTAGAACGTCATTCATGATATCGCAAAATTGTTAGAAATATTAGGCTACAACTACTAATTAGCGAATACTTTCTATACAGCAGGGTAAGACAAAGAAAGACAATGGCTGGATTCATTAATAGATAAGATTCCTTTGAATCCCAGCTGAATATTTCTTAGGAATAATAGACGGACACATGCTTAATTTATACAATTTTCATGTCCCTTTTGCCGCGGTGCCGGTGGAACAGTAGAAATTCTTTGTTAACATTAACCTCTTTTGATATTTAGAAAAGAATTTGTGTTTCGCAAAGAGCTATTTAGGTGAATTTGTGATAGATATAGCCCTTCACTACCAATATTCTGGCACAAGATGTTTGGAAATAAACAATGCAAGAGCATTTAATTCTACGAGGTGTTGAACGGAACATAATTAGGTCGAGGTAAACTAAAACAGATTTGATTGATTGAGACGTTTTCCTTTTCGACTTGTTTACTCATTTATAAGTTATGTTTTCTTTGACTTTTTATTTCTAACAACCTTGACATGTGTCCATGCTTGAGAAAATTCAAGATTTTACGATGGTTTTTTATTGATTATGTGATTAGTCGTAGTCTTTTGATTGTGTTCATCTCAGGTTGTGAATTATAGCACAATGGTATTACTAAACTAGCTCTAAAATTCAGTGTTTCTAATTTACTTTCACTTGAGTTATTAGATTTAACTAGTTTGTGTCAAGGGGCTCAAAGAGATTCATCGATAAAGATCACATTAATTTGGGGTCCCACAAGGTTCGATTCTTCGTCCGATTTTGATCCTATGAATTTATTAACTCAAATAATATTCGACTTGTAAAACTTAATACTTTTCACTTATTTTTACAAACGACAGAGAGTTATATAACTATTATTTCTTATGTGTACTAAAACTCATCCGTTCTTGTAATTTGGGTAGCCAACTAAAACATCATTCATATAGCGAAACAACCTAAGATCAAGCCAGACTTATGTACAAGTGATGAGAAACACAAAAATTAAAAATATTTACAACAGCTAGCGTGGACGTGCTATTTCTATAATCAAGTACATTGGGTGCAATCTTAAAATAAATATTATGCATCTTGCTTACGTGTGCTGGGAGCAATATTACTTACATAGCTGTACTTAAGTCAGTGCATTTGTCCATGGGTGGTGTGTATGAATAGCGACGCATACCCGGCAGTCAAGGATGGTCTACTTACAGTGCACTATCTATAGAAGTCTCGAACTCACCTGTGAGAGCTTGGGTACGTACGTACTGTACGGGTTGGAATAGTAGGGAACATATGACGAGTAGTAGGGTAGGTAGTACACTGACGACCACGGCTGTCAGGGAAACGGACACCAGTTAAACTTATCCATTTAATATTATCATAGTTTTATTTGTTTGTTCTTCGTATCATCTAGTTATGAAACAGCTGAATATTTCATGCTTGAGTACATTGAAGATTTTACCCGATGGTTTGTTATTATTATGTGATTAGTCGAAGGCTTTTGATTGTGTTCATCTCAGTTGTGAATTATAAAATTATAATATAACAATGGGATTACTAAAGTAGCTCTTAAATTCAGTGTTTATTTAGTTTCACTTGAGTTATTAAGTTAAGTACTTATTAGATTTAACTAATTTGTGTCAAGGGGCTCAAAGAGATTCATCGATAAAGGTTACATTAATTTGGGGTCCCCTAAGGTTCGATTCTTCGCCCGATATTGATCTTATTTTATTGACACAAATAATATTCGAGTTGTCAAACTAAATACTTTCACTTATGTGTACAAACGACAGAGAGTTAAGCTGTTAACTATTATTTCTTGTAGGTATACTAAAACTCACCCGTTCTTGTAATTTTGGTAGCCAATTAAAACGTCCTTCTTATAGCGAAACAAACTAAGATGAAGCCAAACTTACCTACAAGTACCTAATGATAAACGCAAAAATGAAATATTTACAACAGCTGGCGTGTACGTGCTATTTCTATAATCAAGCACATTAGGTGCATTCTTAAAATAATATGCAACTTGCTTACGTGTGCTGGATGCAATGTTACTTACTTAGCCGTGCTTAAGTCAGTGCATAATATGTCCATGGGCGGTGTGTATGAATAGCAACGTATACCCGGCAGACAAAGATGATCTACTTACAGTGCACTTTCTACAGAAGTCTGGAACTCACCTGTGAGAGCTTGGGTACGTACGAAATGTACGGGTCGGAAAAGTAGGGAACATACGATGAGTAGTAGGGTAGGTTGTACTCTGACCACCACGGCTGTCAGGGAAATGGACACCAGTTAAACTTATCCATTTAATATTATCATAGTTTTATTTGTTTGTTCTTGGTTGTCCTAAGTAAGAGTTTATGTTGGGATACAGAAAAGTTAAAGTTTGTAGGTACTCTGTTAGAGTGCTGCAAGTTGTCGAAACTTAGCACTAAACTGATAAGATTATGTTGCTAAGTTCATGTTATTATTGAGATAGTGTGCTTGGTATTTTTTCTAGAATAGTTTGTGTACCTACGTAAACATATTACCATGTCTTATAATTATTGTAAAAAAAATAGTTGTTGTTAGATGTGGAAAGATACTATGATGTCATGTTCGGGTTTCAATGCGTAAAAACGATCTATTTTCATACTTTGTTTGTTTTGGTTAGACGCCAGTGCAACATCTCATTTTAACTCAATAGATGTAATTTACATTTTCCTGCTGTCTATTAGAATTTCCCCACACGTAAAAAAAGTTAAATAATTAAAAAGTTATACAATATATTACTTAGAGAACAAACCAACATTGAGAGGGTAACATGGAAGTAAACTGTTAGTAAACAAGGATCGAGCTCATCATCGACCCGTTTCTTTAGGTTGTTGTGTGAACACGACACAAAGAAAATAGAAAAATATTAGAAAACGCAAGCTTTATTAAAAATTCAGTCTAAACCACATTTTAAATAATTTAAAATAACATTAAAAAGCTCTTGTACGATCAACTTCCACTTATGAACAAAATAAAGTAGAGCGATCACATTACGTTACAGCGAATACTGATTAGGTAGTTACATTGTGGGGAAGCTGGGGGATCAGGGAGTTAGGGAGCAGGGGACATCAAGGTGGGGCCGGGGCGGGAGCCGGGGCGCTACACGCGGTACGAGTAGTGGCGGTAGGTGGTGCCGTAGGGCAGGCGGCCGCTCGCCGTGGACGAGTACGAGTAGCCGCCGGGGCCGCCCAGGTTGCTGCTGCGCTCGCTGCTGTACGAGTAGCCGCCGGGCCCGCTGCCGGCGCGCCGCTCCACTGTGCTGCTGTACGAGCTGCGCTGCGGCAGGCCGGAGCCCGCCGAGCGCGCGCTCGTGCTCTCGTACGAGTACGAGTACTGCTGCTCGGCGCGGCGCGGGAGCACCGGGTCGCGGTCCACCACCACGTAGTGACGCGGCGTCTGCAACAACCCCGCCCTATAGCCACCGCCGATTACACCTCGCCGCCCGCCCTCGCACCGACCCGACCCGACCGACTAGCTTACTATAGCGAAAGCGACACACGACAAAGACACTACGCCCGTCAGTACGACGCGTAGTTGCTGTAAAAGACATGGCGATGCGCCGCGTGCTGCGGCCGGCCGTGCGATTGTGCCAGCAGCACGTCCATGTGGTCGCGCGGCGTGCCCAGCGGGTCTGCCTCCAGGTTGCGCTCGCGCTGGCCAACGGCCGCCAGCACGCGAGCTCGCGTCTGATCGCGCGGCGACACGTACGGCGCTAGCGGCGCCAACTTCGATTCCGGCTTGGGTGCGATGTTCTGCCGCGTAACCGGCTCGAGGATGGAGTGGCGTGCGCCGGGACGCGAGCGTCGGCCGAACGCCGTCACCGGATCCGGCACGAGACTCGGCCGCGGCACGAACGGCACCTTCTCCCAGTCGCCGAGCGGCAGCCGCTGCAAGCGGAGAAGTCGCCGTTAGTCGGGCGGGCGCGGCTCCAGCCGCGGCTATATTTGGCGCGCCCGGTAGCTCCGCTTTCCGACTCCGATTCTCGATTCGAAATGACCCACTTGCGGAACGCTACCACGAACGACGCCTATCAAAACCTAAGTCCTTTGAGATAGAAGCGGCGACATGGATCTAGCTTATCATTAGCAATGATGTTTACAAGCGAACTAACGAAAACGGGAACAAGTCAACACTTGGGAAGACAGCGAAAAATCATAGTATCACGTTATCATCGTTGTGAATTCCAGTCACTGAACAAGAACACTATGTACATAATCGATGAGGCGGGAGTGGCGTCGATAGCCGTTTGTTGAGGGACGCGAGTGGCGAAGGTCGAGCTGGTGCGAGGGGCGTCCGGCTCCCGGGAGAGAGTGGAGCGAGGTGCGAGGCACGCTCAATAGGTGTTAGAAAGGCGGTGGCAGCACTCACCGTCACGGTGCTGTAGCTGCTGCTGGGCCTGTAGGGGCGGCGGGTCGTGTAGAAGTCACTCTCGTATACCATGGCTGCTGATTTAGGTTTCGTTCGACTGTAACTCGCGACGGTTGGTCCTCGACTGAAGAGAGCGCGCACGCAGCGGCGCGACGCTGTCGACCTTATTTTTAGATCACTGTCATTGCAATTTTCACGTCATTCCCGAACCCCGCACGGATTTCTCACAGAAATTATAAAATACTTGTTGTTTTGCTTGTGATGTCACAAGTGGGTTAAGGATAATCAGAATGTCGGCGTAGAACACTGGGTGCAACGAGGGTGTTATTAAAAATAATGTATGAACTGAAACAACCCAGAATGGTCCATTTGAATCATCAAGATAATTATATTTTGTACTTAAATTTTCAGATTCCAATGTCGGACGAACTTGTGTAGGACGAGACACAAAAGGGAATTTGTGTTGTATTTACCTACATTTACTTTTTCACGTAGGTTGTTTGAATCATAGTTATTTTATTTTTATTTCAGCTAGACTTTGATGAGTCTGTTGATAAAAATAATAACGTAGGTAGGTAGGTCGTTACCTATTACATTTTTAGAAGATAGGATTCTTGGTTGTAAGGGAAATATAGGTTAAAAAAAGAAGTCACTAAACTACTGACGTAATTATGGTTCATCATTATGAAGGGTTTGCATTTGTGTTTGGGATTAGAGCTTAGAGCAGCATAGATACGCAGTAGCTTTTTCTGGCATCGAATATTCTGCAAGGTTACAACCACAAGTCCACGGTCAAGCCATCAAGCGTTGATTAGTGGCTTTAGCCAAGGTATGAGATATTTTTTATACCGACCTGAGATAAAAGATCAAACGAATCTGGATTTAGAGACATCCAAACCTTATTGTTGTGACTGTGAAATTGACGTAGGTACGTCAATTTACGTACTAAGTACGTATTACGTACTACGGTCCACCTAGATATGGCCCTAGGGTCCATCCTGAGTACCTATATTGATTCAGAATTTCTTCTGTTTTTCATAGGGAGGTGCTTTACACACTCCAATCTCAAATGGGTACTCAAACAGCCAAACCCGGAATAACTATCGTTGGTGTGCGTTACCCCAGCGGAATGTTGTCGCTTTTCAGGATTTCGGCTTGACAGATAATTAGTACCCCATCCAGGGGTAACGTTACTGCAGCGGAATTTGTTTTTCGTGAATATCTTTCGATCGGCTGGACGCACAAATTATAAATTTCGGGCTCATTTACACGAGACATAGTATATCTACACAATCATTTGTTCCGTCGTAAATAGGTAGGTAACCTGCGACACGAAGGTAGAGCAGCAACTACTTGGCTGCGGCAATTGTTCTAGGGGCCTAACACCACCGCTTACAGCAGTATTATTTTAATCTTACTTCAGTGGGTGAATGAGATGGAGCTATACGTCCTGTAGAGCTTCATCTCTTTCCTACACTGAGGTAATATTCAATGTAAGCGGTGGTGGTAGGCCCCCTGTTCTGCTTTGGCGAGCACCGTTTCCATTCCCCTACTGGACTACAGTATCAGCCTTTATCCTACAGCAGGATGAGATAAATAGGACAGACGTCGAAATTATAAAGGTTATGTTTTAGCCATTTGGCTACGGGAATTTTGGCCCAAGTGCGATTTTGGTGTAGGTATTAACTATGCCCAGTCGAAGATACCCGTCAAGTTCAGAAGCATCAAGTTCTCATTCTCCCAACATTTGGGGTAACTTCCATTTTACCAGCGCGGCCAGAGGCTAATATCCCGTGTTTATCGGCATTACATGTGCTACAAGCTAATTAAATTTTAAATTTTTTAAAAACACTCGTCAAAATATAAGCATCTATAATTTTTTTTTGTTAATATGTGTACCCTCTCGATCAAGTCACCTTTCAAGCAAAACCATCTAAATCGGTTCAGCCGTTTGGCAGCTACGATGACGCAGACAGACACTTTTTCCGTCGGGGGTTAAAAATGAATCAAAAGTGAAAAATGAATCCATTAGTGAACCAATCCTTTGATGTTGGATTTCTGCATATTTCACTCGCTCGCGCTCCGATTGATCAAAAAGATTGTGAATGCAACAAAAATTAACATTCACTTCACTCGATTGAAGCATCTTTATCACCCAGTCCGCGTATTGATTCACTTGCTCCTACTCATAGAGAAATAGCATGATTATTGACAGCAACTAAAAGTAGTGTTTGCTAACAGGCGCTTTAGCAAATTCAGCAAAACGATTGTTACACTTCTAATCCACTTACTTCTTCATTTTGATTGGCGATGTCTGGTAAGTAATTTGTTACTAACGTCTAGTGACTGACGACCAATCGATTTGCCCTCATCAAGTAAATACCAGTGCCGGATTAAGCCTGCGCGGGGCCCGTAGCAAATTCTATGGGGAGGCCACTTTGTTTTTGCTATACCTAGGATTTTAAGTTTGTTAAGGTAGGTAGTAAAAAAGGAGAAAGAATCGGCAACGCTGAATGTTACGAAAACAAACCACATCCATTTTCTAATTGGTTGGTACCTACTCAACAGAACTCTATAATTGGACGGATTATAGGTAACCAATGACCATGTATGTTTCAGTCATTCAAAGTGGAACGGTTTCATGAGGAACTGAGACAACATATTGAGATTATCCGTCGACAGGCGTGATTGAAGATAGGGAATTCCCCTGTTAGTTTTCCAGTGCTACCAACTTCGTATATAAATAGTGGTGCCGATTCTCTTGTACACCGAACTAAACTAACTAAACTATCACTAAAATTCCTTACTTTTTAATTGAGCTATTCTGCCAAAAAAAAACTCTAAATTTAAAAATTATTTTGACACAACTAAAATCGAATTTGATAATCGCGACTCAAAGTCACAAGTCAAAGTCAAATAATTTATTTCAAGTCATATGGAATTTTTCACGTTTCGGAAGAAAACAAAAAAAAAAATTACCAACATGTTGAGAGTTGCAAAGGGAGTCAAAATTTTCATTATTTTTGCGATAGGACACACCATTTTTGAGATATAAGCAAAAGAAAATAAAAAAAAGATACAGTACCTACCGTTTTGCAACGAATTTTAGTTCATGACATCTAATTTTATTCTACACATTTTTAATTGTGATTAAAAATAGAGTCGGTCAGAGTTAGTTAGAGGATTTTAGATATAGAACAAAAATTTTGGTTAAAACGTCAAATTCAGAATAGCATTTTCACTAAATTTTAACTCAGTGCCATCTTAGTGCTGTCAAACTAAATTATAGTTAAGTTGTGTCACTTTAGTATATTTTCAGGATGGGAAATCGTCGTTTGACTGGAATAAACTAAATTTTAGTGATTTTTAGTTTAGTTTAGAGAATTTGTGACAAGAGAATCGGCACCAATTTGTGGTGTTGCCAGCGCTAACTTTTAGAAGTGATTTTTTTTGTGGTTAAATTTTAAATTATTGATGTAATTTTTTATACCAATATTTATCTATTGGCCGGTTGTCTCTCTTTTGTAGCGACAGGGAGGTGGTCTTTATAGAAAAAAAAAAAAAAAAAATTTGCTCAGTCACTGACTTACAGTCGGAGGTGGATCTCGGTCGTCTAGATACGCGGGGCCCCTCATAGCGTGGGGCCCGTAGCAATTGCTACTCTTGTTACTAGGTTAATCCGGCACTGCTAAATACTAGTTAATTAGTGCACCTCCAGTTTTACAGACCGAGTGTATGAGCTGCAGAACGTTCTCGAGTGATGCTGCTTTTTTTTACCCAGTACCTACCAAGCTTCTCCCACCCAACTATAACCAAAACAATAGTTGTGTTAGTGCGATGACAGGTGCAATTATTTTAATTTTTCAATTAAGTCTCCAAAAGGTAGGTATCAAACGGTTCACAGATGCCTCATGCATCTAGCGTTGGTTGTAGTCATGTAAATCCTGCGCCAGCGTCGCGTAGATGTGACGTGATTGTATTGAAAGCTTCTTTCTGTTGAAGTGGGGTTAGTGCTAGCGCAGCGAAAAGCTACAGTTTCCTAGAAGAGCGATGGCCGCCATATAGCGTCTGCAATTTACCGGCGAATGACGTTACTGAAACTTTATTTAAGAAAGTTAGCCCACACGCACGAGCGCTTTTCGTGACGTTTTTTTACCGCGTACTGGATTTTCAAGGCTCAGCTTACCGCCGAGTTGAAAATCGAACATTACTCTTTTAACGCGCTAGACATGCGCTCTGTTGGATTGTCAACGCCGCGATTTGAAAATCCAGGGCTCGTTAAAATAAGCACTCGTGCGCACTTGTCACGCGAAAAGTGTCCTTACTGAGTACTACTGAGAATAGTGAGCTCACACCATTATTAAATAGCATTTCCATAACAATCAAGTCAAGTGCACTGCGTGTGTTGTGTAAAGCGCAGGCCACACTGGGACGAGGCTAAGTTCGTTCAGCTTTCTTCCGCGTCTTTTCAGGGTTCCGTACCCAAAGGGTAAAACGGGACCGCACACAACAAATGTGATTTTTTTGGCGTTTTTATAGATAATGGTACGGAACCCTTCGTGCGCGAGTCCGACTCGCACTTGTCCGGTTTTTTATACTTCTGTTCACACCGCGTACTATGAACGGAAGTCTGAAAAAACGAGGAGGAAAGCTAAATGAACTTACTTTTGCTTCATAGACAGAAACTGTGACTAAAAAACTAGCGTTTCATACGAAAATTAACCTTCTGTAATTAAGTTAATTTATATATTTGTATGAAACGCTACTATACTTAGCTTGAGTAGTCATGTTCGCTGTACAGATCTCAGCCTAAAAAATCTTTTAAAGCCAATCAGCTTCAGTTTACGTATGAATGGGTGTTTTATCTAAATTGCTTTTAAAATATTGATATGAAATACTAATAATGTTCTTTATTTCAATTTGGGTAAATAAAATATCACTTTTTATTGTAACAGTATTAGTAATATTCGTTGATTTCGAAATGTATCGTCTCAAATAGGTGTTATGTAAATCAACTCATGTTTTGTAATGAAATTGTATATTTTCTGCACACTTTTGTTGCAATATTTCTCTAATATGCTAAGATAGGCCGTACACTACATAAGCATTAACATGTAAGACAACAACTGTTTATATGTAAGACCAATATACGAGGATACGTGAGCCGTTAGCTTTTATGGTGTAAGGCCTATCAAATTCCGTGATAACAGTAATAACAAATCATTTCATGTGTCCCAAGTTATAAAATATTACTTCGGAACAAGGCTGCATGCCTCCCTTATCTGTGTGATCTATTGAAACTGATAGTTCTGGCATTTCACAAAAAGGGTACATCGTAACAGAGATCGACGCCACTAATAACACAACAATAATCAAAAGTAATTGTAAACTTAAACTATTTATTTATCCTTTTACAAAATTTTACCTTTTTCATTATGAATTTACAATAATTTTTAATCATTCGCGTCATCCGAACGTGTGCTGTATTCGATCACAGATGGACCTAGCAGTCGACTCATATAAAAAAATTTGGACCCAGAAACATAATACAGTTGTAGTATATTATAATCTAGACGGCAAATCAAACACCCGTTGTCCCAGACCCACAGCTTTATTGACTCACCAGTGTTTCCATACAATAAATCATAACAATTCAGGTCAAACAAAACAACATGTGCCCAACTTAATATAAATAGGTCAAAACTGTCTGGCGCGTCGTGTGAGGAGTCTCGGGGAACATAGTTCAGTCTGCCAGCGCAGGGCGCCAATAAATATCAACGTATGTACACGAGGCCACTCGCGACACTACTCCCCCCTATATATTTATAACTTTTCATTAAAAATTTATAATTTATTTCGTTATGTCCTATCTATGTAGGTCGACTAACACCGTTGCGCCGTGAATCCGAAACTGTACGGTGCTGCGAACATAGCGTCATTTAGTTGTGTCTATAGAAACTAGATGGCGCCGGACAACACTCAGATAATTTTGTGGGTACTGTCGGTCAATAGTAGCGACGGGAGTCTGCAGCGGGCGCCGGACGTCTGCTGGCGTCGCACATGCACAAACCTCTGTGAAATTGAACAGTTGGCACTCGAGATACCGTCCAGAGCCGGCCACAGACTCCCGTCACTAACCACCTGTAACATAAGCTGAACGGTATTGCTATTTTCCAACATTTTTGTACACTGTTTGACTGCTCTGCCAATGTCAACATCTCGAGATATGTACGATAACTCGATTGCTCATATATTTCGGCACACCACCCGCACTTACAGACGATGTTAGGTCCCTCGACTAACAGTGTGCAATGCTATGAAATATACATTTGCGACGTGAACACCATCGCCGTCATATTATACAGTAACAAGAACAATTTTATACAAATGTAGTTGCAAGCACGCAACGCGGACTTATCGGAGTCTACACGGAAAACCGTTTGGACTTGTACAAAAATAAAATCTAAACCAAAACTTATCTGTCCCAGGACAGTTTTACAAAATTGACGCAGAGTTCGTATTGTATTACGTCGGGTCCGCTGGGGACCGCGTGAGGCACAGAATGAGGCGACATTGCACGGCGTCGCGGGGGGTGCGCGGGCGTCTACTGCGACGGGTACTGCGCGGACGGCATGGGCGACGCGTACATGAGCGGCGCGGGCCCGCCGCCCCAGCCGCCGCCCGCGCCCGCCGAGCCGCCGCCCGGCATGCTCATGCGGTACCCCGCTGGAACAAAACAAACACATTGCTACTCATACTAACAACATACAGTCTATTTTGGTAAAATCTCACCGTGAAAATTTAGGTGAAAAGAGCTGTCATTCTTGATGCTACGGTATTGACAGCTCAATCCAAGCTGTCTTCACTTAAGTTTTCACAGTATGATTTTCACAGAAAAGATTGGCTGACTTTGGAAATCGGAAGTGAATAGCAAAGGCCAAGTACGTCAGTCGCTTTTAATTTTGGCCTTAAAAGAGAACTTCTTGTATCTAATTGTGGTAACAAATCCTACTAATATTATAAATGTGAAAGTTTGTGTGTTTGGATGTTTGTTACTCAATCAGGCAAAAACGGCTGAATGGATTTGGATTGACGGATGAAATTTGGCAAACAGATAGCTTATAACCTGGATTAACACATAGGATACTTTTTATCCCGATATTCCCACGGGATCGAGACTTACGCGGGTGAAACCGCGGGGCGCAGCTAGTGCTTCATAAAACTCTATACAAGTGACGTCATGATACATTCTAATTCAATTTATCGCCGTAATCTTTTGATTACGTAAAAAGAAAAAAATACGTGTCCAATATTTTTTAGAACCGGACATTAAATTTTTTTATTGTCATCACTCATCATCCTTATTGGAAGGGATAAGCCCGAATTCAGACAACCAGTCTTACCAAGGGGTATCGTATTATCCAGTTACTAGGTTGTGGAGGTCAGATAGGCAGTCGCTCCATGTAAAATACTGGTATTCAGCTGTATCCAGTTAGACTGAAAGCCGACCCCAACTTAAATGGGAAAAGGCTAGACAGATTGATCCTTATTGGAAGGGACTTGAACGAACAAAACGACATTAAAAGTCTGACGCATAATAATTTGGCATCCTACCAGTAGTGTAGCTTGTAACAAACAGAAAACAGTGCAGCTATACTACTTATTAATACTTCCGCAAAAATAAATAGGTCATTACTGACCAGTTTAATGACCGCAATGGTAATTAGTATTACCTGATAGAAAATCGTCACGCTATACGGAGAAATATTTCCATAGCAGACTATCAAATTGAGAATGCTAAGCAAAATAATGGATATTTCGTGCCAAATCGTAACAATGTTGACTGTTTTACTTTCTCAAGAAAACTTATGGAAACGACCTAAACTCTGATGTTTACCTACAGGAAGAAAAAAAAATAGGATATTAAGTATGTAAAATATACATATTTCATTGATAAGAAAAATTAAAAAAAAACTGATAAATTAATGTCTTCACATGTGGGTACTTTGAAATTGACATTACAGCAAACCACGGTCACTTAGCTATAAAAATGTTCGCAGTAAGTCGTTAGTTAACACGCCCGTTGATAACAATAGAATCGAGGTGGCAGATAGCAATGCTGATAGCGACACGTATGTTTGACAACATGGCTCACTTTTATTTTTAAGTAGCTGCGCCCCGCGGTTGCTCCCGCATAAGTCTCGATCCCGTAGGAATATCGGGATAAAAGGTATCCTATGTTCTTTTCCAGGTCATGGTCTACCCATGTGACGAATTTAATCCAAGCCATATCTCAGCTTAGCTATCAGGCCAGACAGAAAGTAGTGTAGGTGACTAGGCATACATATTCAATTCAATCGAAATATACACACCTTTATATGCACTAGCTAGCACACTTTGAAATTGCGCTGCAGTCCTATTCTAATATACGTGTAACAATAAGCAATAAAACTGTTTTAGCATCATTAGGAGTCCCTATACGTCTAATCCTTACTAATATTATAAATAAGTCTGTCTGTCGCGCTTTCACGCCAAAACTACTGAACCGATTTAAATTAAATTCGGTACACAGATAGTCTAGAGCCTGAGAAAGGACACCGCAGGCGGATGAATATCCTCCAGGTAATTTAAGAGCAGTAGACAAAAAAAAAAAAAACATGTGAATTGAAAGAAAAGGTAGATTTTTTTTTTGGGACCAGCCAACCGACGGCGGAAAGAACTTGTGGATGCTACTGATAATGCAATACTCGAAGCTATATTCTGGGCTGGTACAATTTAGATTTCTCACTAAGAAAAACATTCATTCCTCTCCACTTCATGCTCAACCCTTCAAGGTGAGTAAGTAGTGAATAGGCTATTTTCTAGATGCGCTCGTTGCATCGCACCGTAGACCTCGCTTCACTTTCCATCTGACAAGATCAAGGTCAAACGCAAACCATTACTGGTTACCGTCATCTTACGCCCACTGCTGGGCAGAAACGTCCCATATGGTTTCCAGTTATTTAGTTATATAGTGAACCAGTTTTACCCATTATTAGTTACTAGCTGCGACCCGCGGTTTCACCCGCGTAAGTCTCGATCCCGTGGGAATATTGGGATAAAAAGTATCCTATGTGTTAATCCAACTGTGGCGGTATCTACATCGCCACATGCGAACTACGCATCGAAGACCTGACGTCACATAAATCCTGCATCGCGCAATTAGAGTTTACCGTGCAGTGGATATATACAAAAACCCAATATCAATCATTGGGCAGTTGCCCGCCAGACACAACACCCGTCTGGTCTGAGGATCCTCCCTTTTCTATGGGGGATGAGTGAACTTCAAACGTCAAATTTCATCCAAATCCATTCAGTAGTTTTTACGTGAAAGAGTAACAAACATCCATCTATACTTACAAACTTTCGCGGTTAAAATAGTAAGGATATATTTTGTAAATGACATACCTGCTGCTGCGGCCTGCGGGTTGCTGTAGGCGGTGGCGTACTGCTGGTAGTACCCCGGCGCCATATACCCTTGTAACGCCGGGTAGCCCTGAAATAATACGCGCGCTCGTTAATATCAGTCATGACGATTATCGGCCGATCGACACGCAACATTACTCACAAGTGAGAAATTGTATGTATGTTTGTTTTTTTTTTCTCTTGTATTGAGGATTTAATGAAGCCATATTGTTGTCAAGTATGTAGTATTCTTATTTTTTACTATTATGATGAGCATTATTCAATCATAACTTATAATAAAGTGTCAGGAAGAAATGTCGTCATTTTACATAATTGAAAGTTACAAAAAATTGTGCGTGATATCGTTCATTTCTAGCTACTTCCTATAGTATTTCCTTGTATGTGAATTTCTAATAATACCTAGGATATTAACTTACTTTTTAGAATAAATATAAAATAAGGAAAGTTTCTAGATTACATTTTGACTTTCTAGTTAAATAAGAATTAATATAAAGCGATACATTCGAGCAAGTTTTCATGCATTTCTGTAAATATTTTTTTAATTCAAATGTTACTTGACGTTAATCACGCCAAAACTTCTAAAAACAACATAAATTCACACAAAAAGTTCAGCTAACTAAATTAAACAACGAAAAAATACATGAAATCTCATGCCTCACAGCACTATTTACGAGCACAGTCGAATGTCATGCACACTATGTAGCAAGTAGCTACAAGACCATGCATAACTCTCACAAAAACAACGCGCGTTTAAAATTCAATAGTCGGCTTCATGAACGTGAAACTTTCAATGGACGCATTTGCATATTTCGCAACGTACGTATCGTGGTTTACTGTAATTCAGATCTATTACACTAAGTGTTAAATTCACACTGTTGTTTGCACGATTAGAATGTTGTTGGCTTAGCCATAACCACCTGTAGATTGAGTCTAGAATTTTTCGTTCGACTCAGTCTGCCTAGCCTTTTCCCAACTATATTGGGGTCGGCTTCCAGTCTAACCGGATGCAGCTGAATACCAGTATTTTACATGGAGCAACTGCTTATCTGACCTCCACAACCCAGTAATTAGGTAATACGATTACCCCTTGGTAAGACTGGTTGTCAGACTTTCGGGCTTCTGGCGACCCGTAACGACTGCCTAAGATCCCGTGTTTTCCGAGGCACGGAGGAGTCTCGATATGTAAAAATGGTCCCATCCACGGACCAACCCCGGCAAGCGTAGCTTAACCTGATGGATCGACCCGCGCGGCTGTTCTTAGCCACACGAGCTACTCTTTTGGTTTTTTTTAATTAAAAAGTCCATAATATTTCCTTTTTCCTGTTTTTAATTTACGGGGGGATTGGTATCAACGTGGTAGACGGCTTATTAGAGAAACTGTTGTTGCTAATTCGATGTACCGTTGGCAACTAGAATTTTGCTATCGTCCATCTGATTGGCTAACAGGTATAGCACCTTGTTTGTATCTGGCTAGTGTATTGGCACCATTTAAAGTCATAAATTATTATCAGTTGACTTTAACGGCTTTCGCAGATGACTGGTAGAAAATACGTTAGGAAGGTGAAGTGAACTTTTGATTACAGATTAGTATTAGCAGCTCATTAATCTTATACAATCGTTAAGGTGAAAGTATTAACGTAAAAGCATGGCTTCCTGCTACAAGCTTTAAATAAAGTCATGAATTTATGATTTGCAGTTTTGTGGAATTTATGGAAATTAGCTGTCTACTCTAGACTCGTAAAAATGAGCATGTACAGTCACGGACTTTAATTTATGAGCCACCTTCAAACTTTTCAATTTTGCAGTTTCATACATTTCCGAGATTACACGATTAAACACGAACTCAAATCGCACGCTCGTAAAGAAGATGACAAATAAAATTACTTTTAATCGGAAATAGTCTTATCCATAAAGGTTGACTAATAAGTTTTTAATTATAAAAATAAAAACAAAGTTGCATTAAGTTTATCCAATCTATTTGATACCGACCTCCTTTGAATCATAGGTCATTAATGGCCGATTCCTATAATTAACGGACCGTTATTGGTTAAAATTAAAACTCTTGTATCTTTACCAATAATGAAGCAAAAATCTCATAGCTTTGCATAGTGGACCCTCCCATATGGAAGTAGATATCACAGGTAAAATTAGTTTACGAATTTATTTATTTGCCCAGTCTGGCAATAAAAAATGCTACCATTGGTAAGCAAAACGATTCGTTTTTGTTTATAGGAACCGAGCATAACTCGATAATTCTGAAAACTTAACTGAAGACAGTTGAAATATCGATGTCAGAGACGTTATTTTCGAACTTGTCGAAATGACTAATAATATTTCTGCGTACGCTAACGTTACTATCGCAACAGTAACCTAGCAACGATTATTTATCGATTGTTTAGGTTACTGTTGCTAGACCTGCAATTGGTTGACTTTGGGTAGTCAAGTTTGTAGTTCTGGCTCTCAGGTTAGCCAACCGGTAAAGATGTGAAATACAATTTTCTTCTTCTAATACGAAGACATATGACTTTGCGTGTCGGGAACCGAATAAACCCGATTTGCATTACACGGCTAAAATACGAACAGTGCCAGGTGGCTCATCAATTAAAGTCCGTGACTGTACCTACATAAAATGCAATTCACAGTCAAAATAATTAGAAAACTAAAATTGATCGGTAAGTTAGTAAACGAAGTATTACAGAAAATTATTCAAATCTTGCATACTACATCTGGCATTTGTTTGGAAAAGTGATAAACTCTTATAAGTCTATATACACGTTACTTTAGGCGAGGAGAATTTAAACACGATTATGGTTTGTTTTTTTTTAAGCAAATCTGACAAACGGCTTAGAATGAACGTGGGATGATACTATCAAGCAGTTTTATAGCGCGCTAGACGGCCACGACCCCGGCCAGTCGTGGCCGTCTAGTGGTATTGTATGGTGTGCGGCTAGTTGGCCGTTGCGACCAAATGCGCGATTCGTATCGATTTATATAGTTTACCTGGACGCCGCGACCACTGGTCGTGGTCGGGGCAGTCAAGTGCGCGAGATTTTAACACTTAACGAAGGCAGATACCAATCCTTCTAAAACTTCTTTCAAAACTTCTTGCTTGTTAAAAATATTTTATTTTCCTTATATTTTTAACCTTTGGTTAGGCTAGGTTGTTCCAAGACCGCCTGGCTAGCTACCACCATCGTATCTCAGTCTGTCGCCATAACAACGATGTAAACAGCATTGTCGTGTTTCGTCAGAGGTTAGATAGCCAGTTCCTCTGCGGTTGAGGATTGACTTAACATCAGGCGGGATGCAGCAAACAACTTGCCCATTGTGGTTAAAATTAAAAAAAAAAACGATTTTCCACGCTTTTACGATATGCTATCGTTCTTCCATACACATTCGAGTTCGAACATTTATAGTATTGATTAAGTATACATGTTTTCAATTCAACTATAAAAAGCAAATACAAAAACATTTACCTGTTGTTATCTGCAACTACCCAGTTATTTCTAAGTTAGGCAAGAAACTACAACACAGATAGAATAACATCTATACAGGGTGTACCAGAAAGGTGTGGCCAAATTTAAGAGTGTGGTACATCCTGTATATAGATGCTAATTGAAAAGAAACCAACTACTTATGAACAGCACCATCAAAAATCTACCAAAAAGTTTTGCTAAAATAGTAAAAAGTGCCAAACAAATCTATCTACCACACACGATAAAACTTAGATTAATTCAGAAGTACTACCTGATTCTGTATGCAAAACAATAAAAACAATATTTTTATTACAATGTTAGATATCAGCACATAATTATATAAATATTGGTCAAGGTTACAAGCTTTTTCGAGAGTTGAAATTGTTTTATTACACATACAATATGTCATTATATTGTGGGTACTTATTTCATGAGACTTGCGCTTACGTCGCTTCTGCTTTGGCCAACGAAGCATACGTAGCTTTCTAACCTTGACCCAAAATACGATAAAGTAATCACACTGTACAGCGATCACTAATCCTTTTGTAATAAAAATAATTAGTATTTTTACATTTCCGCGTTGATAACAATTTTTACTTTAAACTCATGTTGCGCAAATTCTATAAGAGTTTTTACGAGTCGTTATCAAGGAGTTGTAAGAAATGGAGTGATGTACGGAAACGGAGCGATGCACACTTGCATACGCGGCGCGAATAGTAACCAATCGACACATCGCTGTATTACGTGACGCAGGCAATCAGCCAATGAGAAACATTTTCTTGTTTAGTGAATCAGAAACATGTGCCTGATCACCTTTACTACTACATGGTTGTTTTAATAAAGAAAATGTTAAAAGCACGTGTGGAATGGTTTTGATATTTACCTGAGCATACCAGTAGCCCATTCCTTGTTGATAGGGGTATGGATACTGCGTTTGTGCACCCATTGCGGGTGGCGCCGCTGTCGCATTATTCGTACTCTGGAATCATAAATTATTCTCATGTTATTGGAATACTTACAAAGTAATTATCTGTACAATGAACACAATAGGTAAACAAGAATGCAATTAGGAATACCAATGACATTCATGGACTTTATGATAAAGAACTTTGCTTTTAAAATGACCCATTCTCTAATATGCAGCAGACACATTTAAAATTGTATTTTTTACTTGACTCATTATTTTCTCAGTGCATTATTAAAATAAGTAAAGTAATTATCTTACACTCATTTTGATTACTTACTAAGCCATTATAATAATTAGTTAGTATTTAATTTTAGTTACTAAGGGAAATGTGACCTCATTAAGTTCAACAAATTGTAATTTTTTCATGCATAGTTTCAATTTTATGGTGAATATTTGGCATACAAATCAATTATTTCTAGTTTTTTTTGCAGGGTTACCTGCATTTCCCTCATGCCCCCATGTCAAGTTAAACCCCCAACTGTCACTAACAAGACAATAGAATTATAATTGTTACCAGCCTTTAAAAGGCCAGTCAACAGTTGAGCAGTTATTGATATCATGAAAGTAATTTTTGGAACATATTATGATGCAGCTTCTAGCTGCAATAAGTACTGCATTCATTTACACTACAGGCTAAATGAAAGTTTGTAATGATTCTTGTTCAGTTGTCCAGATTAAAACAGTATTATAAAAGTTAATTCAACAACAGTAAATACTATTCCAACCATTTAGATCGCACAAATGGTACTGTTCTGCTGACAAGAATTAATCTAGTGCTCAAAATACAACCTTATTTTGCTGTAATTGAAACAATTGTTGTGTCTCTCAACTCAACCACAGCTGTTGTTTTGTTTGCACGAGTTAATGCCAATTAATTGTTTTTAGTGTGTGAGAAAGTATGCAAAAGCAACCAAAATTGCAACAGAATAAGATCAATTTTACAATAACAGTAATATGGTGACTGCATTTCTGTATAGACTGCATAAATGAGTTTTGGGCTTATTATAATATTGATAACAATATTCTGACAATGCAATTGATAAGTATGAGGAAATTAGATCTTAAATATTCAAATAAAGATAACCTCAAACACATGACTGTTTTAAACATCATACAGGTAATCAACAGGTTAATTTGAAATGAGAAACAGGTCTTAAATGTTCTGATTTACATATTATACAGACTGGAATTATATGCAAGAGTATGTATATTTAACCACAAATGTGTAACAAAATGTTAATGAGGAAGCTATATTGCAATATACTAAAAAATTGGGAACATTGATAGGGTAAGAAATTTGGATGTTATACAAATTGTTTCACAATTAGATTTGGCAAGAGCTGGTTTATCCTAACTAATATTATAAATGCGAAAAGTGAGTTTGTTTGTTACACTTTCACACTAAAATGGCTGAACGAATTTGGATGAAATTTGTTACAGGGGTAGACCATGACCTAGAATAGGACATAGGATACTTTTTATCCCGTTATCCTCATGGTATCGACACTTACGCGGGTGAAACCGCGGGGCGCAGCTAGTATCCAATATTTGATCAATAAATTCTTGTCACTAACATGAAGTATTTACCAAACATTGTTACCTGGACAAAATGTGTCATGATAGATCTATGTTATAGAATAGTAAAAATGCTTTGGGACTCATGATTTTGCATAAACAAGCCTTCATGTGCATTTAGATCTTTTAAAATATGCAAGCGGTCTATGTCCTGCAGTTGACTGGACCAATTTTTTACAAGCATTTTCATTGATCACCGAAAGCTACATTCCAATTAGGAACTGCCTATGAAAATATTTCATGTTATTTGTCATAGTTTTTATCAACTCTACAGTAATACAATGGTCTAATAAGTTTATTTTTAAACTTGAATCATTATGCAGACTGGTTTTTTTGAAAAGCTAAATATAGGTTTATGGTAATTAGAAAAATATACCAGATCTAATTACGTACCGCTGCCATAACTTTCAAACAACCATACCATGTTTTGATACAATATAAATGAAGATTCATGACATATTTTTGGCCAGTCTCGTGTAGAATCTTACTTTTTGTTAACAATTATTACAAGTGATGCATATGGATTGCTTCTTCAATAACAAATTGTTATGTTTACTAACTTTGTCACTAAACATTTGCTATATCATGCAAATCTGTGCATGCTGCAAAGGAATATTAGGTACCTACAGATTAAGTATACAAACCTGGTTATCTCCTCCTCCATTCTCTTTGCCCCAGAAACATTTAACTATATGCCCACTAATTTCTGTGTTGTGTGTTGCTTCAATGGCATGTGCCGCAGCTTCTTTAGTTGTAAACCTAATGAAGGCATAACCTTTATCCCTGAACACTCGTATGTCCTGTATCTGGCCAAACTGTGAGAATGTGTTCTGCATCAACTCCTCAGTTATAACATTGCTAGTGAATCCACCGCAGTATACCGTCGTGTTTGTCGGTGAGCTCTGATTATACACCTCGTCAAAAGTTGGCTGTTTCGCTCGCTTGCTGCTCGGTGCACCTTCATTTGGCTTGGACGGCGGCTTGCGCGTCGACCAGTTCGTACGTATGGAGCGGGATCCTAACCACTGCCCGTTCATTGCCTGAATAGCGGCCTCTGCATCAGCCTTCTTAACGAAAGAAACGAAAGCGTACCCTTTAGATTTGAGCGTTTGTGGGTCGCGGACTATCCGACAATTCGAAATTTCACCGAATGGCGCAAATGCCTCTCGCAATATGTGCGTTTCAATCTCCGGTGATAAATCTCCTACGAATATGTGATGATGGTTGCTGGTATCAGTCTTCGGCTGATTGCCAGGACTCGTAGCCCAGTTAACCTTCATTTCCTTGTCGAGGACCACTCGCTTGTTCATGGCGGCCAGAGCTGTAGCTGCCGCCGTGTGACTTGTAAACTCGAGAAAGGCATAGGGATCGTTGCCTGGTTCGCGGATTATCTTACAACCTTTTACTTCGCCTATTTGTCCGAACAACGTACATATGAATACTTCTGTAACACTCGCGTCCAAATTACCGACGTAGAGAGTTTTAGGATGGCTTTCGTCGCCCATATTAGCTTATATCGTAATCTAGCGATTACTTAATTACGACTATGAACACTAATATTGAAAATAAGCGTTAATCAACGTGTTATTTCATCACATAAAACATTGGATGACGGATAAAAGAAGGAAAAATGTCGCAAACAGCGCCTAGAACTTCTCGAAAGACGTTGCTGTTGACTCGTGAAACGTTCACTTTTCGGAAACAAACGCATCTATAGACGAATTTCCGGTGGAATTGATTTGAAAAGTTGGCGGGAAGAAACTTTAATCTTGCAAAGAGAACACAAAACCTCTCAAAAATAAATTTGGGAATAAAAATTGTTTACTTTACAGTAATAGCGAGGTATGTTTTAATTTTTTAAATTAATTAATCCCTAAAATGTAATGTGCAATTCGAAGACATAAACAATGTAAACTAATGTTCATAGATTTTATGCAAAACTTTTCCGGAAACGAGTGTCAGTTGAAAGTCTATGACTCATCATAAAGTGCTGTTTTGATTACAAATAATTTGTAATAACTCTTTAATCCTATTGGTCCCAAATTATAGGATGATATTTTGACCAATCATGAAATGTTCAGTGTTTTACTAAAAGCATTTCATCATAGACAAACCAGTAAGAAAAACTTTTTAATATTTGTTGCAGTAAATAATTTTATTGTACTTTCAACGCACACTTTATATTTAGTATTCTGCTCCATATTATTTTTGTATGGTGATACGTTACATTCACGAAATTTACCTTTTCAAAGGAAACTAAATCTATGATTTTATAATTCATAAAATACTATTCCTTTTATTGTACCTGAAGTGTCGGATCATTGGTTTGTAAAAATGATGTGTAATAAAATGAATATGAATTCAAAGAAATAAAATGAAAACCCCATATCATTTTATAATTGGTAGCATCGTCTTTTTTTGACAGTTCATAACAATCTGTGGTTCATACGACAAGACAAGTTGGGTTGTCGCACGATGTAAAGTTTATAAATTATTACAAAATCACAATTAAAGTTTGTGTAAATGAAATAAATAACGATACTAGACACTAAAGTGTTTAAAATATCGTTGTTTTTCTTTAAAATCTTTTACCTTAAGTTATTATCGTGCGAGGTTAGAACCGCTTGTCAAGTACACGTATGCAGCTATGTTACTAATGTTCAGTTTTTGTGATTTTTGAGTGAAATGACGTGAAAAGAGCCCGCAGAAAACACAAAAGAAACAATGTTGCCCCTTACGCAAAAGGACACGCGGATTCCGCGCGGAACTGTTGGTGGAATACGTGAAAAGGTTGCAAATTGGATGAGACTAATTTATTCTGATAAGAATTCGAGGAATTTATTCATGTTCCTTATTCTAAATTTGTCCTTTGCGTTTGTTGAGTTGTTTTATGGTGTTTGGACAAATAGCTTAGGTAAGTTCACAAAAAAACATTTTCACCATCAATTTTATCATGTTTTTTCCTGTAAGACTTTTGTAGCATATTGTATACTAATAAGATACTGATTTGTGTTTATTTTGTTTGTAGGTCTAATTTCTGATGCATTCCACATGTTCTTTGATTGTACGGGGCTGGTGGCAGGTCTGGCGGCCTCCCTAGTGTCGAAATGGCGCGCAAATGAACGATTTTCTTATGGCTATGCGCGGGCTGAAGTGCTGGCTGGCTTTGTAAATGGATTGTTCCTGTTATTTATAGCATTTTTCATCATGAGCGAGGCTGTGGAAAGAGCTATCGAGCCACCAGAGGTAAATACTCAGTTTTGCTTACTTTCTTCTGATATATGATTTATTTCTGTAAGTAGGTTTGTACAAACACTTTTACATGTAATCATAATCATTTTTTTTAAAGTAGATGAGGTTGCTGGTTTCCTATCTGACTATTCAGAGAAGAAAGGCCAAAACAAACTCAGAAAACAGTCTGTTTTAAAGATTGGTCACAGTCTCTTTTTTTATTCTGTAATTGGCCTTTTATCTTTTTACATAGTTTATTGTTTGAAATTTTTAACTATTTTCAGTGATGTGTGCCAACTGTTTTCTTTTACAAACATGGTACCTATTTAAAAATAGAGTTAAAGATAACCTATATATAGTGATTAGGTTCAATAAAGTGACAAATTATTAGAAAGGTCAGATAAAGGTAAATGCACAAAATCAAGCCAAGTATTTTCTCAAAAAAAAATTACTTACTTATGTCACAACACAAGATGGAGGAATACATAGAAAATATCATAAGCAATCATTTGACAAATTGAAATATTTTATTTGCTATTTCCGTAATCTGATTATTATGGAATCAATTATGCAACTACTGTTATCTTTCAATGATAATAATTTATTTAAAGTTTTGACTTATTCTTGATATCTACATTATTGCTTGGCATGATAAGTTCACAACTTTACAACGTCTACTGTTTTATATTGTGTAACTTACATTTTCTTAGGTTTCCTAAGAAAGCGATGAACTGTCACACAATAATGGCTGACCAAATACAGAGAGTTTTTTACACTTTACTGTAAAATACTGGTGATAATTACAGATTATCAAGATGGCCATTATAATTATGATGGTATCACTTTTCTTGGGAACTGTAGCTTTACCTAACAATATTTATGCAGGAGTTAACATTTTGTGACTGTTAACACTTCCCCTAAATCTGTTCCCTGCTTCCTTGTTTATTATGGGGAGAAAAAGTAACGCAAAAAAACTGCCTAGCAACACATTTCTGACAGTTATGAATTATGATACAAAATAAAGAAAGAAAATTGCGTTTATTGGCATTACAGCAAAAGAAAACACCTTATAACTTAGATAGATACATGTATCTCTCTGGCCGCTAGTGAGCGTCTGGGCTATGGACCGGCGCCCACTGGCGCTGGCGGCTCGGCACGGTAAGGGATATTTATGCTACAAATAGAAATGTAACTTAAAAGTATGAGAATAACATTGAAATTTCAACGGCAAAAATGCAATGGTATCCTTAGGCATGCCGCGACGTCCTTAAGCATCACCATTGAAATTTCAAATTTATATCCATGCAATTAGGTTATATTTTTATTCGTCGCCTATAAATACCTTGCCAAGCTGTGCCGCCAATAGGCGCCGAGCCTAAATAGCCAACGTCTTTAGTTCACAAGGTAACTAAGTGCGAAAAGAAGAAGTTACTTATAGGTGCCTACATAACATTTCAATTGTTTTGCATACTTCCTTGTAATATTGATAAGATCAACCACAAGTCACACAATACACAACCTAATGCAACCAGAATAAGGTCGAAAATAGATTAAATAGTGGAATGTCTAATAATATCAGCAGAACTAATCAGCTTTATGGTCCCATTGACTTATGCAAAACAATAAATCTTTGAAACTATGTGTTATTGAAGAAAGACATTATTTTAAAATTATTTCTTAACATTTATCAAACATCTAACAATTTTGGCCCCTAAACAATGAAATATTAATATTAATCATCATCACAAACTCAAAATAATATGTTAATATATCACTCAAAATAATTTCAAACTTATAAAATTAAACAGTTTTAACAAGAAATAGACCCGTGTATTGACCATAAGATAGGCGTATTACCTGCCTATTAATAGTTTAAATATCATTAAATATGTAATGAAAAGTATTTGCAATAAAGATATTTTCTGAAATGCAATCATTTAGCCATCAAAAATCAATACATAATCACAGCAAAAAATGTACTACTGTAAACCAACTTTCACCATACCTCAGCCACACGATTTTCAACACACAGTCATTGTAATAGTGTTGAAATTCTGTTGGCAAAGAAGTGAGACAATTCTGACGAGAAGGCACGTATTTTATAAGTATTACCAACAGTTTATTGTCATGAATAACCGTATCGTTGCAGCATCGTAATAGGGTTTATTGTATGGTCTGGTCTTGACTCAATTTACATGTGAAAATAAAAGAATATGAAACCATCTCGGGCTGCAAGTTAAACCTCAACAGAATCAACACCCAGTTCTCCGCCTTCTGCATTAAAATCTCCTGTCCGCCCCTTCTTTTTTGATTCTGGGAAATCATCGAATGTCTTCTCCCGCTCTGGGCGGAGCGGGAGGGCGTGTCAGACTTTTACTGACTAAAACCCACCCGTGTTCCTTCAGTTGCCTGTTGCCAAGGACCCCGGTATCCCTTTCGGGCTTTCCCGCAACCCTGTCAGGTCCGACCCCTAATCACGTAACACACGATTAATCATAATCTGAATCATTTTAAAGGATATTGCTAATCCATTGCTTCACATGTTCGAAAAATTTGTCTGCTCAACAACGAAAATGAAACGGGTTACGATTGGTCGTGTAGGTAGCACGTCGTTCTACCCTTCTATCGGGCCGGGAATGTCACACGCAATAAAATCTAGTTTTTTCTTTAGATCAAACATTTTTTTTTTCCTGAGGGAACCAACCCGTGTCACTTAGTGCAATAGGCAATCGCTCAATTACTGAGCCACTGCACCGAACGTGCCGAAACATTAGCCATTCACACTGTAATAAAATTTCATATTTTTGGGTTAGCAATACCGGTATCACAGATATAAACTCACTGTTTTCCTAGGGGCCTACCACCACCGCTTCCACCAGTATTATTTTAATATTACTTCAGTGTAGGAAATAGATGAAGCTCTACAGGACGTATAGCTCCAACTGTTTCCCCCATGAAGTAAGATTAAAATAATACTGCTGTAAACGGTGGTGGTAGCCTAAGACTAATTATTTATTCTGTGGTGGTAAGCTCCCTGGTGTTCTGTACCATCGTTTCCTCTACCCCGCTCCTTCGCTAAAAGCCTTGGCGTGCGAAGCCAAAGGTCAAGCGCGTAATCAACGTTATCTTAAAAAAGTGTGGTGAGACACTGTTACTGAACTCCAGGCTCAATCGTCGCGGGGTAATCCCTAGACTTTACGTATATGATGTAATATGGACCCGGGGATTACCGATTACCTGGTTATGTCAACATTTAGCTCGAACACTGATTGCAAACGCAGTCTATTATGATAAGTACCCACATTCCTGTGGCCGAACATGGTATGATCAAATGCCCAATCGGCTAACTTCGCAAAGTTGTTGGTAGATGCGCTTGAGCATGCGCATTCACCAAATTATTTCGACAGTGAGGAATAAAAAAAACATAATATAAAATTATAATATTATAGGTATAATTTAAAACTAACTAAGTACTATTTGAATGAGAGTCGGACAGAAAAGATTAAACAACAATGCATGATAAAATCTCACGTAATGTTTACGTTTACCTTAGCGTTCTGCTCAGGAAATACCTACCTACTTATCTTAGATAAAATACGTCTGTGGACTTGCAGCTGATACAACACAATTTTAATTATGGTTGGTCGACTCTTCACGTGACCAGAGGGCTGGCCTATTCTTCGGCCAAAGAATCAGCATTGCCATACAACGTGGCAATGCTGCCAGCCTTTTGGGCACTTTTCCTGCTGACAGCGATGCGGATGAATTTTTTGATGCACTTTAATAATTATTTCCTCCCCCTTTTTACATACTTGTACATAATTATTAGTATTGTATTTTAATTATGGATAGGTACACACGGCTACACATCAAGCTATACATTTCCAGTATAAGCTGACCTAGCATTGTACGGAAATCCTATACAATGCGAGATCAGCATAAACTGGAAATGTATAGATTGATGTGTAACCGTGTGTACCTATTTTTACACGACTGCCCAAAAAGGAGTGTAATGTTTTCAGCAGGGACTTGAAACGTTTCTCAAAATAGAGGTGGAACTATACGTAACGCTATTTTAACGTTTTTTTTTTCATAACGTTTCAAATCCCTGGTTTTCAGGGTTCATGTAGGTATGTATGTATGTGAGTTTCTTTATTTATAACATAGGTATTGTCAAATAAATCTTCGTCAATTTTACACATATTATAGGATACCTTGTCTGCCTTATGCTCCATAACTACCTCTACATAATTATACTGGACTAGCTTCTGCCAGCGACTTCGTTTCCAAGTTGTTGTAGCCACGTTTTTATAAAACTCCCCTGGCCCCCGACTATACGTTTTAAACCGACTTTTTGGTTTAAAACGTTTTAAACCACACTTAGCGGTTTAATAATGGTTCAAAATATATTTTTTTAAATAGAACACTGAGGTTTCACACGAAGTGATCTGGACCACATCTACTCCCTGATATTTTTAGAAATAATCTCGATTTATTTAAACAATTATTCACATCGGTCGCCCGCTCTTTTACTTCGTTTTCGTTAAACGATATCTGACTTTCTTTTTCTTTTTGCTCGGCTCCTAAGTATCGTAGCGTTGTGTTAAAACCTTCCTCAAGAATTGGGTCCGAAAGGTGTGGTCAAATTTAAGGGTGTGGTACAGTTAATGCAACTTTCTCCATTGGACCAGCATCGTAATCGCAAAAAAAATATCTGCCGTCTCATACATTTGGTATTGAAGTTTTGTATCGGATATATGCTGTTTATCATACTTATTCTAGAGTTTATGGACTGATCAACATACAACCTACTAATAATAGTAATTACCTCTTGTTTTCTGAAGGTAACGGTTAAGGGCCAAATTACGAACCTTTTTCGGCTTCACATTAATTAGATAAAGATCGCTTTCCAAGATAAAATATTTTCACCGGAACTCGTCAGCACGTGCCGATATTTTCGAGGCCTGACGTGATACAGATAAGCCCTATAATTTAGCTTTGAGCACGTGTTTGAATATCTGTGCATTATTATCGTAACTTATCGCTTGATTGTAGATTGAACTGGAACCACGTTTTGCCTGGTCTACGTCATCATTTGTTTGAGTAGAATACCATAAACAGAGTAGAGTAAATTCTGACAGTTAGAACACCACAATCCTTGCATTCTGTGACTTCTCCGGGAAAGGACCGCCATCATGCTTATTTTTGTCATGTTGTGGTCTAAAGAGTATTCGTGCCGGAAAAATTATATTTCAAGCGTGTCGTTTTCAATATCGAGCAAAAACGAGCAAAAAAATCACGTTTGTTGTATGGGAGCCCCCTTAAATATTTATTTTATTCTGGTTTTTAGTATTTGTTGTTATAGCGGCAACAGATATACATCATCTGTGAAAATTTCAACTGTCTAGCTATCACGGTTCATGAGTCACAGCCTGGTGACATACGGACAGACAGACAGCGGAGCCTTAGTAATAGGGTCCCGTTTTACCCTTTGGGTACGGTACCCTAAAAATGGCGAAGCTGAGCAGTCCATAATCTTCTAAACCACCACGGCTTGTTCACAGCGCTCTAGGTCAAAATAAATTGGATCATAATAATTGATAATCCATTATGTTACATTATGTATCAATTGCTTATTATGATTTAATAGAACTCGACTCAACCACAGGACAGGATGTACACACGGTTACACATCAAGCTATACATTTCCAGTTTATGCTGATCCCACATTGTATAGGATTTCCGTACAATGCGAGGTCAGCTTATACTGGAAATGTATAGCTTGATGTGTAGCCGTGTGTACACTTAATTCTTTGTAGTACAAAGAGTAGGTACCTACAATACTTACTAAGTTACTAAAACTATACTTTTTATAACTAAATTACAATACGGTCTCAAGGCCGGACGTGTATCACGTAAGTTATCTATACTAGACTGCATTATACATACAAAATTAGAGTACGCCCTCATTTTCACTCTACCTCCGAATAAGTATCGGTTAACTTATCTGGCAGATACCTAACTACATAAAGGTTCTGTCCGTTTTGAATCGAGACTGAAAAGAGCTCCTATTTATGTTGTGTGATACACAAACGCACTTTTGAATATCCTAAAAATAGATTACCTATCGCAGAAACATAAGTTTACTTTAGTAAGTACATCTAACTTAATGAAACGTGTAGTTTTCTCTATGCGGGTATTTAATTGCCTTTATTACACGAATAGTGAAATCAAACGAGTGATGCGGACTGCCAATGTCGTATCAAATTGATTTAGTGAGAACGAGAAGCTATAATCACATTGTAAATAATTGTACCTATCAACTTTAAAATTGATGACAACATTGTAGTCCTATAAAAGCGATTGCCTATTTCTGTAAATTACCTGTTTTTATTAGAATTCTATTTGTATTAAAAAAACTGTAAAATAAACAATTTTTTTTCAAATTTCCAGGTGAAACACGAACGCCTGTTGCTGGTGTCGATACTGGGATTCCTAGTAAACATGGTGGGCATTTACGCGTTCCACCATGGACATGGTCACGGCCACGGTGGACACGGCCATTCCCACGGCGGGGGCGGCGGCCATGGCCATTCACACAACAGCCACGGCCACTCACACGATGACGACACCGAGGCTCCCACAGGAGCAGGCTCCGCTATCATGCGGGGTGTCTTCCTTCACGTCCTAGCTGACACCCTAGGATCAGTTGGTGTCATCATCTCAGCCATCCTCATGAGAACGTTCGGCTGGATGAGAGCCGACCCCATCTGCTCCATGGCTATAGCCCTCCTTATTGCCGCGAGTGTGGTACCTTTAGTGCGTGACTCCGCGGGCGTGCTCATGCAACGGACTCCGACATCACTCGAGCGCGCGCTACCTAACTTATACACGCGTGTGGTCGGCTTGGCCGGCGTGCACGCGGTCCATGAACCGCACTTCTGGACCCTGTGTAGTGACGTCCACGTGGGTGCGCTTAAAATAGAAGTGGCGAAGGAAGTGGACCCCAGGTACGTGACGGAGCAAACGTCGCGGATCTTCCGCGAGGCAGGGGTCAAGCACCTCACGGTGCAACTCGACTACTATCCCCTCTGATGATCACAATTACACATGACCACTCAGTGGCACCGTGTCTTGTATATAAGGAGAATAAGTTAATTAAATGTACTGTGCAATTATGATTTCGGTGGGATGATCGTAAATTTCAATTTTTGTATGATTTATTATGTTGTGATGAAGAAATTCCTTCTTTTTTTTACTGTCCACATTTCCATAAAATTTTAATTAAATACAATTTGTATTGCCCTTAGAATTACCTGCTTGAAAAGTATTGGTTTAGTGTATATTAGCATAAATTGTATGTTATTATGAAGTATAGCTATGTGTAGTATATTTTTATATTATATTTTACCTTTGTATTTATTTTTATTTGTATTTTAACATTCCAATTGATTAATCGATCGAGGAACTTCGTCACTTGGTTACTTTGAAATCTGATAAAATAAATATGAATAAGTGATATCTATGCGCTACGGACTCCGCGTGGTGTTGTTGAAGCAATGTGTTCCAATGAACTGTTGAATACTGTGTAAATAAATAATTGGGCAATTGTTCGTAATCTCAACGCATTGCCTTGCATCACAAACATGGAGCATCTCTTGTTTCAAACAGCGCGTCTCGTACTTGGGAACATAGATATCCTGAATAGTGCCCTATAATGTTATGAAACAAATTATGAAATTAGTAAATTGATAGTTAATTTAACATTAAAACTATTTTTAGACATTTCTAAAAATGTACATAACTTTACTTCGGCTTGCTCTAACAATGTTTTTAACTTATGTATATTTATGTAATTTTATAACTTAATTTATATAAATTGAACATAAACTGCTTAGGGTCGTGCTCACCCGCATTGGAAGGCGAGCATAAAGTAAAATAGTAGAATTAAAAAAAAAACAAAGTGCATTTAGACGATTCCTCAAATTTAAAGAACTTCTTAAAATAAATTTTAAGAACTTTTAGCATCCATGCCATCCATGACCCAACTCATTTGTATATTGAAAAGTTTTATAGAAAGGCCACAAAGTATTTTTCGGCTTAGGATATAATACCAGGAATTTGGCTGTACTATGTTTAGTACTACAATAGATAATACTCTATGTGATAGAATCACAGTGTACATTTACAAACTGTTTTTCGATTTTAATACTTAGGCGGAGGGTATAAAGCTTGCGTTATATAAGCAGAGAAAACTAAAGAAAGTAGGTAGGTACCTACTCCTGACCCCGCGTTTACTCACACATAGACAAATTGTGATACTTGTATTCAACAAAAAAACATGTGGAAGTATAAAACATTTATCATAGATGACGTTGATAGACATGTATAACTATTTTGTTCACATTTTTGACAAGTTTTGTATACAACTAGTCTTTACAACTTGTTTTAGGTGTAAACGAAAGACAAAGAACATGTTGAATACATGTTTTATAGCTTGTTGTAAACCCGGGGTGAGACTGCCTTGTTTCTAACTGTTAAAAACCGTTCTCTACTGTCGTCGCCTAATGCAAGCTTATTAATTAATTATTTCTGTTGTATGAACCCCACCATGTTACCTACTTCTTTCCCAACGCTAGAAAAAATGATAACCTACGATTCCTAAAATAAAAAAAGATTTTGAGAATAGCCCCGATTCTGCAAAAAAACCGATTAAGTTAATATAGCATTCTACTGGTGAAAGATTTTTTCTAATTGGTCAAGTAGTTTTTGAGTTTATTAATTACAAACGAAAATACGGATCTCTGCCTTTTCGCCGAAAATTGTTTGCCAGATTTTCACTTGGCAACTAACGTTTCGCAGAATTTTATTTCGCCGAATAATCATTTGCCAACTTATCATATAATTTTGTTTTATTTCCCAACCTCACAATTACCAACTGTACGTTTGGTCTGCTTTTCATAATGACACTTTTTTAAATGCCAACTTTCAAGTTAGAGTTCAATTAAAATGAGTGAGTGTATTGAAGAGTGCTCAGTGAGTGAGTATTTTTTACTTTATCTTTAATGTGACCTTTTTTTTTTTTCTCCGGGGTGGAAAATCCTCATGGATGTCCTCCGCCCTGAGGCGGGCGGAGGGGTCTGTCAGACTCTTACTGACTAAAAACCACCCCGGTGTTCCGACTCACACCTACGCCGGGGGTCGCGGGAACGTGAAAATCTTCCGCAAACCCCGACTGGTGCCGGCCCGCCGCTGCGGGCCTCCTCGGGTCAGGGGGGGGAGTGAGGTGTTTGACTCCCCCCGTGACGTCTAAGAGGGGCGCGCGTGGAACACTACGCGCCGCCACTTTGGGTCCTGATGTGTGGGGGGCGACGGACGTCCCCGAGTCCGTCACCCCTGGACCCATTTAGGGGGGGTTAACAATAATTCTACCAAATGAAACGTTGTCATACAAAAATTTGCTAATCGTTCGTTGTCAAAGTGAAACATCGGCGAAACGTTGGTTGGCAAGTGATAATCTGCCAAACAATTTTCGGCGAAAAGGCAGGATACCCGAAAATACAAATCTTTTCTCTTTATCATTTTATTAGTGTAACTGTAGATGAATAAAATGTAACATAATTATGTGTGTCCAATGAAACTATTTTTTTTTTGTCTATCTTATTATCTTCAGGTAAAATAAGAATGAGAATGTAGAAGTGTAGAAATAAGGTTGAATTTAAAATAGCAATACAACCCTCAATACTCCTATTGAAAATAATGTAATTCCAAAAATGAACCTTGCTCATCTTTTCGCTCTTTCTTTTTTCACCCGTGAGACAGAGATAGGAATATTTTGTAGATTGGTGGATGTTATTTCGTTTCATTGACTGCTTGAATCGTAGATTATCATTTTATGAGGGCGGAGGGTGGTCGTATAACTTCTTTTTATATTACAAGAATGTAAAGGTACAATGTTTTGTAAAATAGTTAACTGCTCTACCAATGAATGAGATTTGTATTTACCCTGCGAAAATCCGATTAAATCAGTTTCTACGAGATTAAACATAAGTTACCGAATTTACTTGACTTTTATTTTCTTTAGTGTAAAAAATACTCCCGTAACATTGTTAGTTGTTAAAAAAATTGACTCTGTCGAATGTTCGAGAGTTGAGCGCATTAACATTTCAAGTTATTGTGTTGGATCACAGATGAAATTCAAGTAGATGGTTCACTCCGCAAAATCATTTACATAAAAAGCGACTCTTGCTACCACACAATAAAGTGCAATTCAGGTCGCACAGCGCTAATTACCTACAGTTATATTCATCTAGAAGTTGCCTCTTTCTATCTCGTAACCCTTACGTTACACTCACTGAATTGGCACGTTAAAAGACGGAACCGACGCGTACTTACTTGTAGCTTCATACCTCAACCAAGACAAAGCGCTCTGCAAACAATACAGTGAAGCATGCCGAAACTACACCTCCGCTCTGTGCATACACGCTCACACGCACACATTTACATTACACTACCCTTCACAAGTGCACGTCACTGTTGACAGCGGTCTGTCTTGGTTTTTATATTTCGTCTGAGCTTCATACCTAAAACGAGTGAATCATCTGTATTCATCTGTGGTTGAACCATTAAAAAACTAGGTGTAAGTAAAGTAAGTTACCTCTTGCAAATGATGTTCACAGCAGCCAAAGTTGAGTGTTATGTAGTGTGGGTGTTATGAATCCACATCGTTAAATAATTTTTAGTCTGTTTACATTAATAAAACAAAACATTATTTCAAATATATTATTTACCACATTCGTAAACAGACAAGAACGCAATCATTTACAACAAAATTATCAAATAATAAATCTGTATTAAGTATTCCAAAAATTTTATTATTTTAAATATAAAGTAATATAAGATCTATTCTCGCGGTTAAAGTGGCCTGCGGGGTGTTGTGATGGAACTGCTTCAATATTTCATTATCACTAGGGATTTGATCGAATTCAGTGTTGCCAGTTTATGATTTGAATTCTACTACGTGGCTGTCAGAATTTCATTAGACATAACATAATATTTACATCTTTTGTTGCCATGAAAAAAAAAGGAATACTTTGAAATAAAGAGATCTCGGAACACACTTGACGCATGTAACCTCTTATCAAACTTCTAGCCTATGTGCCCGCACGCAACTCCAGCCGCGGCTAAATATTTATTGTGCTATTCAATGAGTTTTTTGGCCTTGAAGTACCGACGAAGGTAGAGAACCTGCCACGTGGCGAGACCCAGGAGACATGCCATGGAAAATAAGCTGAAGAAAAGAACGCGGTTGTTTGTGGACTCTGAAACAGAATGACAGTGGAAACTAAGATCAAATTATAATTATGTTTGTTAGTATATTTCGTTATGTTAGTGATATTACAATTAGAAATATATTACAAACGCCCGAATCTAATCATGTAGCTGTTGTTGCTGTTGTTGGCATAAAAAATGTCAGTATCTTTTCTACCATATACAAGGACCAAAAAATTATGAAAGGAATTGACCAACTTGAAAAATTGGTCCTTTGGTCCATGAAAGCCTCATCAAACTCAAAACTCAAAGCATTTATTTCAATTAAACCATTTACAGGCACTTTTGAATTGTCAAGGAGTCGGTCAGTCAGAAATATGAAGCTAGTTGCCCATTCCAAAGCGTAGTAGGTACCTATGGAGAAGAACGGGCAAGAAACTCCACGGACACTCTTTTAAATCAAAATATTGTTACAAAATATTGGTTACATCATTTATGTTGAAATTATACATGTGAGAACAATGTAGAAAGCACGTTAAAAGCGTCCGCAATTATAACAAACAAATCAAAAATTAAAATAAGCCATGGCAGCTAAGAGATGACCAGTCACAACTGACGGCGCCCGTTCACGAACATGACGCATGGATCAGCACCATTCAGCTCAACCATTTTGAAGGGAGCTAAATGATCCAACACACGCGCCACCATCAGCGAGACATTTGAGTGAGCATGACATTCCCAGCCGCCAGGGCACATTCATGTCAATTAAAGACAAATTACCCGGTAAATGGCTCTATAGTACATAGAACTCACACCTGTGCTATGCAGTTATATAATACAAAGGAAATTGAGTTTATACAATGCAAAGATGGTCTTACAATCTTCAGCAGCTCCAACATTATTTTCGAATGTTAATTAGTTAGTTGTGGTTGTGGAGCAGGACCAGCATTAAGCCAAGCATTTTTATCAGAAATGTAATCCTCCAACTTATAATATGCCTGCCTGCATAGTGTGCGTTTTATACAAGTTTTGAATTTCGTCTCGTTCAGTTGAAGTATGTGGGGAGGAATTTTATTGTAACATTTTAAACAGTACCCCATGAAAGATGAGTCTACTTTAGCCAGTCTGAAACCTGGTTGAACTAATAGGTCCCTATTTCTAGTACTATAGTTATGTCTATCACCTCTTTTACTAAAAAGATGTAAATTTTTTCTTACGTGCATGATGTTTTCATAGATATATTGGCAAGCTACCGTCATGATGTTAATATCCTTAAACAGTTCCCGTAAAGAATCGCGCCTGCGGAGATTATAAATGGCTCTAATCGCTCTTTTCTGCAGAATAAAGATAGACTCGATGTCTGCAGCCCGTCCCCATAGTAAAATACCGTAAGACATGATGCTATGAAAGTAACTAAAATAGACTAGCCTCGCGGTATCTACATCAGTAAATTGACGGATTTTTCTGACAGCATATGCTGCTGAACTTAGCCGTCCTGCAAGAGATGTTAAATGAGAACCCCATTGTAGCCTTGAGTCGAGCGTGATCCCTAGGAAAACAGTTTTATCGACGAATTCTAGTTTCTCTTGATTCAATATAATCACACAATCCCTACTTTTGACATTTGGTAAAGAAAATTTTATGCACTTAGTTTTTTTTCCATTTAATACTAAATTATTAGCAGTGAACCAATTTTGGACCTGCAGTAGGGCGTTATTTACTTCGTCAAAATTTGTAGCACGTCTATCTACCTTAAAAATTAAGGAAGTATCGTCAGCAAATAACACCATGTGTGGCAGATTTTTTAATAAATGTAGTAGATCATTAATGTACACTAAAAAGAGGAAAGGACCCAAAATCGAGCCTTGTGGAACACCCATTTTTACTTTTAAACCTAGTGAGTTGATACCGTTTATTTGAACTTGCTGTTGTCTATCATTTAAATAAGATTTTACTAAACAGAGCGCAAGTTTTCCAAGTCCGTAATGCTCAAGTTTCAAGAGTAAGGTTTCGTGATCGACGCAATCAAATGCCTTGGAGAGGTCACAAAAGATTCCTATGGCGTCTTGGGCCTCTTCCCACGCGTTAAAAATGTGTCTTAATAAGGTTACACCGGCGTCGGTCGTACAACGTCCTTTGGTGAAACCATACTTTTGGTCGTGAAGGATTTTATTTGTGTTAAAATGATTGAGCATTTGATTCAGCATTACCTTTTCAAACACCTTGCTGAAAACCGGCAGCACGGATACGGGTCTATAATTATTAGTGTCTTTACTGTCCCCGGATTTGAAAAGTGGTATTACCTTACTGTATTTCATTAAATCCGGGAAGACTCCTTGATCCACACACAAATTAAATATTAAGGCTAAGTAAGGCGCTATGGTTTCAATTATGGAGGTGCAGACTTTAATGGACATTCCCCAAAGATCCTCGGTTAGTTTGATCTTGATTTGCTTAAAAGCTTTTATTACTGTTACGGGGTTAATATGCTTAAAGTTAAATTCAGCGAGGAGTTTAAGGTTTCAGTAGTTTTAAGTGGGATACTGGTAAAGAAATGTACAAATTCTTGAGCAACTTCTTTGCTGTCGCAAATGAGACCGCCACCTGACGTCTCCAGTGTGTAATCGGAATTATGCTTTTTGTTCCTATTCGTTTCATTATTGATAATTTTCCAAACCGTCTGTATTTTATTGTCTGCTGATTTAACTTTGTTGCTAATGTATAAGGCTTTAGCTGCCCTACAAGTGCTCTTAAAAGTTCTAGAATAAGTAGCAACATACTTATTAAAAGTTTCTGTGTTAATATAAGGCTTAAGGCAATACAGCTCGAAAAGTCTTTCCCTACTTTTCCTGAGTCCTTTAGTTGCCCAATCACTAAATAAAAACTTAGAGCTGATAGTTTTAGTGTTTTTCTTAAAAGTATTATTGAACTCGGTTTGGACTACCGAAAAGAATTCTTTATACAAAATATTGGCATTGTTTATTGAAAGGTCCTGATTACTTAATTTACAAACTAAAGTGCTATTAAATTTATTTAAATTAACAGCTGTTACTGGTCTGAATTGAATCTGCACTTTTTGTATTGGTAAGTTGGACTCAAAAGTTACGGTTTGCCCACTGTGATCAGAAGGGAGATAATTAACGATGGCTTTATCTAAATAGTCGCAGCAACAAAACACATTATCAATACATGTAGCAGTAGTCGTAGTTATTCGGGTTGGCTCTACAAACACATTTGACAAATTGAAGGATTTAAACAAATTTAATAATCTACTGGTATTAGAATTATTTTCTAAAATGTTAATATTAAAGTCTCCGCACATAATTACCGATTTATTCCCAGTTGCAAGTTTTGACAAAACATCTTCCATTACTGACTCAAATATAGAGTAGTTTTGATAATTTGGGGGTCTGTAAACGCACACTATGACATGCTTATCTAGCTCAACACAAGACAGCTCAATGCTATGTTCAACCGATAGTTCAACTATACATCCTTGATACTGGTTTGTTATTTTTACAACCCAGGTGGATGAAGAACTGCCAGGGTTGCGGGAAAGTCCGAAAGGGATACCGGGACCTTGGCAATAGGCAAATGAAGGAACATGGGTGGGTTTTAGTCAGTTAAAGTCTGACACGCCCTTCCGCTTCGCCCAGAGCGGGAGAAGTCATTGGACGATTTACCAAACACAAAAAAAAAAAGGTGGATGAAGAACAAAAGTAATGAATAATTACCATTGGTGTCTCTCATCTCCTCCTCTCGCTTCCTCATCAAGGTGAAGTCTTGGACGATGGCTTCTGACAGGTCCTCTAATCTCTTCAGTTCTAGTTCCATGGGCTTCAGTTTGGCGGCTTCACCAATCTAGATACGAAAGAGTTTGTATTGAAGAGTATTATTCATATTCTGATTTGAAGCAGTATGGTGATGGAATAGATTCAATTTTGGTGAGGGTTTTTGAATAAGTTTTATTACAAATATTAGGGCAGGGTATTTTTTTGAGGTTTTATAGAAATGGGTGGATAAAAAAGAAGGTTTTATCTTAGTGAATCATCAAATGGATGTGGGGTAAACGTTTAAAAAGTCATTTATTCAAACTAGGCTGAGAATCAGCACTTTTCGAACGTCAAAATTACATAAGACAGTACCCAAAAACGCCCACCCTTCACCACTTCCTAGTACTTTAGCTGGGAAGAAGTGGCGCAACAAACTCCCCAGCAGCACAGCTGTCTGTTTGGCGCATTGCAAATCTACCTACTTATTTATTTGGTGTAATCAATATACCTGAGGCCCTAGACAAAGTGACACTCTATCAGCGATAACGATGATGGAAAAAGCAAAAATGTATAGGACTGACTTAAGCTATCAAAAAGCTTATGTCAATCCTGTTGAACGTCGTTGTAGAAATACGAAACGCTTTGCAAGCGATTGTCACTTGTCTAGGCCCTCAGGTCACCCTTTTTAGCAACATCAAATAGGTTTATAAGTTAATCAAAGAAAACAAATACAACACAACACACATTAGTAGTAGACCCTCAAGCAATTGAGCAGCATTGAATCATCATCTGCCTCGCCATTTCCCAACTTAGGATCGACTTCCAGTCTAACCGGATGCAGCTGATTATCAGTATTTTACATAGAGCGACTGCCTATCTGACCTCCACAACTGACAGGGTAACACGATACGATACTCCTTGGTAGGACTAGTTTCAGACTTTCGGGCTTCTAACGACCCGTAACAACTGTCAAAGATCTACAAACGACAGCGGGACCAACGGCTTTACGTGCTTTCTGAGACGGAGGGGTCTAAGTATGTATAAAAAAAAATGTAAATGTAAATGGTCACCCATCCACGGACCAACCGCGGCAAGCGTAGCTTAACCTGATCGATCGACCCGTGCGGCTGTTATTACTTAGCCACCCCTCTTTTATTAAACAGTCCACCAGCGTACCTTATCATTATTACCAAATAATTAAATAGTTTTTATTTTTGTCTTTATATTTGGTTGCAACTTGTATTCTTCTAGAATAGAAGTGCCTGAGAATTGAATGGAACTGGACTGACACGGCGCTATTTTTCTAGATAGTGTGATAATATTTTAAGCTTCAAAACACAAACTTTTTTTGCTGTTAGTCACACATAAAGCCCACACATTATTACCCAAGTGTTCTGGAGAAGTGTGGATTGTAGTAGAGTCACCGATAATCAAGAAAATATATTAAAATACAGACATTATGGAGAGAGCTTTTAGAAAATATTAAATCTTCAAGTGAGAGCCAAAATTTGAAAATGTTGCCATATTTTGAAATAAAAGTTACCAAAAATATTGTTGCCAGCTATAAAATTGCAGATCTAAATAAAATAATCCTCTTTATTAGTAAGTGATCAAGAGTAGAAAAATAATAAGTTACAATTTGATTCATATTAGAATTAGAAATAATACTTACGCCTTCATAATTTTTGGCTTCTATTCCAATTTTGATATCCAACATCACATCTTGGGTGACGCCACGGCGTTCTGAAATATGATTTATAATTTGTAAGAAAATAAGCTGAAATGCGACAGGCCTTATTATGGCCGGGTAAAGCTGGATACTTGGTTAAAGAAGAAAAGGACAATGAGATAAAGCAAACCTATAAAAAAAATGTTAAAACCTATTTACCACCTTATTGCCATATCTATTTTAAAAATTAAAAAAATTACGCATTTATTATGCAGATGTGCTGATAAACAAATACGATAGCAGATATTTATTTTATTACTTACATAAACTTTACCATGGCCATTTATCTTATGTATTCATGTCATGTATCTAAATACCAAGTAAAGTTGTAGCCAATCCTTAATAATATTTTTAAAAGTGTTAGGCATTTATTACTGACTATATTTACTATATTTATTACTGACATACAGCACTGTATGATGGCTTGTGACATTGCATATTTTCATTAATTTCCGGTAATATTAGCAGGTCAATGCCGCCATATTATACAGTGCCTCTGGCATTTTAACATACAAGCAGAGTATGTCCTCGACAAACAGGATACCATTTGTTTGAGTAAGAGAGATCCAACTGAAGTCAACCAGGCAGCTATATGTAGAGTATCATACATACATAATTGATTCAGACTAAAGCTAAAATTTCTAAGCTATAAATGGTTCTTTTACCTGGTGGAACTTTTGATATGAAGCACACTTCGAATGTGTCGTAAGTTTCTGTCACAAATGTGAACTTCCCTTTGGTAATGGAATCTCTCTGTGATAATATGTGGTCTTTGGAGTCGCGAATCTGAAAAGAATGGAGAACAATATTAGAGAACAGCTTTACAATAAAACAGGAATTAGTTTATCATTTACACTTGTTTGAAGTCAAGTTTCACCCGGGTAAGTCTCGATTCTGTGTCAATATCAGGATAAAAATCCTATTTCAGGTCATGGACTGCCCACGTGCCAAATTTCCTCTAAAGTCTCCATTCAGCCGTTTTAGCATGAAAGCGTAACAAACAAACCAACAAACTCACTTTCGCATTTATAATATTAGTTAGGATATAGAACAATAATAATTGGAGTCAGAGTTTGTTTCCCGTTCTTCTCCATAGAGATCTATGTTTTGGAACTGGCAACTAACTTCAACTTTCTGACTAACTGAACGACTCCTTGAAAATTTGTGAAACCTATAAATGTTTGAATTGAAATAAATGCTTTGAGTTGTTTTGATTTGTAAATGACTCACACTGCATGATTTAAGGGATTGCATAGATGGATATAATATATCATATAAAATGTCGAGCCCTATCTCATAAATATCAGACCGTACTGTCAGGAACTTTTGGTTGTTTCATTTAGTTAGTTTTCGCAGAACTATTAAGTAATCTAAATTCAATACAATATACAAGTTTCATGTTACTTCATGTGCCGGACAATTTGATTCACTCTGCATCTAGCGCTCGGTGTGGCAACACGTCATGTTCTGATTTGCGACTGGTCAATTGTCATCCTGAGGTCGATTTCTTGCAGGGTTTTTTAAGACTCTTTCAAAGAATTCTTCTCATTCTCTTCTTTCGAAGAATAGTTAAGCAGAATAGGCTACTAAATATATCGACGTCTATTGTATTTCATAATACTGTTTACACAACTGGGAAGTGTGGCAAAAGAAAATCAATGAAAACACACAGTAGCTTATCAGTAACATAGCTATGCTCAATTAGTATCAATGGAGAATTTGTAAAGTTAAATTATTATAATTAACACTTCAATGTTTATGCTAGATAAGCATCAACCACCTACTGTTAGGCCCGTATTACAGAACCTTACTCAAGACTCAAGCATTACTAAAAACTAGTTTAAACAATCAAAAGGCTTTTAGCAAATCCTTGAGTTTTGAGTGAGGTTCTGTAATACGGGCCTTAAATTTGTATGCTCACACTTGTGAGATCAGAAATCTATTGGTTACGGCCACCATGGCTCATGCACAATATGCGGAAACCAAACTCCATAACGAACGATAACGAATCTATTGGTTGCAGTGCTCTTGAGTTTCTTATATTGTTTATACATATATATAAATGTCAACAACAGTTATCTTATAATGAAACATGCCTAAGTATGTTCTATGTAGGGAAGGTGGTGTCATTAAACTACTAACATGCTGAGAGCTATCTTGAAATGGCACATCTATGTCAACAATATTTTTAGAATAGGTACAATACAAGATTAGACTACTCTCAATTGATTTTTTATGAAAGTTAAAACTAATTCTTTTTACAGTGTTACAACATGACAAATGTTCGCGTTTACAGTTATACTAGTGCCGTATGGGCGGTGGAATTTTGCCAAGAAAAATGATCTTTATAACTTACGATATAGTCGACTCTCTGTCCGGCAACCTCTGTGACTTCGTATTCTCCTGCCACGAGCACGTTAGCATGCAGTTCTTCCTTCAAACATTTCTGTGTATTGGGCGCGAGGCTCCACATGATAGCGTCCGTGCCGTGCCATATTACACTCAAAACAAACACGAGATATTGCACCTCCATGTTTTAATTGAAAATGAATGTCTTTATCGCGATAATTCAGTCACAATTCATAACATAAAAGAACTGAAAACAAACATATTCTATGTCAAAAAGTCCGATGAGTTGGCCTGAAATGAGAAACGTCGTCGGCTTTTTGGGAAAAGTTGCCAGGTTATGTTACACGTCAGTAACGAAATGGAACGTATTTTGAAAATAATGAAAATAGTTCTAAAAAACCCGACTGAAAATACACCTGAAAAGAGAAAAACAAGCATTATAATTTATAGAATTTTGGTATCGCAGGCGGAACAAACCAATAACTTTAACTAATAGAGTGATAGACGTGCGAGCAAGTACGCGTATTTATGGCTCGGCGCGCTTTACTCGCCCCGTCTGCCATCGCCGCGAGCCGCGAGCCAATCTGACAATGAAATTTTGAGCAAGCTTCACGTGTGTCACCGACGGCGAGCGAAATAAGGTCGCAAACTTAAAGACCGCGTACTATACGTACTGTACGCACGTCTATCACATACTTTACGGTGTAACTTTCGTTTATCCCGCCTGCAATACAAAAATTCTTGCTTTTCTCTTTTCAGGTGTATTTTCAGTCGGGTTTATTAGTTTTTTTACTTACTTACTTTTTATTTTCAGAATTTCAATTTTTTATCATATAATTTGTATATATTTTTGTAATCATCTTTAGAACCCTTCATTTCGATACCCCACTCGATAGGTCCGGGATTTTTTTATATCATAGGTAACCATTTTGGCACCTAATATCCGCCATTTTGATTTTTGATAATTTTATTATACCCAGTGACACTCGCACAATAAAGCGGAATCTAACGACATAACTTAATCAAAATCGGTTCAGCCGTTTTGTTGTTAAGAGGTAACATAGAGACTGACATAGAGTCTGACCAACGAAAGCTGTCCACGAATTATTATCTGTGGAATATTTTACTTCGCATGTCTAATTATTATATAAATAATGAAATACTGATGTAGTTATCGCATAATATGTCTTGAATAATAAATAGTATCGACTCTGTTTATGCAGTGTATAACAAGCTCTTGATTTTTTAAATTGCCGCCTTTTTTCTTGGACAACTTTCGTTGGTCAGACTCTACACACATACATACAGGTTAAACCCATAACCCTCCTTTTATGGCTTCGCCGCAGTCGGGTAATCCGAAATTCTGCTAAATAAATGAACTGTTTTCAAAGAATTACCTTATGGTTAAATTAAAAATTATATTTTATTTGCTTTGCTTTAATGGATAGTTTATCTACAAGTCGCAACAATCAACTGCCTATAAATAACTCTGCGTTGAATGAAAAAGTGGAATGATGTATTGCCTTTTTGTTGGTCTGAGGTATTGCCATATAAGATAACATTGTTAGATTTATGTATTTTCTAAATGCATTATTTATAATGCTTCGTTGTAATATCGTAGTAAGACATATGATATTTTTGTGAAAATGCAAACAAATTATTCGCTGTTCTTTTCAATTTTAATAAGGCTCAATTGAAATTTATGGTAACACTAAGTTAACGTTCCAGTACAATGTTTTGGATACTAGAGCATAAGAAAGAAAAAACCATATACTTCGAGGAGTGTGCAAGCAGGATGGCTGAATCATAGAGTATAGTAACTAAATGGGCTGAATGCATTGCTGAACACATACATGTTTCTATTTCTAGTTTATTGGAATGCACTTTTCACTCGAAAGTGCAAGTGGATAAATAACAGCATTCTAACCTAATTAATTGATTATAAATTAATGTTTAAGATATAATTGTGCATATCTTGTATAGTGTAAGATTATTGTAGTAATAAAAAAGTTTTCTGAATGGCTATGAACTGTAAAGTGTTGCTAAAATCGTGAAATCCAAAACTGCAGCCTTGGCTGTTTGACAGTTGCCTGGTTTTGATACTCTAGAAATTATTAATTTTATTTGGATTCTTGAGGATACAATTGAAAGTCTTCGATTATGTACTTAAATCTTAGTGTTATCAATATTGTTTAGGGAATAATTCTGTGTAAGTAGTGACATTTCGTAAGATATATATATGTTTACATAATAGTATAGTTTTCATCAGAAATGCAACTGCATTTTTGTAAAATTGTTTCTTGTCTTCCTTTTATTTAGTTCTTGCCACATTTCACAATATGAAGGGTTCACTGACTTTACAGAATACCTGTGGAGTCATACATAAACAACAGGAAGTTGGAAGTCTTCCATAAAATTATCACATCCATACCTAGTAATCTGTTTTTACTGTAAGTATCAATTATTTGGATATTTAATTTATGTTACTTGCTACATTATTTTCTAACAGTTTGTTCACACACTTTCTAGCAAAACTTTCATAAAAGTTAATAATGACGTAAAATCTTGTCAAGTTCAAAATTAATAAATTAATTGCAGAAATTGGTAAATAATGTAATTTATGAACACAGCTCCCTAGACAAGGTGCCATAATTAAATAAACTCTGTACAATTCAATGCAAATTGATTTTAATTTTTGGTCTAAATTTTTTTTCTGAGTTTCCTCTATTTTTATTATTGTTACTACACTATTCACATTTGTGAAGTGTTTGTGATGCATAAACCACCACCACAACACACCATCACCTGTATTTGCACCTGCACCTTTATTTTATGTACCTACTTTCTAAGCAAATAAACAATTATTTATTCATCAAGAGGCTTGGAGGTTGTTACACAGCTTTGCTGCTGTACACTTATTCAAAGTGTACTATCAAATCACCAACATGAGTATTTTAGTCACCCATTTGGAATTGGAAGTGCTAGACTCGCAACAATCTAAGATGTCCCTTTTGACAGCTATAAAAATGCTTAGTGTAGCGACGAAAAAAAAAATTGGTTTCTTATAAACTAATTCTCAAGACATATCAATAGAACATACTTAGAGAGTTTGTAATCGACGACATATCTGCATTGCTTAAAACTGATTCTCAAGGCTTAACATTTTATTAAATGTACGAGAACGAAACATCAAAACGGACTTCTTAGATTGTCATGAGTGTAGATTAATATTATACACATTTCAAAATTTGCAATAATATAATGTATGTCTTCTCGCCTATTCCATCAACCAAGGCCATAATAAATATATACAGGGTAAATTACATGGGGGATAATTTCAAATAATAACACAACATCTCACCTGTATTCCCTGAAGGGTTAGGCAGAGGTGTACCTATAGTATACCCACATTTCACCAGTTATGTTTAAATCCCATGTAATGTGGGGCGAGCCTATTGCCATCAACCGGGAACAAATCCAGGCTGGGCTGCTACTGAAAAATTCCTGATAAAAAATCCAATACAACCCAGTACCTCATACTCAGGCCGCAGGAATCCACTGGATGCGAGAAGCACAGAACAGGTCAAAGTGGAGGTGCTCAGAGGAGGACTATGTCCAGCATTGGACGTCTTTCGGCTGAAATGATGATGATGAGTATGAGGCAACGCTCCGAATCAGAAGGACTTTAAGGGAAAATTTTGTGACCAGAAGACCAGCAAGGCAGTGAATCAATTTATTAATCAAACTGATATTATATTTCAGGTGAATCCGGCTATGTCTCGACACAAACCAGAGCTCAATGGCATCATACACTCTGGAGAAATATGTGAACGACAACCAGAAATATAAGTAACAGTCGTGATTATTAAGGTAAGTCTTAGTTTTAAGATAATGTAATTCTAACAAAATGTAGAAATTTAAATAGTCTAAATATTTTTTTTTTTTTTTATATACTTGTTGTGGGTTTGGTTGGCAAATAAAGTTACAACTGGGCACAAAAGATTTGAAAAAGTTAATTATATTTATAATAATAGCCCATGTCATAAGTACAAATAATATAAAAAAACAAAGAAAAAAACTTAATGTCTAATTAAACTTACTGATGGACTTTTGGCTTATATATTAAGGTTCTTATGTGAACAAATATTTCATTTGAATAAGAACCTTATCCTCATACAAATATTGTTCATATTTATATGAAATAGTTACTTTACAAAGTAAAGTCAAACTGCAGTCTGTGCATCTCAGCCCAAATATAAGATTAATCTTACATTGGCATCAATACAATCAATCATTGATACCTCAATCTTTAATTACGATGTCAAAAAGTCTTCTTCTGGATGCAACACATTTTTTAACTAACGTCCCTGATCCCAGTGTAGTGGACAAACAGTGTAAGGACGTTTGCCCAGTTATCCGTTTCCGGTTCGTATAACATTTTTCGTATAAATATTGTACGAACCGTATACGCATGAGTGCACAAACGTCCATACAAACCGGATCAGAAACGAACACGAATAGATTATGAACCAGATACGGGTATGTGGGAAAACGCCCTAAGTCCGTGCAGGACTTCCACATTCTCATTTTGATGACGAATCTGATATTTTAAAGACAAAAGAAGTTTGCCGTTGATTAGCGCCTTCTTCAAACAGCTAGCTTTTTTGATCTGATTTTTTTTTAAACCAAGGAATGGAGGTTTTATTGATTTTCTTGGAGGAGTCTCCTTGTTCTTGTTCATTCGTTATTCATGTTTATTAGTATCTGCATGCTTATTAGTATGGTCGGACTCGAAGGGATCCTTTTAGGCTCAATTTAAATTGCCGCGGAACGGAATGAGTTTTTTTTTGTACAAAGCGTAATGAACTTTATGTCGATGGTGTAGCGTACAAACTAGATTCGCGTATCACGCACGTTTTCTGGAAAATTCTTGCGCATTCTCGATAATTCCCGCAGTTACAAGCTGTAGTTTGTTCGTTACACAATTGACATAAAGTTCATTTTGCTATGTACAGTATAGTTACAAAAACTCGCTTCCATTCCGTTCTGTGGCAACGTAAATTAAGACTTAATTTAAAAAAATACGCGGTTATCGCATCGCAGCGGCACGCATTTTTTTAATGATATTATTTTATGAACCATAATTATAAAATATTATTTTACGAGTTTTCGTACTATTCCATAGTTTGATATGGAGATAGACTTACATGGAAACAATATTGGCTAAGGCTTAGAAGCCCTATCTTGTAATGATGTATCTTTTATTGAGTAACCATGTCCGCTCCGTTTTCACAAAGTAATTCCCTTTCAAATTCAAATTCATTTATTGTTTATCACAGGTAAAATATTAGTTCTTATGAGTTCAAGCTTCCACTTTTATTCTGGTCGGCTCAGTTCAAAATCAAAAATCATTCAATTCATCAATCAACTAGGCTGAGAATCAGCACTTTTCGAACGTTAAAATTACATAGACAGTCCCCCAAAACGCCCGCCCTTCACCACTTTAGCAGCTTTAGCTGCTACGAAGAAGTGGCGCAACAAACTCCCAAGCCGTACTGCTTTCTGTTGCAGTTCGAAAAACTTGATTCTAAACCTTAAAACAATACAACATAATTTACATTACGCAACACAAAACATTACATTAAATTATTTGCCATATTTATGTCCCATATTGTTAGCTAGCACTAGCATACGCCAATATACCAACAATAAAAACTTCCGAAATTAAATTTATTTTTCACTTTTTTTTTGTGTTTTTTTTAGAAGTCGTTTGTTTTTTTTTGTAAAAAGTTTTTATTTTTCACTTTTTAGTTGTGGTATCTACCTCACACAAATTCGAATACCACTACCTGTTATGTAAATAACAGTGACGGAGCAACTAAGACGTAATTATTGAAGCTAACTCAAAAACTACGCAAGTAAAGTTAATAAAATTTATATGGGACCACCTCTAAAGCATGACCTACCAAACAAAAAAAGAATCATCCAAATCGATTCATAATTGGCGGAGTAATCGCGTATCATACATACAAAAAAACAAAAAAAAAAACATATAGACGAATTGTTCTCAGTTCGTCGTTTTTTGTTTTCCTCCTCCTTTTTGAAGAAGTCGGTTAAAAAACCATCGGAAACACGAAACAAAGTTAATTCTGGAATTCTATTTCATTTGTTTTGGTGAGTTTTTCCTGCTCCTCCTGCATCTTCTGAGTGGCCTGATTGTTAATGTTACGTTGTTTTTAGATTTCTTCCACTTACACTGGTGCAAGGTGCACCAGTGTAAGTGGAAGCTTCGTTTACGTCAAGTATTGGTAGCCCAGAAAAAAAACTGGTTTTCACGTCGTACATTTTGTTTAGCCGAAATCAGCTGCGGAAACGTGTCCAGTGCAGACTGCCAATCGGCAAACGTAGTTGGACACTCAGAGACTAGACGGGGCGAAGATCTTTGCAGGGTGGCTAGTGGCAGCTGAAATAGTGTGAGAGATAGAGGATTGAGTTACATGACATGAAATTGAAGAGGCTTATCTGTATTACATTTGTGATCAATGGAACCAGCGGCAGCGACTGCGCTTGACGACAGTCTGGTTGAATATTGATTTGCGTTACGGCAATTACTTTGAGGTCGTAAGGTTATCAATTTATCATACAGCTATTGCGGATGTGGTAAATAACTTTTGGGGTACATAACAAGGCCAGGGTTGCTCAAATCCAGTTTGAATTTAAATTCCACTTGTAAAAGACCCGATACTTAGTTACAGTTTTATTTACATTTGTATTCATAACGAAATCTTTCGAATTATGTTTGCTTCTTTGATGATTTCTCAGGTAAGTGATCGTTGTTTTTTTTTTGTGTCGATAATATTCAAATTAGGATCCAAATATTGCTACATCATTGTTATCAAGGATGTTTTTTACTTAACTTATGCGAAAGTGTTAGGTATATTCATGTAGTTTGTGAACCAGCTCCGTCAGATCTCCCGAAAATCTGGGAGACTGGTTTTTGTTTTATAATTTCACGGGTTCTGAAGATATTTATTGCTCATCATCATCTTCATCATCTGTCGCATCATTATTAAGCTAAATGCACCAGATCAACTTCATTTTGTGATATCATTCTCTATATAACTTCTACACGTGCTGTCGAAACTCGTAAACTGCATAATAATATAATCATGATTCACTCAAACGTTTTGGCGGCATTTCAATCTGAAGCCTTTAGCAGTTAAACTGGCCATTAATGTCGTCTCCCAAAGCTAGATGGCGATGGCGTGACTCACTTAGAAACAAAGACTGATAGTATTTTGTTTTGACGACTATATACTACTGCTGATAGTCCTCAAGGGATCTCGCGCACTAGACGGCCACGACTCCGGCCATTTGTGGCCGTCTATTGGTATTCTATGGTGTGCGGTTGGCCATTGCTTGTTTACGACCGTTGTGAGTGTGCGATTCTATCGGCTTCTATAGTTTACCCGGTCGCGGTCGTGGTCGTGGCCGTCTAGTGTTCGAGATCCCTAAGATTAGTTAAGACGTATCTGCGCTGTACTTCATTCAATCTTTATCTTAGTCGGAAGTTATCGGTTGTGGAATGATAACACCTGAAAAATAAAAATAAATAGATATCAGCGGGGTGACTGCGTAACACAGTAATAATTCAGATTGTGTTTGAAACTGTTTTACATAATTAGGGTGTTAAATAGTACTAAGAGAAGGGTTATCCAAGCCGACCGAACACTATAGGAGAACATACATACTTTGACCTAGTTAAGCGCGGGCAAAACTATGCTGCTTAAGGGAACAATACCCGATTGAACTAAAGATAATTCGCGTGCAAACGAATATATGCTAGTGAAAACGCCAAAGGATTTAATCAAACAATCATGAAAGAAGTAAGACTGAATAATGACTAAATGACTGAACTTCAAAACAGATTTATCTATACTGTAAACCAAAAACAACAACAAAGCTGAAACGAAACCAAGAATCTATTGCCTGAAGCCAGAACGCCTGAACACTCGACAACAATAATGTGCATAGGTACCTATGCACATTATTGTTGTCGAGTACACAATTTTCTCACAAAATTCCAAACTTTTCAAGGTCCCATATAAGTCGCCTCCAATTTCAGCCTACCGAAATAGCAAACCCTTTCCGAGGTTAAAAATACTTTTAGAATTTTTCTACATGCGATAAATAACATTCTTCTAACAATAAATGACAGGGGTCGAAGATTAAAATTTTCTCAAGTTAGCAACACGACGACAAAAAAAGATTGATCTCGATTAGTGCAACATTTTGAATCATCTCATGATTAAAATGCGATGGAAATGTAATCTTGCTGCAGTCGTGTAGTAGTGCACAGTTCATTGATTGACCTTAATCTGAGTCCATGTTCTTGTAGTCATGCCCATTGTGCAGGGAAGTATTATACAATTTTATATACGTACTAGAATTTACCTTCGTTCTACTTTCTTGCATTTCAGATGCTTACTGTCAAGTTGAATGAAACTCTCTTTGCTAAACAATCCATTTCTGCTAGATTCTCATCATAATTTTGAAGATTTGCCCAAGAGGTTTTGCCAAATTCTAGTTTGACGAGAGATTTGACTCCAAATATGTAACTTTGTCTATCTTCATACCTGTGGAATTTAATTAAGAATTCTAAGTAGTGTTGCCTTTGATATACATTAATAGTTAATGTCTGTTAGCGAGATTTTGAGTTTGTTAGGCTTCTCATTGTGTGAGTTGTGTTTATGTACCGTGTGAGTTGTGTTTATGTACCTAGATGATTCTTTTATTTTGGCCTGAATGTATAATATTAAATAAGTAAGTCTGTATCTAAGTGTGATGAATTTCGTGCAGAAACAGTTGATTATTTTGGTTACCAAATGTGATCTTAAGTTACGAAAACACTATCAAAACCTTACAGTCTCCCGAGATTCCGAAAGTGCAGTGAGTTCACGTTCTGCTCAGAATGCGACATAATTTTCCTAGCGCGTTAGCCACGCGCTGTAGAAACTTTGAACTTGATAACGATGCATTGCTCCGAAGTCCACCACCTGAAACAGTAAACCCGTCATGTAAATAAACCTGTTAGTATCCATAAAATACTACACTTTATAGATATAGGTCAATCGATGATGGAAAAATTATATAAAAAGTTAATAAGTTAAGCGCAGTTGGAGGTTCTTATCAAAGAATTCGATAAAAAATAATGCCACTAAATATGAAAATGGCGATGATAAAAATAAAAATGGCCTTCGTTTTTTGTTATGTCTTGTTATTCAATTAACTGATAAAAATAGCACCACACAAAACGTCGACTTAGAAAAAAAACCGTCAAAACAATGTCAATAACTCAATAGATCATATAACGAGGAAACAACGAATCAGCAAACTAGTACTCACATCTTTATTACAATCGTGAGAAGTTTCTGCCCTGCTATCGGCCGCGCTGAACGTGTGCAAGATAATCCAGCGATGTAACGTGCAGCGTGACGTAATACAGTACGGTGAAAACGAGAGTGTTTGGAGTCGCCATACGAATATACGCCTTATGCCGACTAAGATCCATTCAGGTGGCGCGGCCGTGACAATGCGCGCGACTGTCGGCGCGGGGCGCGGGGCTCGCCGCAAAAGTGGGTCGCTCGCGACGTGTACAGTCAAGTTCAAGGCCACACACGGAGGCAATGGGGCGCCGATCGCCCCTAGATGGCGTTGCGTGAATCGTTCGAAGTTTGAAAATTTTGCGAGCCCGGGGGTGCGGTGCGGGGCGCGGGTCTGAGCTGCGGGAACGAATTTTCGGTGCAACACACACTACACGACGCTGCACTCGTGTACCGAACGTCGCCACGCGCAGTACTTTCGCGCAGCACTAGATCCAGACTTCTAAGCTAACCTAGACATACAATAACAAGCCGACATGGACTGGATGGAGATGGAGGATGTGGTTCGTACATTTGATATTTTATTTTTAATCCTATACATTATTTACCGGCGTTTCCATCGTGGAAATATGCCGGTTTTTTTGTAAACTGAATTTTGCCTTGACCTAGGCTAACATTTTATCAACTGCTACACGGCTGCCGAATATTTATCGCATTGGTATTATGTTTCCTCATGTTGTGAAGTTATTAATGATCCTGGATACCTAAATGTTTTATGCTAAAATCTTGCAGTACACTTAAAATTTTTTTTTTTTTTTTTTCGATTTAGTGATCTTTTTTTTAAAAGTGATTTGAATAAAATTGTGGCCCGTGCATTTATTAGCTTAAATGCATATGTATTGAAAAATCATAAATAACTTATATTTCCAGAAGTAACGTTGACCTAACTTTTAGAAAATGTACAGTAATATAATCGTCTCCAATGAGAACATAAATTACGTGAACTCCAAAGTTTCTGAAATTTTCGCCGACATTTTGTTGGTCCAACTTGTTTTCTCATGCATTACTCTTCTAAACCCTACATAACTATAGTCTAATAAGCATATATTCTATATATAGTTTCCAAAATTCGAATGCGGTAGGCTCGGTCCCAAACAACTCGACACGTAGAGCGCGGAGTGCCCGACCTGCCCCAACCCGTGATCGATCGCGCCGCCTACCATTACCCGCCTCTAACTGTTGTGCCTTGTGCGTAGCGTCTATTTTCTCAACGCTAGAAGAGAAAAAATCTCTTCGCACATTTTGTCTCAAGCTTTTCCGCTGTCATTCTTCTTGATTCATCTAACGGTGTTTTAATGCAATATTACAGTCGATTAATTTCTGGGCCGGGTTTTTACCCAATATGTTATTTCCTTCCTTTTTTCTTCAAGGAAAGATATGCAATGTTGATAGTACTGGCGTAAAATTTTTCAGGCAGTAAAATGCATTTTAGTAGTCACACAAAATTTCCATATCTTGTATTTAGAAGGTCTTTAAAAGTATTTAGAGCCGAAAGCAGTACCTTATATCCCAAAAATATGTACATATTGAATTATCTTTTCGGTCCTTGATTTTGGGATTGATCATAGTGCTTGCATTTTTATGTATGCGCGGGAAACTTTTAAATATATTTTTTCGCATGTTGAATAATCTTGTTCGGGTTGATACCGAGCCTCGTTTTTATCGCGAGAACGTATAATGGCTTCTTTGATGCGCTCTGTATTATTAATAGTCTCTGAGTTATGTCAATAAGTTTCTTTGTTTGTCTGTTCCTTTTGCTGTGTTAAGTTTAGGTCTACCTCATTGGTATAATTTGGAGTATTACGACAGGGATTCCTTTTGATTTCTTATTGGCTCTTTGATCCGTTTTCTTTATCATGAATTGTCTCAAAAGCCCAAGTTGAATTCCTAAGAATGTCATAACTATTCCTCAAAAATTTTATAAATATTAAGATCACAGTTTTGAGACAAAAGAAAGTGGTCTGTATACTTTTGTAGCGATTACTCTATCTAATCATTTTTGGTTGCAACGTGATGCATACGTTGGTGATATAACGTGGCCTTGACTGGACTTATCGGCTCAATCTTTCCATGCACTGACACATATTTTTAGCAGCATTAACTCTTTTAAAAATTAATTGAGTACTAAAAGATTGTTTTTATATTATAAAATGTAATAATTGGTTATCAGGGTCTAAATTTTGAATTCTATCATTTGCTTCTTCGAAACTGTCTCGTGATGTTCCATTTCACACTCCACGATAGTTTTCAACTACTTCTGTTTGACTACCATTATTTTTTCCTTGCCCTATTCCCTATGTAATACTACAGCAGCACGATGCAATAATTAAACAGGCCGTAACTTTTTTATCACGTGTTCTAGCTACTGTTCGTCCTGCAAGTTCAGTTATTACAAATATTTATGGGCAAACAAGTAATGAAATATTTTTATTCAATCTGCCTATATGCAATTTTTTAAACCAAATCAAAAAGTCTTAGATTTCCGTTAATAGATAAAATAGGCTGTCATGGGTTTTGCCGATAGAAGTGAAAACTTTACACAATGAAATAACGGTGTTTTTTCAAAATTTGTTTAATGTAAAATGTTATAATTTGTAAATAGAAATTATTAACATTATTTTATAGTCTGGTTTTCACATCTATCGACACTCCAAGCAACAACAATCGTAACACGTCATACTCAGAGCTACATTAAAGGTACTGATAACATTAGCATGTCGGTGACGTGAACCCATAAGATTTTCCTCTAACAAAAATCGCTCAACGCGCCTGAAGAAGTTTTCACTTCAAAAAACGTGTTCGGTCGGGGGATCCCCGTCAGGAGCGAAGTTCCTTCTCACGTGTGTAAAACAAAAACAAATTTTCGCAGCGGCCATCTTGGATTTAAATTTTTACCTCACTATCGGCTTTAGCACCCTTGATAACTATGAAAACGACACCCATGACGTAAAATTTGAAAATTTTGCACCCGCCCTCTTGGATTTTCATTTTGACTTCACTATCGGCTTTAGCACCCTCTAAAACCTTGGAAACAATACTCATGCTGAAAAATTTGAAAATTTTGGCAGCCGACCTCTTGGATTTTTATTTTGACCTCACTATTGGCTTTAGCACCCTCGAAAACCATGAAAACTATAACCATGATGAAAAATTTGAAAACGTTCAGAGCCGCCACCTTGGATTTACATTTGGCCAAAATTCACAGTTTCTTTCTCTCTCTCTCTCTCTCTCGCAGTGCAGTATACTCGGGCCGATCTGTACGACTTTATCCCACGAAACTGTAATCACTTTCCTTTTTTCTTATGTTTCTTTTTTGCCGGCGTTCTTGTTCCTTCTCTTTTTCTTTCTCTTTGAATTAGAAGAAGACGGTCGCAAGTTTTAACACGCTTAAAGCGTTATAAATTCTGCCAGTTTACAGCCGTCTTAAAGAACTTCGATCCAAAAACTTCTCAAGTCACTTTTTTTTTTAACGGTTTTATGCCACTGCACAGCATGTCGGTGACGCGAATCCATAAGTTTTTCCCGTACCAAAAATCGCTCAACGCGCCTAAAGAAAATCTCAATTCAAAAATATTTTCGCCGAAAATTATGTATATGTCGTAAGGAAATGTATAGTTGTGAGAAGACGTAATAAACAAGAATATTCGACAGCTACCGTGATTTCGTGGTATCACTAGGGATTTCGTGAGATCCCTGGTATCCTCATTTCCCTGCGACATATACGTACTTAGATTGGTACAAAAATGGTATGAATAGTTAATTACTCCAGTTAGTGGCTATATATTAACAAAACAGTTTGCATTCGCATATCTTTAATTAATTGCAATGATACTTTGATATCAACCGACCTTAGGTTACAAGACTACTGGTCACGGGCAGGGCAGGTTTCAAAGATAATAAAATAATTAGTTTATGTTAATGCTTCCGCGATCAGTTTCGATTGTAATCCTTTATCATGATTGCATTATTTGAAAACTGCCCTCAGACCCTTCGTGAATGATCTGTCTGTTTTAAAATTTCCACCTTTATCTTGCCTTAACGACAATTACATAATATCATATCAGACAGTGCAGTTTATTAGTCACGCAATTTACATAGATCTGTGATCAAATTTGAGTAACGAGTAATGCGGCGGGCCTTGGTGAAAAAACGTGATGCCTATCGTCACCTTTTGGAGATGTTTTAGCGTCTAGTCTAGACCGATAGGTGCATTAAGATTTCACACTAACACAGCGGCACACCGTAGATAAAAAGCTGGCGGAATGCGATATGCAACGTTAAAAATACTCGATTATCGCGTCGGCGGCAACACAGTCCCTGTACCAAAAGACCAAAAAGTAATGACACCAACAAAAATTTCATAGTTGATGCAGTTCGGTAACTATTGCTGCTCCACTTAGGCGCACTGAAGTAGAAGGCTTCTAAGGCCGAGCAATATGCGTGTAACACACCAATGTTTTCGGCGTATTCGAATAATTGACTATGGGTGGAGTGAGGCGGGAGTGAGGGGGGGCTCGAGCGGGAGATTTGGCTGTTGGCCTTGACAATGAACCGGCGGCGCGCACACAAGTGCGATTTTATTTGTATTTGAAATACACGCACTCACACAATTAGGAGCTGTTCCACGAATTGTCTCCTCCCACACAATAAAATATTAGGGCTACCTTAGGTAAATGATTAATGTTCAGTACACAGGAAATCTGATCAGGAATTGAACAATAACCCGAGATCAGGTCCTTTTTTGTTCAATTATATGTTGAATTCAAAATAAAGCTGAAATAGTTGAATCTGTTTCGCTCAAGCTCTTTAAAATCTGCAATGCAACCTACCTCCTATCGTTTGACAATTAATTCATTAATCGGTGCCTAACGCTAAATTCAAATAGCGTTTTATACTATCCTGGCTATAGCATATATTCCATTAAGTGTATGCCTTGTTAATTGCCAGATAGCCTAAATAACCATGGACGAGAAAGGATTTTGTAGAGGTTGACACGCAGGAAATATTTCTCCAAGTGCAGTATTTAGTATGTCATGTGCTTCAGGCACAGAGCCAACCCTACCTTCAAAAAAGCTAACAAATTCTGTCTGGCCCGGCGCGCCGTCGCCGCGTGCCTGCCCTAAGACAACCTATACATAGACAGCCTAGGGCCCGACGGGATGTTTATCGATAATGCCAAAAGATTCCCCACTAACAAGTCCTGAGTCTGGCTTGTGTTGCATTACTGTACATACTCGTATAGCCTGCTGTTTGCGTATTCAATTTGGGCTTTTGGAAATGTTAACATTCCCAAATTTAGCTTAAGCAACTTTGATATTTCTGGAATGGTTCGATCCTGATTTCGGATAATGAATTATATAATTCATACATGATGTTTCATAAAAAATATAGGTACAAAATTTTAGCGGCGATAAATTATCTGATAAAGCAGTAGCTTCAGTAAAAGAATTAGGTAATTGGATTTATACAATTAAATTGATTAATTATTATTTTGTAGAAAGTCAGAGTTGGCAACAGACCCCAAGGACACTGTCTCATATTGCGCTAGACGGAATTATTTATATATCCTACAGGTACAAATTAACCACATAAGTAGGTATGAAGGTATATATAGTCACGTTTTTGTCTGTCTGCTTTACCTTTTGTCTATGATCATTATAACTCTTTTTAACTGTTTCTTTGTTACACATTTAACTGATCTAGCTTCAGTTTTTTGTTCATTTAGATTCCTGGCGTGTAGTTTTGGTGCTTCGTTTTTAAGCTCGTATTGTTTCTTTGATTTTGTAGATTCCGGATAGGATTTCGTCCAGCGGATTCACTTCTATTTGGTCCGAATGAGTAGCAAAAACATATGAATATATATTTTTTAAATAAAATTTATAGTTTGATTTGCGTCGATTATTAGTTTTGGTTTCTGAGTTTTTTTTTTTTTTTTCAGTAAATAGGCTACCTGTACTGTTATCCTGATAAATGGTTACGGATGATGATTAAAATAAAACCTGCTTGAAAATAAAATCGGTATTCATTGGTGGTAACTAATGGTGATTACCTTGAAAACTGTGTTTTAGACACGTGTATGGATTGACGATTATTACCTAAGAACGTCTCTAGGCCAACCTGTCTATAGCCACGTCGTTCGGTCCACACTTTTTTCTTGCCATAGTCGCAGGACTATGCCAAGAAAAAAGTGTTTCAGCTTTTGTAATTGTTCAAATATATATATAATTATGGTTATAAAACAAGCTTGCGTAATTTGTTTACCTGGATGATTGGCCTCCTAAGGATTACGAAGTTCATTAAAAATATTGGCTCTGACATCGATATAAAAGTTTTCAGTAAGTAAGTAGGTATGTATGTAGGTACTTATGTCTATCTCTTCCAGCTTGCTAATGCCCAAGTCCATGTTGGGCGAACCCGTTCCTCGGCTAACGTGTTTGCTGTTTCTTTCAATGAAAAAACGTATAAAGGCTCCCGTAGATAGGCGCGACGCGATTCTGGTAGAACAATTTCCATGAAGTTTTCATATAATTTTTTCTACTAGAGTCGCGTTGCGCCTGTCCGCGGGCCCCTTTATGGGCCTTTTTGTGTGATTTGCGCGTATTGCTGTGACTCATCTTGTTTCTTTTCTTAAATCTTCTAATAGGTAGGCAGGTTTTTTTTTAAATTTCTGACTCAATCGAGATAAAACTTACAGTGGGCCTGAGGCCTTCGACAAAGTGACATTCTATCAGCGATAACGATGATGGAAAAGGCAAACATATATAGGACTGACATAAACTATCGAAAAGCTTATATCAATTTTGTTGAAAGTCGTTGTGAAACGCTTTCGAAGCGATTGTCACTTGTCTAGGCCCTCTGAACTGGAGGAGAGAGCTCGTGATAGAATTCAATGGAAGCAGCTAAAAGCAGCTTTTTTTAGAGGGGCTTTGCCAAGAGGCATGCTGAATTGAAAGACGTACTTTAACAACAGAGTAAAACAATTAATAATAGGTACCTAAAGAGCTTATAAATAAAAAACTCGATCTATTGTTCTGTGTATTTTGTTTTCTTTTCCATTTTATCTCTTGTAATGAAACTCATTCTAATGTTAGTAATTATCTATTACGCAGCAAAACAAGCGATAAATATTATTTACAATAATTAGAATAATAAAGTTAACACATCGTTATTCATAATGAAGTAACTTAGTCTCTGCGTAAGATTACGATTTATTTCAATGGTAACAGCAAAAATTTTGTCTTAAAAGCGTGCATAATATTTATAACTTAGAATTAACAAATTATCATTGTTTGTTGCTTTAAAAAAGGAATTAAAATGTTCGATAGCGTTCAAAACATAGCGATTGCGCGCTCGACCAATGGCGGTCGCCGTCCCTTGGCAGCGGTTCAGGAAAATTAACGTTTTACCTTTATTCGTCGGTTTGTATGCGAAGGGACCAATCTGAAAGGCGGTTAGCACGTGGCGAGTCGTTGGGCGGCGCATGCGTGAATCGTGAACATTGGTGGGGCGTCGAGGCGTGGCCTGCGTGTACGCAATGCGTGCGCACAGTGCGTGCGAGTCGCTCAGCGCGCAGCAAGCTTTTCCTTCATTGCGCTCCACAAAATACAAACAATTTAAATAAAATGTACAAAGTGCATTGAACTCCAATGTTTGTGCACAAGTGCTGTGATTTGTTTTTATAAGGGCTTAAGATGTGTGCAGTAGAGGATACATGGTTGTTCTCGAATATAGCCACTACGTTGGAAATGATCGAATCTTCTCACAATGTGAGTACTGAAGCCTGCACAAGTTTGGTAGATGCATTGTATTTTATGGGTGAATCATTTGTGTTATTGAGAAAACACGGGTTTTGGGCGTTAGCATGTCTTCGTTTATTTGTGCAATAAATCATTACGTAAAGTTTGGATGTATCAGCAGTGGATTGAACTCGAGTGCCCGTGTTCGAAGTACTTCTAAGTTAATTATTAAGTTCTACACTTTTTTTGTGTATGTATTATAAAATACAATCCATCATCGTTCATCACATATCTCTGTATGTTTGGAAAGAACGCTTAGCATTGTGTAAATAGCATTATGTACTATGATAGTACTCAAATAAAAAAAAAAGATAGCTTGCTGTTCTTGTTAGGATAGTGACAAAATGTACGTTTTCAATTATTGATCTCTGACCTAAGTAGGTATAATTAAATTGGAATAAAATAATGACGACAAATAAATATAATAACGAATGTCTTTACACGTGATTTCATGATAAGTACAATTGTTTATATTTACTTGATACCTACTAGATACAATGTTCGTATAAAGATAAATATATTAATACTGAAATAGTTAAATTATCATTTACAAAGGCCTTATTGTCAAATGGTAATGTATGTAAAAGTCTGGCAACAAAAAGTCCCTAAATTTATTTATTTATTAAAACGTTATGCACAAGTAAAAACAAAAATACTGTACAAAGGTAAAATTGCATGGTCAAACCTCTCGAAAGCTTCAGGTAAATCCAAAAAAAATTCATATATATTTGGAAAATTATAAGTTGTACAAGAAATGACGATCCTAAACCTATTTTTCAAATTCAGATAGCTAGATCATTTTCCCTAATGTTTCGCTCCAAAACCAAAATATTTCTAAACTTGCTCACACCTACGTATTATGTCGGCCAAATAAAATTCTGACAATTCTGACGTCCCCAATTTTCTAATCTAAGGACCAAACTGCATCCAATATTGCAAGTTTAGGACCCTAAATTCACAATTTAAATATGAAGTGAGCTCGGAAGTATATCTACAAATATAAACAGTGTTTATATTTGTATACCTACCTACATCACGAGATAGACGATAATACATGAAACTGCATTTTGTTTGTCTTTTCAATGTCAAATGGGCGTTGAACTGCATTCAGTCAGTACCTACTCGTAAATACTTGTTGCGCTTTTTATCTAAATATTCCGGTTGTAAGATGACCGACTCAGATAGTTTCTGTTTTAAATAATTATCTATTAGCAGTGTTTTTATATGTTTGAAATAGATTTGTTTTTTTTTTCTATGTGCTTAAACTAGCTTTCCGGTGGTTTTTGCTGTTGATCTGGATATATAGGGGTAATTGATTATTTAGGGCAGTGTTTTTCAATATTTTTGAATTCGCGACCCCTTTAGAAGTTAACAAATTCTAGCGACCGCCTAGGCTCTAGGGTCATCCTTCTGACTGAATTTGTATTTTTAGTGTGAAGTGTAGGAACTAGAAACACTTGCCTTTTTTCTTTTGTCAATGACCCCCTGAGTAAGGCTTCGCGACTCCCCAAGGGGTCGCGACCCTCAGGTTGAAAAACACTGATTTAGGTCAATTTATTAATTACTTCATTATTTATTTATTCACCGCAATCTAATTAAAATTCATTAATAATTTATGTTTTGCCCTTAGTATTTTAAATATAATAATAATCATCATCGTCATCATTTCAGCCGAATGACGTCTCTTGCTTGATTTAGGCAAATGAAATACAACCTTGAATATTACAATTGGATAGAAAAAAAAAGAAAGGACTTAGCCTGCTATTGAATTTAAATGAAGGGGCAATTCAATGCAGGTTAAGTATTTTCTTTTGAAATTATACCTAGGAATATTTTTCAATTTCTTTTTCGTCTGTTTTAAATTTTTACAGATTTTCTAAACTGATCGTTTAAATATATCTCTATGGAAATCTATGGTTCACCCAGTTTACAACGTGACAATATCAAATGTTACAGAGTCGATAGTGTTAGCGTTGTTCCAAAAAAATACGTTGTGTAATGTGACGTCACAATCCATTGGAAAATCTTTGAAGTTCTTTCTAATCTGTGTTTTCAGTTTTCAAATCCTTCATAGCGTTCTTAAAACGATTGTTAAGTAATTCTTAATTGAAATGTATGATTCACCCAGTTTGCAACGTCATCATCTTGTCCCATGTAACTTGGGGTCTGCGCCTTATTACGTTTTTTTCTTCTACTGTCTCTATCACTCTATCATTCATTCACTCACTTTTTCTTTCCTATCATCCCTAAAACATTCCACCCATCTTTCCTTTGGTCTTCCTCTCCGTCTCCATCCATCAAAATTTACCTATATTATTCACTATTTTAGATACATGTGTTTCATGCCTCCTCATCACATGCCAAGACAAACTATTCCCTTTCGACTTTTCTGTAACCGGCACCACTTTCCAACTTCCTCTATTATACTTACTCATTTCTTACTATATCGAGTCTTGTCACTCCACAGACATACATCTCAACATTCTCGTTTACAACGTACCTAACAATATCAAATTGTATCGACGCAGAAGTGTCTGCGTTGTCCCAGACAATGGCAGTGTATGTGTTATTACGTCACAATTCATTGGACACGTGGGTAGTCTTTGCATTTATTTCTTATCTTTACTTGGAATTTTCAAATACTTCACAGCGTTCTTAAAACCATTGTAAAATATTTCTTCATTAAAATCTATGACCCACTCAGTTTGCAACGTAACATTATCAAAATGATACCGGGCATCGGTATCATTTCAGTGTGTCAGCTTTGTCCCAGACAATGAAAGTTCTTGTGACGTCATAATTCATTGCCTAGGTTTCATCAGTGCAAGTATCTCTTACATAAATTAATGTACAACTTGAGATAAATGACGGTCTCAAGTATATTATTACAAATGTAGGTAAGGATTATAATGTTTTTAACAAGAGAATGAAATATGGCCATAATGGTTTTAAGTATTAGGTATGTCAACAGTTATATCGTGTGACCTTTACTTTAGGTATAAAAACAAGGTTTTATAAAATAAGAAGTGAAAAGGATTTTTGAGGATTGAATAATGTCTGCTCAAAAAAGACTTTTAACCACATGGTTTAAAATGTGATGTCTCTATTTTGTTCTTTTCGGGCGTTTATTTTGTATCACGAAGTAGTTGATTTGTGTGATTGTGCCATTTGTGCGTCTCTACAAATCAAGCAATTAATCTAAAAACTGATGCTCTTAGCGGAGACGATACGGCATATTCTAAAGATTCTACCCCTTCTCGGCCGTTTGGCTCTTTACTTGTATTTGGATTGCTTACGTTATTTTTGAGAGATCGACTCAGATAGAGTCCAAATCTGTCCTGTACAAACTGCTCTCTAGATTTTTGCCCCAAAATCCAGGCAGATAAATGTCTGTTTTATGTCAGACGTAAATTTATACTGGTATATTTGGAACCAGTTGGTTTGCCTCTCTTTCGGATGAAAAAGTCCCCAAACTAATATCTTATTAAGTAATTAAATACGAATAGCCCAGAATCTTGTCTGGGCAAAAAATTGTGTAAGTAATATACCTAATAAGTATTCTACTTTCGTTGTTTTCACATGAGGTAAAGATGCTCTTATATGTGTTGAAAGGTTTGATACAAAATGAGGACGTGTCTCGAGAGGCAAGAGAGAAAATATTGTCTGGTTATGTTGATATTTGCGTCACATCCAGCATTGTTTACCCCCGACCATTTTGGTCGCAAAATAATCTCGAAAACGCATTGCGTCATTTTATGTAACAGAGCGACGAGCTTTGAATTATTTAATAACAACGGTGGTTGACCGTCCTGTCCAATAACGCATAGGATTCCCAAATCGGGGACAAAACGTGCGTCTGCTTGATGAAAAAACGTTGTTTGTTGAAGCTGATACGCATTGCGCACACGCTGTAAGTACATTCTGGTCTAGTGATTTGTGTAGACGAAGTAGTGGTGCGGATGAGGCGTCGTTTTTCCGCGGGCTGCGCGGCGCGGGCGGGCGTCGGTGCCGTGCCGTAGGTCGGGCATAGTGTCGATGTCCGCGCAATGTCACCCCGCGTCGAGATATTCGGCCCCCACCCCGCCCGCTCCCACACCCTGCCTCGCCTTGTTCGTATCATTTCCGATCCGAATTTTTGTGGCCTCTCTGGTTTTGATTCGCTTTTTGTAAGTTCCTCGAGCTGGATGGAATCTGCTTCGACTTCGATCTTTTAATCGCTTTCGTTTGAGCTTGTTCTCGAATTGATATCTGGTAATTTTGTGCTCATAATTTTTTTTTTGCATTGGACATGTTAAAATATGCTAAACCGCAGGCCCCTGTTGGGTTAGGTCGTGATTATATAACAGCCACGCGGCATTGGCAGGTGCTAGCAAATCTTGCGATCGTCCGCGTGATATTGGGCGATGTCGGTCGTCGACCCCTCGCTATCTGCGTTATTTAGCCCGGCTCAATGTCGGCGCAATGTCGAAACTCACTCGAGTTCACGGACCGAGGCGCGAGACGCGTTCCTCACCCAACTGTGTTGTTCGACCGAATTTTTATAGACACTTACACATACATTGTAGATAGTATCGATTCTAGGTATTTCTGTTCTAATAATGGGCTTGTGTAAGTAAATATCGTAATTACATACACATACGTACTGCGTTATGCTGTCTATTGGGGCAACCTGTCTACCTGTAAAAACTATAATTAAAGGTATTACACGTGTACCTACTTCCAGTATTGACTGTTATTATAAAATAAGAAGCATCATAAAAGGAAAAATATGTGCCTGGAATTTGAACATATTCCTACTGCTCCAGTCAAGTCTAGGCTTTCGCTATGTGGGTGTAGCCGTAAAGGTGCCTAGATGACGCATATGCTTTCAGACTTTTCGTTCAAAGCCAGACATAGGATATGCCATGCGATACCCCATAGCATGGCATAGTATACCGTGGCTCGCACTCGGTCTCTGGGCTGTGGGTCGCCGCGACCTCGGTCGCGCGGAAACCGCGCCGCGGTCAAGGCCGATGTCTAGACGCACCCTCCGCCCGCGCATCCCCGCCCCTGCAACCTCCTCCCCACCCTACCGATCCAGACCACACCTTCATACTACCTATTTTTACCTCCACTCCCGAATTTGCCTGGGCAAAGCTTCACAGCTCACTGGATCCTGACCTGCCCAAACATACATACTATCTGTTACAATGGTTACACATCTCCGCTTGAGATAGGTTATGATTAGATACAGTTAAACAGTATAATGACGAATTCCGAATTTGAATATTAAAAAAAAACATGTCGTGTTTATGTTTTCAGCTAGTTTTTTTTGGCGTGGCTCCAAACTATTACTATTTTTTCTTATTTCATACTTTTTATATCTTTTATATATTTTTTGAATATTTTATGAGTGCGTTAGTGGTCTCATTTATTTAAGAATTTTGACGTCACCAGGAGCTTGTGGAAGTACATTATTTAAATTCTTTGGTCCTTTAGGACTTCAGGAGTAGAATAGAACCCAATGCGTCATAAAACATTTTAGGAAAAACTGTAGATGTAGCAGAAAAGTGGTTTAATGTGTTTATTGACGTCAAGCCTGCCGATTCGTAAAAGTAAAGACCAGCGGTAAACTGACGTGTATTCTTTGATTAGCTTTCAAATAAATTTCTGAAACAAAATAAAGAAAACACTCAGAGTTTTAGATCTAAATAAAGTTCCGTTTGGCCTTGGTCTTGAATTTTTTTATTACATGCGTCGAAACGTTGAGTGATGTAATCAACTCGAGCAACCAACACTGGTCGGTGTTTATTCTAAAGTTAGACGCAGTGCCGAAAAAAGTACCTTTTATTTGTCATCGCCGCAACATGTCTTTCTTCCATATTCTTTATTAGTCGTCATCTCGGTAGTCACTCCCTTTCTAGCCATATCATGTTTCACACAGTCCATCCATCGTTTCATTACCTACTCGTATAGCCATCCATATCATATTCAAAACTTTCCTGACGACATTTCCCTCATTCCTCCGCATCACATGCCCATAAAATAACAACCTATTTCCACGCAACTTTTCAGAGACATCTACTAACTATGCTTAATAATTTATGTATGTCTCTTGTATTATACAGTTGTGATCTAACGACTTACATTTGAACCCGGTCTGAACTCTCCGGGTGAAGGGTAAGGAAAGACATGGCCCACTTTTTCTGTAGGGCAAATGTGTGGCCATTTTTCGTTCGGGCTTCTAACCTCCTTCGAACCTTCTTAGATCAATAGCCCATATTTGGTTTGAAGTTTTCCAAGTCTGATTTATTATACTTGGGTACGAAAGAAACGTGACAAGTGTTCAGTAAGCTCCATCTGTCAGTCATTTTCTTTTCAATATCGAGAACTTCATCAACCCAGGCTTGAACTCCTATAGAATATTCATGAACAAGGCTTACTGTTTTAAATTTTGAGTACTTATCGAAACTTGAAGCCCGGTATAGTTTCCAGACCTACCACAAAGCCAGCATTGTCAGTTAAGGATGCATTTGTGCAAACTTCGTGATCATTACTCACACAACAACATAGTACGTAAGTACCGCCAACGATTTCGTGTATGTTGAGCATTTTTATCACAATGACACTGTAGAATGCGTTAGCGCAGTTATCAAGTGCTAAAATGAGATATGATAACGCACGGAAAAGTACCACACGTAGCGAGCGAACATTCGGTTCTCTGTTGAGGTAGGTCCGGGTCGCGAAGAATTGCCGACAAGCTGTCGAAAGAGTTTTTGTGAACTCTATTGAGCGTTCGTGACGTAACGTCACCAGATTAGATACAGGCTTTGAAGCGATTTATCGCTAATGTTTTTATGATTTCACGTTATTTCAATGCGTTATCTTTCTAGCTAATTGGTCTTTAAAAAGTTGGTTGAGCAGGTTAGTTTTTCTCATGCAAATATGATCTTGTTTGGGCGTCGAGTTGGCCAAATGCATAAACTGTTATATTAAATTGGGTTTCAAGGTTAGCATTTGCATCCTTATTATTGACAATTTTGTTAAAGAATATTAATATCTTTAGGTAAATGAAGTAAGTTTTTACTTTTAGCCTTTGTTTGGACTGTCTGTAACCGTCCGACTTTCAGTGTCTAAGTATTAACATTCATTAAGTGAGATATTTTTATAGTTATTTTAAGCTTTGAATAATTCGTCCTATATAATAATATATAGTTCTTTTGCGCATTACGTAATCGTGCAAAACAATGGCAAAAGCATTAGTGCTTTGTGTTTGGTTTTATCGGAGTCTGTAATGTGTGTTTTTGTTGAGCCTAGGAGGAGTGTGAGGTTGCCGGTGCCCCAATTTGTAACACAAGCCGGTACGAGCCTGCCTCAACGTCGGCGTAGTTACGAACACGATTTGGCGGTCGCGCGCCCGCCTGCTCTATTCGAAATGACGTTTATCTACGAAGGTGAGACCACGGACGCACGGTCGCTGAACTCAACCACGTATTATGAATACCTACCTATTTTGTGCCAACACATAAATAGTATTGTGGCGCAGTAAGGAATCAAGTGTTATTCGAATAAAACTTCTTTTCTTTTCATTCGATTGTTATACAATTTAAATAATTATGGTCGCAATGCTAATGTAATATTATGAAATGTCCTCCTCATGCAATTTTGCACTTTTGAGATTTCTTTTAAAGACCTTTCTGCTTGATTTGTTTAGGGATTAACCCGGCTTTGAATGCCTCACGTCACGCCACTTTTAATCATACATTCAACAATGAATTAGGTGTTGGGCGCTTGTAGGGATTAGATACTGAGTAGGTTTGTAAACCCGATGGATGTAGTATGATTAGAACTGGTAATACGCAATATGCATGCCTTTAATACACTTTGCCGCCCACGCTTTCAGAGACCTTTACGAGTACTATTTAAGGCCCCAATCCTGGAGGCGTGGAATATCGATTTTAATTGTTTGCTCCCAGATTTTGAGACATCTGAGCCGGAGCTCAATTATCAGCAATCAATCCTTACATAAGTCTGTTCGATGTTAGGATATTATGGAGATATCGGTTTATTTCTAGAATTATTATCATCCGTTTTGGTCTTTTGGTGCGTAACAGGTTTTTAATTAGTTTTCTATATTGTTCTTAAATAAAACAAAAGGTTTAGAATTAGATATACTGAGATTTAGGTGAAATTTATTGCGTTCTTGTTTAACAAGTGGTAATTTAAAGATACACCATGACAAATTATTATTGGTGAAATACACAAAATCACGGCGTTTTTCCTATGGGGGTAGGCACAAACTACAGAATATACACTTGAGGGGGACACTTTTTGTCCAATTTCTGCTGTAAATTTAATCTACTTCTAATCTAGGTACTTGTCGAGTTTTAGAAGTGATCACTATTTTGTTTTTTTTTTGTTTCTTACATCAATTTTACATCATGCTCATATTGCTGATATCTGCTTATTTGCTTTTGGTGCAAATATTATGTCTTTATCGTAATCGTCTATGCCCAGCTGTGGGCTACGATAAGCCGAATGCATCGATTGATAGTTATTTAAAAATAAACAATTTTGCTACTTATCTCTTTTCCTTAAGTTTATCAAAGGTTTAACCAACAATCGATAAACACAGTCTAAGTATTTCACAATTAGTCAAATTTTTCTTTCAAACGCTTTATCAAATAACAATGACTTGCTTTTAGTCTAGAGTCTAGACTGAGTCACGCTTTACTGACCTACCCTATTCGTAGCGTATAGTCAAAACATACCATTTGTTTAGCCGGCTACTGGTTTATGTATTGTGCTTACATATACATTCGCATCCTAACTTCCTAATTAATATTATAAATGCGAAAGTGAGTTTGTTTGTTTGTTACGGTTTCACGGTAAAACGGCTGAAAGAATTTAGATAAAACTTGGCACATGGGTGGACCATTACCTGGAACGAGACAGGATATTTTTTATCCCGATATTCCCCCGGGACCGAGACACGCGGGTGAAACCGCGAGGCACAGCTAGTAAAAAATAATTATTTAACTGTATGCGCCTGCGACTCAATTTATTCGATTAAGTATTTATTTGAATTTGAGTAATGATTTGAAAATACCTACCAAACGAATTAGTTTGTTTTTGAAAACGGGTTTCGTTTTTATAAATGTTTGATTATCGGCATCTTAGGGTTTTATTGAGATTGTTGCAGTTTTCCGGTTTCGGAATACCTAAAGGAAAATTTAAGTTTATTTTATTGATTTCTGCTAATAATACAAATTATAACTAAACAAAAATGTATCACTGGCACCTTTTATGCAATAACCAAAACGAGTTTTATACAAAAAAAACAGACTGCCATTTTGTTTTTCAACGCCCAACCACGTGGGTTAACTCGTAGTCTGGGCGTTATATTATGTAGGTTAGGGAGGGGCTTTTACATAATGTTAAATTGAGTGCAATCGCTTAGAACCACAGACGAGCCTGTTTCTCGTTGATTATAGAGACCTATGTAACTAAGTTCCTTTACATAAGTGCCTCGGCCTAACTAAATAAAGATAGATACATAAAAAAGTTATTCAGTACACTCAAAAGACACACAAAAGCACAATGAAATGATAACAAATTACATGGATTTGGAATTAAAAACTAGATGCCAATATTGGCATCTTGTTTTTATTTAAATTCATGTAATTTTTTTACATACAAAAAAGAGAAAAAAATAAAAACATAAGAACAGAAACGGAGTGACATAATGACATATCTACTTCACATCAAATAACGAATCAAGGTGTGTGCGTCTCAATGTTGCACCAAATGAGAGTCCAGCTCAGCATGTGTCAGGCAAATATACCTGACGCTGATATTCTGATGGATCCCTGCAGTGACATAAGGGCGTCGAGCAGACGAGACAAATTGGTGTAAGTAGGCAGTGTTGCCAGTAAAATAAAACATTATTTGTATTAACTAGGACGTGTGCTAAGCAATATGTTCACAGATGATTTTATCGGTACTAGAAGGCATTTTTAAGGTATTTTTACTAAACCTATTGTTTTGCTTTATTGAGTAGTATATATTCATGTCACATTTATTAATAAACAGGATGTAGTTATGTGTTCTTACTTGACTTAAGTTGAATTTCAAGTGTCTATTTATACATTTAGTTTCTAGTCAAGTAGCGGTAGTCAATTACCAGTTTAGGGTAATTCTGCTAATTGAATTCTGTAAAAAGTATTCAAAAGAAAACTAGGTACTCCGAAACACTTTAACTTTTAGAAGTGTAAAAGAAAACAATGTAAGTAGGTACTCGGAAACATAGATGCAGAGTTTTTACCTTATTTTATTCTTAGGTAAATCCCCGCTTTCTGAAAGCTATAACAAGACCCTTATAAATGAATCCGAACTTCACGTAAGCTATCGTGATTGTTTGAAATAAGTACCAACAACAGCCAATCCAACCATTCGACATCTAACTGGACAGAATATTTGTCAAAAAAAAAAAAACTACTTAGGTTTTCTTAGGCATTTACTTAGGCATTTCTATTTTTAACCGACTTCTTCAAAAAGGAGGAGGTTCTCAATTCGTCTGTATGTTTTTTTTTTTGTGTGTATTTTACGCGATTACTCCGCCAATTATGAACAGATTAAGATGATTCTTTTTTTGTTTGGTAGGTCATGCTTCAGAGGTGGTCCCATATAAATGTTATTAATTTTGCTTGCGTAGTTTTTGTGTTAGCTTCAATAATTAGGTATTTTTCCCACTTTGCGTATGTAGACGATATCTTAATTTTCCTTCACTGTTATTTACATAGCCGGTAGTGGGATTCGAATTTGTGTGGGGTAGGTACCACAACTAAAAAGTGAAAAATAAAAACTTTTTACAAAAAAAAAAAACCGACTTCCAACAAAAACACAAAAAACGTGAAAAATAACTTTTATTTCGGAAGTCGGTGGCAAAAAACGAAAATTGAAAAGCAAAGACACCGACTTCCGAAATAAAAGTAATTTTTCACGTTTTTATTGTTTTTGTTGGAAGTCGGTTTTCTTTTTTGTAAAAAGTTTTTATCATAACGTGCACTTGTAACTGCGAAACGGGCTATTGCCATTTGATTTATGACTCCGGAAAAGTATCGATAAATCAAGTTGTTGAAGTTTCTGTACAGTCCAAGAAAATGGACATGGGGGTCATCATTTTCTTCGATGTTTCAGGTATTTCAGCAAAAAGGGTAAAAACGGATTTTGTCGACGGAAGAATAGACAAAATGACAAATAAGCAATCACAATCTGTCATTTTGTCTATTCTTACGTCGACAAAACGTTTTTATTGTGGTCATGCTACGCGTGCTGGTGTCAGTGCCTACATTTTCGATCTGTTACTTACCAGTATCTACCATATAGAACAGAACACCCACGAAGGTAGATCATGCGACCCATATTCAGACCAACTTAATTTCATAAAAAAAATATTATTCCCAGACGTTCCAAGCATACCTACATTACAAAACAGACGTTTAATTAGTAATGCATGAGTAGGTACTCGATATAGGTAGTCAGTAGTCACCTACTTATGTTGCATAGTTGCATCACGATCATTATCACATGCACAGAGCAATGTCATGAGGGCGTTGAACCCACACTTGCATCCTTGAACACCTTTTTGTACTACTTATCTTTTCATAGATAATTTTGTTTTTTTAATACTCTGTATAAATAAAGATAGACGATGTTTTTCACGTGTACCACGCTCATTCCGCGAACGAATGAGTCATGTTTTTTTTCCTATACAGGCTGTAAGGGTAAACAGTCTTGTCATTCAAACCATGGGTAGTTGACTTAAATATAAACATAAATGACCGAAAACAACAAAAAAAAAACGTTATTTTCATTAAAAGATTTTAAAAAGTTTCTATCCGACACCGTGCTAGCTAGCGAAGCAGCTGACTAACTGAGGGAGGGGTCGCGCTCGCGGCCGGTCAGGTCGCGTCCCACACCCCCCGCCAGTGTTGAGACGGAAGTTCGTTGCCCTAGCGCATAAAGCAACGAACTTGCGTCTTTTGTGGAAAAATGTAGTTTAAAAAAAAGAAAAAAAACGTTGTAATTTTCCATTGATTTTACCTTTTTTAAATGAAACCAAACCACTGGTTGCAAGGATACCCTAACACCCTGTATATAAATCGAAAGGTACGGTGAAATACCAGTTGATGTTTCTCGATGATTTTTGGTTTAGGCAACATTTGAGGCTTGATTTAGTTGTCAAATGTTGTTACAGTACAGTAGATAAAATAATATAATAATATGATGACGAGTGCGTAGCGAGTGACGTCAAATTATATCTCATCACGATTTTATCACGTGTTGTAATGGAAAGTGGTGTAGGTCAGGAATCGGGGCAGCTCGTAGCGTATCGAAGATTATTTTACGGTATCGTATGAGAAATTAAAATATAGAAAGATTAGTAACGTACTTTACGCCGACTAGGTTTTAAAAAAAAATATATACAGGTACCGTTACCGTAAAAATGGTGTTAAGGACTCCAAAGACGTGAACCTCTTCACAAGCTTAATATTCTCATGTCTCTCTTTTATTACCTTTGCGCTTCGTATTACTTAACACTTCCAGACATCTTTACAATGTCATACGACCCACTAGTTTCCAGTCTAGTATAAATATCAAAATGTTGGTATTTGGTACCTACGTGTACACTGAACTAATACCATTTATATATACAACATAATTTTTTGTTTATGCTAAACCCGAAAAGGGGTCATTGTACTCATCATTTTGAACAACTTTTTCTATGGGACCAACGCTGAAATCGCGAAAAAAAAATCTGCTGTTCCATACATTTGTGTTCACTTAAATCGACAAAATGTATGGAACAGAACAGCAGATTTTTTTTGGACCCCTTTTCGGGTTTAGCATAAACAAAAAATAATGTTGTATAATAGGGAATATGCATGTATTTTTTTAATCTTTTTATTCGATAGTTTACATCGTCAAATAATAGTTTTAAAAAAATCGACGGCAAAAAAGCAATTTAAAGCTGTTAAAAAAATGTTTAAAAATATCCAACCGATCCCGGCTATTTAAACGCCCTCCATTTGGCGCGCTTGTTGTGGTGACGTCACCGTCTGTGAAAACAGACAAGTCAACGTCAAACACTCCTTTTTCTATGAGCGTTTGACATTGACTTGACTCTTGTTGATTGACTTGACATTGACATTTTGATTGTTATCCCGGATTGTTACGTCACATCCGCTCTTAGCCTTTTCAAGTATTTGAATTACCCACAGTTATTTGGGACTTTTTAAAAATTAATTTCTCGCTCAAAAAGAAATTTTATTCAAAAATGTTGATGGAGGCATAATTCTGAAGTAACATAGTTTATAAAAAAAAATATCTGACCCATATTTGAATCACATGCATATTCCCTATTACCATTGTATGACACTCGGAAATACTATAGCTTCCTACTAGTGAAAGAATTTTCGGAATCGGATCAGCCCCATAATTGCGTAACACACGATCAATCAGAATCTGAATCGGTTTGAACCAAAATAGCTAATCCATTGCTTCATAAGTTCCAAAAAAAATCTGTTCAACAACGTAAATAATGCAGTGAATGTTGTTGAACTGTCAAAATGAAACAAATTAGTCTTAATCGGTTACAAAAACAAGTTACGCAATTAAATAGCTGGAGTTCCTAAGATTACCTACCATTTACAAACTCACAAATCTTACCTCTATAATAAATTATTATATTTTTATTATAATTATAATAAATAAGTAGGTATAGATACCTATTTTATAGCTTTGCATTTCAGATAAAGAGGCTTACAAAAACGTATGTTTTGGTCTCAGTACGATTGACCTGTAACACTTTTAATATGAAATAATTCTGACGCCTGATAAGCGTGGTTGGAATTGCACAAATAATATTATCTTTTCCAGCCTAAGCGGTTTCATTTATAACTGGTTTTTGTGTAATCTGTTTCATTTTGTCACATAGACTGCGCGCAAGATAAGTTTGCTCACGACTGGTGGCGCTGGAGTGCTTAATTCTATACCGTCAGATTTAAAATATCAAATCTAAGTATATTAATATAATTAATCTTATATTAATACTAGCTACTCCCCGTGGTTTCACCCGCGTAAATCTCGATCTCGTGGGAATATCAAGATAAAAAGTATCCTATGTCCAGGTCATGGTCTACCCCTGTGCCAAATTTCATCTAAATACGTTCAGCCGTTTTAGCGTGAAACCGTAACAAACAAACAAACTCACTTTCGCATTTATAATCTATCTGGTCTATGCAGATACGCTCACACGCACACATTTAAGAGCATTTACAATCAAACTATAAAATAAGTGCACACATGTTTACGAAATCAGCCTCACGCGGCTCACGTCACTGTTGGTTGACAGCGCTCTGTCTTGGTTTTTTATTTGGTCTGAGGCGAGGTACCTATAGTACGTCCAGTCGTCCACAGGTTACACAATGCGATATATAATGTCGTTTGATATTTTTTCCAGCCTGTGGAATGGCTTTTCATTTTGTTTGTTTCCCCTTACTTTCTTTTTCTCAATGATTATCAGATGACAATGGTTATCACGGATGTTTACAGGAGAACGTCTGGTTTTAATTATTAAGTTCTTATTGTTTTTTTATAACGTGCTTCAGGTACGCACGGCTACACATCAAGCTATACATTTCCAGTATAAGCTGACCTCGCATTGTACGGAAATCCTATACAACACGAGATCAGCATAAACTGGAAATGTATAACTTGATGTGGTAGCCGTGTGTACCAATTCTTTTTCTTTGTTTTGTTTAGATGTAGGTAGGCATTACATCCTTATAGCTAGTGTTCATACTATGTGGGAACGTCAGATACAGATCGATTCAAACTTAATGGCGGCTCGGAAGTTAGCTTTTAGCTGCGCAGTACCCCACCCCTCACCCCCGCTGTCACATGAAATTGTTACTGCGCAGCGACTCGCCTCATGTTCCGAGCCGCCATTAAGTTTGAATCGAACTGTACCCAAATCATTAGCATTTTATTTAGCATTAGATTTTATTGACCGTTTCCTTTCCATTCATACTTCTATCTTGCAACATTGGAATAATTTGAATAAGGAATTTGCTAGAATGTCAAAATGCCAATAGCCTGAACAGCATCATTCACCTGCCGTTATCCCAATTTATTCGAGGTCGGCGCAACATGTCTTTTTCTTCCATACTTCTCTATTAGTCGTCATCTCGGTAGTCGCCCCCTTTCTAGCCATATCTTCTTTCACACAGTCCATGCATGTCAATAGCCAGCTATAAAATTGCGTAAATTATTTTCGTAACCGATTTGTCATTTTGACAGTTCAACAACATTCATTGCGTTGTTGACCAGATTTTTTTGCGAACATAAGAAGCAATGGATTAGACATTTGTATCAAACCGATTCCAATTCTGAATGATCGTGTATTACGCAATTACGGTGCTGATCACCTCAATCAAATTCTTTTGGTTGGTCCTTTTTGTGATAATGGATTATAAAAAAACCTGGAAGCTTAGTATTTTCACAATTTAATAGAATTTGTAAAACTGTTCATTAGAGTTGATACAAGGAAAACAAAAGTCAAAAACAGGTCTCTGGGCGAAAAGGGCCTTTCCCAAATCTAAATATGACATCACTGTTTTTCTCAGTGATAATTTATAACGATCACAAATTGCTTAGCATGATCCTCTGTTATGCCGAAAATACTGCAGCATTCATTTTGAAATAAATATATGTTAAAGTTGAGGATTGAAGCTAGGTCTTATGTGAGGCGAAAACACGATTACATAAAATTTTCTCTATAAAAAAAAGTTCCAAAGTTACCTCTGCACAGAATTATAAACCGCTGGTATTAAAAAAATACTTCAAATTAGATCATGAAACTTTGCATGATAACTGAACTAACTGTAAAGCAGGTCTTATGTGTGTATTTTTTTTTTAAATTACCATTATTTTCACCGTAAAAAGCAATTACCTAAAATTTTTGACGCTTTAGAGCCACTAGCGCCCCACTCCGTCTCGTTTTCACTCAGGTCGCGAGTAGTATGGTGCGAGCGGGATAAAATCTGAGGTAGGGTGCGCCCTTAACTGGTATAATCATACAAATGAATGTGTGATCAGAATTAGGGTTCATAAGGTGCAAATTAGGCACTTTTACGACGCATGACAGTTTATGACTGATATGTATTTTTGTTCAATGTGATACCAAACTGACCTACCTCAACAAGACCTTGGGATCAACTCTATTAGATACGACGACGTCAGAGTTGGATAGCGTTACAAATATTGCAAAAAATCTGGTCACAAAAAATGTTTTCGCATGCTACTGTTTTGGATCATGGTGATGAAACCGGTATGGTGATTGAAAGAATATCGGTATTTTGGACACAAAAGTTGACGAATAAATGTTGAAAGATGAGCTAGACAGTGGAATTTTCTGTTTTTGTTCCATATTTTTTGTGTCTGCAGTTGAATGGTTTACATTTGCACATTATTATTTCATAATCTAGACTTTCAGTCCCAAAAGTTGTGCCTAAATATCGGTTAACGCGAACTTCTAATAAGTAACTTAATCTACTACATGGACCCTAATTTCGAATAGTTCGTCTGAAAGTACGTCAAGCGTTATTAATGCTATTGTGAACCTCAACATTACCTAACCTGGTGAGAGTGAGCCTTGTTTGTGCTACTGGCGTCAAACTAGAAGGGTTAACTTAACTTATTTCATTTTACTTGGTCTGTGATCTTTTGAAAATAATTAAAGTACTTAAACAAAAGTTAAATCTAAGGTTTTTTTTTGTCAGTGTCACCTACACTCGCGACAATCTAAGAAGTCCCTTTTGACAGGCTTTAAAAATGATTTGTGTAGCGATGAAAAAAAAAATTGGTTTCTTATAAACTGATTCTCGAGACATATCGATTGAACATACTTAGAGAGTTTGTAATCGAAGACATATCTACATTGCTTAAAACTGATTCTCAAGGCTTATCGTTTTATTATATGTACGAGAACGAAACGTCAAAACGGACTTCTTAGATTGTCGCGAGTTTAAGTTTTATCTAGTTATTGGGAATCTACAGTTTTAGACTGTTTTCTATAAAGCGTGTAATTATAGGAAATGAGCGGTCATATAAAAATAAAAATAAAATTATCGAAAAGATTATCCTCTTTACTTAAATGGCTAGCTATTTCTTTTTGACAAAAAAACCTAGGTAATATTTTGCTGGATTTCTAGAAGTCCACATGTGCCTTTATCCGAATTCCTAGATTTACATTCATGACTCAGCAGAATCAGCAGGTATAACTAGGTATTTCTGAATCCAATTTCAAATCCCCCTCCATTGTTCCAGGTGCAACTGATGTCTGCGGTGAGCGGCGAGCCGATGTTGCGTCGCGTCAAACAGGAGACAGAGCCGCCGCCGCAGTACTCACCTCCCGAGCCTCAGCCGCCGCACCCGCAGCCGCTGCACCCGCGCACCATGCCTATGATGCAGCCAGAGGTACGTGGGAACACCTCAAACTTAGATATTTATAATGTTGCCCCCTGTCGAACAAGAGACAGAGACGCCGCTACGCCGCAGTACTCAGCCGCCGCTGCACCCTCGCACCATGCCTATGATGCAGCCAGAGGTACGTGGGATCACCTCAAACTTAGATAAATCCTATCAAGCAAGAGAGAGCCGCCGCCGCGCAGTCGTAGGTACTCGCCTCCCGAGCCTCACCCGCGCACCATGCCTATGATGTAGCCAGAGGAACGTGTGAACTGCCTTCGATAAAAAATACGATGGGGAATCAGTGAATTAGTTCATGCCGCGCCGTTCGCCCGGCTTTTGTTTTCTCTATAATAACATACTGAACTTCGATTGCGGACTCGCGGTGGACAAAAGATCATTGTCACCGAGACGTCACGTTCGGTTCGAATAATCTCGTTTTTCGGTGACGTCCCGGTGACGGCTGAGTTTGACAAATGCCCTAACAAAGTGATTGCTACTTTACCTCTGAAACCCAATAATGATCATAGTTATTCTCCTGCCCTTATCCCAACTTATTTGGGGTCAACGCAGCATTTCTTCTCTGCGTTTCTATTAAGGTACAAATCCGTAGCCGACTATTGCACGCGGATCATGACCATCGTAGAAACGCGTTTTTTCGACGGAAGAATAGACAAAATGACAGAATGCGATTGTTTATCTGTCATTTTGTCTATTCTTCCGTCGAAAAAACCCGTTGGTCATACTTCGCGTGCAGCAGCAGCAGGTCGCGACACTACAGAGGGCCTAGACAAGTGACAGTCGCTTCGAAAGTGTTTCGTATTTCTACAACGACTTTCAACAGGATTGACATAAGCTTTTCGATATCTTATGTCAGTCCTCCTATACATTTTTGGTACTTATGTATATCTATGAAATATGACGTGTCGCTTGCTACGGAAGATATTTCATCATTACCTACTTAGGCACTCGTTTTCCTTTCTATCAAGTCTTCAGCGACCTAATTCTCGGCGTTGAAATAACTTCATGATATCGATCAATTCTATTTCTGATCGCATTATGAGAAGTTACGTAAGATCTAATTGGATTGCCGTATAAGTATAACATATTTCTCAGAGCTGTCTAGCGAACGGTTACTTTAATATTTTGTTGTAAGTCTTTTTGTGTAGTATTTCATTCTTCGAAAATATTTCGTCGTTGCCCTGTTAAAATATCTGTAAAAAGGTTTAGTAGAAGTAGGTACTTTCCAAACTTTTGATTGATGTTTTTTTATTTAAATACATCTAAAATTGTAGTCTATTTTAGTTTAGCAGGCTTGATTCAGCTATTCAAATTACAATATCGATGTATCCAAATGATTAACTTACTTAAAAACTTTTCAGCCCTATACATCGGTTAACATAAAAAATCGGCCAAGTGCGAGTCGGACTCCCACTCGATGGGTTTCCGTACCACCGTACAATATTAAAGACTACTTTTTTTTTATAAAACAATTTAAAAAGAATACGTTTCTTGTATTGGGACTTGGGGACCCTTTAATTTTCAATTTTAGGTATTTATTTTTTATTATTTGTTGTTATTTTAGCAGCAATAGAAATACATAATGGTTGGACACCAAAGTAAACACCGTTTTAAGGATTTCAATAATACGTTTAATATCCTTTTCTTTATAGATTGGAAGGTGTGTTTTACTACTATACTTTGAGCCTTGTGTGGGATCACACGTCTCTCATAATACTAGTAAAACACACCTTCCAATCTATAAAGAAAAGGTTAATAAATGTATTATTGAAATCCTTAAAACGATGTTTAATTTGGTGTCCAACCATTAACCCTAACAGGTGTACTTACACAATTTGTAAAAATTTCAACTGTCTACCTATTACGGGTCATGAGGTATAGCCAGCTAACAGATGGACGAACAGCGGAGGCTTAGTAACAGGGTTCCGTTTGGTACCCTTCTGGTACGGAACCCTAAAAAGGATTAAAATAATATGTAGGTACTTATATCTTACCGAGAGCTCGACCCTACCTAATTCAAAAGCTCTTACAAATATTGACCCTTCTACCTTTTCGTAATACCAAGTTGATTGATTTTCTTATTGGCTTTGTCATTCGACCGACGCCAACGTATATAGTTAAGATTTTTCCGAATAAAAAAAATAACAAACATTTCGAAAAAAAAATTTGGTAACACGCTGCGAAACAAAATTATGGTCATTACAGGTCATTTTATGAAATTGGTTGCGCTCTGTCGGTGAAAAAATTATTCCTTCGTTTTTCTTGGCTCACTCTCGTTAATCAGATCGTCCGTACGTTTTTTTTAGTAGCACTTTATTTTAAAAGGTTTAAGAAATAAATAATATTAAACATTATGTTATTAACGCGATCTTTATTACTGTATAATGAGACAGGTTTAGGTGGCAAAAACTAGAGTCCGCGCCAGCACTGAACTGAAGTCCATTTGGCGCCATTTGAGTGCTGTTTGATTTGCATCACATTGCATTAAAAAAAATGTGGGTTTGCATCACATTGCATTTAAAAAATGTGGTTCAACAAATTCTGCGGTTTTTCTTTCTTATTTCGTGTGAGCCTGTCTTCAAATAGGTTTTGAATTCAGAAGAGTCCGGTGACTTCCAGAATTCAAATTGAAGAAGTGTTATTATTAATTTAAAAAAATTGAGGATGAATAAAAACACAATAGCATTAAAAAGTCCTTTAATTATTCCCAATTAAATAAACTTTTATTCATAACAATTCTCTCTATTTTACCAGTTGGACCTCGAGAGTAAGGAGGACGTCAAATTCTGCGTTTCTCCGGGAGATGCCACGATTGTTGGCAACACCAGCCCAGAGCAGCAACACTGTTCGTCGACCACAGCCGCCGCAGCCAGTGGCGCTAGAGACGACGAAGCACCGAGAAGGGTGTGCTTAGTCTGTGGAGATACAGCCTCAGGGTTCCACTACGGAGTCGCTAGCTGTGAGGCCTGTAAGGCGTTTTTCAAGAGGACAATACAGGTCAGTAGGAAGGTGATAAACATTTTTTGTTATTTATTATACACTAACTCATGCTTCTACATTTAGGCTATTCATGTAATTACGAAACAGTTGTTACTGACTGACAAATCATTCATTAACATTTTCTGGCTTTACATTTAAACAGTTCCGAGACCGACTGACAGACAATGCATTTAGGCACTGCACAACCACGAGAGATAGAAACACAAAACTTGAAGGCATATCCTTCTACCCATTGTACACGCTACACGGGACGGTTTCTTTACGGTACGGTAACAAAAACCCTGTCCGATTCGTTAGGGTGTGGTTAAGAATCTGAGAGTCTATTTAAGTGGATTATTTTGGAAAAAAAAATTGGCCTAATTTTGGTACTAAAAATGTTTATTGCAATAACTTTTTTACTTTCAATAAAAAAAATATTTTTAATTTTTTTCTGGGATTTTTATTGCAGTACCTATGTGTCCCTTTGGGACCGGACAGGGTTTTTGTAACATGCTGTATAAACCACGCTGTAGAAAAAACGTGTGTGTCAACAAACTTCCATAGTGATCCTTACAATACTGACGACCGTCCCTACACACGGGGAATAAACCGTCGTTTTTCACGACGCAAGAAAAACGTGTTTGCAAAGGACCTTAGCTGTTACTGGAAAATAAGTTTTGGAGTTTGCCAATAATTGTAGTTTTCCAGTATTGAGTCAAGCTATTTTATTTAGGTACTCCTAGATTTAACGCTTCGTATAACTTAAATGGGACTGGGCAGAACATGTCTGCCGCATGCCGGAAAAACTGTGGGCCCAAATAGCGCAGAATTGGTGCCCTGAGACAGTGAGACGGGGACGCGGCAGACCACAAAAATAAGTTTATAATAAAAGGATAAGTTTGTAATTTGGTCTTAAAAATAATTCAAATACCGGTATGTGTATGAAACACCTGCGGTTTCAAAAGAGGGCGTATTAACATCACTAAAATAGTTTTAAGACTTCATTAGAATGCTTCGAATTTGGATCACCGCCAACTTTTATAAATCTTTCTCTAAACTAGCCATAGGTGTCACAATGTCTGGAACCTAGGATATCTAGATCTATAGTCTAGATTCTAAGTTCCAAACTATTCTAAGTCAGAAATCTGTCTAATTCCCAAAGTTTTCTGTCTGTTCAGCAGTTCTCTGTCAATATAAAAATCTAAGTAACTCTCGGAGGCTTTATTCGAGATATTTATTAGGTTATAAATGTTTTTCAGAAAAGTAAACTATGAAATAAGGTTCAGTCAGGGAAGCTTAGAATTGTTTGTTCAAATTGACTGCCAACTTAAATTGTCCGTATAATAAATTCACAATTGTCATTCTTTGTCAATTGTATGAAATAGCTATAACACGACAAATTGACGCAGGGTTTCAAATTCCTTTACACTTACCTGACTGTATATAACTCTTCAGGTATAGAATAACTTTTCGTGTTAAGAATTCGAAGTATTGCTATGGAAACTACCTATGGAAGCTATTCTCCTGATAACTTACAAATACTTCACTAAACATGTATGTAGATATTTCAAAACAGATTCTTGCCAAACGAAACGAGTGCCAAGGACTGAAATCGAACGCTTTTCCACATTTTTCAATACCTAGTTCATAACTATGTAAACCCACTGACTCACATTTGCTTCTTGTCTTTGCTAAAGTAGTTTATAACAAAATTGAATAAAAAATAATGATAGTTATTTTTAAGTATACCATTTCACGAAGTCCTGTTTGTTATGTGAAACTATCAAACTACAGGGTGTAAGGGTAAACACCATTGTCACTCAAACCATCGGTAGTTGACTTAACTATAAAAATAAATGACTGAGTAACAACAAAAAAAAAGTTATTTAAGTTATTTTCATTAAAAGATTTTAAAAAGTTTCTACCCGACACCTTGCTCGCCAGCGAAACAGCTGACTGACTGAGGGAGGGGTCGCGCTCGCGGCCGGTCCGGTCACGTCTCACGCCCCCCACCCGTGTTGAGACGCAAGTTCGTTGCCCTAGCGCATAGGTGAAAGGGTGAAATACTCTAGTGGTACATTTTAACAAAAAAAGGAAAAAAAGGCGTACTTTTCCATTGATTTTACGCTTTATAAATAACACTTCAAGTATAACGGTGTTTACCCTAACAACCTGTATAATAAATTACAGTAGTTTCAAAACTGCCCCCAACTTCTCAACCGACATTGATCCTTTGTCCTTAAAATTCTTTCTGTTAATTCAAGACACCATCAAGTCAGAAACAAGGACTTATAATGTGTCGCATTTGAAAAGTCGACCATAACAGGACTTCATGCAATGGAAGAAGTGTCCCAAAAACTCATCACAAACAATTTGATGTACCAGGGCAACATAGAATACACATGTCCCGCCTCGAATGAGTGCGAGATAAACAAGCGACGGCGGAAGGCTTGCCAGGCTTGTCGATTCCGCAAGTGTCTGCGCACGGGCATGCTGCGGGAGGGGGTGCGGCTGGACCGCGTGCGGGGGGGGCGCCAGAAGTATAGGAGGGCGCCTGACGCGCCTGCTATGGCACAGCCCAGGCCGCAGCTTGATGATATCAAGGTATGTATGTATTCTTATACCATAACGTGGTGTTTTTTCATGGTCAAGTTATGGAAGTCTTCTATTTATTTTTTACAAGGTTGGGTTAGTTGGTAGAAATAGAAACTTCAATTTGAAGTTGGAAACCCGGTTTTTTTTTTTTTAAACCAGTTCACAACATGTACATCGAATAAAAAAGGAACAAATAAAAAGCGAACAAGTGCATTATAATAATTTAGCAGGAATATGTGCCATTTTGGCAAGAAGGTTGTGTAATGTGTACATCCGATATTCGGAGGGTCTAAAGGTCCTGGTTTTTTCTTGACTGTACGAACCATTAAGCCTGAATTCCTCTTACGCTAATGTCGGTCGCGTACCTTTGTCGCACGTGCGTCTGACGTCCCGCCGCTTACTTCATTACTACGCGTACGCCACCGACCGTACGCGACCGACATCAGCGTAAGAGGAATTCAGGCCTTACGAACACTAGACCACCACAAGATAAAAAAAAAAAAAGTTAAAACCTGAATATTTATCAGGCTTGTAAATAGAAAATTTTGGGTAAGTGAATGTAACAAACATCAATACTATTTTAATATTTTTAATCTCTTTCTAGGTCCTGGAAGCCCTGAACTCATACGAGCCAGAACTCCTCACGTGCTCAGCACCGCCAGCCGGCGTCACAGAGCCCGCTGCCAAAACCCTGGCCATGTTGGCAGATCTGTACGACAGAGAACTGGTCGGCGTCATTGGCTGGGCTAAGCAGATCCCCGGGTTCACTGAGCTACAATTGAATGATCAGGTAAGAGGATCTTTAACGTAATTATCACGTCAGTTTCCTTCAAAAGGGTAGGAAGATGTGCAATAGGGAACGCAAATTGTTAATAGTTGCATAAGCCAGACACCGGGCTGAAGAAGCCTATAACACTATCCGTCCCGAGAATCGGACCAAGGACTCAACGCTCACTACGCTCAAGTGTCGCGTTTGTGACACAATAATAAGGGATCTCGCGCACTAGACGGCAACGACTCCGGACAGTCGTGGCGGCTAGTTGGCCGTTGCGACCACGTGCGTGATTTGTATCGGTTTCTGCGTGGTCGCTGCGCTGGTCGCGGTCGTGGCCGTGGCCGTCTAGTGCGCGAGATCCCTAACAAGGCAATAAATGATTTGTTGTAAACTAAATGCTCCTAGTATAATAGTATATGAGTGGTTTCATATATTTTTATCATTATAAAATCACAACTCATTCAGACTATCGTAAAGAATAAAGAAAGAAAGTGATGCGAAAAAGTTTGCTTTTTTTCATACGCTCTTCCTCGCTTAAATGTTTAAACAACGGATTTGGATGAAATTTGGCACATGGTAGACCATGACCTGTAATAGGACATAGGATACTTTTTATCCCGGTAGTACGTTCCCGTGGGATAATTTCAGACCTCCACCAAAGCTAGTTTGTATTAAAGGTTTCACTCGATCCTCTATCCAGTTAAAACTTATTTGAAACTAACTAAAACATAACGCTAGACGAAATCCAATCTCAATTTCTAAATTAAACTTTTCACAACGTAGAAGCCATATCCATATTTTTATTCCTATTTTAAACAAAGAATGACCCTGAAAATAAAAACACCGTTAACGCTGGCCTTCGACACACCAAATAAAAACGAAATCAAATCCCGTACACACGAAAAAATAGGACGTTCGATTTAATAAAATTATTATCATGGACAACTATAATTATTACAAAAACTACAGGCTACAAGTCTAGTCTATGGCCTTGAATGCAATAATTGCATGCATAAATTCTTAGCACGTGGAAGTTAGTTTTTTGATAATTCTGGACCTGTGTGTGTATCCCAGTCTATTGTCTGCTTATCTGTGTGTGTGTCTGTGAGTAAATTAGATTGTGAGTGTGTGTGCCACAGTCAAGGATTTCAATACTGGTGTGAGTCAGTCTGAATGCATTTTTGTTAATTGAAGGATTGGATTTTTGTACCTACTTTTTTTTTTTTTTATCTGTGGTTTTGATTTTGAGGTAGGAAGAAGCAGTCTGCGTTTTTTGATCTTTTTAATTTTGACGATGTTATGTCACCCACACTGGACCCGCGTGTTGATTTAGGGCCCACTCCCTCTCACAGAGAGGACGCCTGAGTCCCAGCAGTGGGAACATTATAGGCTGATTAAATGTACGTGATGTCACTTCGTTAGATTAATTTTTAAACCGAACCATAATAATTTAGACTGCATTAAATTTGTAACTAAATAATCATTTCCTGTTCATTGCGAGTTTTTATCGAACATTGTATACAAACAAACCGTAGGTGTATTATCGAATCCGGTTAAGTAATTGTGGCATTTTAGTTTTACTGATGATATAAATAAAGTTAGAAACCGTTCAAATAGATTTACAGTTTGGAGATGCGTCCGCGTAGGAAAAAAATAGGAAGTGCCTCTGCTGCTGGCGCTAACTTTGGTTGTCAATTGCCATAATGGAGTAGATAGGCGGGGTAGGCATAATTAAAAATACATGTATTAAAGCATTTTTTTTTTTTTATAATCAATAATTTCCATATTCGAGTACTAAATAAAGTATTAAGTACCCGTAACCGAACTAGTTATAGATTAAGTTAAATATTTTTACTCGCAAAATAAAGGGTAGGTTGGAACTGTGACCCTCTACACACGAGCCGAGCGAACGAAATCAGCGGAGCCGCGGCAGCGGCCAGCGAGTGCCAAAACGACTAGAATATATAGAAACAATGCTTTAGTCAGGCGTTAGGTAGTTGGGGTTCTGAATACTGGAAAGGTTTCTATATACGCTGCACTGCCGATATCCATTATGGGAGGCGCGGCGGTGACGGCAGTCGATGTTTTTATTCTCGGCTGCCGGCGGTAATGTCACTGCCTGTTCCCAATTTCGTTCATTTTGGGAGCCGGCGCCGGCAGCGGATGCACTCCCTAAGCATTATTATACAAGGACAAATTAGATTACCTAGCGATACAGCGCAGGCGTGACGGGTATCGATATCTAAACGGGATAGTGATGGACAGGTAGTGATGTAATAAAAACCTAAAACCAAACGGTCCAGTTCGTTGTATAAGGTTAATAACTAGTTACAGCCTTTAACTGTCAGTTCTAAGGCCGTCTGAAACCTCTGTCTAGCGGTTAGTTTTTATTTAAACTTAACTGTATGTTATTGTGATGAAATAAGGAAATAAAATCTTAGTTTGACTGATGACTTTATACTTAACTAGCTGCGCCCCGCGGTTTCACCCGCGTAAGTCTCGATCCCGTGGGAATATCGGGATAAAAAGTATTTTATGGCCTATTCCTGGTCGTGGGATTTGGATGAAATTTAGCACATGGGTAGAGTGATAAATTTCATCCAAATCCGTTCAGCCATTTTAGCGTGAAAGCGAAACAAACAAACATACTCACTTTAGCATTTATAATATTAAGTTAGAATAGACAACAGTCCTCAGATAATAATATATTCAAAGTATTTAATTTATGTATTCCAACTTACAATACATACATAAATTAAATGCATTGCATTGCATGCATTGTTAATCTAAAATCTCCGGGCAGAATTTTTTGTTATGTTTAAAAATAACTTTAGCAAGCGTTTCGAATAATTAATCTTTTTCGAAAATGTAATTTTAGAAAATGTTTCATCATTTTTGTAACTGCTTAAAATCTGCTACAGTCAGCAACAAAAGTAGATTAACACATCTTTTACATGCTATCTAATTATGTATGTGTATGTATAAATTAAAATACATAATATTCATACATAAAATAAATAATTCTGCTAGAGCTTTTCATGTTATAGATAAGAGTTTATATTACCTTTATTTTACTTCTGCTCCTAATTGTTTAAATATATTTTTCTCAATAAATTATGATCAACACAATACTATTTTTATGTTCTTTGTTTTTTGTGTAAATATTGTGAGCCTTACCTGGCTCAAATAAATGTATTTTCTTTCTTTCTATTTCTAAATCTGAACTGGTACTCGACGTTCGTTGCTGATGCTGATGCTGGCCGTACCACGTCATTCAATGACATGTTGCAACTTTTATGACCAAAACCAGCGCTATGGCTCTTATCTCGCATAGTGTCACAGCATTATGCTGAGCGATGGCTGTATTGCGTGGATGTAACGCATATAATTTCTTTATAGTTGTTTTTTGTGTTTTTTCTTTGCGCAAATAAATTTATTTTAAATAACCCTGTATTTTTTCCACAGATGCGTCTCCTACAAAGCACATGGGCTGAGATGTTGTCACTCATGCTGGCTTACCGGTCGATGTCGGGCGGCAGTCCGCTGCGCCTGCGCTTCGCCACAGACCTCGCGCTCGACGAGCAGCAAGCCAGGGAAATTGGAGCACATGACTTATTTACACAGGTCAGTTTTTGTTAAGATAGAAGGTGTGGCAGTATTTGGGTTTTTATAGTCCAAGAGGTATTGAGCCAAATTTATCGGGCGAGGAGACTCGAATAAGGTCATTTTCGCGTGTCCTTGATAAACCAACTAATGCTTGGATGAACTTAATTATATCAAAATTGTTAATTTCTTCCTGAAATGATTATCTACAACTTAATTTTCTAGTGACTTGGCACCACCGCCCACCAGGTAATAAGCTTCCGCTACTGCCCAAAAACTAAATTTAACAATTAATTGAAAAATGCTAATTAGTAGGTCTAGAACGGTAATCGTGATGGCCCTGGTTAAGACGCGCTTCTTGCTTTGACTCTGCAGTGGGACATAATAAGAATTTGAAAACTCGAGTCTGATAAAAAAATATTCAGAGCTCAAGTCTTTTAAAAAAAATATACAGGGTGTTAGGGTAAACACCGTTATCCTTGCAACCAGTGGTTTGGTTTCATTTATAGAACGTAAAATCAATGGAAAATTACAACTTTTTTTTTCTTTTTTTTAATTCTACATTTTACTAAAAGAGACGCAAGTTCGTTGTCCTATGCGCTAGGGCAACGAACTTACTTCTCAACACGGGCGGGGGGTACGGGATGTGAATTGACCGGCCGCGAGCGCGACCCCTCCCTCAGTCAGTCAGCTGTTTCACTAGAGAGCACGGTGTCAGATAGAAACTTTTTAAAATCTTTTAATGAAAATGACGTTTTTTTTTTTTGTTGTGTTCGGTCATTTATTTTTATATTTAAGTCAACTACCCATGGTTTGAATGACAAGACTGTTTACCCTTACAGCCTGTATTAGTGGTTAACTGAAAATATTTTATTTCTGTCTCAAGATTGCCGGCGTAGCCAAGCGTTTGGAGCGCGCGGCGGCGTTGCGCGAGGAGTGCTACCTGATGAAGGCGCTCGCGCTCGCCAACTCCGAGGCGCGCATCGATGAGCACGCGGCGCTGCGGCGCTTCAGGGACTCTATACTTGCAGCGCTTAACGATGCTGTCTCCGCTTTAAGGTGAGCTTAAAGCATCCAGAAATGATTTATTCTTTTATTTAGGGAATATGACAAAAAAAAAACTTTTGCTATATCCGATACCTTGAAATTATTTTAAAAGAAACTAAAGCGCAGCATTAAAAAAAATGGGTAAATTTTACTACAATATAAATTATATGAAAAATATTTTACTACATTTGATTCAACTTCTGCTGTCCACATTTTTTTATCCGATACAATGAGTTGAAAAGAAGAACTTGGCCCATAAAAAACTAAACTGCGTTAAGCAGACGGTCCCGGCTGATTCGCTTTGCTTTTCGAGATACGGAGGGTCTTGGCCCATCTTGGTATGTAAATATGGCAAAAAAAGTGTATCTAGAATAGAGTAATCTAACAATACATAGTGATGTTGTTTGCAGGCCGTACAACGGCAACGCGGCGCTGCAACAGCTACTGCTGGTTCTGCCGGCGTTGCGCCACGCCGACGTGGCCGTGCGCCGCTTCTGGGCCGGCGTGCACCGCGAGCGTCGCGCGCCCATGAACAAGCTGTTCGTGGAGATGCTCGAGGCGTGTCTCCGGTAAGCACTAAGGGAAAATGATAGTCCTCCGGACCAAATTTCGGCCAATCTCAGCGGATACGAGCCATCGACGCGGGAGATATACAAGTGTAAGCACTACCAGGACACCGGCAGGACTAAGGAGGTGCATGTATATTGTATACGTTTCCTCTCCGAATGTCAATATTTTCGTTTCTTCACCTTCGGCGGAGGCGACGCGTCCCCGCGCCAAATGTACAAAACGACGGACGGATCTAGTACAAAACTTGTTACTATTTTTGTATAATATAAAAAAAAATATTATATCTAGTTTTACTGTGGAAGTTTCGAGATTATTGTATGGTCGAGGAAACTCTCCTCGTACTGATCGCGCCAGCCACTTAGTATTGTAGTGACCTGAAACGTCATTAGTTCTGTTCTGAACAGAGTTGTAGTACTGTTAGCTTTAAAGGCGATGTTTTTTGTTTTGAATTTCGTGGCTCTTTGCGATGGGCTCTCACTGTAGTATTGAAGGTATTTTTTCCCCGACCGTACGAACTACTTCTGTGTATCTCGATAAATGCGGGGGCCGTATTCGGCGCATTTATCATTAAAATATAACATTGTTTTATTCTGTTTGTTTTAAATGCTAAGAGGGGTCGTTGCTTGTACTGCGTCATATTAAAAATACGCGCTTGTGGACCTAAAATTTTAGTAGTTAAAACAATCAATGCATCATTATGATATCAAATAGTTTTCTTGTAATTTTACTAGAATTTCTAAAGTACAAATATATACTACTTAGATAAGTTTTACACATGTTTTCATAACGAACTTGTTTTCTCAAGAAAGGAGACGTAGATTGTTGCTAAATATAATTAAAAATAAATATAAAATAATTCTATGAAGTAAGAATGTTTGTCTGAACGAAAAATTTCGAATAAAAAATATTCTTATTTCTGAAGAATAGTCGCAGTGTAACAGCGCACCCCCATCCTAATGTACAACTGTTTTATAAAATAATGAACATACAACAACATAGAATTTATTTTAAAATACAGATTATGTAGCAATATTTACTAAGTAAAGGTTATAAATGTATAATCTAGAGCTGTTCCACTAACAAAAATCATAATTATTTTAACTTATACTTATTAGTTGTGTAGTTTGTAATGCCAGTGAATGTCTGATCCCTTTGTCGACAATACCCGGGTATTGTGAACAATACTCCGTCTCACAATACCCGGGCATAGACGATAATTTAGATAGGCTAGTTGTAGTAATCCCTATATTAGATGGATGTATTTTTAAACGCGTTACAAAGTAGAATCCTATGTAAATATATGTTTAACCCTAGTTAGAATTAACATGGAGTTAGTACCCAAACCGCAGTTAAAAATATTTTCAGCTAATATATTGTGAACTTACTATAGTGTTCTGATAGCAGTGTGTTTCTGTCAAAACTGCTGTCGTGATTGTAACATATCTGTAGGTAGTTAGCGCAATGTACAAAGTACAAGGAAAAATACTCCATGCATACTAATTGCGTAAAACACCATCAATAACTATCTGTTTCAACAACATACATACAGGGTGTTAGGGTAAACACCGTTATCCTTGCAACCAGTGGTTTGGTTTCATTTATAGAACGTAAAATCAATGGAAAATTACAACTTTTTTTTTCTTTTTTTTAATTCTACATTTTACCACAAGAGACGCAAGTTCGTTGTCCTATGCGCTAGGGCAACGAACTTGCGTCTCAACACGGGCGGGGGGTGCGGGATGTGACCTGAGCGGCCGCGAGTGCGACCCCTCCCTCAGTCAGTCAGCTGTTTCGCTAGAGAGCACGGTGTCGGATAGAAACTTTTTAAAATCTTTTAATGAAAATGACGTTTTTTTTTTGTTGTGTTCGGTCATTTATTTTTATATTCAAGTCAACTACCCATGGTTTGAATGACAAGACTGTTTACCCTTACAGCCTGTATATAATCAGTCTATAATGTTCCCACTGCTGGGACACAGGCCTCCTCTCTGTGAGAGGGAGCGGGCCGTAATCTACCACGCGGGCCCAGTGCGGGTTGATAGATGTCACATGTCTTCGAATGTTTTGTTCTAGGACATGCCGGTTCCTCACGATGTTTTCCTTCACCGTTTTGGGGCAGTGGTGATGAAATAACTTACACAGAGTAAATACCTGTCTGGGTCCGAACCTACGACCTACAATTCGTAAGTCGCGGCCGCTACCACTTGGCCACCACTACTCTCAACAACATACATTGCGTTATTTTCGTTGTTGCGCAGACAAATTTCTCGAACATACGAAGCAATGGATTAGGAATATCCTTCAAAATTATTTAGATTATGATTGATTGTGTGTAACGCAATTAGGGTGCTGGACTTTAGAAGACCCTTATTCATAAAATATACATCTATGTATGTATGTTCTTGTATATGGACAGTTATTTAGCGGAAGCACTCTAATAATGCCAGTGTTTATAACAGATCATGTGCAGATATTTCTTAAAACGTATTGTTGCTATCTCATTCTATTCTGATAAGAGTGAGACAACGCCATATCTCTAGAAAGAGCAAGCATCACAAACCCCTTTTTTTTTTGAGATTGGGAAATGTCTTCTCCCGCTCTGGGCGGAGCGGCAGGGCGTGTCAGACTTTTACTGACTAAAACCCACCCGTGTTCCTTCAGTTGCCTGTTGCCAAGGGCCCCTGTATCCGTTTCGGACTTACCCGCAACCCTGGCAGAAGATCACAAGACCTTCAGTCATGAGTGCAACTGCTAAATAATATACCCCTATCCTACCTACCCTTGTAAATAAACATCGAGCTTTTTAGCTAGGTATAGGAATTTGATATTTATGAATAAGGGAATAAGATTCAAAATACAGAAGCATCCTCCATATTAAGCACTATAGTAAAAACCTAAGTAAATACCTAAGTGTAACATCACAGAATTGTATTAAGTACCTAAAAATATTGATTTGTAAATATAATTAATGATAAAGATATAGTGGAACAGATAATATCGAATACCTCAATACCTGTTACCATGAACGAGTGAATATAAAACTGTTTTATATGTAAATAAGTACATGTACAGCGGTTAAGTTGATGCCAGCGCCTCTGTTGGTGAAATTCGGAACTAGCAATGGGTTGACATTTTGAAGCTTCGTCTGATGGTCCGAATTTGGTATTCATTTTGACGCTATGAAATTAAATAGATAGGAAATTGACTTAGGGCGGTTTTACCAGTGAAACTGAACTCGATCAGCACAAACTACGTTTAAGGGCTGTTAGTGTCATTATTTTCTGTGGAATATTGACACTGACAGCTCATGAACGCGTTTTAGACGTGCGTATGTTTCATAGGTGAAATCCGCTCTTAATGGTTGCAGTAGATATTAATAAAATTATATAAATTATGTTTAATAAAATTTGACGACTTTCTAAAATGTCTTCCTTTTCGTTAGTTTCGGAGTCCGGTAAGATTCATGACAAAGCTTATGTAAGTCCTACTAGCTGCATCCCGCGGTTTCACCCGCATAAGTCTCGAACCCATGGGAATATCGGGATAAAAAGTATCTTATGTCCTAACCCAGGTCATGGTCTACCCATGTGCCAAATTTTCATCCAAGTCGTTCAGCCGTTTTAGTGTGAAAGCATATGAACAACAAACAAACAAACGCACTTTCGCATTTATAATATTAGTTAGGATACATAAGCTCTGATATGAATACTACTGATGCCCATACAAAGTGTGACAGATCAATGCGAAAACGACTAAAATAAGAATTAAGTTGTATAAAAATGTTGAACGAAAAAAATCTATTCAAAATTGCACCCATAGTTAGGTTGATAGATCTTTGATAGTCGTTACGGGTAGTCAGAAGCCCGAAAGTCTGACAAGCAGTCTTACCAACGGGTATCGTGTTACCTAGTAAACTGGGTTGTGACGGTCAGATAGGGACTCGCTTCATGTAAAATACTGGTATTCATCCATTCATTCATCCTGCATTCGGTTAGACTGGGAGCCGACCCCAACACAGTTGGGAAAGGCTAGGCAGATTGAGTTCGGTTGATTTTGTGAAATTGATAATTTTACCGTTAAGGTAAAGGTTGTCGTGTATGGTGCATTTTTGTTGTGATTCTGCTCAAAACATGTGTCGATAAGTATTCGCATTCTTACCAGGACTGGTGATTTAGTTGCTGACGTCACTAAGGACCGGTTTCCCGAACGAACATTATCGTAAAATGAATGTAACAGATTGTCAAGCGCATGTAACTTACTGCGATTGGCTGCTGATAAATCATTTTAAACCTATCACAGCAGGCTTGACAATTTGTTACATTAATTTTGCGATCATTTTCCGAAACCGGCGGAAAAAGGGTTTTCAACAATCAACTGCCTCGTTGCTGTAGTGGTCGCAAGCGCTTCTGCTGAGCACGAGGTCCTGGGTTCGATTCCCAGGTCGGGCAAAGTGTTATTAGGTTTATTCCATCTGGAATTTCTCAGTAGCAGCCTGGAGTCTGGATTTGTGCCCGGCTGATAGCGATAGGCTCGGCCCCTATTACATGGGACTTAAACATAACTGGCAAAGTGTGGATGTACTATAGGTACACCTATGCACAACCCTTCGGGGAATACTGGCGTAATGTTAAGTTATCTTTATTTTCGTATGCAAAGAAAACTAGAAAAAAATGTATAAAATCATAAGCAGTCGAATTGGTGAAAATCTTGAGTGTGAAAACTTTTAACGTCAGCAAAGACTTGATTTGGATTGTTTTTTTTTTTGTTTAACAGCTTAGTGTCTATTACGTTTAAAATAACGTGTCTGAACAAGCTAAAGGTTGTTTAAACACAAATTACCGAACAACGGTATTTTAATGTCAAAATATGAGTAGGGTCAACTTTCAAAATGATATTTGTCGTAACATAGTTACAAAAAAGAATTGTAAAAAATCAATGTGATGGCTTTAGGATTAAGAATAAGCAAATATTTTTGAAAGTTGCCAAGTTTTAGGCCGAGATAAACTAACACTACTTAGCACTTGCTCTGGCTGACCATTGTTCCTGTGACTGTCGCACAATTGTCAAAATACAAGTGTAAGACAGAGACGGGAACATACACTGCTACAAAGAACTTTTGGCGCTCGAATGACGTTGACAGGGAGGCGCTGTTGGTAAACAATTGTGCAATTGTTTTGTTTAATGTATTGATAAAACAAGATGGCGCCGTTAGTTCAAATTTTGACCACTCGCCAAAAGATCAACTACAAAACCTTTGTGTACCTAAATAAATTTATATTTTATTATATATAATTATCTTTGTACAGCTACATCTAAGCCAAAGCGTATGCTAAGAAGTATCTTAATCTCGGCGAGACTCGAGTATCACAGAATAAAAAAAATCTATGTATCTTAAATTCCATGTGAGTTTTAACGCGTTCTGTTGTAGTTATTCTTATGTTAAGAATATTTACTTTATTTAATAGTGTATAATGCGGTGGTAGGCAGGGAGCGAAGCTGTGAAGAGTGACTGTGCCAGATTATTTATTAAGTTTTTAATTATTATCGTCGTTATTATTGATCTGCGATTACTGATGTATACAATTAAGGAAAATTGTGATTGTTTGGTTAAAGTCTGTATGTGGGCCGGTTACTTCGAAACCAACGGCTAATAATTAAAGCCTTTTTAATTAAAATACTTGAATTGATGAGTTAGAAAACCTATTCATGTATTTTCATCAATCTTGCATTAATTTTTATTTTATTTTCATCTAATCGGCAGCTTATTACCCGGTTACATACAGACTGAAACCTGAAGTTTTGTTGATATTTTTTTAGAAAAATCAAATGAATTTTTATTACTTAGCCTTTTATAAAATTTTACTTTGTATAAACGAACTGATTGGACTAGATGAAATCAAATTGAATTTCTATATCGTAGAACATTTTGAGTAGGTGAAGTTAGTGATATGTAATCTCAGATCAATCTAGAGAACCCTAGGTAAACCAATATAATACCCGTGTCTTAAATTTTGTATTTAATAAATTCGTACCTTATTTCTTTACATAATGTTATTAATGTGAACCGGTCCCGGATATAAAATAAAAAATATATAAAGTGGTGACATTTTATGTTTGTATTTTTATTTGTATTTGAACAAGACAAGAATACCCTTACAGTACCTACACAATCAGTGTCTATGGATACTTAACGTCCCATACCTAAGAACACTTGAAACCCCCGAAGGGCACAGTAGTATACTACACCCACACCTCCCTGGTTATGTGGGCTATGTAATACAGGCGAATCTTATGCCATCAACCGGGCAAAAATCAGGGGTCTTGAGAAATTTCTTATGGAATAATGCTTCATCACTTACCGACCTGCGGACCCCATGGTCACACAAAACTCACTTACGTTTTGATTTTGAAGCTCTGGTCTAGGTGCCGTTGTTGTTGCATTTTGACAGAAATAGTATTTTTAATTCCATCTGAACTTGTCATGGGTATATTTACTTACAACTAACCCATGCACGTTAACATCAAGGCAAACTTACTATAAGGACGTTTTTGACAACTCTGCGATTAGTAAGCAACGTTACCCTATTCTACATAGGACAAGAACAAGAGAATTCCGAGGGGACGGCGCGTACGCAGTCCCCACTACCAAAAATTACGCATCCGAGTTATCCACATTAGGGATAATCGCAGGGGTCAACCCAACCGCAGTGCAATGGGAAGGCCTCGCCCTGGGGGAACCGCCTTATTGATCACGGTATCCCCTATGCCAGGTAAGTATGATTTCTTTACAGAAACGCGCGAGGGTCGTTCAACGATGGAGAATCTTAACACCGCGATTCAGAAACGTGACGTAAATGTAAAGCGCCATCTAGTGGATAGAAACTGTACAAAATCACGATTCCTCTCATACCATACTTGTTCCTTTAAGTACATACCTACCTCTTTTCGTTACATGTTTTACTATCTACTTCGTGGATTCGGTGGCACGCGGTGGTACTATCGACGGTCTTCGAAAGTAAAAGATACTGCTTCATTGAGCGGGTTAATAGTGATCTTCCTGTATAAGTCCTACTAATGTAGGTAGAGGCCGCAAATAATAGGTTTAAACATTAAAAAAACATTGAAATGCCAATATATCTAAATTGGTTGAACCTATTCAATCGGACTACTAATGCAGTACTAATTCTTGAGCTACTTGCAGCTGTTGGAACTTGATCAACTGGGAGTGGTCCCGCTGTCCCGGTCTTCCTTTCTCCTCCTTTGCTGTGCCCGACAGGGTCCACAATGATCATGTCTGTCACCTACATTCACATTGTGGAATGTAAATAATTAAGTAGTTTGAATGTCATGTACAGTTTACGGTATCACTAAGTGTGAGTTTCACCAATGAAATGCGTTTATGAGCAGCTGTCGGTGCTAACATTCCACAGAAAATAACTTTATTAACAAGTGACAGCAAGCAGCTCCTAAACGTGGTTTATGTGCTGAACGCGTTCAGTTTCATTTGTGAAATTAGCCCATATTATATACCTAGTGCTCTGTGAATTAGCCTATGAGTTCAGACGAGATTAAGTGTCTGCGTCAGGATGACTGGACCAAGGAAGATTTTGGAAGTTTGGGCAATACCAAGTTTTAGTACCTATTTGGTACCAGACATCAAATAATTGGTACCTCGCTAAAGAGCGAAAACTATTACGAGGAAAGTGGCCAGCCATTCTGACTTCAGAATGGCTGGACCAAGCAGGTTTCACCTAGTTGTAGGCGTTATAAGTAGTTCATCTTTTCGTTAAAATTTAGTACCTCATTGGTACCTCAACATAATGTATTTCCTAGATTCTAGGTCCTTTCTTATTTCTCATTTATATTAAAGACTTGCCTTACCACATAAGGGATAATCATAAGATCGTATTATTTGCAGATGACACATCCCTCATTTTTTAAATCAAACGTGATGAAAGATGAACTACTTATAACGCCTACAACTAGGTGAAACCTGCTTGGTCCAGCACCAAGCAGGTTTCACCTAGTTGTAGGCGTTATAAGTAGTTCATCTTTTCGTTAAAATTTAGTACCTCATTGGTACCTCAACATAATGTATTTCCTAGATTTTTTCGATATGCCAAAAAAAAGTTAGACCTAGAAGAAATTTTGCATGTAATCTGGAGCACGTTGATTTCACCTAGTTGTAGACGTTATAATTAGTTTATCTTTTCATTAAAATTTAGTACCTCAACATATGTTTTTCCTAGATTTTTTCGATAAGCCAAAAATAAGTTACACCTACAAATACCAAACCAACGAGGTACTAAATTTTAATGGCATTTTCTGCGACTTGTCCAAGGCTTTCGATTGCGTACATCATGATACTCTCATCAGGAAACTGTACCACTATGGTATGAGGGACAAGGCTCTCGACCTTCTGACTTCTTATCTGAACAACAGAATTCAGAGGGTCGATGTTAATGGCAAGAGATCTGCAGGATCTTCGGTCACCATGGGCGTTCCGCAGGGTTCAATTCTAGGTCCTTTCTTATTTCTCATTTATATTAAAGACTTGCCTTACCACATAAGGGATAATCATAAGATCGTATTATTTGCAGATGACACATCCCTCATTTTTTAAATCAAACGTCAGTTAGTCAACTTTGAACAAGTTAACGATGCACTCTCTAAAGTTGTGCATTGGTTTAATGTAAATAATCTTCTCTTGAATGAAAAAAAGACTAAACTCATTAAATTTTCAACGCCAAATGTCAGGCAGCTATCTACACTTGGAATAACCATTGACGGTAAATTACAAAGGGGGCCACACATAGAAAAATTGTCAGGTAGGCTTAGTACGGCCGATAACTGACGTAGATACAGCCAGAATTGTTTATTTTAGTTATTTTCATAGTCTTCTGTCTTATGGGATTCTTCTCTGGGGAGCCTGTGCGGACATTAATGCTATCTTTGTTTTACAGAAAAGGGCTGTTCGAGCCATTTACAACCTAGGTCCAAGAGATTCCCTTCGAGAAAAAATCAGAGAAATAGATATTCTGACTGTAGCCGCACAATATATATTTGAAAACCTATTGTACGTACACAAAAACATATCAAAGTTTAAGAAAATGTCCTATATTCATAGTTTAAATACCAGGAATAAACACAATCTTGCTGTACATCGCACTCGTCTCCACAGAGTAGGCAACTCGTTCATGGGTCAATGTATACGCTTTTATAACAAACTTCCCATTGACATTCGAAACTTACCCATTAAACGATTTAAAAGCTGTATTAAAACCAAACTTTGTAAAAAAGGGTACTATAAAATCTCAGATTATTTAGAAGACAAAAATGCATGGGATTGAGCTGCTCGCTCTGCTAAACATTGTGACATTTTGAATATTATGGAAAACCATAAAAATATACCTACCAGTTTTATATAGAAATTGACATGATGATTACTTGTAAAGTATTGTTTTATTGTGAATGTGAGGACTATGTGGATATTTATTTTTCGTTCTGTTAGTTTTAGCGAAGGTCTGGCAATTTGAGAACTTTATGCGACCTACCCAAATGTCCTTTCTTGGGTATTGTTCGTCGAGTCGTTGAGCTCCTTAAGTTCTGAGTTGAGCTCCACTATTACTGACAAATGCTTGCACTGACTGGACAGGTCCACTCAAATCTGTGTGGTTCTTTCCTCAAAAGACCATTTCAGACTCTAATCTACATGGTCCTCATATGGCCTGACCAAGATTATGTCTGGACTTTAAAGGAGACGGTGACCACCGAGTTTGTTTCGGCCTTTCTTCTCAGAGTAGTCAGATAGGAAACGCCGACCTCATCTAGCTTATTTTTACAACTTTTTAATATGACGTGTAAAAGTGATTCCAATATCCTATTTACAGAATAAACAATTTCATTTCATTTCATTTTAAGAGAATTTATTTACTTTTACCCTCATTATTTTACCCTTATTTATGTTAGTCAACATTCTAAATCTTGCCTTGGTTGGTCCCGCGGTCCTGACGTTTACTAAATTACTGTTTCTTCGTGTCGGTGGCACGAAAGTAATCCAAATTTTGATGGCCCCATTGAATATATTAAATTTATTTTACGATACTCTGAGGGAATGCGGATGACACGTGAATTAAATTAAAAAGAAATGGACTACACTATCGACTATCTAAAATCAAGTAAACACATTTAATTTTATTTTTTTATTTCTTAAAAACTAGCTAATATTTACAATATCGTTCCTTGAGTTTATTTAAAAATAAAGGCTTTATAAAAAAATTAAAGATTCTAGTATAATATTAAACTATAGCGAATTGTTCGTACAGTAATTCTCTAACTTTGAAATACTCTTCGGATAGGACACCTTCCAACGCCACGCGACCATTCTCCAACTGAAATATTAAAAAAATGGGTAATGCTAATAAACTTGTATCTTGGTCTGTTCCAAAGGTACAAATGTAATCTGTATCAGGATACAAATGTAAAATTAGAACCAGAAAACGTGCCTGTGGATGTCAATTTGTAGTGTCACCTCAGACCAACAAAAAAGGAAAGACAGATCACGCCGTACGTCAAAAGTGAAGCCACCTGTTTATCTATGTGTGTGTAAAAAGGGTTGTCAGTTGTTAAAGTTTTGCCCTATAACTTGGGGAATAATATTTTGGGTAGGCTAATATTGTACGAGTAAGATATTGTTGAGTATGGTATTGTACCTCAATTGTAAGGAAGAATTCCGAAACAAAAACATTTTTTTTTACATCGCAAAATAAAATAAAAAAACAATTAAGTACAAAGTGCATTTAGGAGATCACCTTTTATGCAAGAATTGCTTGTGTTAGGAGACTTCGCTCTTTCACTTAGAATTATTCATTAATTTTCAATAGAGTATTAAAAAAAAATATATATATATAAATAAATAGGTTAGTAAATTACAGAAAAATCAATCTGTATATAAATGAATGAGCGTAATACAGCTTCTTCCAATAACCATGCACACAGAAATTAAACTATAAGTTATAAGGTAGTTGAAGCGTAAATCATATCATCGTCGTGGGTATGAGTCTTTAAGTAAATTGTTTTGAAATAAAATAGGTACTTAATTATATTTTTAATCAACTTTATTAAATTCAAAAACACCACGATAACAAAATCAATGACTATAGAAAGTACGTAAAAAGCGTCCGCAATTATAAAATAAAAACAATTCAAAAATTAAAATAAGCCATGGCTACTAAGAGATGACCAGTGACAACTGACGGCGCCCGTTCACGAACATGACGCACACCTGTGCTATGCAATTATGTAATACAAAGGAGATTGAGTTTATGCAAAGATGGTCTTACAATCTTCAGCAGCTCCAACAGTATTTTCAAATGTTAATTAGTTAGTTGTGGTTGTGGAGCAGGACCAGCATTAAGCCAAGCATTTTTATCAGCGATGTAATCCTCCAACTTATAATAAATGATGCAGACATTTTATACAAGTTTTGAATTTCGTCTCATTCAGTTGAAGTATGTGGGGAGGAATTTTATTGCAACATTTTAAACAGTACCCCATGAAAGATGAGTCTACTTTAGCCAGCCTGAAACCTGATTGAACTAATAGGTCCCTATTTCTAGTACAATAATTATGTCTATCACTTCGTTGACTAAAAAGATGCAATTTTTTTCTAAAAGAAAAAAATATCAAGAAAATGGTAACAAAAAAAAAATTTTTTTTAGTCGTCTGCTCACATGTATATTTCTATTCTCCGTTTAAAAACCTTGTTGTTGTGTTAATTTTTTGAATTGCTGCCTTTTAGATTTTAGTGTCTGTGAAATTGTTTCTAATTTTGAAATGTGGTGAAAGCGTATTGTTAAATATTTTTCAATGATACATTTAATTAAATGGACCTTATGCTCATAGCCTACAAAATTATGGTCCAGATCCAAGTTTACAAAAATGTTATCCTTCCCTAAAAATGATTCTAAAATTTTTGTTACTATATATTTGTACTGATTTACTTTTATTTTTATTTATTTATCCATTTATTTTTATTTTCAGTATTACTTGGAAATCTAAAATATTAAATGCATAAAAAAACAGACATAATAATTACTCGAAGTAAAAAATATCGAATGGGGAAATTTGAAATCATATTATGGCAACCCTCGCTCTTTAAATGTCACTGTTTTCGTTCGTTCATTCGTTCAGGTTTTTTGTTCCAAATAACCTAAAATTCATAGTTATCTAAATTAAAAAACGATGTTATTTTAAGTACTTACAAGTGAAAAGTGATTCCGTGAGACTTTTTCTGTGATTTAGTATTGTTTTTACACGTCTTCACTACACAGGAAAGCATAATTATATTTGTTTTGGTGATGTTAGATAGACGACGACTCGTGACGTACTAGGAGCGATGAGCTTGGTTTTAGTGTAGGTGTGTGCGTGAGCCTGTGTGTTTACTTGCAGGAGCTTGGTTTTGTGGCTTCACTCTCGATGTACGGCGTGATCTGTCTTTCCTTTTTTGTTGGTCTGAGAGTGTCACATAAAAATTGGGCGCTTTAGACCGAATATTTGAATACTTTCAAACTTTTCCATAAGAGTTTTGTTCATAAGGAACAAATCTAACTTAGAGAGATGTATTAATTATTCTAATGATTATAATTCTGTAAATACACAATTGTTATGGTCGCTAATCATATTTTGATCAAGATACAACCTGACAGTGACACTGACATACAAATTGCAAAAATTGAATTATGTATGTATGTTCATCAGAATAATTATGATTTTCGACCGGAATTCGCAAAAAATCAATGCAACGATCTAAGTTTGAATTTATTGGCCTCAAATGTAATGATTTCATGAAATATTTATTCAATAATTATAATACGTAATTTGGGACGCCTCCCAGCTAAAGTCTGTTTTTTAATCTTAGAGACTTTTTTTTTTTTGTTGGGAATTATTTATTTACACCAAGATACATTAATGAATTATATTTAAATATAGTACCGATGACCGCGCGTGGCTTCAAGCCACACTACCCATTCGTTTTGGTGGGCTCGGCAAAATTTCCAGTGTAAGCCTACCGGCGTGCCTGACCTCGGTTCACAGCTTTTGTGGATAGGATTATAATTATTCAATTTGTTACAGTTGTAATAGCAGTTGTAATAGGTTTTTATTTTTATTTGAATTCAAATTTTACAATCATTAGTTTTTTAAATAGATTATTTTCTATTTTGTGAAAGTGAGAACGTTGTAGGCTTATTGGACTGTAGATTTATTGAACATCTACTATTTTTGTTAAGTACCTGGTACTTACTTGTTGAAAAGGAAAGGCCTACATTGTCCTCCTATGCCTACGAACACTGTAATTTGAAAGTATTGTAAAAGCCAATTATTTTTAAAAGAGTAACCATGGAGTTTCATGCCGGCTCTTCTCCATAGGAAACGACCGATTGGAACCGTGCACCTAGCTTCTGACGTTTCATAAGTGCCCATGTAGGTTTATGTGAAATAAAATATTTTGATTTGATTTGCACCGAAAAATTAACCGCAAGAATTTTAGCCTCTTCTCAGGTTGACTCTGAAGTGCCGTGTTTGACCGATGCAGTGAATGCTTGGAAAGTGGCTTGCCCGGACACGGTCCAGCCCGAGAACCCATCTTCCCAGAGACAGTGGGATGAGCCGCTCTGCAGGTTGGTACGGAATAAACTTATTAATACGTCCACCAATACTGCTGAGCGTGCCCGCCTGCTGGCTGTGGGTAAATGGGAATCGGGCCTCTGGCTTCAGGCGCTACCGTCAACCAACATAGGCACTATGCTGGGTGACACCACATTCCGGCTCGCTACATGTTTGCGTCTGGGCGCTCCTTGCGGTGCTCCACATCGTTGTCAATGCGGTGAAAGAGTCGACTGCCTCGGACACCACGGCCTATCCTGCAGCAAGAGCGCTGGTCGGATGGCACGGCACGCCAGCATTAACGACATTATCCGTCGGGCTCTTGTCACCGCCGGGGTGCCAGCTGTGTTAGAACCCAACGGCTTGGCACGCGACGATGGGAAGAGGCCAGACGGAATGACCATAATGCCCTGGAAGTTGGGTAGACCTTTGGTGTGGGACGCAACCTGTGTCGACACCCTCGCGCCATCCCATCTTCCTAGCACGGCGGGCTGTGCTGGGGTAGCTGCTACAGAAGCAGAAAACCTCAAACGGCGCAAATATAACACCCTTATTGGGAGCTATATGTTTGAGCCGTTTGGGGTTGAAACACTAGGGCTGTGGGGTCCAAGTGCTCATCGAGTATTTCGGGACATCGCTAAGCGATTGGTCGACTCTTCATGTGACCAGAGGGCTGGCCTATTTTTAGCCCAAAGAATTAGCTTTGCCATTCAACGTGGCAATGCTGCCAGTCTTTTGGGCACCTTTCCCATTGACAGCGATGCGGACGAATTCTTTGATGCTTAATGAGCCCCTCCCCTTTATTTTTTTCTTTTTAATTTTGTTATATATGTAATTGTATACATACATAACATCTTGTAGACTGATTTGAAATTTTAAGTGATTGTCGTTTGTTTTTTCAATTTGGAGTTTGACATTTGCACCTGTCAAATTAGTCTACGGGATTAAAACACAATAGACCGACGACCATAAGAAGATCGCTGGGACAGACTGGATGCGGAAGGTGGAGGACAGGGTGCTGTGGCGCAGCCTGGGAGAGGCCTATGTCCAGTAGTGGACTGCGATGGGCTGAGTTGATTGAAGGTAATTTGAACTTAGAGTTATGTTGTGATTTTAACGATTATAATAACGTCATAATACGGTCTCTGACCAATCTTATCATTTTGCCCGAGATTCTCGTTATTTTCTAAATTCTTATAAATAAATGACTGTATTATCTTTCTTTTTAGGGTTCCGTACCCAAAGGGTAAAACGGGACCCTATAACTAAGACTCCGCTGTCCGTCCGTCAGTCACCAGACTGTATATAGTTGAAATTCTCAGATGATGTATTTTTGTTGCTGCTATAACAACAAATACAAAAAAAATAGAATAATATAAATATTTAAGTGGGCTCTTTTTTGCTGTTTTTATAGATAATGGTACGGAACCCTGCGAATCCGACTCACACTTGGCCGGTTTAATTTTAATTCTACAGTATCCTACTTACTCTGCGTATAGCAAGCGTGCCATTACAGCACTCGAGGGCTCCGGCAGTGAACTCAGTGCTCAGGCCGAGCTTGTTTAGCGCGGCGCGCAGCTCGGACAGACGCACCGAGTTGATGAAGGAGGCTGCGTGTGCGCCGCCCGGGGCTGCCTCTAGGCACATGGACACGTCTGACGTGGCTTCTTCTGTTGGAAAAAGAAAGAAAAAAGCACAGATAGATATGCAGGAAAATAGAATACTCTTCATTACATAAAAAAAGGAAAAAAAAAAAGATTGAAAGGGTAAAAAAGGACGATACAATGGGCGTTCTTATCGTAAAAGGTGAAGCGCAGTATTCTATTTGTCATTCATCAGAAAGACACAAAAGGTATGAGGAACAGGGTGTAAAGTTCACTCATCCTCTATAGAAAAGGGACGATCCCCCGACCAGACGGGTGTTCTGTGTGGTGAGCACATGCCGATGATTGATGTCGGGAAGTTATACAGGCTGTAAGGGTAAACAGTCTTGTCATTCAAACCATGGGTAGTTGACTTAAATATAAACATGTAAACGGGCGCCATCAGTAGGGACTGGTCATCTCTTAGCTGCCACGGCTTATTTTGATTTATTTTAATTTTTGAATTGTTTTGTATCGTTTTATCTTTTATTTACGGACTCTTTTAACCTGCACGTTTTTCTACATTGTACTCGCATGTATGATTCCAACATGAATGATGTAAACAACATATTGTAACAATATTCTGATTTAAAAGAGTGTCCGTGGAGTTTCTTGCCTGTTCTTCTTCATAGGAACCTACTACGCTTTGGAATGGGCAACTAGCTTCATATTTTCTGACTGACCGACCCTTTGACAATTCAAAAGTGCCTGTAATTGGTTTATTTGAAATAAATGCTTTGAGTTTGAGTTTGTTGACATAAATGACCGAAAACAACAAAAAAAAAAACGTTATTTTCATTAAAAGATTTTAAAAAGGTTCTATCCGACACCGTGCTAGCTAGCGAAACAGCTGACTAACTGAGGGAGGGGTCGCGCTCGCGGCCGGCCAGGTCGTGTCCCGCACTCCCCGCCAGTGTTGAGACGGAAGTTCGTTGCCCTAGCGCATAGAGCAACGAACTTGCGTCTTTTGTGGAAAAATGTAGTTTACAAAAAAAGAAAAAAAAGTTGTAATTTTCAATTTATTTTACGTTTTATAAATGAAACCAAACCACTGGTTGCAAGGATAACGGTGTTTACCCTAACACCCTGTATATATTCTGATCCCGCGGTAAACACTGTTTGCGCGATGCAGGATTTCGCGTGACGTCACTGTGATGCGTAGTTCGCATGTGGGGATGTAGATGCCGCCACACCATAGAATAGGGTTGAAATACCTGTAGAAGTTGTGTTCTCCCTCTGGTGCGCTCGTGGTTGTACGACGGCTGACAACCAAGCTAGTTCCGTGTCGCCAGCCGAGCGCCACGCCAGACCAGACATCAGGCTGTCAGTCAGTTTTACCTGCAAAATACAACCATTTTTAATGGTTTTTGGTTTTAAAACACTCTGTCCTGATTCTGCGATCCTCTTCTACTATTGATAAGTTACAACCAACTTCGAAAGTCGGTGGCAAAAACGAAAATTCAAAACCAAAGACACCGATTTCCGAAATTAAAGTTATTTTTAACTTTTTAGTATTATTATAACCGTGGAAAAAAAGGAGGTTCTCAAATCGACGCCTATATTTTTTTGGAAGCCGGTTGTTTTTTTTTAGTATACTTAATGTTTTTAATTTTCACTTTTTAGTTGTGGTACCTAACCGTGTGGGGTACACACAAATTCGAATACCACATCCTGCTATGTAAATAACAGTGACAGGAACTTACCTCATTTACATAGGCCAAGTGGGAAAAATACGTATAATAAAGCTAAGAAGCTAACTCAAAAATCCCCCAAGCAAAGTTAATAAAATGTACATGCGACCACCGCGCAAGCACTGCTTACCAAATCAAGAAATAATTTTCAAAAACGGTCCTCAATTGAAGAAAATGTCGATGGACATACATAAAAAAAACATGCTACCTACGAACCTAGAGCCTCCTCCTTTTTGGAAGTCGGTTAAAACGATACAAACATCTAGACGCAGAATATCTGAATGTTAGCAATAATCATAATTTAATATGTGAGTTTGTTTATTGCGCTTTCACGCTAAAACGCCTGAACGGATTTAGATGAATTTTGACACATCGGTAGATCATGGGGAGAGCAGTGGTGGCCCAGTGGTAACAGCCACGACTTACGAGTTGTAGGTCGTAGGTTCGAACCCTGACAGGCGCTTTACTTTGTGTAAATTATTTCATCGCCACTGCTCTCAAAACGTTGAAGGAAAACATCGTGAGGAAACCGGCATGTCCTAGAACCAAAAATTCGAAGACATGTGACATCTACCAACCCGCACTGGGCCCGCGTGGTAGATTACGGCCCGCTCCCTCTCACAGAGAGGAGCCCTGTGTCCCAGCAGTGGGAACATTATAGGCTGATTATGCGTAGATCATAACCCAGAGAAGGACTAGACTACTTTCATCTTGGATCGCAGACGAAGTCCCTCTAATGTATAATTATTAGCGTCTTAACTCCGTATTTTTTTGACGTTTAAATGTCTCTTGACTTTAGGCGCATGCAGAGCGGATTAAACTACGTTCACAATTTAGTTTCCAAAAATGTAAACAAACATATGTTTTGGAAACATAACACCTACATTTATGGCTCAGTTTGGTTTTCAACTTCAACTATGACTCAGCCCCGGATCTTCAATTTTTTTTAGGCGGGGCAAAATCTGATAATGTGCCTCCCCCGCCCACTTATATTTATTTTTACCTATCTTTATAATTTATTTAAGCCTATTTATTTACAGATAAACAGGGTGTTAGGTTACACCGTTATCCTTGAAATCAGTGGTTGGTGTCATTTATAGAACGTAAAATCAATGGAAAATTACAACTTTTTTATTTTAATTACATTTTACCACAAGACTATTTTATACTATTACCCTTTCACCCTATGCTCTAAGGCAACGAACTTGCGTCTCAACACGGGTGGGGGGCGTGAGACGTGACCTGTCCGGCTGCGAGCGCGACCCCTCCCTCAGTCATTCAGCTATTTCGCTAGCGATCACGGTGTCGGATGGAAACTTTTTAAAATCTTTTAATGAAAATAACTTTTTTTTTGTTGTTACTCGGTCATTTATTTTTATATTCAAGTCAACTCCCCATGGTGGTTTGAGTGACAACGGTGTTTACCCTTAGACCCTGTATAGACATGAATGTGTACCTCCTACAGTATACGTTCAAATATATATTGAGAGTATTCTATTCTATTCTATATATCCTACACTGTAGGATATATATTTTATAAACAACACAGGATAGGATTTAAAATAAAAATCAAATATTGCATTTGTAAATTGAATTGAAATTACAATTTTACTCTTCGAGCTTTTTGTTCTGCAAATAAATCTATGGCTTTGTCATAATTTAACTCTTGTTCAATTCGATTTTCTATCGCTATTGCAAAGACTCGATAAGCATTCCTGCCTCATAGAAGATCGCAAATAATTTATAATTAGTTTTAGTTTGCTAAAACTTCGCTCATAGCTTGCGGATGTAGTAGGAAGCGTAGAGTACCGAAGCCCCTGAGTATCGCTCGAGTTGCGATGGCCACAGTAAAACAAGAGTGAAAATTCTGTACTTGTACTACTACTTGTTACGTCACTTTACTAAAAATTCCATCTTTCATGAACATCAGTACGGTTTCACCAAAGGGCGTTGTACCACTGACGCCGGTGTCACCCTAATAAAGAACATTTTTAACGCCTGGGAGGAAGCACAAGATGCCATTGGAATCTTTTGCGACCTCTCGAAGGCGTTCGATTGCGTCGACCATGATACACTTCTGTTGAAACTAGAGCACTATGGGGTTAGGAATACAGCTCTTGATTTACTAAGATCATATCTGAAAGAAAGAAAAGTTCAAGTTCAAGTAAACGGCGTAAACTCATTGGGGTCTGAAATGGCAATGGGCGTTCCTCAAGGCTCGATATTAGGTCCATTCCTCTTTTTAGTTTATATTAATGATTTACCCCAATTACTTCTAAATCAACCGAAGATGGTGTTATTTGCAGATGACACATCATTGATTTTTAAAATAAATCGACGTTCACAAAATCTTGACGACGTGAATAGCTCTATTCTTCAGGTACAAGATTGGTTTACGGTAAATAATTTGGTACTAAATGAAAAAAAAACCAAATGCATTCGATTTAAATTACCTAATGTTAGAAGTAGCGAATGTGACATCATATTGAATGGAGAAAAACTGGAGTTTATTAATCAAACAGTTTTCTTGGGAATCACGCTAGACGAGAAATTACAATGGGGACCTCATATAAAATCTCTTGCGGGGCGGTTAAGCTCGGCCGCTTATGCTGTTAGAAAGATAAGACAGTTAACAGATGTAGAAACCGCGCGTTTGGTCTATTTCAGTTACTTCCACAGCATTATGTCGTATGGCATTTTACTGTGGGGTCGGGCTGCTGATATTGAATCCATTTTTATTTTGCAAAAAAGAGCTGTCAGAGCCATTTATAATCTTTGTCACCGCGAATCTCTCAGGGAACTATTTAAAAAGATTAATATCATGACGGTACCTTGCCAATTCATTTATGAGAATATTATGTATGTAAGAAAAAACTTAAATCTTTTTAATAAAATAAGTGATAGGCATAATTTTAATACTAGAAATAAAGATAAAATAGATCAACCATTTTTCAGATTAGCTAAAGTACAAACATCTTTTATGGGGTACTGCGTTAAATGCTATAACAAAATACCTTGTGATATATTGCAATTAAATGAAAGAAAATTTAAAACTCATATAAAAAGTACACTTTGTAAACAAGCTTATTACAAATTAGAGGATTATATCCAAGATAAGAATGCTTGGAAACATGCTGGTCTTGCTCCATAGGACGATTTAGTGTCTGGACAAAATCAAACTGATAGCTAATTTAGTTTTTTTTTTATTTATTATTTGTATGTCATAGACTTTTACACTCTGTCATTACTTAAACTCACGCACTGACTTATTAGTACTACTTGTAACAATGTTAGGACTATTGTAATATCGTATACTTTTACAATCTTTGTAAATATGTGAGCACCATGTATCTGGTAATTAATTTATTCATTATTGCTCCATTTATAATTCTTTTTACCTTTCGTAGTACAGTAATCTTATTGCAGGTGCATCGTCTTCACATATAATTATATAATTAATGTATACAAAATATTGTAAAACATTTTTAAAAGAGTAACGATGGAGTTTCTTGCCCATTCTTCTCCATACGAAAACTACCTTTTGGAAGGGGCAACTAGAATCAATTCTATTTCTTTGTTTGACGTTCAAAAGTGCCATATATGTGCCTATTTGAAATAAATTATTTGACTTTGACTTTGACTTTGACTATTTATTCTGTGGTCAAAGTTAAGTAAATGATGATACGTTGTCCATTCGTCTGTAAAGTGTGAATTTTGCCGCCCTCTGAACTTGCCGCCCGGGGCATACGCCCCGGCTTGCAACCCCCCCCCCCCCCCTAGATCCGGGGCTGCATGACTTCCAGAGTACCTACTCATTCTTAAATCGACATTATTTACACTTGTCTAAACTTGATATTTGTTCAATGGTATTACCATGGTGGTGGTGGTGGTGGTATGGTGGTTGTTTGGTATGGTGATGGTAATTGGAAACGAGGATTTAAATAGACTTAGATGTATGTACGTACCAGTGGCGAAGGGTGAGTTTTCGGGGGTGGGAACCCGGAGCAAAAAAAATAGAAAAAAAAAAAAAAAAAAAAAACATTCTGACGAATTGAGAACCTCCTCCTTTTTGAAGAAGTCGGTTAATAATACTTGTTATGATGTCACTTCGGACCTTCCTTGTGGCCGCGAAAACCTACTTCTTGTTTGTTTACCTAACAAAAGAACGGTATCAATAAACCGTTTCATTAAATTCCTATTTTGATTTACTTCTCTCAAACTTATTTATAAACTCACATTCAAAAAGCCCGCTTTCACAAACCACGCACACTCACACAGTTCAACAAGTGATTACGCTCCTAATAGCGCAACGCCATCTAACGAAAATATCAGAAAAGCAATGCATTTTGTCAGTACAAGAACGAGATATCTCCATTCAAAAAATTCACAAATAATTAAACAGAGGGCGCGTTTAACGAGAAATTTTTAGGGAGTGGCATTTTACAATTCAGAGTTTTCGCTCACGGCCACTAGAGGGAATTGGCCGCGCGGGTGTAGAGCTTCAAACGAATTAGCGAAAAATCGTCAGATTATGAATGTAAAAACCCCTTTATTACATAAACTACTAGAATCTGAGAAAAGTAAACAAGGGAAACAATACATTTTATTTTATTTACAACTGCCAGTCAGCTATTCATATTTATCGTAAAGGGAAACATTAGAATGTTTGAAAAAACTATCACGTCGTTTGTAATTTATACTTATATATATCTGAGCGAGCACGGCCTAACGTAATTGGTTTCTTAATTTCAAAACTTAACCTTGGAAAGCATGTTTCCTCACAAAGAAAGCTACCAGACGGGCCGCACGCGGGCCAAAAGACATTGTAGTTAATTAGAAAGTCCTTGACGAATTATTGCCGCCATCCTAATCCTACTGATAGTACTAATAACTTTTCAAATCTATTAAGAAATTTCAACTTATTAACTATCTACCTACTTACCCCAAATACATAATTACAACGTACACTTTCACTAAAGTCAAAACACTTTAATCACTGTTTTATACCAACAAACTAATACTACTACTACGATTCTCGAACTGATAAACTAATGTATTCAATAAATAATACGAACAAAATGCAAATTAACTGCAAGTGTAAACAAATTATAATGCGATTACGTCAAACAGCAACCACACAATAGCGTCCTGTCCGAACTCCGAGCCGAACGCATTACGAAATTCAACGAAAACTACCGAACCGATATCGCGGCATCTCGTTCACGCGATCGCTTTAGGTACAATAACTCGTATTTGACCGGCTTGCTCGAAGCGTATAAAACCGGGGTGTCACGTGACCGAAGTGACGTCATGACGCCTTGATTTTTGAAGGAGCGATAAGCCAGCCGCGCCGCCGAGTTATTTTAGAGAATTTTTTTTTGCTGTTGGGAGACAACAAAGACAAAACATTGAATGTAGGCGTTTTGTATAGTTTTAATTATATGGTGTATTAAATACCTATAGTGTGATTACTTAAAAGGCATTTTAAACACTACTGACTGTGTCATTTTTCAATGACGATAGAGTGGTTTTGTTTCGAATTCCAGAAGGGAAGCCGATAGGAATCGAGTTGTACGGTAGCTGCGGCCCTGGTACGTACTTGATAGATATGAGACTCCGTGGTAGCGTCGATGATGTCACCGGCGTACGGAATGTATATCTTGTCTATGCCTTCAGCCTCGCAATGTTTTCTGTAAAATTAAAACCTTGAATAAAAAAATAGAACTCGTATGAAATTAATGGTGCATAAAATATGTTCAAGTATTAGGGCTAATGTTTGATAGGGTAACTAGCGACCGACTTACTTTGAACTTGTTTTTACGACTTGACAAAAATTGAGATTTCTTACTAATATGTAACTTTAATAATAACGTATTACACATAAATCTTCCAGAATAAATTCAAACGATGGTGAAAACCCCATCGAAATCTGTTGCGTGGTTTAGAAAAATAACGCGGACATACAGACAAACACGAAAAGCGACTTTAATTTATAATATGTATAGATGTAAAGGCGACAGGAATTTTGTAAAGAGAGAGTAGGCAGATGCAGCTTTCTGACTGCAGTCTGCATAACAGGTAACATTGTGAGAAGATGATTATGAACACATTTTTAGTAATTTAATAATTATATCGCAAAAAAAAGGGATTATTCTTATCGATTGAGTAGTTATATCCTGTATATAATCTTACTTGAGCGTCTGCAGAGCGCCGTGGTTAGCTCTAAGCCCTACTATAGCCCGCGGCTTGGCTTGCGACACGACCCGCAATAAAGACTCGCCGTCGCAGCGCCCTTCCAGCTCGATGTATTGGATGTTCGCCTTTATCTGAACTTGACGCATTGATGAGACGCACTTGCTTGGTACTTCCGTCATTTCCTCTGTAATCATATTAGTTTATATGTTTTACACTGTAATTGTAATAGTCCATTTATTTGTGAGAATATTGTTACATAGAGATGTTAAATAGTTTTTAAAGCGCATAATATTCTGCCGTTTCCAGCGTACTAATGCATTTTCAGGGCTTTATCACACATTGAATTGACATTGAATTAAATACGTTAGGATAACATTCAAATTGCTAATTAGTCAAATATTAGTTATAGAAATGTCAAAAGGATTAAATGACACTGTTTTTGAGCTACCCATACATTTTGTCGATGTTTTTATGATGTGGCAAAATTAATAGTAAAGTAATGAGAACATTTCGTACAGTTCGATTCAAACTATAAAATCTGTCGAAAACTCATCATTGCGAGACCACTGACACGTTTGTAAATTATTAGACTTGGCTCCCTGATGGCAGCTCGGAACATGAGGCGAGTCGCTGCGCAGCAACAATTTCATGTGTCAGCGGGGGTGAGGGGTACTGCGCAGCTAACGGCTACCTTCCGAGCCGCCATTAAGTTTGAATCGAACGTAATAAAACATACCCTCAATTTTTTTACTGTTATTATATTTGCAATCCAGAAATTAGAAAGTAATTCCTAGTGAAAGTCTGATCAAGTCTCTTTGATGTGATTTGCGAACAGAATAAATTGATTAGATAAACATTTATCTACATAGTCGCCGCGTTAAGAACTGAGTCGCCGGGCCATTGATCATTGTTATTAGTCTGTCTCGCTCGCACTTATGAAGGAGGTAGCTAACTATCGATAAGACGTAAGGCGTTGCACATTCTTATTGCTACTGACATTTATGGGCCGACGACTCTGTTCATAACGCAAGTACTATAGGAATAAATACGTCGTTTATTTTTATATTCGTACCTTCTGGCTCCTGTTTTGGTGGCGGAGCGGGTGGAACGTCTCTAATTTCTCCTTCTGCATCCACTATCTCAGCAAGTCTGTAGTCTTCAGGCTAGAAAGTAAAAGAAAAAATATAATTATTGTTTGTAGTGCTATACGCACTACCGAAAAAACCGGTAACCGGTAACCAAAAAAATACCCGTATTGATCATACTGGTTTCGGTCCTTGGCTAAGACCAGTTTGAAATCTTCTTAGAGGCAAATGTATAGAGTGTAAGGATAAACAGTCTTGTCATTCAAACCATGGGTATTTGACTTAAATAAAAAAATAAATGACCGAGTAACAACAAAAAATCGTTATTTTCATTAAAAGATTTTAAAAAGTTTCTATGCGACACCGTGCTCGCTAGCGAAACAGCTGACTGTCTGAGAGAGGGGTCGCGCTCACGGCCGGTCAGGTCACCTCTCACGCCCCCCACCCGTGTTGAGACGCAAGTTCGTTGCCCTAGCGCATAGGTGAAAGAGTGAAATACTCTAATGGTAAAAAGTAATTTAAAAAAAAGTCGTAATTTTCCATTCATTTTACGTTCTATAAATGACACCAAAAACCACTGGTTTCAAGGATAACGGTGTTTACCCTAACACCCCGTATACCTATAACCTGTGTAAAAGTTTGTAAATTCACCTTAGTTTTAGCAAATAGTAATAAATTTATGTTTGTAAAAGAATTTCCTTTCCTTACGTACCTTTATCACCTCTCCATAATCATCCACCCGGTACCTGTCCTCGTGGAAGGGGTACATGGCGTGGTGCCTCTTGTTGGACTTGAAGCAGCCGGCCGCTCGCACGTCGTGTCGCACAGGGATGTCGTGCTTGCCTGTCACTACCCACATCTCTAGCTCGCCGTCTGAATCTGAGTCTGATGATATGCCGGCTGTTTCTTCCCTGGAAGAATACTTTTTTTTAAATTTAAATAATAAATATAAATAATTGTCGTTACGACACTTTGTGCTAGCGACCGTTTTCGGGGACCCATTATTGAGTGTGCAAGTCACCCCCTGCCATTTTATCTGTGTATTTTATAAACAGGCAGGGGCCATAGTCTTACCTGCCAGGGTTGCGGGTTAGTCCGAAAGGGATACCGGGACCTTGGCAACAAGCAACTGAAGGAACACGGGTGGGTTTTAGTCAGTAAAAGTCTGACACGCCCTTCCGCTCCACCCAGAGCAGGAGAAGTCATTGGATGATATTCCTCACTCAAAAAAAAAAAAAGGGGCCAATCTTTCCACAGTTCACTTAGAGACCCAAACCCATAATCGATTATCTTTGTTTCCATATCATGCAATAGTCCTACACCAATCGGGGGTTGTCCTTGGCTGCACTTGCATAGTGCATACAGGGAAAATCGTCGGTTGGTGTCTCAAAACTTCAAAATGTCTGAGGGGCCTCTGAGAGTTGGCTTCGGCCCCTCGTACGCCTTCAAAAGGTCCGGGACCCCAGATATTGAACGAAAATACGAATAGTAAGAGGCTGTTAACTCAAGGGTGAATACGCGACGAAAAGGAAAGATGGCGTAAGCCAAGCCAAGAGGCAGCACTATTTTGTCGTTTGTTTATTTGCCCAACAAGGTAATTGCAGAAGGAAATATTAAGAAATAGAATAATCTCCAATACTGAAGTTAACCAGTGAGTTTCAACTTCAGCTAATATCCCCAACGTACATGCTTCGATGATTAATGACATTTTATTAGCGTTCCGTACCGAAAGGGTAAAACGGGACCCTATTATTAAAAAAGTTAAAAGTTTGGCGAGTTTTAGAATTAAGTAACACCTCTGTAAAGTAATATAAATAAATATATTAAAAAAAAATATTAAAAAAACTAAGACTCCGCTGTCCGTCCGTTTGTCTCTGTCTGCCTGTCCGTCTGTCACCATGAACCGTGATAGTTACAGTTGAAATTTTCACAGATGATGGATTTCTTTTGCCGCAATAACAACAAATACTAAAAAACAGAATAAAATAAATATTTAAGGGCTCCCAAACAACAAACGTGATATTTTTTGCCGTTTTTATAGATAATGGTACGGAACCCTTCGTGCGCGAGTTCGACTCGCACTTGGCCGGATTTTATTTTATTCTAGAAAAATTCCAAGTCCTTTTTCACACTTTTAGTATAAGTAATTATAAGATATTTCTCACTTGACGATGGTACCAGTCGCCGCCTTTCTCTATAAGGTCGTAGACTAGTCTATGGTATACTCACTTGACAGTACTGTTGACCTTGACCCTCTGCTTCTGCATGTACTCTTCTAGCTCTGCGCCTTCGAGTCGCACGCGGCGGTTGATGTTCAGCTCTATGGTACGGTCGCCGCCTTTCTCTATGAGGTCGCGGGCTAATGTGCCGGGGGATGTCCTGTTAATGGAAAAAATATTGTTAAATATAGAGTACTAGCTTCCGCCCGCGTGGTATGTCGATAAAAAGTAGCCTATGTCCTTCCCCGGGATGCCATCTATCTCTTTGCCAAATTTTATCGAAATCAATGTTTAACATTATAAGTAACATACAGACAGACAGACAGAGGTAATTTCGAATTTATAATATTAGTATGGATGTTTTGTCTTTTTTCATAATGATTGGAAAAAACGCTTTGTATTACTAATCTTAAGTCATTTTTTGACAATGAAGCAAAAAAGTTTTGACTACTAACTAAATATAGGAGAAATGCACTATTCCACGTGTAGTATGACCACAATATAAACGGGTATTGTCGACGGAAGAAAGACATAAAGACAAATAAACAATCAAAATCTGTCATTTTGTCTATTCTTCCGTCGACAAAACTCGTAGACAACCCATTTCTATGGTGTCATGCTACGCGTGCAAGTATGTGAAGTATTTTCAAGGAAACTAAGAACTCACAATCTACGAACTAAGTAAATACGGCTCTAAGCTAGAACACGATTCCAGCTGATCTACACAGATGGCACTGTGACAAATAATAAAAAACAACTCATTTTGCATACAGGATTTTTGTAACTCAAAAAGATAACATAGGCGAAAATAAAACGTGACCCCCATCAGAAACGAAGTTCCTTCTCACGTAAGATTTAAAAACAAAAACAAAATTTTCACAGCCGCCATCTTGGAATCGCATTTTGACTTTAGCATCCTCGAAAACTATGAAAACGACACCCACGAAGAAAAATTAAAAAATTTCGCTGCCATCTAGGATTTTCTGACTTACTTGCACAATGGTAAAACAACTTACCTCGCAGTCAATACAATAGAATTCTGAGGGTTTGGTGCCCATAGTAAGAACAGGTCTCTTGCGAACCCTGACTCCAGGTCTGGGAAGGAAGCCAGCACCACTTTCGGTCCAGGAGTGCGGCTTACTTCACCTACTGAGTGACATAGTTGGAGGTGGCGGAGAGCGAACGGGTTGCTGCGGGCGCCTTCGAACGCGCGGGTCAGTTTGTCACTCATCCATTCTATCTGTGAAATAAAACGTACATTTTTGATAAGGCAGTTTGAAAGTTAACTTTAATTGATGGGAAAAGGCCTTATTTATAATCCACAACGATGTTGAGAAGGAGACAATAATAAAGTATATGATCCACATGCTTATTTCAAGAATAATTCAATCAAATTGATATTAAAACCAATAAATAAATGGTTAAATTAACAACGCGGACATAAACAAGAAAAGCGACTTTAATTTATAATATTATTATACTAGCTGAGGCCCGCGGCTTCGCCCGCGTGGATGTCGGTTATTATATACTAAAACCTTCCTCGAGAACCACTCCAACCATTGGTGAAAACAGCATGAAAATCGCATTAGTTTTTGAGTTTATCGCGAACAGACAGACAGACGCGGCGGAGGACTTTGTTTTATAATATGTATGTAAGAGACCGCTCCGTAATGAAACCTGGAGATAAATAAATAAAATGACTATTTTACTTGAGGGCAATATACATCTTGGAAAATGAAAAAATAAACAAACTTGAGGTTCCAGGACGGTTTGTTTTGGAACCTCGTTTTTTTTTTGAAGGAGGAGGCGGAACGCGTGAGGGAGAAGCAAAGTCTGCGCCCTCACGCCCCTAACCGCCGCCGCTGGAGACACCCTGGGCGTCGGGAATCCCAGGCGGATTCCCGGCCACCATAGGCGCGGGCTTGCGGACGGCGAGCAATGGGTAGCTCGCCGTCCGATAAGGACCAGGCCCGGGTCGATGGCGCGTCGTGTCCACGCGCTCCTCAAAGAGATGTCAGCACAATTGGCGGGGTCCGCTAGGACCGATGCCTGGCAGGGTTGCGGGTTAGTCCGAAAGGGATACCGGGACCTTGGCAACAGGCAACTGAAGGAACACGGGTGGGTTTTAGTCAGTAAAAGTCTGACACGCCCTTCCGCTCCACCCAGAGCGGGAGAAGTCATTGGATGATTTCCCAACCGCAAAAAAAAAAAAAGGACGGTTTGTTTTGAACATAGGGAAACCTTGAAGCCTTTTTCAATAGATTACATATTTATGGTTATTATCAATTTACCTGTGACTTGGCAAACTCAACGACGTTGTAGCTGACATTGGACAGCAGTAGCAATGAGTATGCAACAAGCCCGGAGTCTTTGTTGCGCCACAGCTGGTCTAACATGTGCGCTAGCTCCAGCACTCGTCCAGCTGTGTCCGTGCACACTAGGACGCAGCCACCGCCGCGAAGTGTTGTAAGGATTGTTGCTGGAAACAAAAAAAAGGATATTTTTGACTATGCAGAATTTTTTATTTTGTACACAACAAATAGGGAATATGCATGTATTTTTTTAACGATAGTTTACATGGCCAATTAATAGTTTAAAAAAATTCGCTAAAAACAATTTAAAGTACTTAAAAAAAAGTTTAAAATAGCCAACCAACCCGGGCTATTTAAACGCCCTCCATTTGGCGCTTGGTGTGGTGACGTCACAGTCTATGACAACAAACAAATAAGTCTCAAGTCAATGTCAAACACTCCTACAAAACACATTGACATTTTGATTGTTGTCATAGATTCTTACGTTACATTCGCTCTGACCAATAGCGTCGCTTTTCAACTATTTGAATTTCCCAGTTCCTTGGCACTTTAAAAAAATTAATTTCTTGCTCAAAAAGAAATTTTATTCAAAAATATTGATGGCAGCAAAATTCTGAAGTAATATAGTTTATGAAAAAATACACTTGACCCTTATTTGAATCACATGCATATTCCCTATTGATTTGGAACTCTCATTGTGACTTGGCCTCTCAGCACTTCTTACAACATAACTTTGTTAAAATACTGTTATAGTTAAATAGTCTGCCACATCACAAGTTTTCTATTACTATAATGATGTACTGATTTCATATTTATCTCGAAATACTTACTCATCAGTTTCTCGTCTCTCAATCGCCGCCTCTGCTGAACATAATCAGCGTTCATAGCTCCCAGCAGCATCAGCGATGGTCTCATGAGCCTCTCTATTTCACATCCATTCAAGTGCCTTTCCTTTTTGTGGTTAAAGTCAGGGGCGTATACTATGTCTTCTTCGCCTGGGGCGGCGATGCGCCACACTGTGCCGCCGAGCGAGTGGCCCGCAGGCAGTGGGGTGATGCGCAGGCCCAGGCCTTTACCTAGAAACAGGAATGGAATTTTACCGGTTACTATTTATTGCCTCTATGGATAACAATAATCAGAAAAAACCATAATTTGCCATATTTTATCCATATTTTTGATGATGAAAATATTTTTACTAGCAGGATGTCTTAAATAGTACCATGTCTAGATCCTGGGGGCCTAAAACGGCCATTTTAGCAATTTCTCTAAAAGCAATTCATTTATTGAATTCCCAGCAGATCATTAGCATTTAACATAAAATGGTGACTCATATTAGCTGAATCATAATGTACTCAATTCAATTCATATTCGAATCATATTTGGTGTAAATATTGCTGCATAAAAATGACTTAATTATTAATAAAACTTAGTCATTTAATATTTTTCAATAAAGCAATTCTGAATTTGTGGACCATTTTACGAATCTCCATACAAAACTGTCAAACAGATGTATTGCGTACACACACTGTATGCAGATCATAATATTATGAATTGTCAGTTTGTGACATTTAACAATGATTCATAATATTATCCTATTATGATTCTGCCAAAGTGGCCGTTTTAGGCCCCCAGAAGAATGTTTACTCCTGATGATGCCACAAGATTGAAATTATTTTACAAAATTTATTGAAATAACTTCTTTGGCTTCAGTGAAAAACTGAAAGGATATTTTAAGAGCAAGCCTGGTGATCACTGCTCACCCCTTCTCTGTATCAGAAGAGGTCTTTGCCCTGTAATGGGACTACAATGGGCTGGTATTATTACTATTTTATGAAACAATTTCAATTTGCATGCCATTATTTATTACATTGGCAAGCAGATATAGATATGACCAGAAACAAAGGTACTGCTGCACAAAAACTGCTCAGTAGGGCTATTTAAAACTCCTTACCTTTCATATCAATACTCTGATTATACTTCAGCTGCACAATCCTGTCAAACGCAGCATCAACATCATCCAATGTAAACAGATCGAAGTCTGACACGTTCCTGTGCGCCTGGTACAAGTCATACATGAACATTTGTCCCATTTTGTACACCGGCAGAGTAGCGTATATGGGACAATTCAGACCAAGCTTCCCAACTGCATATGGTAGGGCACCGAGGTGAATGGGATCTGAATGTGATATTAGTACTGCGTCTATTGTGTTTATATGTCTGGAAGATAATACAGCAATTTTAAGTACATAAAGAATGATTCACTGTGGGGTGTTTGATAGAAGTGTTTCTAACAGAACTATTAATTGTATCCTTGTGTTCATGCTTGAATTTAAATAAATAGGACCGCTTCTTCGATCGCAAACAAGTTGATAAGGCTACGAGGAGGTAAGGGTGAAAAATTACTGCTTGGAGTTTGGGTTCTGTTTCATAAAAAGTACAGGGATGATCTCTGGCTTTTCATGACTGCCTTGAAGGCTCGTAATGTTTTATCAGATTGATTTGTAACAGCATTTATTTTTACAGCGTCTTTAAAAAGAAATGTAGACCAATTTAATCAATTCTCAACAAGTTGTATCGACAACATAACCTCAAAGAGTTACCTTTTCAGTTCTTTTATGAAGTCCATATCGAACTTCTCGTCCCATCCACAGTCTAAAAGGAATTTGAACTCGTCTATCTGTAGCACGTAGCATGGTGGAGCCTCATCGCCAGCCCCCGAGAGACAGTGCAGCTTGATAATCGAAGTCATTGTTAACCGGTAGATACCCTTCCTGATATTGTCCCACTATCTAGTATGTTGTCATAGTTGTATTTAAAAACACTGCCTGGGTACCTACTAAGTATAAATTGAGTCTTTTTTGATGCAAGAAGGCAAGAACCGAAAAAATATTTTCTTTTTAGTTTACGCGGCGAACCACAGATTCAGTATTTTAAAATGCTCTGTGCCACAGATAGTGATAGAATAGAATATTAGAATATCACAGATGATGACAGGAAACAGGAATCAATGGATTGGATGTAGCGAAGGGTCGTTGACGGTTTTTCCGTTAACGAAATGTCAACGATGATTTACGTTCGTCAACTAGTTAAATTCGTCAACGAGTTAACGTGCACTAATATCAACTTACAAAGTTAATCGTTAATCCATTCAACGGTTTTTATTCAACGCCGCGACGTTCAACGAGTTGAACTAGTCTCTGAGACTCTGAGCTTAAATGATGTCATTTTCAACGGAAGTTTTTTAATTTGCTCAGTTCGTTGAGTTTGCGTTTTCGAATTTAGTTGTTAAACGAGTCAACTGTCGTTGAAGAGTACAACTAGTAAATTAATAAACAGTTAACGTTGATACGTTGACGGGAGATCAGCGGTTGATTCAACTAGTTCGTTGATTCAACGCCCATCGTTAATTGGATGTTGGCGACCATAGATATTATTGTAGATACTGGCGAGTCTGGCGAATAGTGGCGAATGAATCTGTGGCGAACGCGGAAACAGATTAAAAATGAACTGTTACGTTTTGAAATAATGATTTGGTCGTGCTCAAACCTGCCGCCACACGCTTGGGAGGGGTTGGGGTTGGTTGGCATATGGCTGACCCCACATTAGGCGTCCGCGTTCCTCGTGCGTGTGCTCGCCGTAGGTGAGTATATGTTCCTTGGGCGTGTGAGCCGAGCGCGCTGCGTGAGCGTCGCGTTTACCCCTTCGCCCGCTAACCCCGCCGCTCGCTACAGTTTCGGTCAGTCACAAGGCGGACAGTGTTGTGTTGAAGGGGGTTTAACGTCAAGGCGAAGGCCGCGCCGCGCGCTCTCTGCACACACGTCACACGGCGGCAACGCGCGACGCTTACGCGCGCACGCTGCACGCGCGCGGCGCCCGCGGCGCTCACACGCCCGAGGAACGCGCACGTAATGTGGGGGAAAAAGTAACGTAGGTACTTATAAAAAGGAGTTTTTTATACATATTCAAAAAATATTAATTAAATAAAACAAAAATATAGTGCTTAGGTTTATTTATATCCTACAATAGTTTCTCGGTATGAAAAATATTATACCTATTGGCACAAGAAAAGAGAGGCTCGGTAGTGGGTGAAGTCAGGTTGTGGATGATAATCATGATGATGAAATAATAAATCTACCACACGCACAAAAACTAGCAAAGGACGTGTCCCAGCTGAAAGCGACTGTCGCATAAAGCGTACTTGCGGGATTATAACTCACGTTTGTACGTCATAATTCTTTAAAACGATTGCGTAATCGTCGACAGTCGACAGTCAGAATTCAATACTAAATTAATCCTAACTAATCCTAACTAATATTATAAATGCGAAAGTGAGTTTGTTTGTTTATTTGTTTGTTAAGCTTTCACGCTAAAACGGCTGCACGGATTTAGATGTGGCACATGGGTAGACCGTGACCTGGAATAGGACATAGGATACTTTTTATCCCGATATTCCCGCGGGATCGAGACGTACGCGGATGAAACCGCGAGGCGCAGCTAGTCCTACTATAATATTATAAATGTGAAAGTTTGTGTGTTTGGATGTTTGTTACTCAATCACGCAAAAACGGCTGAATGGATTTGGATGTTATTTGGCAAACAGATAGTTTATAACCTGGATTAACACACAGGATACTTTTTATCCCGATATTCCCACGGGATCGAGACTTACGCGGGTGAAACCGCGGGGCACAGCTAGTATTTACATAATGAGAAAAAGGGTTAAACAATTACTTTTTCGTGCTAGAGCTAGGTTCATGTAACACGATGTCTATAACATTCTCATCTTCTAATAGAGCTTTAATCTCATCCGTGAATGGTACGTTTTGTACTGGGTTGTCATTCGTAGTTTGAGATGTATCAGCGATAACAGTGCTGTCTTCAGTTTTCTTCACAAAAATACGGTTGGGTTCACTTCTAACGACACATAATTCGGTTACATTATCATCGCTTCGCTTCGCTAAAAGCTGACGATGATCATCGCTTCGTGTATGAGAGGATTCTTGTAGCAGCAATGGATCCTTTCTCCGAGCAGCAATGGATGCGGATACACTCCTTTTAATGGGGAAGTATTTACTTACAGTAATGTCACTTCGTGTACAAATAGGAGTTGAATTCGCTTCATCTATGGGAACACTCATTTTTACCGGAAACAAATCTTTTACATGGCGCTGAATACGAGCAAGTGAAGTTTCTTTGGCAGCAATGGGCCCCGATTCTCCCTTTTTAACTGTAACTTTTTCTCTTACACGGTCACTTTGAATACGAGAAGTTTCTTTGGTGGCAGAGGAACAGCACTCTTTCTTTTCAACGCAACTTATTTGGTTTATATTCCGACTACTTTGAGTAAGAGATGAAGCATGTTTGACAACACACGTCGCACTTTTTTCTCTCCGTAGATCCTCATTGTTACTTGTTATATTTACGATCTTTGACATAATGCTATCTACAGATTTTTTAATGAAACAGCTAGAGTCAATTTTTTTGTTAGATTTCTTGTCGTCTAAGACTGTCGGTTTTTTCACAGTATCCTCTATAATACTGCTTGCATTGGTGGTAACCATTCGGCCAGAATAAATGTTTGTAAGGGGGACGTTTTCGGCTACAGAGTCATTTGTTTCATTAGGTGTAGTTCCTTCGGCTTTAATCCGTCCAGATTCTTCTCTGACTGCACTATCTTTAGCGGTTTCGTTTTGAATTACATTATCAATATGGATAGAGGGTGAACTTTTTCGGTAAATAATGCGTCCGGTTTCATTTTCGGAAACTAATGCGCTACTATGGCAATCTTTTCGGGTAAATGGTAAAGAGCCTATTCCTGCGACGTGTCCGTATTCATTCTTTTTAACAGTAATTAGTTCGGTTACATAACTATCGCTTTTAGTACTATTTGATGAATTTTCTTTAACTGCACGGCGTCCGAATCCGTTGTTTTTAACGAGAACTTTTTCAGTTAATATATGAGAAGAAGTAGCTTTGATAGCAGCGCGTTCAGATTCAATTTTTTTAATAGGAATGGTATCGTTTACGATACGGTCATCACTTGGTATAGATATTACGTTAATAATTGTTTCCATCGATTTGTAAGCGGTTAAAGATGAAACCTCAAATTTCTTCTCCTTTACAGGTTTCAGGATCAGATTATAAGGGTCAGTTCTTCTTCTGTTTTCCTCTTGATTGAATACAAGAGAGATGCCTGGAGGAGAGAATTGCTGTGCTGTTTTAGCAGTTTCTACTGCTATCAGAGGCCCATTAACTTGTGTCGATTGTGTTGTAGAAGCTTTTTGGAGCATCCTGATGAATCTTTCTTCGATCTTTGCTTCTGAAATGATACAAATAAATAAATTCTTTATTCAGAGTAACAATGTGACTCATAGTGTTAGTAACAATAAAATAAACTTACAACTATGTTAGTGCCACAGTTACAACAATTAAGCAAAACACACACAACATAATGATCACTGCTTCAGTGATCCAGCCGAAATACTGGAGCAGCGATTCACAACACAGCAGTCCAGCCTGTCAGCAATCATTCCCAGGATGCTGTTGGAACTGGCCCGCACCCTGCGCACCAAGGACGCACATCTTTTACGCATTAACGCATAAAAGCAAGGTGCATAATGTGGATTACTTTATAATTGTTTGTCCTTGTAGGGGAAAATAATCAATACTCATCTGGTTTCTCAACTCACCATTAATCTTTTTTACAACGTAGTTAAGGCCCAAGCATAATACGAAAAAACTGAAGACAAACGAAAGATACGCCCACCATTCTAATTCAAGACACTGAAAAAAAAAGAGTAGATGAAGAAGAACCACAATTTGGATCGATATACAAAAACAACGAACAGGAGGAAAATATGGAAATGCATAACATAACATCACGCCTGTATTCCTCGAAGGGTTAGGCAGAGGTGTACCTTTAGTACAGCCACGTGTGGCCAGTGGGCCAGTTTAGTAGTAAGCGGCGGTGGTAGGCCTCCTGAACGAGTAGCATCTCAGTAGCATCCCAGAGCTTGGATTTGTGCTGGGTTGAAGGCCATACAGGCTTATCATAACTGACATAACAGGGGCCAAGTCTACTAATATAGAACAGATTTTGTATGGCATATATGTCAAAAACTGATAATTGTGAGACCACTGACACGTTTGGAAATTAGTAGACTTGGTGGACCACCGATGGCTGTCATCAGCTGCTGCGGTGGCGAGCACTGCTGTAGCCTAAGCCTCGGCGTAAACGAGCCACCGACCACAGCCACCGGTCGCTGTCGCCTCTTGCTGCGGTGTTAAGTACTGCTGTAGCGAGGGGCCGCCACCGGTCACACGTGTGCGACCAATCCATACAAAAAGTATGAAAAAGCATGTAAACTGCTTGTCGCTGGGCTACTGGTGGCTGTGATTGGTGCCTCGTTTACGCCGAGACTAAGATTACATAACAAAACTAATGACGATGAGATAATTGATTTAATATAATATAATAATATGTCAATGGACGAGATGTTATTTTTTTTGTTTATCATTATTCTACACCCAAGAGCCCAATAACCGTCTTTTTTATAAATACCTGTAGCATTAATAAGTAATATTCTATTGACATAGCAAAAAAAGTATACAAACGGCCATTTTTCTTCTGCAATCGTTATTTTTCAATTGTATTTTCAGAGAACAATTTTTCGCAACTTCTGACACTGTTTTCTGTCAGAGCGACATTTCTGTCAGATTATTTTAAAAGAGCTTCAATAGATTGTTACTGATCGTTACTGACCTTCTTACGCATGAGTTTCGTTTTTTCTCAGGATACAAGAAATAACTGAAGTGTACACGGGTGGGTTTTAGTCAGTAAAAGTCTGACACGCCCTTCCGCTCCGCCCAGAGCGGGAGAAGTCATTGGATGACTTACCAGCCTCAAAAAAAAAAAAATGATACTAGAACGTACTTATCGAAAAATATGTTGCAATATGTACTAATACATTGATAAATGGATGGAATATACGGTTTAAAATATTATTTATTTCTCAAAGATTTACACAATCACTTAATCAGAAACAAAGTTTTAAAAATAACATTGTAGTAGTAATACGTACTTGATAGTTCAGAGCGCTCTTCGTGCAATTAGCTAGTACATAATAAAATTTTTAATAAAAAAATTGTTTTATTAAATCTTGTGGGTGCATCGTAGTATATTACTATTTAATCGTGTTCTCAATTTAATTTATTACCTCTTATTAGATATAATTATTTTCAGAGTAGCTGTCGCTGTTTGGAGTTGGCATTCAAACTTCTATTACAGATTCTAATAAAGCATGTTAATTCACCATCTTTGGCAATAATCTTGAAAGCCATAAAGATAAATATCATTACATCATTACATTATTATAAAACAAAGTCCTCCGTCGCGTCTGTCTGTGTGTCTGTTGGCGATAAACTCAAAAACTGCTGCACCGATCTTCATGCTGTTTTCACCAATGGATAGAGTGGTTCTCGAGGAAGGTTTTGGTATATAATAACCGACATCCACGCCGGCGAAGCCGCGGGCATGAGCTGGTCTTACATAAGATTCAATATTTATTGAAATAAATAAATAATATAATAAAAATAATAATAAAAGTTTATTCTGGTAAAAAGGTAAACACTAAATACAAATTTGCTTAAATCTACGAAAAATCAAACAGTTTTATAGGTTTAAATCATTTATTCTCATAAAGACAAAAAGCCACTTACATGAGAACATACTAAAAACATTTGGTAAACTTATATAAGGCAACCGATACAAGAGTATGTGTTAAATAAAGTTACTCTAATATTATTATATTAATTACTCTAACTATTCTATACTCATTCAGCAGTTCAGTCTCAACCATTGAGATACACTGGAGAACGTTAGTCAAGGCAGTTTTCCATTATGTGTTTTGATAGCCGAGATTTAAAACTACTGAGTGAGCTAACACTTTTTATAAATGTGGGTAAAAAATGTGTGGTTTTATGTGCTTGAACTAGGTCATTCTGTGTTTCAGGCGAGGCAAGGCATAGTATTTCTAAATAATCACATACTTAAATATAAAAATCTAGTCAGCTAATAGGTATGTAAAAGACACCTACATAAGTATTATATACTTACTTACTTATCAAAAATCATTTTATAATCTGACCAGAATCATTAAAAAAAATCACAATTAGTATTATTACTACAAATAAGGTCAAGGTTCAATTCCCGGGTCGGGCAAAGTGTTATAGGGTTTTTCCATTTGGAATTTCTAATTATCAGCCCGGAGTCTCGATTTGTCTCGGTTGATGACAATAGGCTCGCTCCCTATTACATGGGACTTAAACATAACTGGCGAAATGTGGGTGTACTATATACCTATAGTACACCCACATTTCGCCAGTTATGTGTCACCTCTGCCTAACACTTCAAGGAATGCTATGTTACATACTAGGTACTTAACAAAAAACCACACAAAACTTCGATTAATTAAATTATTTACGTATCAAGCTTACGTACAAAGCAGTACCTATTTCTGTAAATTGAAATAAGACGTTTAAAGCCGCAGAGAGTTTCCAAATCTTCAATTTAGTCGAATTTAACGGGAATGTACAGTAACGAACGTATTTAGACTACAAAGTGTTAAGAATCGTTAACAAGCAAAAGCGTGTGTTCTCGAATGTACTTACTAGTTGATGGAATGTACTGTTGTGCGCGGTTGTACCGGCTACGAGGGATTTACGATGGCGTTTACTTGTCTGACACTATGCCCGAGATACACGAGGCTAGTATCCCAAGCAAGGATAGTAAGCTAGGAAGCTAGTTACTCTAAGTTACTTCGTGCTAACAGAACTAGGTTCATTACCAGGCTAATAACCCATTGGACCAATGGCCTATTAGTGGTAACGATTGCGACTTACGAGGTTTAGGTCGTAGATTTCAATTCGAACCCTGACAGGCTCTGTGTACTTCATCACCACTGCTCTCAAAACGGTGAAGGAAAACATGAGGAAACCGGCATGTCCTAGAACTAAACATTCGAAGACATGTGACATCTACCAACCCGCACTGGGCCCGCGTGGTGGATTACGGCCCACTCCCTTTTACAGAGAGGAGGCTTGTGTCCCAGCAGTGGGAAGATTATAGACTGATTATGCTAAGCTAGTGATTAAGGTAGTATGCTAGCGACTCAAGGTCATCATCATCTGATTTCAACATGTTCCGTAGTCAACAAGGAACCCTTATAGTTCCGCCATGTCCATCTGTCTGTCCGCGGCTTATCTCGGAGACTCTTAGTACTAGAAAGCTGTATTTTGGCATGGGTATAAATATTAATCACGCCGACAAAGTGGTACAATCATATCAATTTCAACTACAATGTAAAGTTTATTCTTGGGAGAAATTCATCCCAATTACGGAACTCTATATTGTACGTGGTCCGACACGTACTTGGCCGGTTGTTATTTGAATATTTCGCCAGTGCAAACATACAGTTAGCCATACTTAGCCATTTCATCAAAGAATGGCAGTATTGATTTGAATTTTTTAAAGTGTTCTTAACAATTCATTTCACTGACTTTGCATACAAGTATCGAAAGCCGCTATTTTAACCCGTCGTATGTAATTACAGACACAATTAAAAATCCATTGTGTCTTTACGAGATCTACGTTCCAAAGGCATACCAAAGGCATACCAAAATACTTTCTACTCCTAACATATTCTCTTCTGCGTCTACGCCACAACATATCACCCGTATGTTTCCCCTAAACTAAGCGATACCAAGGTGATTATGTTACAAAGAGGTTACATACATGCCGTTTTAAAAGCCGTCACGACTTCAAACAAGTTTGTTTTGCTTTGGCTTTCAATGTGAGAGACATCGCTTGATTGATCGCTCGTTCAATCGATCAAGCGACGGAGGTGTTTGTGCTCAAAACTGGGGTGAAAATTGTTGGGACGTATTTCTCAGGTGTATGTAGATTGAATGGTACAACGTTAGATTGTTATGTTAAATTATGAGGGAATAGGTTTGGAGGGAATGTGATGAGGATGGAGTGAGCCGGGTCCATCGTAGATTAAGCTACGCTTACTGCGGTCGGTGCGAGGATGGGTTGCCATCCATTTCGAGACCCCTCCGTGTGTCGGAAAGCACGTTAAGCCTTTGGTCCCCCTGGCCAGGGTTGCGGGAAAGTCCGAAAGGGATACCGGACCTTGGCAACAGGCAACTGAAGGAACACGGGTGGGTTTGAGTCAGTAAAAGTCTGACACGCCCTTCCGCTCCAACCAGAGCGGGAGAAGTCATTGAATGATTTCCCACATTAAAAAAAAAAAATGCCGTTGGTCCCGGCTGTTATTCGTAGACCATTGACAGTCGTTACGGGTACTCAGAACCAAGTCTGACAACCAGTCTTACCAAGGGGTATCGTATTACCCAGTATCTGGGTTGTGGAGGTCAGAAAGGCAGTCGCTCCATGTAAAATACTGGTAGTAAGCATCCAGTTAGAATCAAGCTAACCCCAAGATAGTTGGGAAAAGGCAAGGCCTATGTCATTAAAAGCCGATATCTCAGTACTATTCAGACCCTTTTTAGGCATATTGTGTTTCACATAGGTAGGTAAGTACTTAATATATTCATGGTTTCTGAACTCGGACATTATTTTTAAGTGTCGATTTCTTGACGAATTTCAGTGTAGGTATGTGGCGGTATCTACATCGGCATATGCGAACTACGCATCAAAGACCTGACGTCACACAAAAATCCTGACGTCATATAAATCCTGCATCGCGCAATTAGAGTTTACCGCGCGATGGAAAATACAAGAATCCAACATGAATCGTAGGGCAGTTGCCCGCCAGACACAACACCCGTCTGGTCGGAGGATCCTCCCTTTTCTATGGTGGTTTACACCCTGTTCCTCATGCCCCTAAAGGTATAGGTATATTTATTTTAAACTTTTTAAAGAAAATGGTCGAGTGACGGTAGAATTTTGATGGTGCAGTGTATTTTAAAATAAAGATAATTGTGTTCAACGAAGAGTTTTTTTATGTTTGTTTATAAGTTTGTATGTAAGGTCCCACCAGTCGGATTTGAAAAATTCTTTTTGCATTGGATAGCTCAATTCTTGAAGAAGTTATAGGCTATGTAACATCACGCTACGACCCTCAGGAGCTGAGCAAAGTGGAAAAAAGTTGCGATGCGACGCGGTGGGTCGGGGGCCGAATTTTTACGTAGACAAAGTCGCGGGCAGAAGCTACAGTGTTCAATATTTGCCAAAAAGCACTTAGTGTAAACGAATTCTGATATAAGTGCTTTCATTGAAAACTTATTATAATAATTGCGAGTAGGTACTTATGTAAATTAGGTAGGTATCTAAATGTAAATTTTTCATTATTCGTGTTTTAGTTAAAGAGAAAATGAAATACAAATATTTAAAGAGGTTACTATACTTAGGCGCAGGCCAAACAGAAGAGACGTGAGACGGGACGAAGACTTCACCTGGCACAAAACGTATAGAAAAGACAAGACGCAGGCGCGTCGCTTTTCCATCTGCATACTATTGCCGCATCTGAGTCCCGTCCTTGTCTCACGTCTCTTCTGTGTGGCCAGCCCCTTAGTTGTTTCCAATTCAACCTAATGAAAATTTCTTATCTATTTCTGCAGGTCCGATGTTATCTCTCTGCTCATCAAAATTGGTTCAGACTTTAACCGTGCAAACGTACTAAATAGAGGGACACATAATTTATTCTCCTTTATTTTTAGAGTTTCACCTTGACGCCGGTAGCACACCTCCGCTCCGTCGCGAAATCATAGCAGTGAAACCGTATTAGTTAAATTTAGTGACTCGCGTCATGTTCCGTAGCGATAATCGAAACCAATAGAAGATTTTTCGAAGAGAGTTTTTTTCGAGAAGATATTGGCGTGTGCTAGCTGACATGGCAAATAATTTAATTTAATGTTTTGTGTTGCGTAATGTGAATATTTCTTGGTTTGCCGCCATTGCACCTGCTGCTAGGGATTGACACTTCTTCTAAGCGTGTGCAAATGCTTCTTGCAAGCGTGTGCGATGGCAAAGATATAGAAGGTTTTTGAAAATTTGTTTTAAAAAAAATTCGGCCCAAAACTCTGCTACGCTAATACCGTTCGCTGACGTAGCCATTCGGTCCTCACGTGTGCAGGTGACAGGACATGCGGAGCAAGATGGGAGTTGAGCCATTGTTTGTGGACCGGACACCGGAGATCTGAGCCGTCCGTGAAACCCCACTTGTGGATGTTGTCCTTGCTGCAGCCTACTTGGGTACGAGTTATATTTAAGGTCTTCCTGCTAGGCCACGGTAACTTATGCCCGGATGGGAAGCTCTCTGATGTTTCCGTGAAGAAATTAACGGGATTGACACTATTGACAGCTCAGCTTAAGCTCAGTTCACGTAAGTTTTCAGGGCGAGATTTTTACAGATGATAGGCTAAAGTGTATTTTGACAACGGGAGTTGCCGCTAGACAAATATATTAAGTGTTGGAAAGGTGCACACAGTATGTAGAGAGTGTAATGTGCAGTGCAGAATTACTTACTCATGTCCTCATTAGGTATTCGTCGCGTGACATGTCAGCACGTTAGGTGGTGCACACACGTAGTACAGACGCATACTATGCAAGTCTCACAGACGCATACTGGGCGAGTCTCACCGTGCTAGAATGTCTCGTGTGTCGCATGCCTATCGAGTATGACCCGGCATAATCAATAGATGGTCTAAGGACATCGTTTCAAGGAAGACTAGGTTACTCAAATAATCTATTATGATTACAGGTGATTTGGATCTAGTTTTTCGGAGAAGTCTTAACTGTCTTGTCTTACGGCCATTTTCTTCATCAAAAGTAACAGCCCAAGTAACAGTCAACTGTTCTTTTGCACTGTTGTATATTCAATCCTCGGCGCTGAGGCCTGGATTGTAAATCCAACAGCGCGGAAGAACTGTTACTTTTGATGAAACTGGCAATTAGTCTGTGGCCTGTGGGTACATTTTACGCAAAGATCGTACAGTGCCCTTCGTGTGCAGTACAATAATGCTTTCAGGGTGTTGATGGGGCTGCCTCGCATCCGGTTAGACTGGAAGCCGACCCCAACATGGTTGGGAAAAGGCTAGGCAGATGATGATCACGCCTGTGTTCCCCAAGGAGCTAGGCAGAGGTGTATTATACCTATACCACACCCACATTTCGCCAGATATGTTTAAGTCCCATGTTATTTTGTTTGTTGTGTTATTTTGTTATATTATGTTTACAATATGCATATATCAGTTTCCTTCGTAACACCTAATAAACTAACGTTTTTTTTAGTTCGTTTTTTATCACAGAAACAATATTCTCGCGCCGAAAACATTCCGACAAACAAAGTTAGAATCATTCTCAATCAAGTCCCAATTCCTATAAGAGATATATGCAGGCAATATCAGAGCGAGTCGGCGGGCGCGCATAGTCCGCGAGCCAAATTAACCAATATTGACGACGCAGCCGCGCTACGAACTCCACGTACTGGCGATACCGCTACGAGCTACGAATGTGCTACGAGGGTGCTACGAATTGGCTAAAATATTCGTTTCACGGAAATTGTGATTGAATGATTTGATTGGTTTATTTGTTTTTCTACTGAAATGAGTCTTCTAATGGTGTGCTGCAAAGGGTGTTAGGGTAAACACCTCTGGTTGCAAGGATAACTCCTTGCAACCAGAGGTTTGGTTTCATTTATAGAACGATAAATGGTTGGTTTAAATAGGTTTTTATTTTTATATGAATTCTAATTTTATTATCATTAGTCTTTTAGATAGATTATTTTCTATTTTGTGAATGTGAGAACGTTGTAGGCTTATTGGACTGTAGATTTATTGAACATCTTCTATTTTTGTTAAGTACCTGGTACTTACTTGTTGAAAAGGATTCTGAAACATTTCTCCGACCATCGTTTTGCCGTTTAACGGTTCGCCGACAGAACGATTCACTATTAATTTTTTCACCGATAGAACGTTTCAATGACGAGCGATTCGTCGACAGAACGATTCACTTTTCATTTTTTCATCGATACCAGCGAACGATTCATCGACAAAACTGTTCGTCTGCCCCTGGGGTATAAAACATAAGTAATCGATATGTAGTCCTGTTTCCGTTTACTGTTAAAAAAAACACACAAAATACAATCAATAATATAATATAATACTAAACACATAAAATTAAACTTTGCACTCATAGTCATTGCGAAGGATTTTATAATTGCCGGCTAGCTTATCATTTAACTGTAGTTAAATGAAATATATTGGCAAATAAAAATAACTTTTTATATTAACCTACACATGATTAATACTAAAACAAAAACACAACAAATCATAACACAATAATTCAAAATTGCATCGACAAAGTTGTTGTTGTATTTTTGTGTTTTTTTTAACAATAAACGGAAACAGGACTACATGTCGGATACTTATGTTTTATACCCCAGGGGCAGACGAACAGTTGTGTCGATGAATCGTTCGCTGGTTCTATCGATGAAAAAATGAAAAGTGAATCGTTTTGTCGACGAATCGCTCGTCATTGAAACGTTCTATCGGTGAAAAAATTAATAGTGAATCGTTCTGTCGGCGAACCGTTAAACGGCAAAACGATTGTCGGAGAAATGTTTCAGAATCGTTGAAAAGCCTACATTGTCCCCTCATGCCTACCAACACTGTAATTTGAAAGTATTGTAAAAGCCAATTATTTTTAAAATAGTAACCATGGAGTTTCTTGCCGGCTCTTCTCCATAGGAAACGACCAATTGGAACCATGCACCTAGCTTCTAACGTTTCATAAGTGCCCCTGTAGGTTTATGTGAAATAAAATATTTGATTTTGAAAAAAAAAAAAAAAATCAATGGAAAATTACAACATTTGTTTTTTTTTTTAATCTACCTTTTACTACAAGAGTATTTCACCTTTTCACCCTATGCGCTAGGGCAATGAGGGCAACGAACGTTCGTCTCAACACGGGCAGGGGGGTGCGGGACGTGACCTGACTAGCCACGAGCGTGACCCCTCCCTCAGTCAGTCAGCTGTTTCGCTAACGAGCACGGTGTCGGATAGAAACTTTTTAAAATCTTTTAATGAAAATAACGTTTTTTTTTGTGTTTTTCGGTCATTTATTTTATATTTAAGTCAACTACCCATGGTTTGAGTGACAACGGTGTTTATTCTTACACTCTTTAGACTGTAGTGTAGCACCGATGTCGACGGTCAGCGAGTCCGAGACCATATAAATCGGTATGCGACCGATGTTAGCGCTAAGTCAAGCACTAAATCCAGCCCAACCGCGTCTCCAATTCACCAATACATTCGTACCTCTCGGTGATATTCAAACTAAACAGGCTAGGACTCAAGCAGAACTTTCCCGCTGCGTTGTCGGTAACTTATTCCATCGGCTGCATATCACTCTATTAAAATACGACAACAACCCCTCTTCTTGGATTATATCTATTCAATTTCGGGGTTTGTTTGGGCAACATGTTTGACACATGACATCTGTCAAACGGGACGATTAATCGATTATGTTTTCGAGTGTACAACATATCTCCCTAAAATAGGTTTAAGTCCATGTTGAGCCATTATTTGACACAATGACATCTGTCAAACGGGACGATTAATCGATTATGTCTTCGACTGTGCTACTTAGATCCTTAAAATAGGGATGAGCCTATGTTGAGCCACACGATGATAGATTTATCAACAGTTTCTTTTTATATTGACAGGGTCAATTGCAACAAGGCTCAGGTTAGGAAACTGAATTGTTTATCAAAATTACCAATTAAATCTTAATAGCCCGTATATTTAAATTACAACTGTCAGTATGAAATTAAAGAAATAGCTATAGCACGGCAAATTGAAGTAGTGTGTCAATTTGATAAACATAATTTTCCATAAACAGGAAAAAGTTCAAAAGTGTCTGACGTAGGTGCACACAAAGCAAAATGAAAAATATTTCTGAAATCTCGAACGCATACAAAAATTTAAAACTTCTACACAAGCAGAGTAGCCTAGTTTACCCATAAATAAGCTAACTAAACAGTGAAATATGCTAACATTACCGTTAAAACAATGCGAGCACAACAGAAATTAAATCTCCAACCTACAAAAGAGTATCATCAACAAAGTGTATAAAAGGGTGAACTAAAACTTGGAAATTAATTCCATTTAAAACTCCACAGCGTACAGTCATAACTTTGATATTAGTCGAATGGAGTGCCTCACCTAGGAAACGGAGCGTAAAATATACCAGACTAATTCTAAGAGTTTCTGACTCATTACTGGGAGACTAAGAGCCATGCATAAAGAACGTAAAGCAAGAAAGTTTGGTGACGCATGGTTCCAACAATGACCATTGTGTGAAGACCTTACGCGCCACTAACGTCCCCCCGCGACGGTCCAAATTTTCACTGAGAGAGAGGGGGTGGGGAGTTGCCAGCATAGTGGTGCGTTTTCCCTGTGTTCAGCACGTGGTAGGAAGGCAAATGCAGCGCGCCGCGTTCGCAATCAAGGTAAATGTTGCCAGGTGCGTTCACGGCGGCGGCCCGCGAATTTATAACGGCAACACTGACAACTTGATTTATACGCGGCAAACATTTTCGCGGTATACCAATTGTGAGATATTCCGTTACACGCTCGGCTGTGTTCTAGATGGGTAACTATTTTTCACGTTTTATTGGTTTTCGTTTCGTTCGTGATGTATTTTATTGATGTGTTGTTTTTTTTTTGGGTATCGTGTGTCCGTCCGTTATGTAGATCTATTTATTTGACGTGTAATGAAACGATGCGATGCGACGATTCTTTATTTTGTCCTTAACGAAACATATATTTTAAGAAATAGAAATTGATAAAGGGAACTGTCTCGACGGCCTCATTGGTCTAGTGCTACTGCTGAGCATGAGGGTTCGATTCCCAGGTCGAGCAAAATGTTATTGGGTTTTTCCATATGGAATTTCTCAGTAGCAGCCCGGAGTCTGGAATGTGTGTCCGATGGTGGTAATAGGCTCGCCCCCTATTACATGGGACTTAAACATAACTGGCGAAATGTGGGTGTACTATGGGTGCACCTCTGGCTAACCCTTCGGGGAAACAAGCCGTGATGTTATGTTAAAGGAAACTCGTTCAAGTCGTGGAGTAACCCGTTACTGAAACTGTATATGTGAGCCAGAAACTTGCCTAGGGCGGGTAGTAAGCAAAATTGCCTGTCTTCAATTTGATTTTTCATGAAATTCATAAGCCTTAGGTGTAAAATAAAAATAGTATGAGTAACTACATGATATTTCCAAACTTTTTGTGGAACAGAAACACAAAATATTAAAATTTTCTCGATAAAAAAATATCACGAAGTTACCTCTAATTTTCACGTATTTTCGATTTGTACTTAAAATGCTAATGCCTATTATGATAAAAATTAGATAATTATATGTATTAAAACAAGGCGAAAAAAATTGTGTAGGCTTTTTTTTTTATTCCTTTTATTTTTGGTTTTATTACGAATCAAAGCTTGTAGGACTTACGACGTTCTTAGTTCGTGGAAGAAGCCATCTTCCGTCGCACATTACGGGAACTTCAAGCATATTTTTGTTTCACAAATCAGTCGGCGTTGCTCTGTTGAGACGAGAGGACTACGCTCAAATTTTTAGCTGCGCTGAGATAATTATTTATTTTCGTAAATAATATTTTCGTAATTTATCACATTCCACAAAAGAAACTGAGACATAGAAAACATGAAAAAAACACTAAAACCACTTCCAAAACGAATATTACAAGTGTTATTGATTGATAAATAAATAAATACCGAGTCTAAATAAACATATAAAATTCAATGTTGATATTTGAAAACTCAAGATGACATACATTTTATTTGACAGATTTTTGACTGGTATAGTAGCACGGAGTATAGAAAGAAGTAGGTAAAACTAGCGCCATTGCTCTGTATTGCGGTGAATTTTCTTGCGGAGAAAATTTACAACATAGCCAACGAGCCCATTCTACGTTCATTTGAAAGTTCGCACTGGAGATTAAATCTTATTGCGATATACTCAGGATCCAAATTCGTTTACTCCCACTTTTTTGACAAACTTCTTGTAAGGTGACCCTTACACGAACAATTGGAGCGACTGACCGCCCCTAAATAAAACTTGTTTAGAATAATACCTTTATTCTTCGGTTATTGGTATAACGAACGAACTCGAACAGATTCCGTATGACTCCGGATTTTTAATTTGTCTGTCCGTGATGTCTTGTTTATATCTCTTTAGTTGACTTTTTTGTCGTAGTTGGGTTTTAGTTTTTACCTGACTACGGCGAGGCAAAAAGGAGGGTTATAATTTTGACCGGTTTCTATGTATTTATCTATGTCTGTTCCCACATATTATCTTCTAAAAGACTCATCACAATTTGACAAACGAGGTATCGTTGGAAGCTTCTTGATCGTCCGCTGGTCAAAGGCTATATGAAGACACATTAAATTGAAAATTGCGCCCTCTAGGTGACATATCATGAACAACAAAAAATATTTTTTAATCATACCATGTTGGGTATCAAATGAAAGGTTTTAATTAGCACATTTCAAAAATATATATTATAACCCCAAAAAAAAGCAGCGACAATCAAGACGTATATTGCCATATGTTTATGTTAACGCGTGGGATGATAACTGCCGCTACACGCGCCGCCGCACCGTAAACAGAAAAAACGTCAGACGCGCCGCGTGACGCCACACTACACGCGACGTGCCGCGCCCCGCGTCTCCGTAAATGAGGCCTAAAGCAACTTGGCATGTTTTCAAAGCTACAATTTCAACAGTTACAAAGAGGGACCATACTAAACTTTCTACTAAGGGACTAGTTATAACAAGCGCCTGAGACGCGTATTTTGTACGCTGCGTTTCGGGCGCTCAATAAAATTGTATGAATTCCTATGTAACGAATTATATCAAGCGCTGCAGTCTAAGCGAGCGCCCATGCCGGGCGCCATTAGGCCTGCACATGTCGCAACTTGCCACTCTCAACTTGCATCTCCGTTGTGCGATTTACAAATAAGACTGGGAGAAGGTATGCCGCGGGCATTGCTGCTGCGTGCGCCGCCGTGATGAAACGCCGCGTGTGACGCGCCTATGCCATTCGCGGGCTCCGCCGCAAAAAACGCTCCATTTCAAACAAACGCGTATAAAATCGCGTCTCCGTAAACGCACTCATACAACGCTATATGTTTGAATTCAGTGCGAGCCGCGCCGCCCAAAGCCACGCGCGACTCCTCGCGTCTCCGTAAATGAAGCCTAACCGTGCCCTTGACGCTTGGACGCGAGTTCCTTTTTCACTATTTTTCCTTGTCATTTTCTCCGCATTAGTAATAAACTTAAAAGAAACACGGTTCAAAAGTTACAACAAAATGTGGAAATCTTGTTGCGTTTGACGAGCGTCCAAAACGCGCCGGGCGCGCGCCCAAAACACAGCGCAGGTACTGAGCGCGTACCTCGGGCCCTTGTTATAATTAGTCCCTTTGGTACTTTGGCTCCCATTTACATAGATGAATAGATGTCAATTCTTTTAGTGGTGAAGCCGACAATCCTACATTTATTTCTTTTGTACAGAACTCGGCCTCTTTTTCACATGTTTCAAATGTTTTCGAAGGGGATTGTTCGCGTTTGGCGCAGGAAAGGTTTTCATGACACATGCCATATTCGTTGCACAATACAGTGCAAAATTCATTATACGAATATTATTTTTTACTTGGGTATCACTTTGCACGTTCCTCCAAAGAGAGAAATCCACGATATAGCATTATATTTATTACTTGGTAACACAGTTTTCCACAAAGACGTCATTAGGTACAAATTGTACAAAGTCCTAAATAAAATTTGGTAACATTTAAATTTGAACTTTTTCACGTCAACATTGAGTTTCTAGTTCCAAAACATGAACATGATCTATAGTTCTGAATTCAAGCTTAGCGTATCGTATAAGCAAAATAAACTACAGAAGATTGAAATTCGAATTCTATAAACGCCAGACGAAAAGTTTCTGCTGGCGGGAAGGCATTGTGTTTTGTTTTCGTCGTGTTTAATGAGAGGGGTAGGTAAGGGTTGCGCGGGTGAAATATGATTTTTTGCTGTCAAACTACTCCCCCTTAAGCAACACGATAGATTGAACATTCAGCCAGTCAGATTAAGCACACACTAGCCCCTCCTTGTTGTTAAGTCAATTAATCTTCCTCGCTTTTTCCCGACTAAGTTGGGGTCGGCTTCCAGTCTAACCAGTATTTTATGTGGAGCGACTGCCTATCTGACCTCCACAACCCAGTAACTGGGTACCCCTTGGTAAGACTGATTGTCAGACTTTTGGGGTTCTGACGACCCGTAACGACGGTCAAAGATCCAAGAATGATAGCCGGGACCAACGGCATAACGTGCTTTCCGAAGCACGGAGGAGTCTTGGTATGTAAAGATGGTCACCCATCCACGGACCAACCCCGGCAAGCGTAGCTTTACCTGGTGGATCGTCCTATGCGGCTGTTATTAGTTAGCCACGAGCTCCTCTTTGTTGTTAAGTAAGTACGTATATTGTTTTGCACCTCTGAAATGGAGATAATCTATATATATAAAAATAAATCCTTATTTCCCTTGGTCACGCCATCACGCGTGAACGGCTAGACCGATTTCGGTAATTCTTTTTCTGTTGTGTTTCTTATAGTCAGGAGAAGGTTCTTATGAAAGGAAAAATTAAGAAAATTGCGCGGAAAATTAGAAAAATTAAGACAGGACAACGTCTGTCGGGTCAGCTAGTTATAAATATTTATGGTTACATCTCTCTGTAGCTTTAATAATCACTTAAGCATGCTAAAAGGATGAAAAAGAAGCATGACAAAGACTAATCACTTTCAAAGCATAGTTTCTATTCTACAATAGTTTTGACACAATAATGGATTGATCGAGAAAACTGAGAGGAATCGATATTTAAACGATCATTCGTTTTAATTTGTCGCTGTTCGGTAAAGATTGATAGTTTGTTGGTCGAGTACAATACAATCGTGAATTGTAAATGGTTTTGTGGAGATTCTAAAGTAATTGTTGTAGGTATTATCTGTATTGCGAACCAAGTCAGATTAATCCTTTCTCATACTGCATTGAATATTTACGGGAAATAAACTATATAATACAGATGTATTCTGTTTTTTTAACCGACTCTTCAAAAAGGAGGAGGTTCTCAATTCGTCAGTATGTTTTTTTTTTTAATAAGATTTGTGTGCGATTACTGCGTTAATTATAAAATCGATTTTGAAGATGTTTTTTTTGTTTGTTAGGTCATGCTTCAGAGGTGGTCCTATACTAATTTTATAAACTTTGCTTGCGTAATTTTTGTGTTAGCTTCAATATTACGTATTTTTCTCACTTTGTATACAACGTGCCGCTACCATGACGACATTAATTTAACACACGTATCCGATTTCGCGTATTCGTTTTAGGAAAATATTTTAATTTCATTAAATGTTATTATTTATTGATTTATTTACAATTTTCTAAATTACCATCCTGGAGCAACCTGTACTTAAAGAACTGTAGCGAAGAGTTCATTTGCCGGGGTCACGGATCATATGTAGGCGAATAAAAGGAAAGCCGCGCAATTTCCTAGAAATTATGCCGACAAAGGATCTTGACCGATGGAACGTAAGCCAGCTGGTAGGTACCTACAGGAATGAATCTTTTACAAAGAGTGATCTCAATTTTGGTTGTTTTTATTATTTAGTTTGTTTGAAAATTTTTTTTTTTCAATTTACGAAGTATTTTATTTTATTATAATTTTTATAGTTACTGGCCACTAGCCCTACCCGTGTGTTAAATTAATGTCGCCATTGTAGCGGCACGTTGTATGTGGGCGATGTTTAAAGTTACTGTTATTTACGTAGCAGGTAGTGGTATTCGAATTTGTGTGGGGTAGATACCACAACTAGAAAGTAAATAATAAAAACTTTTTACAAAAAAAAAAAAAACATCTGACTTCCAAAATAAACACTAAAAAGTAAAAATAACTTTAATTTAAGGCTTTGCTTTTCATTTTTCGTTTTTTGCCACCGACTTCTTATCACTTTGTCCCACAACGCGTCCATACTTTTGAATGCTTTAAAAGTCCATAGGCTGACAGGAAATGTTACGAGTAGTCAGAAGTCCAAAAGTCTGAAAACCAGTCTTACCACGGGGTACCGTGTTACTCAATCACTGGGTTGTGTAGGTCAGATAGTCAGTCGCTCCACGTAAAATACTCGTATTTTAGCTGCATCCAGTTAGAATGGACTCCGACATAGACAAGGCTAAAAAACAAAAAAACTTTTTACAAAAAAAAAACAACCGACTTCCAAAAAAAAAGTGAAAAATAACTTTAATTTCGGAAGTCGGTGTCTTTGCTTTTCAATTTTCGTTTTTTGCCACCGACTTCCGAAATTAAAGTTATTTTTCACTTTTTTTTTGGAAGTCGGTTGTTTTTTTTTTGTAAAAAGTTTTTATTTTTCACTTTTTAGTTGTGGTAACTACCCCACACAAATTCGTATACCGTTGTCTGCTATGTGACGGAGTCAATTAACATGTCATCAACATCGCAAAGTGGGAAAACTACGTAATTATTGAAGCTAACTCAAAAACTACGCAAGCAAAATTAATAAAATTTATATGGGACCACCTCTGAAGCATGACCTACCAAACAAAAAAAGAATCATCAAAATCGATTCATAATTGGCGGAGTAATCGGGTAACATACACACAAAAAAAAAAAAAAAAAAAAAAAAAAACATACAGACGAATTGAGAACCTCCTCCTTTTTGAAGAAGTCGGTTAAAAAGGAGTACACGGTTTTCGAACTATTAAACGATACGACATCGTATCGCTAGCAATCGTAAAAACTAAAAGGTAGCGTGTGTTAATTAATCTGTATTTCATAAGCAAACGATTGATGAATCGTCAGGAAGCTGGAGAACAAGTGTGATGAATAGTTGCTACAGAGTAGCAAATAGGTCATGGTGTAGCTGTTTGTTGATAAGATAATGTTAGGCTGTATGCCTGCCTGTCAGGGTTGCAGGAAAGTCCGAAAGGGATACCGGGACCTTGGCAACAGGCAACTGAAGGAACACGGGTGGGTTTTAGTCAGTAAAACTTTGACACGCCCTTCCGCTATATTAGCTGCGCCCCGCGGTTTCACCCGCGTAAGTCTCGATCCCGTGGAAATATCGGGATAAAATGTATTCTATGTGTTAATCCAGGTTATAAACTATCTGTTTGCCAAATTTCATCCAAATCCTTGCAGCCATTTTTACGTGAAAGAGTAAAAAACATCCATCCATCCATCCATACTAACGAACTTTCGCGTTTATTATATTAGTTAGATTAGTACTTCAGTGTAGGAAAGAGATGAAGCTCTACAGGACGTATAGCTCCATCTCTTTCCCCCACAAAGTAAGATTATACCAACTCAAATCGCGATCAGTTTTGTTGGTGAAATTGGTCCTAAGTGAAGTTTCAATTAAGTGGGAATGTTGTCAAAAGTGATAAAAAGATTACGAGGTAGACTTTATAGTCATAAAAAGATAAGACAAAGAAAACTAAGTTACCTGTCAAGCATCGGCCTAATTACAGACGTGATGTTCTCCTAACTATCCTTAATATATACATTTAAATAATATATCCTTACATATTATAAAACAAAGTCCTCCGCCGCGTCTGTCTGTCGTCCTGTTCGCGATAAGCTCAAAAACTACTGGACCGATTTTCATGCTGTTATCACCAATGACCTCTGACCTCTGAGTTTGTTTCGGCCTTTCTTCTCAGAGTAGTCAGATAGGAAACGCCGACCTCATCTAGCTTATTTTTACAACTTTTTAATATGACGTGTAAAAGTGATTCCAATATCCTATTTACAGAATAAACAATTTCATTTCATTTCAATGGATTTTGATAGAATGGTTCTCGAGGAAGGTATTTTAGAAGGAAGGAGATATTTTTTGTAGGATTTTTAAAAGTGTGGTTAAGTAAGTTACTAAGTTTTGACGGCCAGTGTATTATATGTCTTATAAAAATCAAACTGTTAAAAATAAATTAATTTCAACCTCTTATTTACCCTCAAAACTCTAGAAAACAAAACAATGGTCGATATTCATACATAATAAGTACGCTTATAAAAGCGATATTACCTTACTTAATTCGCGTAACATGAAGGCACTCCATAAAATTGGTTCGTTACAGAGCGCTGCGTAATGATACGTGCTGCAATCTGAAAAATATATGTTAATACTGGACGGGTAAGGCTGTGGGTACAAGGTTGTAGGTAATTATTGAGGTTAAAAAATAATATAAATCAGAAATTTTAAAATTGTTATTCTGTGTTACAGCAAATAGAATCGTAATCGTTTTGCATTCTGCGCTGTGATTTTTTATAGTCAGATAACTTTTATCTGCAGAATAAATGTGACAATTTGGCATATTTCCTATACAAAAGCTGCCAAATAGAATTATTTATTCATCAGATTTGAATTATTTATTTTTCAGATATGAATTATTTGACTATTCAAAAATCAAAATCAAAAGTCATTTATTCAAACTAGGCTGAGAATCAGCACTTTTCGAACGTCAAAATTACATAAGACAGTCCAAAACGCCTACCCTTCACCACTTCCTAGTGCTTTAGCTGGGAAGAAGAAGTGGCGCAACAAACTCCCCAGCAGCACAGCTGTCTGTTCAGTTACAAAAAATTGATTCTATACAAAAGTTTGCAAAATCATTTACATTACGCAACATAAAACAAATCTGCCCTAAGTAAACTACTGTTAGGTAGGAAAATTAAGGATTGTTCGCATAAAATCTCGTTTGGAAATCAGTAGTCTACCACTATTCCGTGTAATTAGCCCTTCAGCCTCAAAGTACTCAGAACTTTAATTTTGAACCGAAAATATTAGTTTTCTAATTATTATTGGCTTAGTTTAAAACCGGCTCTCTGTTTTCAGTTATAAGACAAACATTGGTGCAGTAATTGGTCCTGAATTTAGATTTTATTAGCCAAAAAGTCTTAGACACTTGTTAAACGCGTGTCTAATGTCAGTTTTTTGTCAATCTCCATACAGAAATATCGTGTTTAAAAGGTGTTTATGCTAAAAAACTTCCCTGAACGTTCACATTCACATTTCACAATCTGTCAAAAACAATAAATTTACCAACATTTTTGACAAGTTTGACAGCTTGCGACTTGAATGTGAAGGATTTAAAAAAAAGAGAATTGGCTGTCAATTATCCCGTTTTTGTGGTAATAAAGTAATTGTAATTTATCGTTGTCATTGACCTAAAATGGCATCAAAACATAGAGCTGCAAAAACTGAGAGGAATAAGTAACCAGTTACAGAATTCCTTCGTCATCATCCTCTCTAATATCACGGTTTTTTTCACATATACATGCTCTAGAAGCTACTCCGCTCAACTAGACTGGCGGTACAGACTACTGAGCCAAAGATTTACATTACCTGCGCATCTCAATCCATATCTTCAACCAATAAAAAACAGCTTAAAGAATAATTAATAACAAATGCCCTTACAGACACAACAACTATCTTGCTCAGCAAAATCTCAGCTGATAATAAATTATGAAACTCCTTAATACCTGTACCAGGTTACCAGGTACATTATGCGGACGCTGTGGCGCAGACGCTCAACTTTTGTTTACCACGCCGTCGACTTAATCTTGTGGAAGATTGCTAAGCGAGTTTGACTTGGTATTGTCATAGAATAAGAAACGCGTAGAGAACAGAATTGCTTGCAGAACAGCTGATCTTTTTTCTAAAAATATCACCTTGAAAACTTAGGTGAAGTGAGCTGTCATTCCACATAATGTTTGACACTATTGACAGCTATTTTGGCGAGTATTGAGCAATGAATGCGTAACCGCACGGAAGGTGCCGCGTTCCCACGAGGTAGACCTATTAACCTTGGAAAAAATATTAGGAAGGGGTGAAGTGCGGGTCGGGTGGTTTTGGAGATTATGTTATGTAATTTTGACGTTCAAAAAGTGCTGATTCTCAGCTTAAATGCTTTTTGTTTTCTAATTTGTGTTATAAAAATAAAAAATAAACATTTATTGCAGGCGACACAGGCCCATAGATAAATACCTTAACCTAAACATACATATTCTATAAACAAAACTTGTATTAATAAATAAGGCTTAGACTATGTTAGTAGTTCTTCACTCTGCACTAGCTAGACTTTGTGCTGTCCAGTGGAACTTGTCCACTTGTCTTGTCTTGTCTTGTTGTTATGCCTCTCATGTTACACATGGCATACCGCTAAAATGATACGATAAATTAAATCCTGAACGGACAGAGCGTATCTTACGTTCGAAACGGAGGGCTAGTAATACGATTTTGCGTTTCAGAAGTTACCCATCTACTTAATAAATATATTAAATTTATTCACTGAGTCGACAGACAACGCTCACTCAAAACCGCTGGGTGCACAAGTGCTCATTTATCGAACGTGAGGCACTAAATAGGCTTAAATAGGGGATGAAATTTTGTATGGAAGTTAACGGCACACGGCTAGTCTATGTATATATTCTTACTCTATGTTCTTGTGCAGCTAACTTTATAGTGTTACTGTTATGTTCGTGTGTACAGCATTAACAGCATTAATTGAAACTAACATTAAATTAGGCTTGTTGTTCTCGAGGGGAGTGTACGTAACTTTGGGGACACTGGATTTGTGTAGCATGTGTCTGTGTTACAGTATTTCATACTGAGTGACTGCGCATGTCTTCTGAGCAAGTGCCAAGTGATTTATCTTACGGTATGAATCGTGTTTATGATTCTAGCATGGAACAAATATTTGCATGTCCTACAGAGAGTTGTTCCAAGTGTGGTGCACATAAGATTTAGGGAGATAGGTACTTCCTTTTCAAAGTAGGATGAGATAGATAGATAGATAAAACGTTTATGAACTTTGAGGAACTTTACACCCTCTTCCTCATAACCCCTATATTGTCAAAGTTTGATAAAAACTTTATACAAAAAAAGAATAAACGACTTTCAAAAAAAAAAAACACTAAAAAAGTGAATAACTTTAATTTGGAAGGAGGTGTCTTTGCTTTTCAATTTTCGGTTTCGTTTTCGTTTTTCGTTTCGCTTAATTATTGAAGCTAACTCAAAAACTACGCAGAGCAAAGTTAATACAATTTAATGGGACCGACCACCTCTGAAGCATGACCTACCAAACAAAAAAAGAATCATCAAAATCCATTCATAATTGGCGGAGTAATCGCGTAACATAAACACAAAAAAAAAAAAATACCTACAGACGAATTGTGAACCTCCTCATTTTTGAAGAAGTCGGTTGAAAACAATGGTCCATCGCAAAATTTATACTAAGTAGATACCATACTTCAAGCTACTCAAAAATTGGCAAAAGCCCAACAGATAAGTAATAATAGATAAGTAGTAATAATAAATAAGGTCTGAGGTGCATAAATTTATGAGTTTTAAACCCTACGAAGTTACATGCACACCTCTGCCTTCCCCAACGGAGAAAACATACGTGATGTTATGCTAAGTATAAGTAACAGTCAGTACCTTTTTTATTATTCTTTCGTGCTCCAAATTAACAGTTTATTATTCAGTCCGCGTGTGTGCACACAGCTTTATAATGTTAGTGTTATATTCGTGCACACTTCGATTAATTGAAAATTGGTTATAACTTCGGTTTATTTTGTTTCGTGTAGCATTTACTGTTGTGTGTTTACGTAACGTTTATTTTACGTTTATTTGGAGGAAAAAAGTTTTTGCGTACCTTTTTACAAAACTTCGTAAGAAAAGGTTAATGTTTGTAGAGAGATAAGTGTTGCTTTTCGTGTGTTAGGTCATCATCTGCCTAGCCTTTTCCCAACTATGTTGGGGTCGGCTTCCAGTCTAACCGGATGCAGCTGAATACCAGTATTTTACATGGAGCGACTGCCTATCTAACCTCCACAACCCAGTAACTGGGTAATACGATACCCCTTGGTTAGACTGGTTGTCAGACTTTCGTGTGTTAGGTATTTTTTTATTTTGTGACGAGGTTGTGGGTTAAAATCCGGACAGGTGCCAATGTAACTTTTCAATTTATATGAGTTCTATCTGACTGTACAGAATAGAATATAAATATTATTATTTATTTTTTTGTAATGTTTTTTTTTTATCTTGGACATTTTTGACACAAAAGCAATTCATAATGTGTGGACCATTTTGCGAATCTCCATAGAAAACTGTCAAACAGATGAATTATTTCGTAATATGAATCGCACGCAGATCATTATTATGAATTGTCTGTTTGTGACATTTTACGATGATTCATAATATTTTCCTATTATGATTCTGCCAAAACTCCCTGGAGGCTTAAAACAGTGCGTTGCCTCCCGAAGAAAAAGCTTAAATGTTCATGTGCGTGTAATTGTGTTGTAATTAAATCGAGATGTTCATAATTAAGTTTTTCTACCAAAAACAAAATAAAAAAAGCAATTTCTTCTAAATTCTCGGAATAACTAACGAAAGTAATAGCAATTACTGCTATCATGTGAACTCGTAACTTTTATTTTGACTTTGATACGCAGTTGTTTTCCAGTGACGGGCCAATTATGTTTTATTTATTCATTTGTTGTTTATGTACACACGGCTACACATCAAGCTATACATTTCCAGTTTATGCTGGTCTCGCATTGTATACGATTTCCGTATAATGCGAGGTCAGCTTATACTGGACATGTATAGCTTGATGTGTAGCCGTGTGTACACTCAACAAAAAACATATAAAAGTAAAAATATTTTAATAATAGAGATAGTGGAGCACCTTTTTTCGTTTTTATTTAGTGTGTATCTGAGGAAACATGTAAATGGCCTCCAATTGTATTATATTTTGTAATAAAATCAAATTGTATTGTATAAATAAATTGTAATACCTTAATGGTAGAAAATGCCTCAGGCATTAAGTCCGCCCTTGTTCAGTATTTTTTTTTTGTTATGTATAAAGTTTTGATTAATATAAAATAATAAAATATAAGTAAAAATCTTTTTAAAAACAAGCTTTTAATTAAATAAAAAAGGTTAATTTTCCTATGGCCCTTCCGGCTCCATCATCATCAGCACCCTAGTGTCAAAGCACTGGTTAATACATGGCCAATGAGTCCAAACACTACGGTACTTTCTTGTTTGATTGAGGAGTTCCTATGGCCAACTTCCGGTTTCATCATCAGACTAGCTCCATGGTATATTTTTTTTCAAAATGTTACGGTTGTTATTAAGTATGCCAAGTTTCAGCTGAATCGGATGCCAGGAAGTGCTTGAAAAATGGATGACAATTGGAGTAACCGGAAACACATACGAACAGAGCAACCTAATATAAAGCTTGTAAAAATAAATAATAAGTTAGCAGTAAGTCTCCCGAACAGAATAAAATTCCATAAGTTTATTATCACCAGCAGATCTGATTGATTGATTATCAGAGTCGTAACGACGGCGACGGCCGTTATGTTCTATTTTGAAGTCAACATTACATTTTCCAGATAGGTATCGGTTTTAGGGCAAAAAATGGTCACCAATCTTTTTTTTTTTTTTTTCCTTGGGGAAATCCTCATGGATGTTATGTCGGACTCCTACTGACTAAAACCCCACTGTTCCTACTTTTACCATGAGTCGGGGGCCCGGGAGATACTTGTACATGCGCCGCACCCCCGACTGGTATCAGCCCGCCTTGCCCAGCGGGCCTCATCACAAAGTGCGGCCGATCCCACGACCGCACGTCCGTCTATAAAGGCACGCATGATGTTTTGCGTGCCACCTCTTTGGGACCTGACTGTTCGGGCGACGACACAGCCCCCAATTTCGCCGCCCGCAGGCCCCTCCTTATGGTGGCCGGAGATCGTTAAGCGATGGTCACCCATCTACAAACTGACCGCGACCCGCGTTACTTCGGACGAAAAATAGCTCTTGTTTACACAACCACAAGCCAAAATCATTTGTCAAAATGTAATCCACCCAAAGTATACCAGTTTAAAAACAAAAAAAAGAAGGTGTTGTCGTAAAACCGTGGTTTTCATTTAAGGTTTTTAATTAGAGACGGTTCAAAAGAAAGTCGTCGTTAATCCAGTGTTCCCGGGAAAATTAAAGGGGTCCTCCGGTCAAAGATGTCATTTTGATAGATAGGGCAACTGGTGGGTATATTTTTTGTTTTGTGGGTATTGTTAGATGCTGTGAGAAATATTTGTAAAACCGGTTTCATCAAAAATAATTATATTTTTATTTTAAGAAGATTTTTGGAATAGTTCGTTGCAGGGTTTTAATGGTAAAGTTTTCGAAGAGCTTTAATATGAAACACGTAACTGTCGAGTTTTGCAAGAATTAAAAAAATACAGATGGGCAGTAATTTGAGTGAAGTAAGTACAGACTGTACTTACTTACTTCACTCAAATGACTGCTGCGGTGCCGTAATTAGCCTTTTATGCGCCCGGTGCGAGCTGCTATAACCGCGCCCTTGAAATATTTTCTAATCATAACCGGTTATGACAGTAAAATGTATACCTTCAAGTCTTTAAAAATAAATACCTTCAACTATTTGTAAAAAGTACAGTACAACTATTTTATTAATGTCCCTCGGGAAACTTAAACTCTAAACTATAAAAATCGCGCATCGATCGCTTTTACACAGGACGCGATCTCATAGTACAATAAAATGACAATAAACTAATACCTACTAATAATACATGAGAATATTTTCTAGTGGCAATATTTAAAATTACCAGTAGGTAACAAAGTCAAAGTCAAAGTCAAATAATTTATTTCAAATAGGCACATATATGGCACTTTTGAACGTCAAACAAAGAAATAGAATTGATTCCAGTTGCCCCTTCCAAAAGGTAGTTTTCGTATGGAGAAGAATGGGCAAGAAACTCCATCGTTACTCTTTTAAAAATGTTTTACAATATTTTGTATACATTAATTATATAATTATATGTGAAGACGATGCACCTACAATAAGATTACTGTACTACGAAAGGTAAAAAGAATAACGTTTAATTTACACATATTCTAAGGTGAAATTTCAGCTTCAATTTTCTACTGACAAACATTCCAGACACATTCAGGGAGTCTACATCACCGTCTTCAACTGACAAAAGTACAAATGAATAAGAATCACCTAACGACCAACGAAGTTCTTTTTCTCAGCAAATAACGTTTTTTACAACATTTTGACGAAGAAGTTTATCCTAACTCGTGATTTTACTTGTCGTAATTAAGTTTTACGAGCGCTGAGTTACTGGTGAATTATGTCAGTCAAGTTTTTTCGTGTTTGTTAGGGTTTAAATTGTTATTCGATATTTTGCATCTTAATCATACGTATAGGTCAACTGCTAAACATGGTCCTATATAGGCTACTAGCCGTCACGATCCAGGATGAAAAGTAGCCTATGTACTTTTGCAGGTCATGGTCTACCCATGTGTCAAATTTCATCCAAATCCTTTCAGCTGTTTTAGCGTGACAGCGTAACAAACAAATAAACTCACTTCCGTATTTATATTATTACTAGCTTCCGCCCGCGGCTTCGCCCGCGTGGTATGTTGATAAAAAGTAGCCTATGTCCTTCCCCGGGATGCCATCTATCTCCTTGCCAAATTTCGTCGAAATCCGTTCAGTGGTTTAGGCGTGAAAAGGTAACATTCTGACAGACAGAGTTACTTTAAAATTAATAATATTAATATGGATAGTTAGGATAACGGTTTAAAGGAAATAGCCTAGTAGTTAACCACTGGGAACTGGGCAGAGAGGGGCAAGGCAGATAGCTATCAATTGGGTAGAGAGAAGGGCCATATTATTCTTTGTCACCCACAGCACCCACAAGGGTGAAATGACAGTTCACTACACCTAAGTTTTCATAGTGAGATTTTTCATAGAATTAAAAGTAATATTGAAATAGCATAACATTTTATTATAATCTAACATCCCACGCTAATATAAGACGTATTACGGCCCACCATACTCATTCTAAACCGATTCCCTATACAAATAGGCTTCAGGCCTGCGAATCGTGTTCGCTGGCCGATATCCTGCGAATTGTTGGAATCACGCGTGGAATATAAAGGGAAACATTCGGACGGAGTGGAATACTAATGCCTGAACATAATAGACTGTTAGGGGCGGCGGACAGAGAATCTTAGTGAAGATCGACGGAGATATCAGAGGGCCAATTGTCGTACTTAAACAACGTTCACATTCAAGTCGCAATCTGTCAAAGTTGTCAAAAATGTTTGTAAATTGATTGTATTTTTGACAGATTGCGAATGCGAACGTTTTTAAAAATTACGGGAATTACCCCTCATATACGAGGGGTGTTCTATAAATAGTGAGAATGAGATACATTCTCATAGGAAAGAAAAAAAAAATACTGGCAGGCATAGCCCAGACATTAGCTATGATGATAATAAAAAAAACAATCAATTCTTTTTTGTTTTTAAAAAATAGAAGTCATTTGTTTGCGTCGTTTCGGAACGTGTTCTGTTGTTTGTTTATTTCACCAAGATAACGCCCCCGCGTACAAATCCAGAGTTGCCATGACTGCCATTCAAGAAGCTGGCTTCGAATTGATGGCACATCCTCCATAATCACCGGACCTTGCTCCAGTGATGTTTACCGATTTTTGCGGTTAAAGGAACATCTCAGGGGCCAGAAATTTGAAGATGATGACGCAGTAGTCGCCGCCGTACATGATTTTTTAAGGGATCAGAAAGAAGATTTTTTTAGAACGGGAATTTTAGTTTTAGAAAAAAGTTATAATAAAAAGTGTATAACCCTGAAAGGTGACTAAGTCGAAAAATAAAATAACATTTATTAACAGATAATTGCGTCATACTCATTCTCACTACTTATTGAACACCCCTCGTAGTTGTAGGTTGTTATTGTGTTGTTGTTGTGTTGTATATGAGAGACTAGCTTCCGCCCGCGGTTTCGCCCGCGTGGTATGTCGATAAAAACTAGCCTATGTCCTTCCCCGGGATGCCATATATCTCCTTGCCAAATTTTATCGAAATCCGTTCAGTGGTTTAGGCGTGAAAAGGTTATCATACAGACACACAGTTACTTTAGAATTTATAATTTAGGTTGGTGACGAGGGTTTTCAAGCGTTATCATTTTACAGAAATTCGACAGAATGTTATTATTCTAGTACTTATTAAGTACCAATTCGAAAAGTACGAGCAAATGAAAGTGTGCTGATCTCTCGTTTGTTTAATTGGATAAACATAATTTATCTTTGGATCTTATGCCGTGATCCGACGGTGCGCCATATTGCGGACGGACACAGATGAGCCCGCACGACGCACCGCGGGAAGGTGTACGTGCGGGGTATCGCAGACATCGGAAGTTCCTCGGTGCGCGGTGCGTGGCGGTCTGTGGTCGTCTGCCGTGCGTGTCCGTCCGCAAAATCGCGGATCGTCGGAGTTTTTACCGACTTCAAAAAAGGAGGAGGTAACTACGTTCGGATGATTGTTTTTTTTTTTATGTATGTTCACCGATTACTCCGCCGTTTGTGAACCGATTTAAAAAAATCTTTTTTAGTTCGAAAGGGTATACTCCCGAGATAGTCCCATATAAATTTTATTAAGTTTGCTTGCGTAGTTTTTGAGCTAACTTCAATTTTACGTATTTTTCCCCACAGTCTATGTAGACGATATAATTATTAGACTCCTTCACTGTTATTTACATAGCAGGTAGTAACTTGTGTGGGTTAGGTACCACCACTAAAAAGTGAAAAATAAAAACTTTTTACAAAAAAAAACAACCGACTTAAAAAAAAAACACTAAAAAAGTGAAAAATAACTTTAATTTCGGAAGTCGGTGGCAAAAAACGAAAATATTTTTTTTGAAGTCGGTTGTTTTTATCGTAAATATGAGTGTCTTTGACTAAACGGAATATTCCGTTGATTCGGTACTTTGATAGAAGCTAATCGGCATCGCCCAGCGAGCGCTACGTCGAAATTCATCGTAGTAACAAAATTAGGGCACTTCAACAGCTTTCATTTAAGTATATTACGGTATATAATTATATCCCTAGAGATATAACTATATCATGGGTTCAACCATCTTACTGCGACATACACCCACAATATATTTACTCGAAAACCAATCTAAAACCACGAGAACTTATTAAACTTCACGTTCCACTGCGCGCTGCTCCCAAAATCGCTTAGTGAATGCAATTTTGCTGGGCTAACATAATATGGCCATATTATGTAGGTGCTTAGCCCTAGTTACCTCAGCCTCCAAGATTGCCTTTAGTCTGCTATAAGCGAATAAGGTAAATAGAATTTGTTATTACGTGATCTTTGTACAACATACTGTTTGTTGTAATCGGGAGAGAACTTTGCTAGGTTCGTTTTGAAATAGTTTTGTTTCGACCAGCCATTTTTATTTTATGAAAACATTTTTGTTGTATACATAACATCACGCCTATCCACGAAGGTTTAGGCAGGGGTGTGCATACAGTACACACGGCTACACATCAAGCTATACATTTCCAGTATAAGCTGACATCGCATTGTACGGAAATCCTATGCAATGCGAGATCAGCATAAACTGGAAATGTATAGCTTGATGTGTAGCCGCGTGTACACGCACATTTCGCCAGTTATGTTTAAGTTCCATTTAATAGGGGGCAAGGCTATTGACATTAACTGGGCACAGATCTCCGGGCAGCTACTGAGAAATTACTGATGGAAAAACCCAATTACACTTTGTCCGACCTGGGAATCGAACCCAGGACCTCAGCAGTAGCGTTTGCGACCACTAGACCAACAAGGCGAGCTCTTATGCAACATTTAAGGCTCCCACAAACAGGCGCAATATAGCGGGCACATGGGCTGCGCTGCCTGTCGCGCCTGCGATATCGCGCCAGTTTGCCCGAGGCTTTACATGCTTACTGTAAATATTCGGTTCCCACCTATGAAGAAGTTGCAGTTTTCATATTAACATTTTCTTAATTAATATAACAACCATAAACACTAATGATTTAAAACTTTTATGCACTAATGTTTAAAAACTAAGACGTAATTTGCCACTACAAACTACAAAAAAAAAATTGTGGTAATTTCTGCTAACAAAATGAGGAGTCATTTTTAAGGTATTATTTATGTTTAGAAAACTATAAGTAATAAGGTTTTTTTACTATTGGTAGTTGTCTATGATGGTCATTATTCGATATAATACCAAGCAATTGATGAATATTTTAAATCATAGAAGTGACGAGGTTCTCTATTTGTGAGAAAAAAACGCCAATTTCATAGGTGGGGACCCAATACATATATCAGTGACAGAGGTCCTTATAAAAGAGCTCATCTGTTAGTTCTCTTTATGTCTGTTCCCAAGTAACAGTTCCTTTGTACCGTTTTAATGAGTATGCGTGCCGGAAAAGTTACAGCCACATGAGCCTTCTCCCAACTATGTTGGGGCTGGCTCCCAGTCTAATCGGATGCAGCTGAATACCAGTATTTTACATGGACGAGCGCACATGCACGTATTCGCCCGTTCGCATGAACGGGCGACTGCCTTTCTGACCTCCACAACCCAGTAAATGGGCAATGCGATACCCCTTGGTAAGACTGGTTATCAGACTTTCGGGGTTCTGACGACCCGTAACGACTGTCAAAGACCTTCGAATGACAGCCGGGACCAACGGCTTAACGTGCTTTCCGAGGCACGGAGAAGTCTCGGTATGTAAAGATAGTCACCCATCCACGGACCAACCCCGGCAAGCGTTGCTTAACCTGTTGGATCGACCCGTGGGCTGTTACTACTTAGCCACGAGCTCCTCTACACCTCCTCTCGTCTTCTCTTTAGTACATCTAGTGATAAGAATGAAGATGGCAATAGGCTCGCCCCCTATCACATGGGACTTAAACACAACCGGCGAATGTGGATGTACTATAGGTACACCTCTGCCTAACCCATCGGGGATTACAGGTTGATGTTATAAATGTACATGCGATAGAGCAAATAATTGTAAAATTATTCGTTTCAAACATAAAAAATTAAATTATTTCCAAACAATTCTCTTCGCAGCAGTACAGTTATCAAAATGATTTCGAAATGCAATGCGGATGTTACGTCACTAATGGAAAATCCATTGAAATCCGTTTTTATCACACGTACGGTACCCCAAAAAGATTCTCTATCATTAACAATGGTGGACAAATGGATGGCATAATGGATAAATGGTCACGCGTGAAATAAGTGTCGAGTTTGTGTAGGTTATGTTATAACCAAATATTTTGATATGAGAGGGATAGTTTGTTTTGGATTATAGAAGAAACTGTTAGTAGTAAATGTTTGTTATAACTTACTTTCATGTTGGGTAGGCCTTTGGTGTCAATACCCTCGCGCCATCCCATCTTCCTAGCACAGCGGGCTGGCAGGTGCAGAAAACCTCAAACGGCGCAAATATAACAACCTTATTGGTAGCTATACTTTACAGCCATTTGGGGTTGAAACACTAGGGCCGTGTGTAGGGTCCAAGTGCTCGTCGAGTATTTCGGGACATCGCCAAGCAGTTGGTCGACTCTTCACGTGACCAGAGGGCTGGCCAATTCTTAAGCCAAAGGCCTTTTGGGCACTTTTCCCACTGACAGTGATGTGGACGAATTTTTTGATGCCCTATGAGCTCTTCCATTATTATTACAAGCTTTATATATTATTAGCTTGCTCTGTTCGTATGTCTTTCCGGTTACTAATATTGTACTCCATTTTTCAAGCACTTCCTGGAATCCGCTTGAGCTGAAACTTGGCATACTTATACAGCTACCGAGACATTTTGAAAATTTGATATCATGGAGCTGATCTGATGATGGAGCCGGAAGTTAGCCATAGGAACTCCTCAATCAAACAAGATAGCACCATCGTGTTTGGACTCATTAGTTACGTATTAACAAGTGCTTTGACACCGGGTGGTGTTCAAGGTCTGATGATGGAGCCGGAAGGTGGCCATTATGTGTTTCTAGTTACTCTAATTGCAATCCATTTTTCAAGCACTTCCTTGCATCTGATTGTGCTGTAACTTTGCATACATATACAACAACCGAGACATTTAAAAATAATGTTACAATGAGGCTGGTCTGATGATGGAGCCGGAAGTTGGCCCTGGAACTCCTTAATCAAACAAGATAGCACCATCGTGTTTGGACTCATTGGTCATGTATTAACAATGCTTTGACACTAGGTGGTGTTCAGGGTCTGATGATGGAGCCGGAACGTGGCCATGGGAAAACCTCAATCAAACAAGATAACACCATCGTGTTTGGACTCATTGGTCATGTATTAACAATGCTTTGACACTAGGTGGTGTTCAGGGCCTGATGATGGAGCCGGAAGGTGGCCATGGGAAAACCTGAATCAAACAAGATAGCACCATCGTATTTGGACTCATTGATCGTGTATTAAGAAGTGCTTTGACACTAGGTGATGTTCAGGGTCTGATGATGGAGCCGGTAGGTGGCCATGGGAAAACCTCAATCAAACAAGATAGCACCATCGTGTTGGGACTTATTGGATATGTATTGACAAGTGCTATTTAAACCACAAGGTAGTATCCAGGGTCTGATGACGAAGCCAGAAGGCGGCCATAGAGAGTTCTCGACCTTACAAGATAGCCTCGTAGTGTTGGGTTCGATTTGTGAAGGTGATAGAACAAATATTTAAAGAAATTCTAATGCTAAAAAGTACAAAATAAAATAAAAGTAAAAACCTTTTTAAAAACAAGCTTTTAATTAACTAAAAAGTACTAAATAAAACTTACGTAATTAAAGAACTATAATATTTTCTTAAAAGCTTGAGGCATATCTTACACATAAAGTTAAGCCTCAAGCTTTTAAGAAAATATTATAGTTCTTTAATTACGTAAGTTTTATTTAGTACTTTTTAGATAATTAAAGGCTTGTTTTTAAAAAGATTTTTACTTTTATTTTATCTTATTTTTATTTTTATTCCTTTTTATTTTTGCGTTAGTATTAGCTTGTTTATTGTAAATAAGGTTTATAACTGAGCAAATAAATATAACGGTACTTTCAAGTATGCTTCCTATGTTTCAAAGTATTAATTAATTTGTGACATACTCTTTGTATTGTGTAGTGACATAAGCAAACTGTCGCTACGATACTCGTAGTTTTATTCTCGTAGCTCGTAGCACCAATCTCGTAGCACGCGCTACGGATGCAGACTCGTAGCGTCACAGTCGTTGCCTCGCGGACACAAACATCAGGAAAGAAAAATACATTGATATTTTCCGCTATTTAAATTCGTAGTAGTTTTTGAAACATACAACCTTGGGGGGTGAATGACTTGGTACTGAAAGTTCTAAAACTAGTCAAAAAGGTTTTAAAGAGGATCGACGAACTATTGAATGTCACAGATGCCTTTATTTCCCAAAGGCAAAGCCTGAAGCTACTAGCACAAGTAACTACAGTGGCGTCACAAGTCAATATCAAGCCACATGTTGACAGCAACATGGAATGTTGCAACATGTACTTCGTCTTACTAAAACATGTTGGTGAAACAATATGGCGCAATTTAGTTTCCCAAAGAAACATTTTTTTTTTTAAATTAATTTTTATAATACGTTGGAAGCCTCTTGTGGTTAATATAATATACAACATTAGTTATTGTTTATGCAAAACCCGAAAAGGGGTCATTGTAATCATCATTTTGAACAACTTTTTCTATGGGACCAACCTTGAAATCGCGAATAAAAAATCAGCTGTTCCATACATTTGTGTTCACTTAAATCGACAAAATGTATGGAACAGCTGAATTTTTTTTCGCGATTTCAAAGTTGGTCCCATAGAAAAAGTTGTTCAAAATGATGAGTGCAATGACCCCTTTTAGGGTTTAGCATACAAAAACTAATGTATATTTTCAGATGCATGAGGATTCACCCGAATTAATTCATTACTGTTTTAGGGCAAACAGAAATTATCTTGTTATCCCCTTATAGAGAAACCTTTCGTAAGTAGTAGTGCTACCTATTACCATTTTAAAGAGTATCCTCAATTTGTAAGCGATAAATATATAAATGTAAGAAACACATAGCATAAAGGAGAGGGACAACGCCATATAATCCTGTAAGTTAGAAAAGGATAGTCCCTCGTTTCCACGTTGTGTGGTCTCATAGTGGCTCGGGTGGGTCGGTGGCTCGGCGAGCTCAATGATACGGAAACTATAATGATCCACGGTCCATAAACGAATGGTGTTCTTATGCGGTTACCGGTCCGTGTTACTAAATTCATTAATATTATGATTAATTATGGATTGTCAGGTTTTGGAGTGCAAGTTATTAGTTTGTTTGGCGAAGTTTACGAATGAATGAATGAATAAAAATATGGGAAAAACGTAACTCTCCTTTTGGCATCGCCGCAGTCGGTTAAAAAGACGCATAGCGTAATCATTAAAATTAAGCATTTTATAACAAATCTAATTGACATAGCACTAACGCCTAGATTTTTCAAAGGGGTAGGCATGGAAATAGGTATATAATTAATATTTAAACCAAATCTAAAAACATAATGATGTACAGTCACGGACTTTAATTGATAAGCTACCTGGCACTGTTCGTATTTTAGCCATGTAATGCAAATCGGGTTTATTCGGTTCCCGACACGCAAAGTCATATGTCTTCGTATTAGAAGAAGAAAATAATATTTCATATCTTTACTGGTTGGCTAACTTGAGAGCCAGAACTACAAACTTGACTACCGAAAGTCAACCAATTGCAGGTCTAGCAACAGTAACCTAGCAACTATAAACAATCGTTGCTAGGTTACTGATGCAATAATAACGTTAGCGTACGGAGAAATATTATTAGTCATTTCGACAAGTTCGAAAGTAAAGTCTGTGACATCGATATTTCAACTGTCACTGTCTTCAGTTAAGTTTTCTGAAATATCGAGTTAATTCAAAGGAGGTCGCTATCAAATAGATTGGACAAACTTAATGAAACATTGTATTTATTTTTATCATTGAGAACTTATTAGTCAACCTCTATGGATAAGACCATTTCCGATTAAAAGTAATTTATTTGTCATCTTGTTTACGAGCGTGCGATTTGATTTCGTGTTTAATTGTGTAATCTCGTGAATGTATGAAACTGCAAAATTGAAAAGTTTGAAGGTGGCTCATCAATTAAAGTCCGTGACTGTACACATGGCTACACATCTAGCTATACATTTCCAGAATAAGCTAATCTCGCATTGTATAGTATTTTCCTACAATGCCAGTTCAGCTTATACTGGAAATGTACAGCTTCATGTGTAGCCTCTAAATTAAATAACCTCTAAAAACTTTTTGTGAACACTTTTTAAAATATCATTATCTGTCTAGCCGTTTCGCAACTATGTTAGGGTCGGCAACGAGCCACGAAGGAGTCTTGGTCTGTAAAGATGGTCAACCATCCACGACAACCACCCATCCATCCCACCAACATATTCCGCAAATAAAAAGTGTAAAAACGTTATAAAAACGGCTGCACTAAACAGGCCCAGTTCAGCAAAAATACCAGACAACTAGTGCCTGACGCTGGTGTGCAACTGTATCTGCATTTTCAACGCTACTGTAACTGAGCTTGTGCGAATTGAATAAATAATAATTATTTTTTCCCATAAAACCACTACAAAACTTTTAGTTCATTACGAAACTCCTGTAAAATATAAATAAATAAACACAAAAATCTGGCAACACCAAAGTAAACATCCTCAGCTACTCCGCTATAAAAAAGTTTAAAGAGTGTGAAACATAAATTTTAAATTACCGTAATGTATTCCAGCAGCCGCCATTTTGTGGAGAGGGGCCGCGCTCCGCAATTAGGTACGCCCCGTTAAACGCGAGATCAAGACCTAATGAGCCACGTGTATGGTTTAGTGCAGTCCCAGGATCAAAAATTATAATCCTGCAACACCAATGTAACCTGAACTCGAATATCACGACTCTTAAAACAACTGACAGGTCACCATAAACTGGATATCCCAACCGCGATGACAGTCGGTTGACGTTTGACGCTCTGTGAATGACACGATAAATTCGCGGCTGTCCTTATTCGAAAATGATAGTTATTTTCGCCACATAAGGTGCAATTTTGATCATATGATAAACAAGCAGATACTGTGGGTAAACTGGATGATATTTTAAAAGTGTTATTCGGCATTTCTGGTTGAAATAACGTTGCTATGTCGGAACGTGCGGATCGTTACGTCGATTTTGATCGTTAAAGTTCGGGATTCAGTATTGAATCGACCTTAACCTAAGAGAGTGCTGGTAATGGCTGGAAATACAATGGAAAGGACTTTTCATTGTGAGGTAGGTAACTCAGACGAACTACACTTTACAAAAGGTACTCAATGGATCCGGTAAGTACCTGCCTGGACCTAATACATTGTACTCCTTGGGAAACGCTTTTTGGTCTATTGAATTGTAAATTGAATATACACATACCTAATTATTATATGTATTTTCTAATAATATTTTGATTTAAAAGAGTGTCCGTGGAGTTTCTTCCCCGTTCTTCTCCCTATGAACCTACTACACTTTGCAATGGACAACTAGCTTCATCTTTCTGACTGATCGACCCCTTGACAATAATTCAAAGTGTGCCTTTAGTTTATTTGAAATAAATTATTTGAGTTTGAAATAATGTAAATATTCAAAAATACATAAATATCGATGTAAAAAACAAGGATTTTATTTTGAAAATCGAATCGGCCAACCTCCGTGTGTATACCGAATAACACATGGCGAAATTCGAAATTTAAATAAGCGTTCCATTCCTGTTTCCCTCGCGTTCAAATTAAACAGGCCCGTCATTTTTTTCATACGCCATATTTTTATGGCGGCTATATTAAATTCGTAGATTACAAAGAATAAAACAGGAAATAAACGTCAAGTGCGAGCTTTTAAAAATGTGTACGGCGCGAAATGTGTCTACGGATAGGGCTTTAAAGCCTTCGATGAGAGAGTATAAGGATAAGCTGAAGCGGTAAAGCGATTTTTTTTATAAGATTAGATCGCTAGATTGTTCAATGTCTTTGACTATCCAAAGTTCGTTAACATTAACCTTCAGATTTTAAAGTAAAGATCAAATTAACGTAATGACGCATAGATATTTCAGAACTTTGTGATTAGAATAGAAATTCAAATTGAATTTGTAATTCAGATTTCTATTCCATTTAATGACAGAAGAACGGCTTTAAAAGGAGTAACGCGTAAAAGGTTAGAGAAATGAGGCGAATCATTACCGGGAATGTCAGGATCAAAAATTGATAGGTTGGTTCAAATGAAGAATTTAAGGAACCGTCTAATTTTAAACTGCAATGTTCTACATTCTACTACCACGTTGACGTGGTTCTAACTAAATGTATGAAAAGTTTTGAAGAAAATTAGCTGTCGATAACCACTCATTTTGGTCGCGAGTGGCACATGTGCGAGTGCCCTATCACACATAATACAGGGTGTAAAATGACCCTGCATGAGAATTAACTGTTTATGGTAGTGCGCAATAAAACGCATGCAAAACATTAGGCTTGTGGGTGCATGGCTTATGGGTACAGGGGTCGTGGGAGCTGGGAGTATTTAATGTTAAGTTTACGAAACTACGTAATAAAACGTCAAAACAAGTTGGAACTTGACCTTCAATATCACCGTAACCAGAAGGTTCCCAGGTTTGATCCTGTGACAAAAAAAAACAACATAATAACGGGAAGAACAAGTGACTCTCGCCTTCGTAAAGGGTATTTTGACATCCGCTAAAAACTCATTTATACCTACAGAATCTGTTCATAACAACTTGAAATATTTAACCGAAAACCCATAAATATAACAATAAATCTAAAAGCATTACAGTTGTAAATGCAAATAATAGCTCAAGACGATAGTAAGCGCAGTTTATCAACTTGCCTTGCAATGCATGCATGCAAGTGTGACGCTAAATTACGCAAGCTGTATCACATAGCGAGACTGCATAAATCTGAGCTGGTTGTATCTGAAAATGAAGCGGAACGGTTATTGTGCAAGCCAAATGCTGTTACTATGACTTACTGACTTTCGTACCTTTGGTCAAAAGAAAAAAAGAAAAAAAAATAAGTGTAGATAAATAAGTGGAGTCTTCGAAGGCTCTTCTCCATAGGGAACGACCAATTGGAACCATGCACCTAGCTTCTGACGTTTCATAAGTGCCATGTAGGTTTGTGAAATAAAATATTTTGATTTTTTTTATGCAATCAATCTGCCTAGCCTTTTCCCAACTATGTTGGGGTCAGCTTCCAGTCTAACCGGATGTAGCTGAATACCAATATTTGACATAGACCGACTGCCTATCTGACCACCATAATCCAGTAACTGGTAATACGATACCCCATGGTAAGACTGGTTGTCAGACTCTCGGACTTCTGACGACACGTAACGATCAACAACATATCCGTTAAAAGAGTGTCTGACTAGAGCGCGAAAGCTATGAATTTGCATAATATAGGGTGTAAGGTTAAACCGTTAATTGTCACTCTAACCATGGGTTATTTTCATTAAAAGATTTTAAGAAGTTTCTATCCGACACCGTGCTCGATATCGAAACAGCTGACTGACTGAGTGAAGGGTCGCGCTCGCGGCTGTTCAGGTCACGTCTCGCACCCCCCACCTGTGTTGAGACGCAAGTTCGCCCTAGCGTATAGGGTTAAAGGGTGAAATACTCTTGTGGTAAAATGAAATAAAAATAAAGTTGTAATTTTCCACTGATTTTACGTTCTATAAATGACGTTCAGGGTGTTTACCCGAACTCCCTGTATATAGCTTTTTAATTCTTATTTTCATCCCGCTACCTTATTCCGCTGTTTTCCCCGCCACACTGCAAGGTGGTACTCTGTGTACTCTGTGTATACTCTACGTTACGTAATGAGTTGTATATGTTCATTCCCCATGTAACTCTAGTACCTACCTACCACTCCTCTAGTACCTACCTACCGCGGATTCCTTTTATTATCTCCTCCTCGTGGTTTATTGGGTAAAGGACATTTAAATATGTACCTGTGAATAGGTAGGTACAGGTGTAAGAATTCAATACTGTATTTTCTTTCCTCCTTTCGAAGTAAGTGATAAATTGTAAAGATATGCTTGTGTAACACAATTGTACGTGTCGGATACATGTCGACACATCTCGATATCGGCTTTCTTTGTCACGTGTCACGTCTCGTGAGTGTGACAAAAGATGTGTACAGACATCACACATGTACAGATACACCCCACACCAAGGGATAGACGTGAAAAAAAAAAACATTCCCACATAAAGTGTAGGGGAGGTATACTAAAAAAATAAAAATATTTTATAGTTTTATTTTACCACTTCGTCGGCGTGATTTATATGTATAGGTACCCATACCAAATTAAAGCTTTCTAGTACTAAGAGTCTCTGAGCTAAGCCGCGGACAGACGGACAGACAGACGGACATGGCGAAACTATCGGTTCCTTGTTGACTACGGAACCCTAAAACTGTTTTTTTTTACAGTCAAGATCGAAAAACGAAAATATAAGCTCAATTGGTACATCCCACGAAAATGTGGTAACTGGGGCTGTCACAGAATGTATCACGAAACATTTTCGCTTTGTAGAAAACTTCGTATGTATTATAAAAAGCTTCATGAATACGTTTCATAAGAAATTAGATCTAGGTAACTCTATATTAAGTTAATTTTTATTTCATTTCTTAGCTTGTCTGCGAAGTGGGTTTCACCCACGCAAAATATGACTAAGCCCTCGTACCCACGGGCAATTTTTATCGCGCACTGGATTTTCAACGCAATGCTTAGCGCCGACAGTTGAACATTAGTGTATTTTTTGACGCGCTGGGATGCGTTCTGTTGGATTCTCAACCGTCGGTTCAACACCGAGAGTCAAAAATCAAGTATGCGATAAAAATTCGTCGCGTTAAAAGATCGGCCGCGCGGACCTGGGCTAAGAAAATAATTTTTAATTTGTATAAGTACTTACTAAAAATAAGAGATAAAATATTTAGCATCAAGTATGTAGCGTTGTCTTTGAGACTGTTCAACTCAGCCTATCGCAGACCACTGCTGGACATAGGCCTCTCCGAAACTGCGACACAACACCTGTCCTACGCCTTCCGCATCCAGTCTGTCCCAGCCATTGGTCCATCTACCTGTGGATTTAGATAGCAGGAAAAGTGGCAATAAGTTCGCCCTATATTTACTACTAGCTGCCGCCAGCGGCTTCGCCCGCGTTTACTCTTTATAAATTATAGCCTATGTTACTCAGGGTCAATGTAGCTTTCTAATGGTGAAAGAATTTTTGAAATCGGCGCAGTAGTTTTTGAGTTTATTCATTACAAACATACACACAAAAATACAAATCTCTCCACTTTATAATATGAGTGTAGATGTAGATGAGACAATTTATAGGACCATAGGACAATTTGTATACAAATTATTGTAAAACATTTTTTTTAAGAGTAACGGTGGAGTTTCTTTGTCTTGAGTGATTGATATATTTGAATTATTTGGGATATATTTGGGGTAGCCCTGACCCCGACATACCGCCGTTACAGCGCAGCGTAGCAAAGCATTGATGCTCGCTATTATTGAAAGGTGTTTCGTGATAAAATGCCTCTTATATTTCATATGCTATGCGACGAAAAAGATAAAAAAGAATTTGTCCTTGGCGTATGTAATGCTAGTATTTTTATTACTTTCTTCGGTGTTACAAAAGCAGGATAAAAAGGGATCTTTTAAGAAATGAAAATCTTTGAAATTGAGGTTAAAGATAATCCATCTTTACCTTTTTTTTGTGGAGAGACTGAAGGGATCAAGTTGCGTGGCAACAAATTCTCTGACCACGATATTGAAAAAACATTTCCCACCGAAATATTAAAATATGTTAGTATTTCTTGAGACGATAGCTTTTTCATCGACGCCATTACAAAATCCTATTACGATTTAAGTGCTGAAACCTTTGCGAAAAAAACTTTCTACCCCATAGTTCCTAACTTTAGAAGTAAAACCCCATTAGGTACAGTCCCATTACAGCCGGGTTTTCTTAAAAACCTTGCAACAAACGGCTGGCAAACAATTTGGAACATTTAACATCTCAAAAACATCCTGAAGGTACAAAGGAAAAACTCTTTTGTAGTGTTGGGGCGAAGGGAATTGCGAAAAACAATTGTTGTTCGACATTCAAATCGGAATGAAGGAACGAATGACTATTGTCTATGACTCAATGCTTTAACTTTACGTTTGAATGTATAAAGAAATATTTGAATATAGAATGTGCTGACGCTCCAATGTAAAGTTACTATGCGGTTTTAAAAACATCACAATTATCGAAGACGTCCCATTTTTATTTTGATGACAAGTCGTGTGCCCTGTGGCATTTCCGATCGGCAAAAATGGCGAACTTCCTACCTATTTAAACTCTTGGGATGAATTTTCTAACTCATCCTCAATTTTCACCTATGTTTTAGACAGTGATTTTTAATTCACTTTTAACCTTTCAGAGTGTGAAAGTACTCATGATTATGAACAATTTTCACTTTATGACCAACTCTTCATACAAAAAAGGCAATATTTACCCGAAGAAAATGTATGAATCAGATGTGTTTTTTTTTTGCTATTTCGTAGTTTTTCCCAAAGTTAAGGTTGTTTATAATCATAAGTTACTACTTTCACCTCCTGAAATGCTAGTATAAGGAACTCCATGCTTCTATTGGTTTAGACAATTACACAATTTAAAAATTTCATTGGAGTTCCTACGACGCGGGCTACGGCCGCAGGCTACTACGACCCTATTCAAGCTCTGTTCCACCTTATTTTGACCGTACCATGTGTCATTTTCGAATAAAATGCTCTTCATAAAATAAAAGAAGATCTCGCTGATACGTAATTAAATGAAACTGGCATTATTAAAATTTTATTATGAATGCAGCAAGCATTTTCGGAAAGTTTCAGTTTTAAATATCTCAAAAAATCAACTATGTACAAAAAGTTTGTGACATTTATTTCAGTTTGACATTTAAATGAATGAGTAGCTTTTCATATTAATTTATACCCGTTGGGGCACAGCAGCATAGCAGGGGACAGCAGCATAAGAAAGTTAAAGCCATAGCAAAAATCTATAAAACTACCTATAACCTACCTTTTAATTATGAAAAACAAGAAATATAATTTAAAAAAAAAAACGAAAAAAAATTTATCTGTGCAAACATAATGTGATAATATTAGTCTTTACCTATGAAATTGCCGTTTTGTATGAAAAAATTTAAACGATTTTTTTTCATGTATTTTTTATTTGTATTAATCGAAGTAATCACCCATGCAATCAATGCATCTTTGCCAACGCAGTGGCAGGTTATTGATGCCCTTCTTAAAGAAATCAGCTGGACGGCTATTATGAAAAAAAAAAAAAAAATCTTTATAAAATTAGTCCCCAGAGTCTGGAATTGTGTCCGATAAATGAATATAGGATCGCCCCCTATTACATGGGACTTAAACATAACTGGCGAAATGTGGGTGTACCTACACCTCTGCCTACTCCTTCGGGGAAAACAAGCGTGATGTTGTTATTTATTTAGATAAGATCAAATATTTTTTGTAATCGGATCAGTTCTTCCAGAGATCATATAAATAAACAATTTTATCTCTTTATAATATTAGTTGGCTAAGTAATAACAGCCGCACGGGTCGATCCATCAGGTTAAGCTACGCTGGCCGGGGTTGGTCCGTGGATAGGTGACCATCTTTACATATTGAGACTCCTCCGTGCCTCGGAAAGCACGTTAAGTCGTTGGTCCCGGCTGTCATTTGTGGATCTTTGACAGTCGTTACGGGTCGTCAGAACCCCGAAAGTCTGACAACCAGTCTAACCAAGGGGTATCGTATTACCCAGTTACTGGGTTGTGGAGGTCAGATAGGCTGCTCCATGCTCGCTCCATGTAAAATACTGGTATTCAGCTGCATCCGGTTAGACAGGAAGCCGACCCCAACATAGTTGGGAAAAGGCTAGGCAAATGATGAATGATGAGTTAAGAATCCTTACAATAAGAATTCAATATAAAAATCATAATCCACAAAAAAAACGTGATCCTAACTCCCCAAAACTTACTCGATTATATCTCGATTTTCTCACAACAACACCAGTCTTTAACTCGGCTGGTCCTTTGATCCGAGTCCTTTTGTATCGCCCCTAAATGGAGTCACGCGCCGCCTTAAATGTCACGAATCGCACCAAACTCGATCTTGTTAGGTATCGAGTGATATCGATTCTGGATTATGTGCCTTTTCGGAGGGTAGGTACACGTGTGAACCGGATTTCGGCTAAGTGGGTTAAAGAGGGCTGCTCTTGTAGGGTTTTTTTTGTTGAGTAGAATGAAGGTAGTTTTATGAATTTAGATTATGGTTGTTGGGAATGGTTATGGTGCGTTTTCGTAAGTGTATCGGCCGGGTGATCATATGGCATTCAAAGTATGGATGAAGTAAGCGATGGTGAATAAATCAAGTTTTGTACATACTAAGATAGCAACAACGAGTCACGAGTGACTTTATTAACATGCCTGAGAGATATTTCTCGACGGCATGTGAAGCCAAGTCAGAGGCTCATGGGGACTACCAAACGGAACTTCGACAAACGTTACTACGACATGATTTTACTTCGACATTACGGAACTCCGACACGTCTTTACTTCGACAGTACTTTACTTCGACATGCCTTTAGTCCGACACTACTCTAGTCTCACAATGATCAGTTTTCGACAGATATGCCATACAAATTCTGTCAAAAACTCATCATTGCGAGACCACTGACACGTTTGTAAATTAGTAGTATCACAAATACATCTATAACCCACTAATTCCCTATCAATCACACAATCACCGGGCTCAATATCTCGTCTATCCACATCGATTAGGTGATCCATTGATCACTCCGAAATCCTACACAAAATTCGCATCCAATTCTGCCAACCTAAAAACGAAAATCTCGACACAAATTCACCTGACATCGTGCTCCCGTCATGCCAACTTGACAAAAAAATCAATGGGACGGAATAGAGTCGCGTCCCTTCGGAATATAAATCAGAATTCTGTATGATTGATTAGTCGGTTTTGGCGCGTGATGTGTGAATGGGGGCACTATTAATCAAGTGTTTCTACGATTGGTACGGAAGGTTGTGAAATCGTGACTGATAGGTTGATGTTAACGGGTTCAGAAGCAGATGTAGAATACAGGGTGAAATTTTATTCGATTTAATGCTCTTAAGGGGTCTTTGAAATCATCATTACGAACAACTTTCACTATGGGACCATCCCTGAAATTTCAGGGATGGCTACCCTGCATATGAGGGGGCACTTGTATTTTTCTTTTTTTTTAGGTTCTCCAATGATAATGAAAAATGCTTAAAAACATAAATACAAATAAAAACTTGCACGACATATCACAGTATCTTCTACAGTCATGATGTTGTTTCATGTAATAAAATCTGGTTTTAAGGTACATATGTAAGCTTTCTAAAGGGCATCCAACGAGCTGATGAAATAGGTGCTGCCCTTTTTTTTTTTTTGAGGGTTGGAAATCATCCAATGATTTCTCCCGCTCTGGGTGGATCGGAAGGGCGTGTCAGACTTTTACTGACTAAAACCCACCCGTGTTCCTTCAGTTGCCTGTTGCCAAGGTCTCGGTATCCCTTTCGGACTAACCCGCAACTCTGGCAGTTAGCTGCTGCCCTAAAGTCGCCTTTTAGGTTTATTCTGCTAGTACTATTCTGTAAAAATCTCACCGTGAAAACTTAGGTGAAGTGAGCTTGGGGTGAACTGTCACTACCTTAGCATGTTTCGATGACAATGACAGCTCACTCCACGCTCACTTTACCTAAGTTTTCACGGTGAGATGGTTACAGAATAGCAATGCTGTAACTATGTCTGTTCAGAAGTATTTATGTCTTCAACCAAACATTCTCTTGCCATTTTTTTTCTCCAATACCTATCAGTGCCGCACTCCACCAGGCCACCGATCGTAACAGATGTAGAAAGACCGTAGACAATTTGAAACGGAGTCACGAATCCCATGCGTGACCCCCACGGGTTTTGTCGACGGAAGAATAGATAAAATGACAGATTCACAATCACAATCATGTCATTTTGTCTATTTTCCCTTCGACAAAACTCGTTTCTATGGTGGTCATGCTACACTTGCAGCAGTTATAGAGCGATTGAGAAAGGCCCTATGCAAAATGTCAAAGTCAAATCATTTATTTCAATTAGGCACATAAAAGGCAAATGTAACCCTTAGTCACTTGACAGTAAAAAACTAAGTAGCTTTTTATAATACCCCTAATACTTTTCATAAATTCCGGACAATTTGGGACACTCCTATGTAGTTCTAACCCCGCCTTCAGTGAGCATACGTTTAAATATGCTAACTTAGAGTTAGCTTTTAAACGCAGACAGTAAGCCGGCGTTGAATGAATGAGCTTCTGCACACACATAGCTTTTTATGGCATATTTTTGAATTGTTTTTATTTTATAATTGCGGACGCTTTTAACGTGCTTTCTACATTGTTCTCACATGTATAATTTCAACATGAATTATGTAACCATTTTTTTTGTATCAATTTTTTTATTTAAAAGAGTGTCCGTGGAGTTTCTTGCCCGTTCTTCTCCATACGTAGCTACTACGCTTTGGCATGGGCAACTAGCTTCATATTTCTGTCTGACCGACTGCTTGACAATTCAAAAGTACCTGTAAATAGTTTAATTGAAATAAATGCTTTGAGTTTGAGTTTATGAATGACGTGAAAAAAGTTAAAATATAAGATTTTTACCAAATAAAAATTTAGGTAAAAGTTAAAAATATTAAATAGTAAAAGTAATAAAAAGGTAAAAATATTATTTGCTTACTTAATTGACAGTAGGCATAATATTACTCGCAGAACAGATGGCCCATGGGGCCGAAAGGTTCTGGAGTGGCGACCGCGTACCGGAAGGTATAGTGTTGGAAGGTGGACCGATGGTGAAGGCTGAGAGCAGACTGGTGAAGGCCGTGGGTATTCGCTGGATGCGTGAAGCACAGAACCGGTCGAAGTGGCGGTGCTTGGGGGAGGCCCATGCCCAGTAGTGGACGTCTTACGGCTGAAATGATGATGGTGACATAATCGCCTGTATTCTACAAAAGGTTAGTCAGAAGTGTAACTAAAGTACACCCATATTTCGCCAGTTAATCCAAGTAGTTCAAAAACCTAATTATTTTACGTACCTAATGTCAATGTTATTTCGTCTATTAGCTAAGCTTGCTTGAAATAACGATTCATAATCATTGTCACAAAAATATAGTGGGTACTAACAAAATTAAAATGCTATTTTACAAGTCTTCCGTTCCACGAAAATTAGCACAGAACTCGAAAAAAGCAAATTACACTGCTGACAAGAATTACTAGTAGGTACGGGACTTTTCTACATCGTATGAAAGCGTAGTAACTTTCCCAGAGATGACTTACAACTTGCATGAACGAGATAAGCCGTGTCCTTTTATGCCAGGATCAAAAAGGAAAATGTGAATTTCACATTTCTAATTATACCTCTTTTTGACTTCGTCTTTTCGGCCATATGAATATGACGAATTCCTTTTGGTGGCAAATAATCTGCCAGCTTTGGCTGACGGACCTGAGGGTCTAGACAAGTGACAATCGCTTCGAAAGCGTTTCGTATTTCTACAACGACTTTCAACGGGATTGACATAAGCTTTTCGATAGGTACATTTTTGCCTTTTCCATCATAGAATGTCGCTTTGTCTAGGTGCATTTAATAAAACCAACATGCAACAATCCGACAATTTTATTTTTTTCTATTGAACAGCATGTCATGAAAATGAGAGAAAATGTGTCCATTTTTGTAATTAAAAAAAAATACAATAGACGTAGATATATTTAGTAACCTATTCCGCTTGACTATTCTTCAAGAGTCATAAAAGCCCTGTAAGAAATCATTTCTTTTTTAAATATGTTGCATTGTCGGTCATTTAAATACGACGCTGATGGCCAAAGGACCCAAGGCTTCGCACATGTAGATTTAGCAAGCATTTTAGATTTATCACGAAGAAGGTTGTCAAAATAACTATCGAATTTCCAAGTATGTTTGAGAGAAAGAACATTCCCCCTCGAATTCAAACAAAAAGGCTATAATAACGTCAGTTAAACTCATGATGCTTTGTTGACAGTAATTAAAATCATAATGAAAGAACTTTCCGCCACTCACCCTCGTAATTTTTCCATTATTACGTCACAACTCAGTAAATTTTCCAACAAACGTAATGTAATTACACAAATCCATTGCTCACAAATTAGTTGCTGACATAATTTGTTTTGAATTCACGTCGAGTTATACAGGGTGTTGCAAAAGTATTCCGGTCACGCACCGCGACGTGTGGACACCCGGTTTTAACAAAAAATAAAGTTACCCGGTTTAAAAAAATGTAACTAAAAATATATACATACTTTTTACACCCGCTTTTTGTGAAGTTTTAACGTTTTTGGATCTAGATTTTGGGAGTGGAGCCGAGTTTTTCTTAAAGATGTTTTAACTATAAGGCTACGAACTTCGCCGCTGCCCACGCCGCTACCTTTGAGGCCAGTTCCATATAAATCTGTGCATTGAAACGAGCCGCTCCCGCACCGGCACCGCCGCCCTGCGCTCGCTGTGTTCGTTTCCGTAGCCTAACTGCGACTGGCTTGTTGATCCAGTGGTCACAAGCGTTGCGGCTGAGCGTACACTCAGGCATAGTATTATTACTTACTTACTAGCTATTGCCCGTGGCTTCGAACGCCGGAGGCCGGAAATTATCCCATGGGAACTAACTGCCGCATGCCGGGATAAAAATTCAGGATAAGCAACTGTCTGTGTGCATTCGTTCAGCCGTTTTTGCGAGATTGAGTAACAAACATCCACACATTTATAATATTAGTAGGATTTAGCTTTAAAATAGGAAATTCTCTCAGTAGCAACTCGGATTGGTGCTTGGCTACTAGCTCGGTTAATCAGCGTCATATTAAAGATAATAATTATGATGCTGATATTATACATGCATAAAAATGTGGGTGTACATCACATCTTATTTATTTTATTTTTTTGTGAGTCTGAAATCATCCAATGACTTCTACCGCTATGGGCGGAGCGGAAGGGCGTGTCAGACTTTTTACAGACTAAAACCCACCCTTGCCTTTTGCCAAGGTCCCGGTATCCCTTTCGGACTTTCCCGCAACCCTGGCAAGTACTACACATACATCTTCCTCTTCGAGGATTACTGGCGTTCCGTATGTATATTCAAAGAAACAGTTAACCAACACAATACAATAAAAAAGCGCCACACTATTTAAAACTCCCTATTCTAAAAACAGCACGAGTTCAGTTTATCTTGCTCCATGTAAACAGCGAGTGCTTGCTAATTCCACTTTATTTTATCACTACGTATGATAATGTCCGCTGTGTCGTTTCTATGCTGCAGTTTTGTTTCACAATCTAGCCGTAGAGGGCACTAGTGTCGGCTTTGTATTTAACCGTTAAGCTGGCAACATACTGTATATAGAACGGTGGGTATTTTATGTCAGTTTGGGGAAAACTGCTAAGCTTTCGAATGCTCTCTCTCTTGTTGCTCTGTGGTTGAGGATTCCGGGTGAAGGCTTCCACCGTCGGTCTGATGATCACTTACCATCAGGTGAGATGAAGGCCAAGCAAGATTTCCCCGTTGTGTATAAAAAAAAAACATTAAATGGTAATGAACAGATTTTTATTATAGCCACAAATCATAAAATGACGGGTGGTAGAATTGTGTTGTTTTTATACTTTAGAGATAGATTCCTGCAACCGCGTTCATGGAGCTCTTCTGTCATGGAAGTATGGTTTATACAACGTGCCGCTACAATGGCGACATTAATTTAACACACGTATATGATTTCGCGTATTCGTTTTATGAAAATATTTGAATTTCATTAAACGTTATTATTTATTGATTTATTTATAATTTTCTAAATTACCATCCTAGAGCAACCTGTACTTAAAGAACTGTAGCGAAGAGGTCATTTACCGGGGTCACGGATCATAATGGTAGCCGAATAGAGGAAAGCCGCGCAATTTCTTAGAAATTATGCCGACAAAGCATAGTACCGATAGAACGCAAGCCAGCTGGTAGGTAGCTTCATGAATGAATCTTTTACACAGAGTGATCTCAATTTTGGTTATGTTTTTGTTATTTAGTTTGTTTGAAAATTTAAATTTTTCAATTTATGAATTATTTTATTTTATTATAATGTTTATGTTTACTGGCCACTAGCCCTACCCGTGTGTTAAATTAATGTCGCCATTGTAGCGGCACGCTGTATACTTAGCTACAAGTCGAAACAACATGGAACGCAATATATCTTTAACTAATGATCTGAATCTAAAAAGGTTTGTGAAAGTAAAAGGTTTTCAAGGTCAAGACACTCTTGACCACTCTTGTGAAATATGTATAATCATCCTAATCCGAACTAATATTAAAAATGCGAAAGTGAGTTTGTTTGTTTGTTTGTTACGCTTTCACGCTAAAACGGCTGGACGGATATGGATGAAATTTGGCACATGGGTACACCATAACCTGGAATAGGACATACGATACTTTTTATCCCGATATTCCCACGAAATCGAGGCTTACGCGGGTAAACCCGCGGGGCGTAGCTAGTAACCTATAATTCTCTTTGAGAACTTAAACACTACTAGAACTCAAACAAAACTGGGTAAAATCTAATAAAAAACCTCTGTCTGGACTGTATGTGACCTTAGTCACCTCCATCGAGCTAGAGAGCAACAAGGAGATATTGTGCTCGTCTAGTGTTTATAGACCAGAACACGCGACGTGTTACCACATCGAGCGCTCTGCGTCTACCACTCTGCGTCCAGCGCTCGATGTGGTAACACGTCGCGTTCTGGTTTGCAATTGGTCAATCGTCATCCTGAAGATGCCTCGTTGAGAGGTGAAACACGTGTCGATTTCTTACAGGGTTCTTATGACTCTTGAAGAATAGTCAAGTGGAATAGGTTACTAAATATATCAGCGTCTATTGTATTTTTTGTGTTTATAGAGCTAAATGAGACTTACGAGTGCTCCTGGTCTTAATAAAATTTGTCCGCGACGCTTTTGTGAGACTAAATACTTTTTATTGTTTGATTTTGTTTCGTTAGAAGTAGCTTCGACGCAGTCCGGTAAGACGTTTATCTATGATGAGGTAAAAGTATGATTACTCAGCAAAGTTAGCGGCAGCTGCCCTTGTATGAAATACCTAATAATATTATGAACAGTATTTTAATAAACTCCGTGCCTGACCGATGCGTTGAACGCCTGGAAAGCGGCTTGCCTGGATTCAGATAGGTATGTAAACCAATCTTTCCAGAGACAGTGGTATGAGCCGCTCTGCAGAATAATCTTAGCAATACGTCTATAGAACTTTTGTTGTGATGTGATTACGGGTTCTATAGTGTGATTAAATTAAATGTTCATTGGTTAGTTCACAATGAGTTTAATAAAGGTACTATAACTAAACACGGTACAATAAGTAAGATTATGATGATTATAATTTGACGCACAAGTGATGCGATTAGTGGTTAGTGAACGTGTCCTACTTTGTTGACGGTTAGTGACCGAATACTGAACCCTGAGTTCGATCTAAGGGACGTGTGAGTCGTGTGACGTCATAGGTACTTGAGTTCACAAGTTCGTCTGCATGTGTGGGTTACATACCACTACATGTCCTCCCCCCTTTGATAAAACAATAATAATGACTATCAAAATAACAATGAGTAAGGTTCAAAAATAATTGTAAAGACATTGCAAATACTTACTTAATATAAACATGCGGTGTAAAAGTGTTTAACTATACTTAACTTTTAAATTATACAATAAGACCTTACGCTAACAAGAGGCATTTAAAATGTATATAAAAACAAAACCACACTTATGAATGCTGAAACTAAAGACACATTTTGGTAAAAAAATAAAATACATTGGTCATAAATTTGGTTACAAAAAGTTTTAAACTTATGAGTTAATTTAAACATTTCTACAAGTGGTATAAGTATGAATAAATACGTTATAAGTTGACATATTAGTGTGAGAACGCTCCATAATTGCTTGTTAAGTTGGTCTATTTTAAAACACACAACACTTCACTGCACTTTAAATTTCACATTGATTTATTTATTACCTTGGGTCTTGCGATAAAAAAATGTTTTAAATGTCAAATCTCACAGTCTTTTTTACGACGCGACCCGATCTTGTTGTGACAAATGGCTCAGTTTTGTCAAGTGGGGTCGTTTGGGTCCCAACCGGTGTTATGGTTGTGGTTTCAGGCGAAACAAAAGTTGTAACATAAGCAGGTTTGAGACGATCGAGAGAAATAGTGACTTTTCGAGAACCTACTTGAACGACATAATGTTTATTGCTTCGTTTGACGATTTTATAGGGACCTTCGTACGGCGGTGTTAACGAGCGTTTAACTTCGTTTTTAACGAAAACGTAGTCCGATCTTGTTAAATCTTTATGTACGAAAATGTTTCTGTTATCCGCTTGATTCCTTGTGGTCGGTTGAAGGTTCGCTAGTGTTTCCATGAGTTTGCAGGTATAATCGGTGTTGTTAATGTTTGCTTCGGTGGGAACAAAAAAATCTCCCGGTAGACGCATAGATTTACCGTAGGTCATTTGAGCGAGGCTGTATCCTGAGTCTTCTTTAATTGTATTGCGCATTCCTAACAACACGATAGGTAATTGTTGTGCCCATTGACTGTTACCATCGCAACGTGCCATGATGGAAGCTTTTAGCGTTCGGTGCATCCTTTCGACGTGTCCATTCGCTTTTGGATTGTACGCTGTTGTCCTAATCTTTTCTATTCCAAGTAGTTTGGTCAGCTGTGTGAAAAGGTTGGATTCGAATTGACGACCTTGATCCGAAGTTATTCTTGCAGGGCAACCAAAACGTGCTATCCAATGCTCGAGCAGAGCTTTCGCGACGGTTTCAGCGCTTATATCCTTTACAGGAACGACTTCGGGCCATTTTGTATGACGATCAATCATTGTGACACAGTATGTATATCCATCGGAAGGTGGTAATGGTCCAATTATATCTATATGAACATGCTCGAAACGGTCTGACCTTTCGAACTCTCCTAGAGGTGTAATTGTATGTCTTTGCACTTTACATTTCTGGCATTGTATGCAACTTCTTACAAAGTTTGCTACGTCAGTATTCATGTTAGGCCAAAAATAGCGCTGCGCGATAAGGCGACGCGTAGCGGCTACCCCAGGGTGGTTAAGTGCATGGACACTTGAAATCGCTTTTTCTCGAAATTCCGACGGTAAATAAAGTCGTGCTGTTGAAGTTGATGTTTCGCACGTAAGCTCATGATTTGAATATGGCATGCGGAACAATTTAAATTCCAGATTAGGTTTTTGTTTTAACATGGTTAATTGCGTATCTTCGATTTGGCTTTTATATAATTGTTCATAATCAAAAATATTATGTACATAAATCTCTTCTATTCTTGAAAGAGCGTCTGCGGCGTTATTGAGCTCGCCTTGAACGTACTCAATTTTGTTGCAAAACTGAGAAATAAAATCCAATTGACGAAGACGTCTTGGTGGATCTGATTTAGATTCTTTCTTCGATAATGCGAATATTAACGGTTTGTGATCGGTTAACACTGTGAGATCACGCCCTTCAATCATATACCGAAAGTGTTTTATTGCCATGTAAATAGCTAATAATTCCCTGTCGTAGGTACTGTATTTTGTTTGGGCGCTACTTAGTTTTTTTGAATAAAATCCTAGTGGTTCTAACCGTTTGTTGACTAGTTGATGGAGTGCTGCGCCGACGCAGGTATTCGCTGCGTCGGTCATTAAGATTAGTTTCGATGACGGGTCTGGATGCACGAGGGTGACGGCATCACTTACATGATGTTTGCACTGATTAAATGCGTTGATTGCTTCTTCGGTCCAAGCGATTTTTGTTTTGTCTTTTTTCTTAGCATTGTGCAAATATTAGGATCCACCCAAACACAATGTCATGCATCATATTTGTTCGAATCAGAAGAGTGTCACATTATCAAAATACCGAGAGCGTGATCGTGACCGCGATCGCGTCTTATATTTATTGTGCTCAGGCGGGTTCTCGAGAATGTCGCTAATTTGACCCAATTCGTCTCGACCTAACTTAGCTATAACTAATTGGTATTTTTGTAAGTCACCTGCTTTTTGTGCACCGATTATGGCCTCAAACTGGTGGAACCATAGTCGCGGGCGCGCTGACCAGAAGTGGGCGATGCGGGAGTTGATGGTGATTGCCCCCGTCTCTGGCGGCTGGTGCTGGTCTACGATGTAACTCGGAGCAGCTTGCTGAGGTGCGTAGACGTTGTTTGGTGCGGCGCCAGCCGTGGCGGCAGTAGCAGTGTTAGGGTTGGACATCTCGGAGTTTCGTAAAATACTTCACAGTAAACACTGAAGAGAGTCTAAGTCTGTATTAACGCAATTGCACTCGCGGATTATAGTACAGTATGGAACCGTATTTTTTAAATCACGTTGCGTGTTCAAATCACGTCGGGGTCACCAATATAGAACTTTTGTTTTTATAATCATCATAATCTTACTTATTGTACCGTGTTTAGTTATAGTACCTTTATTAAATTAAATGTTCATTGGTTAGTTCACAATGAGTTTAATAAAGGTACTATAACTAAACACGGTACAATAAGTAAGATTATGATGATTATAATTTGACGCACAAGTGATGCGATTAGTGGTTAGTGAACGTGTCCTACTTTGTTGACGGTTAGTGACCGAATACTGAACCCTGAGTTCGATCTAAGGGACGTGTGAGTCGTGTGACGTCATAGGTACTTGAGTTCACAAGTTCGTCTGCATGTGTGGGTTACATACCACTACACGTCCACCAATACTGCTGAGCGTGCCCGCCTGCTGGTTGTGGGAGAGTGGGAGTCGGGCTTCTGGCTTCAAGTATTACCGTCACCCAACATAGGCACTATACTGAGTGTTCGTTACTTGTCTGCGTCTCCTATTTACTATCTTGCAGTAAGAGCGCAGGCCGGATAGCACCGAACGCCAGCATTAATGACGTCATCCATCGTGCTCTTGTCACAGGCGTACCAGCTGTTTTAGAACCCAATGGCTTGGCACGCGACGGTGGGAAAAGACTAGGCAGCCCTCGACAATGTGGCACTCGTGTATAAGAGCATTAAGTAAATTAAAATTCACCAAAAAATCATAAACCAAACATATTCACTAACAAAACCAAACATAAAATAGCTGTTTAAAATTTTAATATTTGGCAACAGCAAGTCACCACTGGAAATCTTTATTAATTTTCGCAACTATACTTCATAAAAGATACTTAGCTTGATCTCTGCGACAGCTGTCAGTAAAATGAAACAAAGACTGAATCAAATGAATTCAAATTGAATCAAATCAATTTCCCATTTGAATGATTGCGATCATCATGAGTTGGATTGATTTTGAATTCATTGGAATTCAATTGAATTGGACTCAAATGAATTCTAGGAATGTCAGTTTGAAATATGTCGCAGAGATCAAGCTATCTTTTATGAAGTATAGCAATTGATGTATTAAAGTTAGTTAGATTGCGTCGGATTCAGTCGGATTAAACCGGATTCATGTCCTCATTTATCATGGATTCATTCATCATGGATTCATCTACCTACGTTAGTGGGAAATGGTGGAAAATCATTTTTTAGTTAGGTACTGCGTACAAAAGTTGATTGTGTATTTGCGTGAAAAATTAAACATTGTATTTGTATTCCAAATGTGAAAGATGAATTTCTGGTGAATATGATTTATTTACAAATTGAAAATTGTTTGCTGTCCTAGTTACTTTTTTGTAAATAGTTTTGTGTATTGTTTGATTGCATTTTTGTGCAAACTTGTTTTGTTTTTTCATAGAAGCATAGTTTCTGATTTGTGTACTCATTAAAAGTCAGTAAAAATCACGAAAACATTTATCAAAGCCAATGCTATATGGTCTGGCCGTCGAGAGAATGCGTTTTGACATCTGTCAGTTTCATACTAACGCATATGTATTTTGCGAATTTGATTCTTTATACTACTAGAAATTGTCCAACTGACGCCTGTGAGAAACGCATTCTCTCATCGGCCGGACTGTAAGAGAAAAAAAGTAGGTTGGATAATTACATAGCTTATCCTTTTTTGAACTTGGTAGTGCTTTAAATCTATACTTTATAAAGTTAGTTTTTTTTTTGTTTGAACGCGTTAATTTTGGAACTACCAGTTAGATTTGATCTCTTCTTTTTGCGTTTGATAGCCTAATTCTTGAGGAAGATCATTGGCTATTTAATATCACGTTACGACCCTTAAGAGCTGAGCAAATAGAAAAAAAGTCAGAAAAAATGCTAAGTGAAAATGAAGTAATAACGCGGGCGGGCGATGCGATGCAACGCGGCGGGTCAGGGGCCAAGGAAGTGTTATTTTAGTATATTGTGTGTATCTTACGAATTCCACACGAACCAAGTCGCAGGCAGATGCTAGTTCCTGCCAGGGTTGCGGGAAAGTCCGAAAGGGATACCGGGACCTTGGCAAAAGGCAACTGAAGGAACATGGGTAGGTTTTAGTCAGTAAAAGTCTGACACGCCCTTCCGCTCCGCCCAGAGCGGAAGAAGTCAATGGATGGTTTCCCACCCTCAAAAAAAAAAAAGGCAGATGCCAGTTGTCTTATAAAGGCAACATTACTGTAAATGTTTCGAGGAAGAGAATATTAATTAATGGGTATCGTTGAACAACGATCTATTTCCAGCCGTCGACCTCGCAAAAAAAAACATTGCCATAAAAACAATTAATACAACGTTCATTAAAGTTAATTATGTAGACATTTTGCGAGCCTTTCAATATTTCCCGTCACGTCCGACGAATAATATCGAAATAAGAGCTATTTATTTATAATTTATCGTTGTTTACTCGGAACGATGTTGCTGCGATGCGATATTCGATGTTGATGTAATTACGATGAGAGGTCTATTATACAGGGTGACCTGAAACCTCCTTTGGATATTGAAAAAAACATTGTTACTATACAACATCACGTCTGTAATCCCCGAAGGGATAAGCCGAGGTGTACTATAGTACACCCACATTTCGCCAGTTATGTTTAAGTCCCATGTAATAGGGGGCGATCCTATTGCCGTCAACCTGGCACAAATCCAGACTCTGAGCTGCTACTGAAATTTCCTAAAGGAAAAATCCAATGACACTTTACTTGACCTTGGAATCGAACCCAGGACGTCGTGCTCAGCAGTAGCGCTTGCGACCATAGGAATTAGGTTGGCTATTCGTCCAAGGAAGAAAGGTTGGTCCTTTACCAGCACAATAATTTTAACTTATAAGTATTTAGTGGATACTTAGGTTAACTTCTTTCTCCCCTGAAAAGTCGTATCAAGTAAATCAGCTTGAACCACAAACACTTACGGCTTGCTTATATTTCAAAGGCGGCAAATAGCAAATAAATAACGAATCGGACAGATTTACGGGCTTTTACGCGTAACGGAGCGCAATTATGCGTAAACACGTAAAATTAAAAAGTTGCCGCGCGGTTTTATTCGCCGATTTATGCGTTCGTGCGCTGATTACGTCTACTTATAGTGAAATTGTATTGCGTTTCGTTGCACGCGAAGGGGAACTTTTGTGCGCAGTTTTTTCGTTATCAGGAGGTAAATGAGAGGACTGGTTATTTTGCAGTTTTTTTATTTTGTTTCAGTAAATGGTAGATAACTTGCCTCATATTTTGAGGTTAGCCTCAACTTGTTACAATTGAAATCTTGAAAATCATCTCGTTCACCTAAAATGAATTGAGACTGTCATCTATGACATAGGTACATGCAAAATTATTTCATCGGCTGATCATAGTCCTTTTTCGGACATCCTGTATAATCATAAAAAATACATAATTATTTAAAATAATATCATAGCATCACGCCGAGGTGTACATTACACCCATATTTCGCCAGTTATGTTTAAGTCCCATATAATAGGGGGCGAACTCATTGCCATCAAACGGGCACAAATCGTTAGACTCCGGGCTGCTCCGTACACATAATTAAATAATACGCGTGTACAAAATGTTAATTTTTTACGATTTCCTATATTTTCTTTCTCAGAATCTAATAATCTAGGTACCGACTAACTTATGTTTAGTTAAAAGCCCACAAGTCCGATAAAAGGTTGCCATCATTAATAATCCGTAAAATCGTGAATTATACTTCTAAAGCCGCGTTTTCACTATCCAGCAGAGCGAAATTTTGTTCAGAGCAAATGTTTGCTGTTCTGCCGATGTTAGCTCAAAACAGAAAACATGTTTCCACTATACCCTGCCGATCGAACATTTGTTCAGAGCAACTGCCGATGTAAGCTCAAAACAGAAAGGCGTGTAAGCGCGAACGAACAAGAACATGGTGAACACGAACATCGAACACTTTGTTCGCATGTGGGTGCCCCTAACGAAAATCAATCACTGTGTTCGTCAAAAACGACCGATGTGATCCAATTTCGTTGTTCTGTGTGGACTGTGTTCGGAGAAAGATGCAACATTGCGAACATGGCTAATAGTAAAGAGAGCGGGGCGGTTGAGCGTAAACAGAAGTCGAACTGTGTTCGTATGGCGTATGGTGTTCGTGTTCGCTTTGCTACACGTACAAAACAAATGTTTCGTGTTCGATGCTCGTAATAACCATGTTTTGTTCGTTCATGCATATACGTCTGTATTCACAACAACGAGAAAACGAATGCTCGCTCGCCGTGACCTATTCACTGAAAAATGAGCGGGCGAGCATTCGTTCGCCGAGTCCAACCGATCATCACTGAACAAACGTGTTCACTCGCTCAAGTGTTTTCATTTACCACGCGAACAAACGCTTGCTCGCTCGGAACAGCGGGGTAATTTCGTAATACACCTACAGTAGCAATGGCTTTCATTTTGACAGTTCAACAATATTAATTGCGTTATGAACGTTGATGAGTAGTTTTTTCGAACATATATGAAGCAATGGATAAGCAATAACCTTCAAAATCATTCAGATTGTGTTTGAAATTGTTGTTACGTAATTAGGGTGCGCTAAGTGAAAACGCAGCTTTACTCATAAGTAATTTACTTTGAAGTTGTTCAACTTCAAAGTCACTAAGTAATATGCTTTACTTGGACAACTTGATTTTTTATTTATCAACATTATGAAGTTGTAAATAAGTGGCATTTTCTTAGGAGTATACAACATGTATACATTGGTTTAGTGATCGCTATTACGGCTGCCAAGCGTGGGGTTAATGTTTCGATACAAAGATTGAGCAGTGTTATTGAGATTTTCCGAAACAATATGCACCCCAGGTAAAAAAAAAGTCTTCCAGACCGAATTTCAGCCATGTCGACCAATCTCAGCGGAGACCAGCCTTCGTCGCGGGAGATATTATAGTGCAGGTGTGTGTGCGCAGACACAGGTGCACTCTCTCTTCCCTCACTCTCATAGTCCGATGGGAAGGAAATCCGACAGGATCGGAGAGAGATCAGAAGTAGGGCCAACGGCTTAACGTGTTTTTCGAGGCCTGGGGGTATCATACCGCCAAGTTCCAAATTTATGGACAACTTATGGGTTATGGTGAGATGGTGAACAGCAGCTAAGCACATGGTACTAAGTTAGGAAAGAGGCAGAAGAAGAAGTATTATTTGAAAACCGGGATGACGCAGGGTTGCCATTTAAAAACGTATTAAAAGCTGCAGTAAAGGAGTACCGCCTCTGTCGTCTATTGGTGAGACCATTTGTCTCAGACCCAGAAGTCCCGGGTTCGCTTCCCAGTGGGGGCAAAATTTTCTACTCGATTCGGTTGGTGTTACGGCTTCTTCTAAGTCCGCCTGGCTAGCTACCACCATCGAATCTAATTCTGTCGCCTTAACAACAATATCAACAGCATTGTTATGTTTCAGCAGTTAGAGGTAAGATACCCAGTTCCTTTGTGGTTGAGGATTCCGGGTGAAGTTCGCTTTCACCTTCGGCCTGATCATCACTTACCATCAAGTGAGATGAAGGCCAAGAGTCTATCAGCGAGGTTAGTAATAGGGACGTGCAAAAGTGTCGTCAATTTGCGCTTTCCAAAATCATATCAATTTTGGTGATATGCGTAATTTATTTTACATCATGATAGAACGTTATCTTCATCTTAAATGTAGAGATATGTACCCTTCTTTATACCAAGGTCCTGATATTGATATATTATGTTTATACTACCTACATAATTGAGTATTTCAAGGCTGTACATCTGTACAGACATAATGACGTTCCCTTTCTGTTATGTAGAGATGATATTTTGTATGCATAAGTAAGGCACACAAATACAGAGTTATCAAAGTACCTTTGTCACAGTGCAAGAGTTACAGTAGTGCAACTTATTCTTCACTCGTATCAGAACGAACTATGAGATTATACATACAAAAGTCGCGTCTTCTTCTTCCGATGGATCGACCCGTGCGGCTGTTATTACTTAGCCACGAGCCCCTCGTCGAACGAATATTTAAATATGCACCCATCACACTGTCATTTTGTAAAACAAGAATGCAGTGATCAAGATTTATCATCAATGCTATTTCATTTGCTGTCTGAGAGGAGGGATTCGCCATGCATCAATAAGTCTATTGCCAGCTGATACCAAATAGGCTACCATACTAAGAACTATTCCGGCTCGTATCTAAGAAATAACAGCAACAGCGGTACGGGTCCATTTGTAAGGTTAACTAGTGCTTGCTGAGGTCAGACCGTGGATGGGTGATTATCCATTACATACCGAGATCCGTCGTGTCTCGGAAAGCACGTTAAACCGTTGGTTGTTCCCGGCTGATATTCGTAGATTTTTGATAGTCGTTACGGGTATTCAGAAGCCCTACTAAAGTCTGACAACCAGTTTAACCAAGGGGTATCGTATCGCCCAGTGACTGGGTTGTGGAGGTCAGAAATGCAGTCGCTCCATGTAAAATATGGTATTTAGATGCATCCGGTTAGACTGGAAGATGACCTCAACAATCTCAACGAAGTTGGGAAAACGCTAGGCAGATGATTACCGAGAACTATTCCTGTTCGTACATGACTTACTGCCTAAGTCCCACTGTGGTTCGGCGACGGGGTAATTGCTCGAAGGAGCTGCGCAAGACAGCCCTCCCTCGGTTATTAATGACAGGAACGCCCTCCCCCTATTTACAAGTCATTAATAATTAATAATTAATAATTAATAATAATAATAATTTGTTTATTTATAAGAAGGGACACGTTTACAATAAATACAATAACAGTTTAAAATAGAGCACAGTTGCATATTTGCCTGAACTAGGTTGAACCTGTGCTTCAGGCTAGAAAGTGCATAGATACTTATTTTAATAAATTAACAATGAGTACAAAATTAAAAAAACTAAAGCAAGAACTTAGGTACATAAAAACAAAGAGGCACGTTAGCGGTTCTATTTGCAGACAACAAGTAGATCTTCCGTTTGTGCATAATCTAGGGTTAGTAAATAATTAAGTATATTTTTTTTACAGCTAAAGTAATTTAATTTATAGATACTAAGTATTCTATTTAATCTATTATACAAAAAGGGTCCTAAAAATGTAAAAAAATCTTTCTACAAAGACATGTTTTGAGGTTGCATTAGATGTGCACACTATATCATTCCGTCTTTTGTTAGTATTGTCAGCAGTAAACTTGAGCATGGTGTGCTGTTTTAATACTAAGTGCATAATGAAAAGCTGGCGAACCGTCAGTACGTTACAGGATCTATATAGCTGATCTGTGGGAAAGAAGAAGGGATGGAAGTTTGCTATCTTTAAAATTGCTCTCTGAGATCTTTCAAGAGGAAGTAAATTAGTTTTGGGTGCGCCACCCCAAGAAGTGATACAGTATTGAATTATTGATTGACATAGGGTCAAATAAACTTGTGTGATTAATTTTGAATCAGCAAATGATCGTAATTTTTTAAAAACATATAATAGTTTGCGCACTCTTTTAACTAAACTTTCGATATGTTTTCTAAAAGAGAGTGTTTCGTCTATTATTACCCCGAGATATTTTAAGTTGCTTGTTTTGAGGATAACAGGACAATTACACATGTTGACTGTACGGTTTTTACATTCATGGGCATATAGGTGAGGGTTAGTAATGTTAACTTGAGGCTTGCGCATGGAGAAGTGAATATATTTTGTCTTGTCAGCATTTAATGTTAGTAAATTGCATTGAAGCCAATTAGTCACAGTATTAAAACCTAGTTGAGCGATTTCAAACAGTTCGCTACTGGTTTTAGCGCTAAATATTAACGCCGTGTCGTCGGCATAAGATATAATTTTGCCGTCTTTTATATTAAGACCACACAAGTCGTTAATATAGATCAGGAATAGCGTAGGGCCCAGAATACTCCCTTGAGGAACACCAAAACCAGTATTTTTCTGTTCATCACTCGTAATATTATCAATTTTAACACATTGGTACCGGCCGTCTAAATAGTCAGCAAATAGTTTCAGCGGCGTTCCCCTAATTCCTAAGATCTCTAACTTGTTTAGCAGACCAGAAACAGACACCGTGTCGAAGGCCTTGGCTAAATCAAGGAAGATTCCCAAAGTCTGGTTTCCTTTGCCGAGTTCTTGTGAAATATAATCAGTCAGGTTATGCACCGCATCGGCTGTCGATAGTTTAGCTCTAAAACCAAATTGTGCCGGGGATAGAAAGTTGTTTTTTTCTAGGTAGTTAACTAGCCTACTGTTTATAATTTTCTCTAGTATTTTTGATATTGAGGGGAGTAAGGATATTGGCCTATAATTATTAACTAAATCTTTGCTTCCAGATTTAAAGATAGGGATTACAACTGCCTTTTTGAGACAACAAGGGAAAATTCCTTCGGCAAGACACATTCGAAAAATATGCGTTAAGGGAGGTACCAAAATACTCTTAAATAGTTTAAGGATCTTATTGCTTATATTATCCCATCCAACAGCACAGTCATCTTTTAGCCGAGAAATTATTCGAGTTATTTCATCTTCATCAGTGTCTATCATAGCAAAAGATTTTGGGTTACAGCTATTACTTGATTTTTGGAAAGGCAGTTGGTCACTATGTTTCGGGATCTGTTCGGCAAGAGTTTTTCCAACATTTACAAAATAGTTATTAACATTGTTAGCTGACAATAATGGTGAAGGATTAGTAAGCAGTAAACTCGAATTTGATTCACGCTGTTTAGACATATTGGTGACATTTTTAATATGTTTCCAAAGTTGCTTGCTATTGTTACCTGCTCTATTTAGTTCATTTTTATCGTAGCTATTCTTTAAATTCTTTAGGAGATTATTGCAGAAATTCCTGTATTTTTTATAGGTGGTTTGAATTATTAGATTATCAGGGTACCTCTTTGATCTTTGATGAAGTTTATCTCTGTGTCTTATACATCGGATTAACCCAGGAGTAATCCAAGGTTTAATATTATAGAGTTTCTTATTTACCGTAGAAACTGTCGTGTTACGTAATATCGCTTGTTGGACATGTTTTATTAAGTACGATAAAGCCAAATTAGCGTCAGCGGTATTGTAAACTGGGCTAAAATCAAGGTTGCATAAATCACATTCGAGTTTGTTTGTGTTTAATTTGCTCATAGTCTGGGGACGATTTAGCTTAGACAGCGTTAAATTTATCGTAAGTAGGACAGCGTGATGGTCAGTAATTGTTGAGTTAGTAACAAGCGTAATATATGATAGGCTGGTCTTGATCATCATATGATCGAGACAGGAGCCGCTCTGATGAGTAGGTAACGTGTGAGCGGGGAGAAAGCCATGGTATGAGCAGATATTAAGGTACTCTTGGGTCCCTGCATCGCAGTTTTCAGAGCCAATATTTATATTTAAGTCACCTGTTAGTATAACATTCTGAAAAGGACTTAGTGTTTGATAGATCTGGTTTAAGGAATCGTTAAAAGAATCTAAGTTTCTAGCGGAAGGGGATCTGTAAATAGCGATTATAGCTGTGGTTGTACCAATTTTGATGACTAAACAATTACTCATAGCATCTTGTAGAGTATGTTCCTCAACTGTGACCTTTAACGATTCCTTAACAAAGACTACCACCCCATCATTTTGATTGTGGTTTATTTTGGTATGCAATAAGTTGTACCCTGGTATTACTGGGAGGTTATCGTAGCGATTTGATAGCCAGCACTCGGTAAGTACCATGATATCACAATCAAATTTAAGCCTATGAAGAAAAATGTTAAAGCTATCTATGTTCTTACAAATACTACGAATGTTTTGGGTCAGTATGGTTAGTGAATTATGATATTCGGAAAGATATTTTCTGCAGTCCTCAACGTCACATGTCTTTGACACAGTTAAAAATGTGTTATCTATATCGGTAATTAAGTTATCATCCATACTACAATTGAATAAAAATAATAGATTAAGTCTAAAATATAAACAAGTATGTGACGCTCTTAGGCGCCTTCATAATCTATCGAATTAATGTACCTGTATTCGGCAGCTTTTTTAGCCGGGCACTCTGTATCTCCCGTCTTGTGATTAGCTTGTTTTTTAAAGCGCGAACATGTAGCACATTTTGGCGGATGGGCTTTCTTTGCGCAGTCTTGGATAGTGTGCCCTTCTTCACCGCAATGTCCACACGTGGGGGTAGCAATTTTGCATGTCTTGGCTGCATGACCGTACTGCTGGCACTTGTAACATCTAGTCACCAAAGTAAAGTCTCGTACCGGGCAGGACGTCCAGTTAATAAATAGTCTGTCCTGTGTGATGAGGGCCTTACGAATGGCGGCTGGAACTTCTATAATATAGTTGCAGTTCTCAGCATCTTTCCTGCCCGATTTGTGGCTAAGTTTTATTGAGGTCAAAAATGTATCTTGGGACATAGTCGGCATTTTGTCCGTCAAGTTTTGTTCAAAAATGCATTTATAAACCTCATTTTCTGTCATTGATGTTGGAACTCCTATAACTATTATGCGGGGTTTGCGCTTTTGAGGTTCGTCGACGGTAAGACCTGACGTAGCGAGTTGGACTGTTTTTTTGAGCTTATCTAGGTCATCTTTGGTCTCAGTGCTGATTATTAGTCCTCCTTTTCCTATTTTGCGTACGCCTCGTACTTTCAGCTTCATTTCTCCAGGGCAAATGATTTTTTGGACCATGTTCTTGGTTTCGTCACTGGTCTTTGAGTTATCACAAGGATAAATCGCCACGGAGCTAAAAGTATTAGGACGGATAAAGCTATTGGACCGCTTCTTCACCATATCTGCAAAAGATGTAGCCGCACCCTGCTTCGTACAGGACTCTTGAATCGCACGGTTCATCTCCTTTAAAGACTCCGATAGGTCTCGGGTTTCGGTCATGGTTTTAAGGGAGGTATGGGTTTGTATGGCTTTTTGTTTAAGCGACTGGTATTGAACAGCCATTTGCGAAACTCCATGTCCAATTTTACGGCAAAGATTGCTTATTTTTAGCTTCTGTTCGGTGTTCAGCTTTCCATCAGAAGCAATAGCACAGACCTCACTGAGGCCCTGCTCAATAGAACCCATCCAGCCTTGGATCTCCGAAGTGCACACTATTTCAACCTGCTCATCTTGGTCCTGTATTGGTCGTTGGGGCGGTGTCGGTGCCGGGGTCGGCGTTGGTGGAGGGCTGTGTCGCATCTTCGTGCTCCGATTAAAGGGGCTGCCTTCCATTTACAATATTATAACAAGTAAACCAGTCAGTTCATCATTTTAACTTGTCACTTATAATATTTCTCTGTATAACACGCTAATATACTAAAACTAGGTCACTATATATGCAAACGTTAACTTATTTTAATTTATTTTTATTATGCATTGAAGAGCACGTCTGTATGCTTTGAATGCCTACGAATTGAGTAGTCATTAAGTGGGCCCAACAGAATTCATGTTTGTAATCTAATATTTTGTTCAACTATGAATTTTGAATTATTTTTTTGGGAAATGGAATTTGAGTTAATTACTTTAATTTATTTGGGATGATGTTCCTGTTCTACTTAGGAAATTAAATTTATTTCAATGTTAAACGTGGACGGGCACGATTGATTCCTTGTTTTTCCGTCTCTTTCTGCTGTTCCTGGCTCATCTCTGACTAAGTCTTCAATGATATTTTCTTCTGTAAACACAATAAAAGTTATAAAACTAAAACCTAACTGCGACAAAAAGTCAACTAAAAAGGTTTAGTTAAACAAGGTCTAGACATCACAGATTAAAAATCCGGAGTCACACGTGTTACCCGGGCATAAATCGTACAGATTGCGTGTGACTCCGGATTTTTAGCTTGTCTGTCTGACACTAGGTTAGTTACTAGCTACACGAAAAGAAAAAGACCATGTTCTTGTTCGTTCGTGCATAGACGCTGACGCATAGACGCCTCTAGACGCTGTGGATGCCGCGCCGGGTGCGGCGATACCATATAATACCTACACTTCTGTACTTAAAGGGTAAAAGGGGCCCTATTACTAAGACTCCGCTGTCTGTTCGTCTGTCTATCTGTCAGTCCGTCTGTCACCAGGCTGTATCTCATGAACCGTGATAGTTAGACAGTTGAAATTTTCACAGATCATGTATTTCTGTTGCCGCTGTAACAAAAAATTCAAAAAAAACAGTTTAAAATAAATATTTAAGGGGGCTCCTATACAACAAACGTGATTTTTTTGCCGTTTTTATATGTAGATAATGGTACGGAACCCTTTGTGCGCGAGTCCGACTCGCAATTGTTTTTTTTCTATTATTTCCAGATCGGTATAAAGGTTTACCTAAAGTAAATTAAGTGTAGATAGGAAATTGATCCGCCTTTCAGGAACGTTTTGTAAGTAAAGTAGTTTTTAATGACTCGAATGATGAACAGAACTATGTTGTCTAGTTTGTGTATGCCAGTGATAAGTTATTAAACCTCTATGTAAGCTATTCAGTAAAGTCTAGCCTTTTCCCAACTATTTTGGGTCGGATTCCAGTCTAGCCGTATGCAGCTGAATACCAGTATTTTACATGAAGCGACTGCACTGACCGCCATAACCCAGTTACTGGGTAACACGATACACTTTGATACGACTGGTTGTCAGACTTTTGGGCTTCTTACTACTCGTAATGACTTGACTGTTAAATATCTACGAATGATAGCCGGAACCAACGGCTTTACGTGGTTTCCGAGGCACGGAGGAGCCTCGATATGTAATGGATGGTCACCCATCCACGAAACGACCGCGGCAGGGGTAGCTTTACCTTCGATCAACTCGTGTGGCTATTATCATTTAGCCACGATCCTTTCCTCTGAAGCCGATAAACGAAACTCTCAAATAGAGACCACAAAGAGCCTTCACATGTGACGTCACTGAAATACTTGCTGAAAGCATAAACTTGTTAAGGCAATGTCGTACCTATTTACAAGTGGAATAAGTGAAGAATAGTGTCACACTTTTCACAGAGCGGTGATTAAAAAGTTTCTTTAGGACATCTTTTTTTACGGCTGAAAAGTCGGTTCAGTTTACCTGCACACCATTGAATGAAAACTTTTCAAGGTCAAAAGGCCAAGTGCAATGTTTTAACACGTATTTGTTAGCGTTAACGTTAACGTTCACTTATATCAATTTTACTTGAAACAAATACAATAGACGTAGATATATTTAGTAACCTATTCCGCTTAACTGAGATTCGTGATTGCGGTGTGGCTGCGACGTGGCCTCGATGTGGTCGGTTTTGACGGCCAAATGTGGTCCGCGTGAATAAAATATAAATTTTCGTACAAATTACCGCCCGTCCACGTGGTGTCGTTGTGGCGTGGTTGCGGTGTGGCTGTGGCGTGGTTTTGGTACGTGTGATCGGCGACGTTAGACGATCGACTACGTATAAAAACTACTGGCCCACTGTCGTCTTCCTTTACTTGCAAAGGTTTTCTCCCCCGTAAAAGCCTACAAGTGACATAAATAAATCAAGTACCCGCTCCACGTATCTATGTTACTGAAACTTACCGCCCTTACGTGACAAATGACACGTTAACTTGGCAAAATTGAAAATTTATGCTGATGACTGTTGTTTGCCCCTAAAAACTGTTCATATTATGGTCTCTCAGTGGTAGTGGTGATGTATTATGGCCTGTTATTATATTCGTAAACAAGAATAAAGTTTAGTTAAACTGATTTTCTTGGGATTCCATGAAAAAACCTTTCAGGTCGCTTCTTATGCCTTAGTGAAAACTTAAGTGGAGTTTTTGTTTTAATTTTGTTTCTGGAAAGTCGGAAAGCGTTACCGGGACCTTGGCAACAGGCAACTGAAGGAACACGGTTGGGTGGGTTTTAGTCAGTAAAAGTCTGACGAGCCCTTCCACTCCGCCCAGAGCCGGAGAAGTCATTTGATGATTTCACAACCCCAAAAAAAAAAACTGTGGTCTGTGGTGGACTTTTTGCTATGGGGTTAGGCAGAAACTTCAGAACGCCACCTCATACGATCCGTGCATACTCTTTTTGCTTCGATTACGTGGTCATACACGCACACCGGTTGCGAGTAAGTACGTACATGATCTTTATGAGGAACATCAATGTCTATGTAAATCTCAGGCCATGAGTTGGCTTGGGTATCCTGGAAGTTTTTAAACAGATTCTGAACCCATGTTGGCCGAAGCTAGGAAGTTCTGTTAAGTTGGAGATTCACAGACGACTCCGCCTTGGAGTGTAAATGTAGTGCTGTTCCACAAACAATGGGACACTTAATGTGTACTGCGTGTCCTGTCAGCTGCACGAGGAACTGATGGACGCTGGTGATGGCGCCAAAACGTGGCCGTATTCTGGGCCGAGTCTATTTAGATTGCCATCGACACGCTAAGAATAAGATTACGCCTAATTATATTTGAGATTTTGTTATGACGACATTACGGCATAACCCTTAATGCCGGAGGAGCAGAGGTGGCCCAGTGGTAACTGTCCCGACTTGTAGATCGTGGGTTCGAACCCAGCAAGGTGCTTTACTTTATGTGAATTATTTCATCACCACTGCTCTTAAAACGGTGAAGGAAAAAACGTGAGGCAAGCGGCATGTCCTAGAACCAACAATTCGAAGACATGTGACATCTACCAAACCGCACCGGGCCCGCGTGGTAGATTGCAGCCCACTCCCTCTCACAGGGAGGAGGCCTGTGTCCCAGCAGTGGGAACACTATAGGCTGATTATGCTTATGCTTTAACTTAATGCCTCAGTTTGCCCTAGACCCTAGCAGTGCTGCCTCATTAAACACAGCACTAAGGATCATCAAAAAACTTCAAAATCCACTGATCAAAATGGTATATTGTGATCAAAAACATTACAAGAGGCTATTTCCCACACGATATTCTAATAGCAGAAAACTTTCTTTTCCCTCGTATAGGTCCAAGCACGTTCCGAAGTTGAGACGAACTTTGAGATTAATGACTGGTAAAACCTCCATGGAGGATTCGACGAGAAATATTGACGGGACGTAGTTTTTGTGTGTATGTTGGACTATAAATAGTTACAAAACATCACGCCTTGTTTCCCGAAGAGTTGGGTAGAGGTGTAGAATAATCAACCTATAACGTTCCCACTACTGGGACACAGGCCTCCTCTCTGTGAAAGGGAGTGGGCTGTAACCCACCACGCGGGTCCAGTGCGGGTTGGTAGATGTCACATGTCGTCGAATTTTTGGTTCTAGTAAATCCCGCTTTCCTCACGATGTTCCTTCACCATTTTGAGAGCAGTAGTGATGAAATAATTTACAAAAAGTAAAGCGCCTCTCAGGGTTCGAACCTACGACCTACAATTCGTAAGACGTGAAATTCACCCGCGTGGTAGATTATGGCCCACTCCCTCTCTAGTGAAAGGTCTCCTCTCAGCAGACGAGACCTGTGTCCCAGCAGTGGGAACATTATAGTTACAAATTGATTTTGCTGAATCATTCTTCAGGCCAAATTCAACCAGGTTCCATTGTGAATTTGTTGATGACACAAGTCCTCGAATGTTTGGTTCTAGGATATGCCGGTTTAATCACGATGCGGCTTCCACCATTTTGAGAGCAGTGGTGAAACGTTTGCCTTTGTTATTACCATTTTAGCCGAAAGACGTCCGCTGGACATAGGCCTTCCGTGCTTCTCGCATCCAGTGGATTCCTACGCCCTCACTGGCTTCTTAAATATAAAAAAATAAAAGTAATCCTCTGCGTAACCCTTTGGGGAAAACAATGAGTAATGTTATATTGATAACTAACTCATATTTTTTATTTAAAAAGATCAGGATTTCAGGCTAAAATCTGAACAGCAAACCTTAATACGAGCTCACTGCAAATATAATGCATTCAGATATCTTTCTCAAACAAGTCGGGAAGCTGGGCTCCATGCTCGTAACAATATCAGCGACATAAATCTATTCGAGAGGGAATAAAAGAGCGAGCATAGAGTGCTCGGTGAAACACAGGTGGAAGAAACGAAAGAGATATGTCATTTTTGAGATCATACTTTTAATAATTTTAGTTGACTTTGTTGGGTTGTTTATATTTTTAGGATAAAGTAGGAACGGTAGATACCACAGTACAATATAGTAGTGTGGCGGTATCTACATCGCCACATGCGAACTACACATCAAAGTACTGACGTCACATAAATCCTGCATCGCGCAATTAAAGTTTACCGTGCAGTGACATTATAACCCAACATCAATCGTTGGACAGTTGCCCGCCAGACACAACACCCGTCTGGTCGGAGGATCCTGCCTTTTCTATGGTGGATGAGTGAACTTTACACCCTGTTCCTCATACCCCTAAAGCAGTACGGATTTTGAAAAGAATAACAGCTCATATACTTACTTTTTTTAACCGTAACGGGGAAGCCCACATCTCACATGACTTCTTACTTCTTACACTCGGAATCCTGAACTGAGGATTCCGAGTGAAGTGATCACTTACCATCAGGTATCACTTACCATCAGGGTCTCACCAACTTATCTAAGTCTGTCGCCTGTAACTACAGGCGACAGACTTAGATAAGTTGGTGGTAGCTAGCGAGGCGGACTGAGAGAACAAGCCTATCACCAACCAGCCAAACTGAGGAGAAAATGAGCATTGAATATATTTCTGAAGGTACTTAATTTAATTTTGTGCCGTACATTCCCACATTTTCCAGTAAACATAAATAAACACTCCTCTAAATAACTCAAACGTTTAACTACTAAATGTAGTCAGAAAACAAGCCAATTCTGAGAAAGACAGACATGCCTAAGTGGGTTCTTATCATTTAGTCGTAAATCCTTCACTTGCTTTGACAAATGAGGTGTTATTCGATTCAACTAAGTCGCGAGAATATGGAGGCCTGATCTAATAAAATATATGGAACTTATTTCTGCGCACATTCGTAATATAGAGCAAGATATTTCATCAGATCTACGAGATATTACTTTTTTTTAAAGGTAAATGTATAAAATACTAGCTTTTGAGCGCGGCTTCGCCTGTGTGGATGTCAGAAATTATCCCACGGGAACGTTCTACCGGGATAAAAAGTATATAGTACATACTTTTTATCCCGGTAGAACGTTCCAGGTCATGGTCTACCCATGTGCCAATTTTCATTCAAATTCACTTTGGCATTTTTTCATTCAATTCGCGTAAGTCTCGATCCCGTGAACTTATAAATATCCTATGTCCTATTCCAGATCATGGTCTACCAATCAGCCTTTCATCTCCATCCGTTCAGCCGTTTTAGCGTGAAAGTGTAACAAACAAACTCACTTTCGTATTTATTATAGTTAGGATAGGATTGTGGGTTTTTATTCGGAATTCTAGCGAAGAAAACTGTGTAAAATAACATAACATCACGACTATAATCCCTGAAAGGTTAGGCAGAGGTGTACCTATAAATAAAAAAATAAAATCGTTTTATTTCGGACAACTAAGAGATCCATAAATTGTTAGTAACAGGCACTTAAAACACTATTGTTAGTAACTTAAACTAAAGACGAATTTGTGAGAAGACCAACCCTCACTAGACACCCAGATGTGGACACTAGGGTATAAGTCTTCTCACAAATTACCTTATTATGGCGGAGGAATTATCTGCCGCTACAGCCTTCAGCATCTATACCACGACGTATTAATGCCACCATGTTTCCAGTGTTAGTGAGAGACGGAGCTATACGAGGCCGCTAGCACCATCCTTTTTTCTCAGTGGAATAATGATTTCATTAATACTTCATAGTCAGCCCCCTGGATGCTATTGCGACTGCCCCTTATTCTGCTCAGGAGTGAGGTCGTCTTTTTGCGGATGATGGCATGAAATCCATCGTACACCCATATTTCGCCAGCTATGTTTAAGTACCATGTGTAAACGATGAGCCTGTTGCCATAAACTGGCCACAAATCCGGACTCTGGGCTGCTACTGAGAAATTCCTGATGGAAGCCAACAATACTTTGCCAAACCAGGATTTTGAACCCAGGTCCTCATGCTCTTGACGGGGTCCGTTAGGACCGATGCCTGCCAGGGTTGAGGGAAAGTCCGAAAGGGATGCTGGGATCTTGGCAATAGGCAACTGAAGGAACACGGGTGGGTTTTAGTCAGTAAGTCTGACACGCCCTTCCGCTCCGCCCAGAGCGGGAAAAGTCATTTGATGATTTCCTACCCTCCAAAAAGAAAAGGGCCTCATGCTGAACGACAGCGCTTGCCACTAGATCAACGATCATTGTAATTGTGTTACGCAATTGGGCTGCAGGTTATCAAACCCATGATCTAAAACTGCGGAGTAATTTCGTAACACACTTAAAATGACAATTGATCGCAATCGGTTTCATTCCGACAGTTCAGCCACGTTCATTGCGTTATTTTTCAAACTTGTAAAGCAATGGATTAGAAATATATCCTTCAAAACTCTCGGATTCTGATTGAAAGTGTGTTTAGGGACATGAGGAACAGGGTGTAAAGTTCACTCATCCACCATAGAAAAGGGAGGATCCTCCGACCAGACGGGTGTTGTGTCTGGCGGGCAACTGCACAACGATTGATATCGGGTTCTTGTATATAAGACCATTGCACGGTAAACTTTAATTGCGCGACGCAGGATTTATGTGACGTCAGGATTTTTGTGTGACGTCTTTGATGCGTAGTTCGCATGTGGCGATGTAGATATCGCCACGCAATAACGGTACTGTACGCGTAGCATGACCACCGTAGAAACGGGTTTTGTCGACGGAAGAAAAGACAAAATGACAGATTGTGATTCTATTCTTCCGTCGACAAAACCCGTTTCTACGTTGGTTGTTCATGCTACGCGTGCAGTTAGGTAATTATTTTAATTTCAACGCCATGAACTTTACCGGAATAAACCTAAAAGCCTTCCACACCTTTTAAAGAGAAAACTAAAAAACTACCAACTAAACTCCACTCCAACTCGTTTCGCTTTTAACCTTCACACATTACCCAGTTTTAACCTGGAAATTGTTGAAAGTAATTAACAACAAAACACTTGGTGAAAGGCGGCGTAATTTCTAGAAAGCTTGCATTTCACTAATTAATTAATGTTAAGTGGCAACACAACGGATTAAGTGTTGCCAGAGTTAAGAACATCGACTAATTAAGATTTAATTAGGCTGCATTGTAGTTTAGTTTTACGAGTTTTTGAACTGAATCGTGAATTTATTTGCAGGTATTTTAATTTGTTTTTCTTTAGAGAAAACAACAGAGGCCCTAGTGTGAGTTTATTTTAACAATCTCGACTTTACGCATCTACCTCGTTTGGCGCTCCGATTGGCCGTTTACCAGTGAAGGCTAGTGAAGAACCAATCAGTGCGCCGAACGAGGTCGATGCGTAAAGTCGAGATTGTTAAAATAAACTCGCACTAGGGCCTCAGAAGGCCAATTCTCGTAGGTACTTAAAAAACGTTCAAATTCAAGTTACAATCTGTCAAACTTGTAAAAAATGATGGCAGGTAAATTGATTATATTTTTGATAGATTGCGAATGAGAATAGAATGGGAACGTTCTAAATAACGGTTATTGCCCTCCAGAGTTGATTACACTAACTGTACCCTACTTAAGTACCTAGTTAGATATACAAAAAGTAAGTACTGGGTCGAATAAATGAGAGCTTCTATCTTTTAATCTTTAGTTTTCTTTTACGATACCCAAGAAAAGAGATAACTATCTTATTCTTTGTTAAACACGCCTTTATTACTTTCTATACAAACATTACCGCTCCACTACAGCATGAAAATACTAAAATTAAAACTCGATCTTTTTCATCCATTTTTAGATTACCGTTTTCAAGATATTTCTAGAGAACGGACTTTGTGGCATTTATATAGTCATGCTTCGGTTAATTTAAATGTAAAATCTTAAGGCGTGCGTCTTGGGTCGGTGTCAGGCGGCTACTGGCGGCCTCGTCCCCGCTTTAATTAAAACCTCTTTGTTTGTTGACTATCTTTGTGCACTCCTTGTATACGTCCACTACATTAGTAATTAAATCATTTGAAAAAAGAACAGAAAAGGAAAAATAATGTAGTAGTACTCGCGCGCTTTTTGTATTTCAAATTAGAATTTGTTTTGTCAGAAAGAATGAGTGTTTTGTTCAGTGCTCTTGAGGACGTTTTAGATTTGTTTATGAAAATCGCAATAATACTGCATTATGTGGATTTTAATTGGTATAAGTAGATTGTTACTTTTAGAGTAACGATACCATGTATTTCTAGTAGTTAGGTAACTGCCTAAGCTGAAAAAGTACACAGAGAAATAAAAAAGTGTCGAACACCAATAGCTACCAAAAATGACAGCTACACCATTTCGTAAAACAATTAATATTTTACAATATTTAAGTTAAGTAACAAAAGTCATATTTCAAACATCAAGTTACTGAAATGAAAATGGAACATTTTATTGTATTCGTAATTGAAATGTCGAAATTACATCAATATAAAATGAGAAAATATCAGTAAAACTATTTACTACTTACTTAAAAGCAATTTTCTCGAAAAATTACGACGTATTTGAAGACCTAGCACCTGATGTTCCAAATATGCTTTTCGTCCCAGATGGAATAATAATGCTATAGGTATTATACAGTGTGATTCTTTATAATGGTGTAAAAACAAAACGGTGTAAGTTTTAAACTAAATGATCTATCACGATCAAACAAACTGCATAATAATTGGAAGTAATTAGGCGTCCTCATAAAATCCCTCCCTTTTGCCGCAATCATCAGTTTTTCTTGTCCATGTTTTTGTGTACTACTTACACAAGTGATAAGATATTTAAGTATCAAATTGGACCATATTGTTGTCTGAACTTTATAAATAAATATATAAAAAATAAATAATAAAAATACTTGTGAAAATTGTGGAAAAAAACTGCCCTCAATTGAAAATAAACATGTTTTTTTTAGCAAAAATCGTTGTTTTTACATTTTACGTTATACCGTTTTGTTTACACTAGGATCAGAGAAGCGAACAATTTTTTAAAAACGCCCTAAAAAATAAAAAATATACAGGCTGTTAGGGTAAGCACCGTTATCCTTGCAACCAGTGGTTTGGTTCCATTTATAGACAGTAAAATCTACATTTTACCACAAGAGACGCAAGTTCGTTGCCCTATGCGCTAGGGCAACGAACTTGCGTCTCAACACGGGCGGGGGGTGCACGATGTGACCTGACTGGCCGCAAGCGCGACCCCTCCCTCAGTCAGTCAGCTGTTTCGCTAGAGAGCACGGTGTCGGATAGAAACTTTTTAAAATCTTTAAATGAAAATAACGTTTTTTTTTGTTGTGTTCGGTCATTTATTTTTATATTTAAGTCAACTACCCATGGTTTGAATGACAAGAGTGTTTACCCTTACAGCCTGTATATTTTTTAATTTTTGTAAAATATTTTTGCCGTCGATAAAATAAAGCATAGATCATTTGATATGTGCACATATAAAGAACCACACAGTATAGTTATAAGCCCCGACCAATAAATAATTCAACAGGCGAACGATAGTGACTTATGACCTAGATCTCACTACGCACTCTAGAAATTCGTAATATCGAATTATATATCTATCTAACCGTATAATGATTCATGAAGATATACTTCGACGATAAATTGAATAAACACAATCTAACCTATTTTATTGGCGACAGGAAAATATTTCTTCAACTAAATTATCTTTAGATAAAAGACCCGCTGACCCGTGAACCTTTGAAGGTCGGTTTCAGGGACAAAGAAGTGTTTCTTTTTGTCACAGACAGAAAAAAAACTGGTTAAGTGCGTGTCGGACCACGCACAATGAAGGGTTTCGTAGTTGGGATGAATTTATCTCAAGAACAAACTTGTAACTTTGTAGTTGAAAAACATATTAGGTTCTCTTATAAATATATATCGATATACGTCACGGTCAATTTACCAACTGCAAATGTTAGTTTGTAATTGCAAAATTATATTTTTTTATGCGATAAAATGACAAAGTAACGATTTTCGGACTTTTTTGCGTCGTGAGACCTTGCTTCTTGCCAAATTTCATGATTCTAGGTCAAAAGAAAGTGCCCTACAGGTTTTGATTTATTTACGAGCATCAAAATATAAGAATGTTATGTCGCATAAATGGCCGTATTTTTTATTGTTTACTTAGAAACTTGATTTTTATAGAGGTCTAAGGGACCGCAAACCTACGCATTCTTGAGAAAAGGGGTCTTGACAGACTTACAGATAACGAAGCGATCCTATAATAAGGGTTACCTTTTGAGGTACGGAACCCAAAAAATTGAAATTACCGACGCCTCCAACGGTATTATAATGGGTCTCCTGACATTTCCCCCTTAAATGGGCACCTTAGGGGTACCATTTTGTTGTCGGTAGTTCGTCTGTGACGTAGATCGACCCCTTGTCGAGTTTAAATGTTTATATACAGGCTGTGGTGGTTTGGTGTCGACGAAATTAGGACAGGTTGTTTTTGAATGCGCGAAAGCGTCAATTAAAATTTGTTTTTTGCAATTTGCATGTCAGTATCCGGGTTATATGTTGATCTAAATATGATTCTCGGCCGTATCAAATATTTATTTATAGAAAACGATGGTCACCCATCTACGGACCTGCTGGATCGACCCGGGCGTTTGTAATCATAAAAACCATCAACCCCCATAAGGTTGTTTTTTTAACCGACATCAAAGAAGGAGGAGGTTCTCTGTTCGTCTGTGTGTGTTTTTAACAGATTAAAAAAAATATATATAGGGTTATTGGTAAAACACCAGCAACCTCTTAAGGAGTCATTGCACTCATCATTATGAACAACGTTTACTATGGGAACAAATATGAAATCGCGAAAAAAAAAACAGCTGTTCCGTACATTTATGTTCGCATAACTCGTCAGAATGTACGGAACAGCTGTTTTTTTTCGCGATTGTTTGAAGTTGTTCATAATGATAAGTACAATGACTCCTTAAGAGGTTGCTGGTGTTTTACCAACATCCCTGTATGTATATAAGTATATGTCGGTCTGTTGGTTTAAAAAAAAAATAATTTCGTCGATAATTTCATACGATTTTGAAAAAATCTCATATCCTTTGACCTTTAAAAAAGGTGACTGCGTAGCTGCAATACCTTTTTATTTTATATACCTACAAAGAACTATTATACCTTTCAATAAAATATCTTTCAAACAAATTCAGTTTTAGAATTCAATATTTACATTATAAAATACCTTGATGGACCGTGCCTTTAAAATTGGACCCAGTTCTATCTTAGCAAATAAATTTAAAAGGTCTATTATTTTAATTATAAAATGTCAACATTTAAATTGAACTCTAGCTGATATAGAACTAAAAGTCCATTGAGATTGATTAAATCTACACTTATAAAAAAGGCGAAAACTGAACTCTAAACTAGCTAACACTATACCCCTTGGAAAGACGACTAGTACTACTAGACTACTCTACTAGTCAGTAGTCTCTCTCTGGACTAGTCTAGACTAGTTGCCCTTTGGGCTTTGGATTTCCCGTAACGACTGTCAAATATCTACGAATGACAGCTGGGACCAACGCAGCGCAAATCTGTTTTTAAAACAAAAGAAAAGCAAATCTAAAGAGTTCCAAAAAAAACAATAGGTAATTCAAAAACAGAATCACAAAACAAAAGTCAACAGCCTATACGTCATACGTCAGTCACTACAAGAACTCACTTTATAAACGTGAATGTCATTAAATAGTGACTTTCGAACGTTCGTGACTAAACTGTTATTGGGCCAATCACGAGCGCTCGAGGTTCGTTAGTCACCCGATGAGAATAGGGCCCGTAGTAGTGTTCCATGTTTCTTATAATTAGACATGGCTTTTGACAAAGAAAATCGTTTGATGGAGTTATTGTGTTTGTGAGGTCTTTAGTTTGTGAGAGTTTGGGAATAGAAGGTTAATTTATGATCCTGTTAAGACATTCTCACACAACGTGACCAAAATAAAACCAGTCGCGTTAGCACATACATTTTTATGGCGGTTCTCACACGACACAACTTGTCGAAAACTAGTTTTCAACGGTGACGTAACGTGCGACTGGCAGTGCCGGTCGCTCGGTTGTTGCCAACGCAATTTTTCATAAAATTGGCGCGATATCGTGTGACATGTCGTTGAAATTGATACAACTTGAGTTGCGCCATGTAAGAGTACCAGTTGCATCGTACTTGGCAACGCCTGTTCAACCAGTTTAGGTTGAGTTGCCGGCACCCCGTGTGAGAATGGGCTTAGTTAGCTTTACAACTCAGGGCGAGATCGCCGCAAGCAGCTGCAAGGTAATTGCAGCTGTTTGCAGCTGCTTGCGGCGGAAAATCTGTAGACAAAATCACTAGATTACTGTAAAAGAAAATTATTATATTTTTACCCGACTATGACGAAGCAAAAAGAGGGGTTATAATTTTGATCGGTATGTATATTCGTGTGGTCCCTCATATCTTCTAAACTACTCATCACACTTGGACTTAACTTACACATAGGCGAAATGTGGATGTACTATAGGTACACCTCTGCGTGTGCGTAACTCTTCGGGAATTCCAGGGGCGATATTATGTGCGTGTAGGTTATGGACCCAAACGCAAACAAACACCTTATTATTTTAGTATCATTCACACCTAACCTGCTGTCTCTCTGCTAATAATTGGTAGATAGGTACATAAAAGCAGCGCAATACTAATATTAATTATCGCAAAGCACCGCTTTTAATTACGGGGACGAGTCATTCAGTTCCCCAATTAATTTTACGGCATCTCTTTAAAAATTGTTGATGAGAAAAATTGGAACTTGTCCAGGTGGACAGGCTTTTTTGGTTAAGTACCGTAGATTGGAATGAGTTAAACTTTTTTAGGCTGAATATTTTATAAATTCTGTGAAGAAGAAAAGACATTTGACGTTGGTCTAGATCACGAGACCAACGTCAAATGTCTTCTACTCTGTGGCCTGGGTTCGTAACACATGGGAAGTGCTACGAATTTCACAGTAGCAGCGGTGTGCGTTACCCCATAAAATAATGTTGAAAATAGTCATTTAAATCTTACTCCAGTGAGTGTAATACGATACCCCTTGGTAAGACTGGTTGTCAGACTTTCGGGCTGTCACAAATAATGCATGTATATTTAATTCCAATGGCGCAGAGTACTTACGACCATTATATAATGGTGCCAGTATAGTAACTTAAAACAAGAAAGTTGCTTATTTTAAAAACGGAACCAAAAAATCTAAAACAAGTTATCCAAACAAACTACCCCTTATTATTCATTCTGAACACATCTAACAAAACAAAAACTACTAGAATGCCTTAAAAAGACTGCACTTAATATAGATTGGGGCTTCGTCCTCCGTCCTCCGACCTCCGTACCGTGGGAGGGACAGCACCCGGTACTTGTTTTTCTTTCGTCGTCCCACAATCATGTAATTTTGATTTAGTTTTCTTTGCCTTTTCTCGTTTAGAGGTAGATAACGTAGTTGTAAGTGTTGCTTTAAGGTACAATTCCGTAACCAATCGCAGGCGGCAACTGCAGGTGACGTGTCGCCGCGACACGGCTGGTTTCTATTGTATTTCTATGAAACCGACGTGGCACTAGCTACGGAAGGAAGTTCATAGAAATAGATAAAAACCAGTCGTGACGCGGCGGCAACGTCACTTGCAGTTGCCGCCTGCGATTGGCTACGGAATTGTACCTTTAAATATAACTTTAATAGGTTACGGTTATTTTTCTCAACTGTTTTATAAAACGCATATTTTCTTCAACCTGCTATGATCTTTTGGAAGTAGTTCTACTAACCCAACCCGGTCATAAAATTAAATTATAATTATGCGGAACCCAAATCGTGTAATGTCGCTTGTCACATTTTTTTTGTAGTCAGGCCCGTTCGAATTTATTACTCTTATATTGCTTTTTATTACAAACTGTTTATCATTATTGAAGCTCAAATGTTTAGATGTTAATTACTTTTCATTGTAGAAAGGCCGCTTTCCCACAAATTGCTTTAAAGACTGTCTTCAAAATTAGGGGGAAATATGCTTATTAGTAATTCAAAGACATGTGACATCTAACAACCTACATTGTGCCCGCGTGGTAGATTCAGCCCACTCCCTCTCAAAGGGAGGAGGCCTGTGTCCCAGTAGTGGGAGCATTATAGGCTGATTATGCTTATGCTGTGCTAAAATATTCAAATATTTTAAACTTACCACTCCTAATTATATAAACGCGTAGCACTTTACGAACTTTAAAAACAACCGACTTCCAAAAAAAAAGTGAAAAATAACTTTAATTTCGGAAGTCGGTGTCTTTGCTTTTCAATTTTCGTTTTTTGCCACCGACTTCCGAAATTAAAGTTATTTTTCACTTTTTTTTTGGAAGTCGGTTGTTTTTTTTTTTGTAAAAAGTTTTTATTTTTCACTTTTTAGTTGTGGTAACTACCCCACACAAATTCGTATACCGTTGTCTGCTATGTGACGGAGTCAATTAACATGTCATCAACATCGCAAAGTGGGAAAACTACGTAATTATTGAAGCTAACTCAAAAACTACGCAAGCAAAATTAATAAAATTTATATGGGACCACCTCTGAAGCATGACCTACCAAACAAAAAAAGAATCATCAAAATCGATTCATAATTGGCGGAGTAATCGGGTAACATACACACAAAAAAAAAAAAAAAAAAAAACATACATACGAATTGAGAACCTCCTCCTTTTTGAAGAAGTCGGTTAAAAACTCAGAGCTCTTGAAGAAATATGCTCGGATTCAGCGCTTCAGAAGTAGGACGAAACGCGGGATTAGGAAAAAACTTTAATGTATGTTTTCAGTTCAACAGTTTTCGTAACTAAGTAGATAAGGATTATTCAGTTAGTAGTTTTTTCGCAAAGTACTTATTCATTTTCTTATGTGTGGACAAATTTTGACGTAAAAACATCTTTTCGCTCTTTGTACTGGGGGCTGACTATGAAGTATTAATGCCATCATTATTCCACTGCGAAAAAAGGATGGTGCGGCCTTGTATAGCTCCGTCTCTCACTAACACTAGAAAAATGGTGGCATTAATACGTCATAGTATAGGTGTTGATGCCGCTAATAACTACGACACGTTGAATGTCTTACCTTTACTCTAGTACCTTTAGTTATGGTAGGGCATTGAAAACTTAGGTATTATTTGAAAACATTTTGAAGCCGGAATTCATTTAGCCTGTATCGTCACATCGCCAGTCTTGTATCTAGCATAGACTAGGTACTATAGAGGTTTTACCGGGATGGCTTCCATATCCAACCTCCATGAATCTTAAGAAGTTTATGGCAGAATGTGGAGATAGACACAATTTCATAGACCAGCAAAATGGCTATTTCACAAAGTATTAATTGTTGTGCAAATCAAAGTTAATTCGTTTCAACCGACCTAATTTCATTCTAGGACATTCTAGTCCAATATAAATCCCTATGTAATTAATTTAAACAAGCAGTTTGTATTTCAAACCATTGACAACAAATACCTGCTCCAAAATCGAAGATACACAAAAAAGAAGAATAATGTTGCCATGCTTTAATAAACGAAGTAGCTAAAAGTCAATATGTGATGGCGGCATACAGTGGGGTCTTGTTTATTTTGTGAGTTGAAACAATATTGTCTCGTGTTCCGTCTAGTACAGTCGGGATGAGAAATATCGTGTAACGTGGCTTTTGGCTTTCAATTGTTTAGCTTAGTTGAGGTATGTTTTGAGATTGGTCTCTTTATGGATTGCTCGCCACTTCGTCTGCGATCCAGAATGAAACCCCTGTATTTACCTTACCCCAAATTTCATCCAATTCCGTTCAGCCGTTTTAGCAAACAAACCAACTAACGAACTCACTTTCGCATTTATAATATTATTAGCTGCGTCCCGTAGTTTCACCTGCGTAAGTCTCGATCCCATGGGAATATCGGGATAACAAGTATCCTATGTCCTATTCTAGGTCATGGTTTACCCCTGTGCCAAATTTAAGGGCAGGACTCTCAGAATGACCTATTTTTGATTCAAAATTAAAACAATCAAATATTATTTGTTTTGATCTGATAAAAATACATGTTGTAGTTTAATAAATATTCTTGATTATTCTATAGTTCAAAACACGATGTATAAAACTTCACTCGATCAAAAAAAATCGAGAAAACTCCCTTTTTTCGCGATTTTTTTTGATCGTTTTTTTATTTTTACTTGTAGTAGAACCAACTTTTATTCCCGAAAAATATGTCAAAAAATAGGCAATGGAATTACGAAGAATATTGTATGGTTCATTTTTCTCAAAACAGTTTTTTATTGTTTTAACAAGATATTATATAACAAGGTGGGGCCACCTTCGTTTCAGTAGCCGGCCAGGCGTCTTTGAGGTAGGACCTGTGTCGCTGTTGCTAGCTCGCTGCGTTCCCTGCAAAATATACGAGAAATTATTGTTATTTTCCGTGTGTGTTAGTTTTAAAAATCAGTCTGTATAAACAATAAGGTGAGTTTGATTATAATTTTTCTACGTATATTATAACAACCTACTCGTTTTTAATATTACAGTTTACAGAAAGAACAGTAGCACAACTACACCAAAGATCATTTTTGCAAATAAAACTTTTTATCTTTGCAGTTGAACTGACCTACAACTCGATTTTTTGAATGGGATTTAGAATGGCGAGGCGACGATGCGACGGCAGAATTTGCTTCTCGCTCAGGCGCAATAGGTAGATTCTATTACGTGAGCGTCAGCATGTACCTAGTGTACCTACTGCATCAATTCAACTCGCGCGCCTACTGTAGGTATCTATTGTACAAATTATAATAATAATGCAAGGTTGTTGATGTTGTTGTACTTTCACACTAAATAGTGACTAGATATCTGTTATCTCATAATATACCGACTGACTTACCGGCTGCGGCTGACTTACCGGCTGCGGCTGACTTACCGGCTGCGGCTGACTTACCGACTTACTGGCTGACTTCCTGCGGGAAATTGCCTGTCATACCAAAATTCTATAGATTATAATGCTTGTTTTTAGGGTTCCCAAAGGGTAAAACGGGACCCTATTACTAAGGCTTCGCTGTCTGCCTGTCTGTCTGTCTGTCACCAGGCTGTATCTCATGAACCGTGATAGCTAGACAGTTGAAATTTTCACAGGTGATGTATATCTGTAGCCGTTATAACAACAAATACTAAAAACCAGAATAAAATAAATATTTAAGGGGCTCCCATACAATAAACGTAATTTTTTTTGCCGTTTTTATAGATAATGGTACGGAACCCTTCGTGCGCGAGTCCGACTCGCACTTGGCCGGTTCTTTTCACTCCGGTCTGAACTGTGTAAAAAATGACATCTTGGCCGGTTTTATTATTATAAGTAAGCGTAGTGCGGTAGTAAGCGTAAGCGTAGTGCGGAAGCGCTGTAACAGTCATGAAAGAAAAGGAAACTGTTAGTGACATTAAAAAAAAGCAATGGTAGGTAGGTAATAAAATAATTTGTGTTGCTTATATTTCCCTAAAAACTAAACACCCGAAACATTAGTCAAACCAATACTGGTCAAATCTGAGCAGACGCTACGGGATCTAGCACTAACCAATCAATGACTACTAAGCTCCCATGCATTATTGTTTTACTATACAGGTGTCATAATAACTAACTCCTACTTTGTTATAAGTTTTATTCCCCGCCTGTTTATGATTATTAACACTGTTTGTTTTGCCTATATTTTAAGAACTACCCACCACTACAATCACCCTTCACACACACATAATCCTCAACACACTCACTCTCCATTCATAAACCTTCGGGCACTCACGCTCTCATCCCTCACACACTTATTCTCGTTGACAATACCATTCCTAACTATTTATATCCACTCGTACATCACAATTTTTATTATGGAGAATATTAACTTCACCATTTCGGTTGACAATGAACGCCTCTACACGGCTAATGTACCTTATATAGGTACAGTCAGCCTCATCTATCCATGCCTAAATATGTGCGTCACTTTATTTTGGAATATATTATTTTCTTTTAATGGCTAACCACATTAATGCCCTTGAATTAGAATTAGATGCCTACCAAGTATCAAAATCTTATAAATTACCCTTAGGTGAATGCATAACTAAAATACCGAAGTCACAAAGAAACTTATCCATACTACAACTCAACATTCGCAGTTTAAACAAGAACTTTGACAGTTTTATAGCATTCTTACATCTCCTTAAAATTGATTGTGATATCATTGTATTAACCGAGTGCTGGCTAAAGTCTGCTGTAATTCCCATCATGAATGGTTACAATGTCCACTTCACAAAAAATACAACAAACCAGAATGATGGTGTGGTTATGTATATTAAGTCTTCATTGCACTACATCGTTTCTGAACCTGATATAACTGACGCAAACTGCCTGCTTTGCAAAATGGACAATAATGTTGCCATTGTAGCCCTATATAGATCACCTTCCTTCATCCACGTTGATAATTTTCTAAACAGCCTGGACTCCATTTTGAAACCCCTAACAAAATTTAAACACGTTGCCTTAGTCGGTGATATCAACATTGATATCAAACCAAACAATAATGATAGACATTCGTACGAATACCTCACCTTCACTGCCTCTCATGGTTTATTACCGGCCCATTTATATCCTACACGATTAAATAACTGTTTAGATCATATTCTTTTAAAAATAAATCAACCAGGAACTTCCATTGTCATAGACTCACCTATTACCGATCATTTACCTGTATTCCTGAGTATCAACCTAGATATTCCTAAGCCCAACCCCACCTATACGGCCAAAGTTGTTGATATCTCAAACATCCAAAAAGATATTGAGAGTACTGATTTCTCCCCAATCCTTTTTTCTAACGATGCTAATGATGCAGCGGACACCTTAACAACTTTATTGACTCAAATTATTGAAAAACACACTCGCTTCTCCAAAGTCTCCCGTAAGAATCGTAACATCAAGCCCTGGATCACGCCTGGCTTACTTCGCTGTATTAGAAGCAGGGATAAAATGCATCTTGCTTTAAAAACCCAACCAGATAACCCCATCCTCAAAGTAACGTATTCTCGCTATCGCAACTTCTGTAATTCTTTGCTCCGAAAATTGAAAATAAATTACGAGAAAACTGAATTTATGAAAAGGAAAAACAACCCCAAAGCAACATGGGATCTAATTAAATCCGTAACGCACTCAAAATCCGCTCCCCCTCCATTAAAAGAACTGCAACTACTCGAACCTGACAAACTTGCATCAGCAAACAGCGTCAACAATTACTTCGTAAATGTTGGCAAAGACCTAGCTACAAATATACAGCAGTGTGTGAAGATACCAGTTCACCCATCAAGATTAGCTTCAACCTGTAACTCAATGTGTGTCCTGGAAACCGACGATTCGGAAGTAGAACGAATTATAATCAACTTGAAATCAAGTTCTGTAGCTGGAGTTGACGGTATTTCTGGACATATATTGAAGTTAACGCGCAAAAGGTTAATTCCCTACATAACACATATCTGCAATCTCGCGATATCTACTGGTGTATTCCCTGACTGTTTCAAAATAGCGCTAGTCCACCCTATTCATAAGGGAGGAGACAGAGGCAGTGTCAAGAATTATAGACCTATATCTATTCTACCAACCATCTCGAAGATTCTGGAGAAGATTCTGAACAACCGCTTGCTTAAATATATTAATACTCATAAACTTCTCTCTGAAAACCAATATGGCTTCAGAGCTGGAATTGCAACAGAGGATGCAGTTATTGCATTCTCAGAAAAAGTGACTCAGCTCATGGATAAGAAGCAGCGGTGTATTGGTTTATTTCTAGATATCTCGAAAGCTTTTGACACTGTCTCTGCGCCTATACTTTTATCGAAACTCGAACGCATGGGAATTCGTGGTCCTGCACTTGACATTTTCTCAAGTTACCTGGAGAATCGTTTCCAACATGTTCAATTGGATGCGGTGACAAGCGATAAAGCTAGAATAGAATACGGTGTGCCACAGGGTAGCATTCTAGGTCCTACCTTGTTCCTCATCTACATCAACGATCTTTGTTCAATTCCCTTAACTAACTGCTTCATATTTACCTACGCTGATGACACAGCCCTACTTGTTCATGGGAATGATTGGAGTGAAACAGAAAAATATGCTCAGATGATGTTGGACATTGTCATGAACTGGTTCAGCAATAATTTATTAACATTGAATGCAGAAAAAACGAAGCTTATTTCTTTTTCTTTAAATAACAGGACTCAGCCACACATATCGCCTATTGTTAAAGCACATAGCTGTTCTCCAAACTCCAGCTGTACCTGTCCCACTCTGGCAACCACATCTTGTGTAAAATACTTGGGCGTGCAAATTGATAAACACCTGAACTGGTATAGCCATATTGATAATCTCGTCATCCGAACGCGTAAACTCATTTCCATCTTTAAAAAACTCCGTTGTTCAGCTGATTCGGAAACACTGATGATGGTCTATTATTCACTCTGTCAGTCTCTTGTCCTATATTGTTTGCCGGCTTGGGGTGGCGCCTGCAAAACATACTTTCTGAAATTAAAGAGAGCTCAAAGAGCAGTTCTCAAAGTTATGTTCTGCAAGCCCTATAGATACCCCACTTTGGAACTTTTTAGGGAAAGCAAGGTTTTGACAGTGAGAGGATTATATGTGCTGCAGTGTGTATTAAGGAAACATCGGCTGCCGTTCACAGAAAGTACTAAACGTCGCGTAGACATTGCCCTTCCACCAGTTAGACATAAAACCACCTTCGCAAAGCACCAATTCAGCTACCTCAGCTATATTCTATATAATAAAATAAATAAATCTCTCCATATCCACAGTTTAAATTATCACAATTGCAAAAACATAGTAAAAAAATGGCTTATTGAGAAATCATATGAAGAGACCGAAAATCTTCTCTTCCCACATGCATAAGTCAGTTCTCCTCTTATTCCAGTATTTTTGTAAACAGGCACTCATACACACCCCCCACAAACACACACCTACCATTACTACACCCACCAAGACACGATCACACCAAACACACTCTGCACCTTCACATTACTTACTCATACACAACACACCTCTACACCTAACACGATTAACTCACTCTCACTCAATTACGTATTACAGTTTTTATTACTAATTATTCTCACTTTTTCTTGTTTGAATACTCATAAAAATAATTGTATTGTTATGTTCACTATGTTACTGGTGAAAACAGCTTTTTTAAAACATTTTGATCATCTATGTATACCTTTATGGAATCACTGGTCCCCTAGTCACAGGCTATTAACCTAGTTTGGGAGCCAGGAGATAATACCCGATGCACTTCATGTTGTACCATACTACTGTACTTGTAACATATGTAATCATTTTTACTGGAAATAAACATTATTTATTTATTATTTATTATTATTAACATGAATTCCGTAAAACAAAGTTAATTGTACTTACTGCTACAATTTTATACTGTGACGCAAAATTTTTGCACAGCGGGGTCAGCGAGTTCATTTAAACTACGTGTTCGCGCGACTGGCTCGCAGGGATTGAGGTAGCGCTAAATGCCTACTACGCACGAATATGGTGGCCTTAATACAAATCCGTTCAGCCGTTTTAGCGTGAAACCGTAACAAACAAACAAACTCACTTTCGCATTTATAATATTTATTTTATTTTATTTATTATTAAATTTATTTCAGACCATAGGTCCATAAACAACACACATCACAATTTTATACACAAAACATACATACATACATGTAAACATATACCTACAAAAACAACTTATTTTAAATAACGGAATGACGCACGATGAGTGGTCATCCATTGCCACATAATTGGACTGTCCATCCTGTCGGCTACTATAGCTACCAAGTTGTTGGAGCTGTCGCGCACTCGCCGCATCAGGGATGCTATCCGTGTCCGCATCAGTGCGTAAAAATCTGGCACGCCATTCTCCGCGAACATCCCCGATGCACTGCAAAAGCGCGGCAGCCCCAACATAACTCTGAAGGCATTATTGTATTGGACTCGCAGAGCATTGTACGAGCTTTTTGTATAGCTGACCCATAGGGCACACGTGTACATAGATTGGCAATACGCTCTAAAGAGTGTAATTTTCACCTCCCTAGTACAACGTGCAAACCTACGAGCCAGCATGTTACATCGAACTGCCAATGCTCTGCGTTCCCTCTCCACGTCCGCATCGTCGGACAGACTATCAGTGACCCAATGCCCCAGGTACTTGAACTTTGTGACCCTGGAAAGCTGAGCGCCCCCCAGGGTGACTGGTGGGACAGTATCATAACATTTGTTACCCGCTTTGAAAACCAGTAGCTCGCTCTTGGTCGCATTGTACCTGAGGCCGTGAGCCACCGCATAGTCTTCACAGATGCGAAGAAGCCTCCTAAGTGCACTGATCGATGGGCTCAGCAATACCATATCATCCGCGTAGCTGATGTTATTGACGCAGTACCCGTTAATGGAGCACCCGATATTGGTATTGCTGAGCTCACAGATCAGCTCGTTTACATACAGGTTGAATAGCTTGGGTGAGCTGATTCCCCCCTGCCTCACACCGCACTCCAACCCGTATGCATCCGACAGGACACCCGCCCACTTAACATAATTGTATTGGTTTTTATACCAATACTTTAGCATCCTAATGATATCGCTTGGGAGGTTCTCAACATTTGACAGTTTCTTCCATAGGCAGTCATAAGATACGAGGTCGAAGGCCCTGGAGAGGTCCAGAAAACATGCATACACAGGTGTTTTCCTACTTGCATAGTATTGAACAGTCTGTTTGAGGCATAGTATAGCTGTTTCCGTGGATAAACGTGGCTTAAACCCAGTCGTTGGCGTCGTTGAGTGTTAAGTGCTTATCCAGCTGCTGATCAATCAGACTGTCCAACACCTTTGCAATGATGGTAGCCAGGGATATAGGCCTGTAGTTGCTCTTGTCACTCGCATCTCCAGTCTTATTTTTAACAATGGGCACAACAATAGTTTTAAGTAAATCAACTGGAAGATACGAGTGACTCAGGCACAAGCTAAAAAACATTGCTAGTACTCGCGGTAAGTGCTTACCAGCATAAAGTAAATGCTCTATACTTAGGCTGTCGTGACCCGGCGACTTGCCTCTCTTTAAGTTGCGTATGACATTAGCTACCTCCCTGGCCGCAAACCTAATAGGCATGTCTTCGGACCCCCCCAACACCCCCGGCCCGCCAGACGACGTACCTAGGGGAGACCCAACCATAAAGGCTCTGCTGAATAGGTTGGCGATATCATTAGGATCACTAAGGCCCTCAACACTCACAGGCAGACCCGACCTGGGATTCAAACTGTTCGTGGCTTTCCAAAAACTACCAAAATTCTTTGCGTCATGATGATTTGCAATGATGTTCATTTTTATTTGGTCCTTATTATTTTGACACCATTTCAATTTACTTTTAAAAACCCTTCTACTTTCCACCATTTTTTCATACAACTCACCATTTTTCGGCTTACCAAACAACGTCCAGGTTTGAAAATCAAGCCGAGCCTGTCCGTGTACGTCCTTTACATGTTTATTCCAGCCCGTTATGTAACGCTTTTTGCGCTGTATTCCATTCTTACAGTTACTGGTAATTGCACCTTCACAGAGAATACGCACAATTTCCGCATACATATTATCTAAAATGGTTTCATGTTCCTTAATTTTACATCTACTTTTACTACATTCAGTAAACTGTAAGGGAAAGTCTAAATTTCTCAAGAGATCATTACAATAATTGCTATATAACTCAGTCTGCTGCAAGTCTCTGTCACCCCATGTTACTTTGTTACATTTAGGTAGTCCAGGTGCAACTTTTGGCCTTAATACATTAAGATCACACATTACAATTAGAGGTAAATGGTCCGACCAAGACACGTCGTAGAGCACACTAACGTCTCTAATAGTGTTCCACGCCGCGTCTGTCACTACGCAATGGTCTAACCAACTAGTAGAACCATGTGCATCACTCACATATGTATACGTGTCTGACTCACCACCGAGCAGGCAAACGTCAGCGCACCGCCACTGTACTTCAGCCGAAAAACTCAATAGTTCTTTACCGAATAGACTATTCGGTTGACTATTCGGTTGACTATTCGGTTTATATTAGTTACGAAATTAGGATTAGGACTAGTTAGGTTAGGTTAGGATATTGGCTGTCGGGAGATCTCGTCCACTCACCCGGCCCGCAGCAGGCGCACCGGGCGTCGGCGTAGGGCGGATAACGCCCTCTTCCAGCCCCCCTAAATGGGTCCAGGGGCGACGGACTCGGGGACGTCCGTCGCCCCCCATACATCAGGACCCGAGGTGGCGGCGCGTAGTGTTCCACGCGCGCCCCTCTTAGACGTCACGGGGGGAGTCAAACACCTCACTCCCCCCCCTGACCCGAGGAGGCCCGCAGCGGCGGGCCGGCACCAGTCGGGGGTTGCGGAAGATTTTTAAGTTCCCGCGACCCCCGGCGTAGGTGTGAGTCGGAACACCGGGGTGGTTTTTAGTCAGTAAGAGTCTGGGGCGGAGGACATCCATGAGGATTTTCCACCCCGGAAAAAAAAAAAAAAAAAAAAAAAAGTATATTGGCTGCCCGTGGTTGAAGCTCTTAGTTAAAGAGGGGTTCCATACGTGGTTTTTTCATATCGGCAGTGGTTTAAGAAATTGATTTGTTTGGAGAGTTACGTCTGATGATTTGTAGTGAGAAATATTTTCATCCAATGAATATTTACTTTTTTATCGACTAACAACCGGTGGTTTACGTTTATCTTATTATCATTAATTATTATTACACAAAACAAATAAAATATAAATTTAATTCCTGGGACTTAATAAATAACTGTTGCACTGTGTGTTTACAAATAAAATCCTTTGGGTTATACAAGCGCGATGTTCCATAGGCTAAATTATTTACCAAAAATGGAATTACGTTATCTTCGGTGCAGACTGTACTAAAAAGAAAAATATGGCAAATAATATATTTTACCTTTTACAATAAACCGAGTAGAGACATTATCTAAATATAAGGGGTTTATATTTTATAAAATGTTCAGTTACTGTGCTGAATTTATTTGTATGAGAACGGGCCATGGCTTGGCTTAAGGCTGTGTTTACATTGCTTGAGAATAGCGAGAAGCGCTTTGATAAAAAAAAAACAACTGGTTCAAATTCATGTTGGTATATTATAAACCTTAATAAGAACATTAGGGCAGGAAAAATTAAGTTTATAATCGAAAAATTACAATCGATTTAATGCTTAAATAATAGTTAAGGAAATGTTTGTTAAATTGGTAATAGTATGTTACAAAAAAAGTTGTTAAACTTACTACTTTATCCATGGGAACAACATCGTATCGCGAATTTTTTTTCTATCTATCTATCATCTTAAATTATGGAGAAAGTATTAATAATAAAAGTATTCATAAAACATATACTTACCTAATACATTTTTATAATAATTACCTACTGGAAAAAAGGCAACAGTAACTATGAACAGCAGCTTAAGCTGATAAATATTGATAAAATGATTATTATTATAATAAAGTTCAATATTGTAGGACTCTGAACACAATAATAATCATTAAATTATTACAATCGGCTATCTGTCATTACTAACTTACGATTGCATGGCGCAAATTAGGCCTACAGAACTTCATTTTAGAAAGCGAGAAAATAGGTTCCCTATTCAAGTCTTAAACTAAGTAACCAAACATACAAAACTACTTAATATTATTTTATGTAAGTATTTCTATGATATTATTCTCTAGAAATACATTTTATAGTTTTGTTTTTTACTAAAACATTGTGTACGAAAAAAAACGCCACTATCTTTATTTGCGGAATTGTCCTTATAACCACAACTGTCATCGAACGCTAACTCAAAGAATTCAAAAAGTCCAAAATAAGAATCCAGTTCTAAAACCAGGATATAAAATTAAATATCCGGAAAGAATCAAGGCGTTATCTGTAATAGAAATCTCTGGATTTATCGGCTCTGTGGCTGTGGGTTTGTACTGGCTTTCGAATGAAATATAGGCTGAACCGCCGGTGGTCGTTGCCTTACTTCGTTTTTTTCCATAGACAACACTACGCGCTGTATTGGCGCGCTTTTCGAGCCAATTTTTACTGGTTATTTTTTAAATGGTGCTATGTGTTCTGTGTTGCTATGGATTTCTATTTTTGGTGGATTCGTTGATGGGAATGCACGGTAAGGACTGGATGGCGGACTGGCTACTCAAAAAAAATAGAATAAAACTATTACGTACAAATGGCAAACGAGGTTAGGTTAAATTCCACATTTTGCTGTAATAAATCGTTCCGTGAGTTGTAATACGATTTATTTTCTCTTTTCAAAGTACATTTTGTTTCGTATTTATGAAGCGAATGCTGGAATTGGAAACCTGTTTGCTTGAAAGACTGAAAAAGCACGGGAAATACAGTTTAGTTTCTAGTAGATAATATTTATTGTCTGTAGTTAGAGAATTACTGATGTTTGATAGACCACATTGATGGAGTAACAAGTATATGGGGGCTGCGATAAGGTAGCCCACGAAATTCAAATTTTATTACTTACATTTTTTTGCAATTTGCTGGTCAGTGTCAAATTGTATGTTGATCAAAATATGATTCGCGACCGTTACAATTATGTACCTATTTACAGAATTATAATGATTAGAATCATCAAATGGCCTGAAATGTCATGATTTCATGAAATAGTAATTCAATAGGGTAATTAGAAGTTAGAGAGTTATATTGATGATTTTAATGATTATTATGTAAATGCATACTTGTTTTGATAGCGAATCATATTTGAATCACCATACAACCTAATAATTGCGTGATACATGATCAATCAGAATCGGAATCTGTTTGTACTAAAATGTCTAAACCATTGCTTCATAAGTTCGAAAAAAAATCTGCTCAACAACGTAATTAACGCAATGAATGTTGTTGAACTGTCAAAATGAAACAGATTAGTCTTAATCGGTTACGAAAATAAGTACGCAATTAGATAGCTGATCAGCAAATTGCAAATAACGTAAGAAAATTAGAATTTCGCGGGCTAGCCTGGCGCTTTCGCCAATAGACGTACACGAAATACGATACACGAAAGGGATTGATGTAAAACTCTCTGACACAAGATATCTTCGTATAAAAATGTTTGTTCTTTTTTTACCCTTTAAGAAAAACAACGATCATTGACCTACGTATTTTCGTAAAGAATAAAAGTGTCGTATAGGTGCTATCAGGTTTCGGCGGCAATGCCGTGGGGGCGTCACATCTACACCTACGATATGAATACAATAAAAACCTTTTCCCTTTCACATTCAGAAGGTAAGTCGCCAGTTTAACAAAGGAGGTGAGGAGGAAAAAAATATCTAAACATTTCTTTGGCCCACCTAACTATAAGGGGGCCTTCAAGGGGGAAATAATAATTCCAATTTTATTGGGAATGTCCTTCAACAAGATTTTTCCATACGATGGAAGCAATTTATGTGATAACGTTTGGGGAAATTGCTTTCTGCCCTTTCTTTGCGTCTATTGAATTTATGGCTCGATTCAGTCTGAATGATATTTATGGAACAACTACAGTTGGCTCTGGTAATTTATTATATCCTATCAAAAACTCGGTTTGGAAGATCCGGGGATTTGGTGCAAAGTTTTTGGGTTTAGTTTGGAGTTCTTTTGCTTTGATTGTCTTCGCATCGAGGGGCCCGTGGCAACATTTCATTCTAACGCAAATTTAAAATTTATAGCGTAATTTACTTAATAATCAGCAACCTTATGTACAAACAGTTTTGTGTACCTCTTGCTGATTACACATAATATTGTTACAAACATCCTAAGACTGTTCATACTTAAGTATCATTGTTGTAATTTTTGTGTCAATAAACAATTTTTAATTTAATTTAATTTAATTCTAATACCAAAAACTAATACCACTGGTTTTTGTTAAAACTCATATTTATACTGACTGTACCTTACATCTTTGGACTTGTTTTAGTATTAGTTTAAGCAATGGTATCCGTTCGGAATATAAAATAAATATGAGTTGAAACAAATACCAGTGGTATTCGTTTTTGATGTTAGAATGGAATCAATCAAAATAAAGCCGCAAAATTTACACTTACGCTTGCCGCGGTCGGTCCGTGGATGAGTGACCATCCCTTTTATACTGAGACGCCTCCGTGCCTCGGAAAGCATGTTAAACCGTTGGTCTCGGCTGTCATTCATTGATGCTTGACAGTCGTTACGGGTAGTCAGAAGTCTGAAAGTCTGACAACCAGTCTTACCAAGGTGTATCATGTTACCCAGTAACAGGGATGTGGAGTTCAGATAGGCAGTCAGTCCATGTAAAATACGGGTATTTAGATGCATTCGTTGCCGTTGTACGTTGCCAACCAGTTTACTCTTTAGGTTGAGTTGCCGTCACCCCGATTGAGAATGAGCTTACGAGAACAAGATCACAACGACAATTAATGTTCCTTACTTACGAGTCTTTTAAAAACAAGTAACGACTGCGCGCGTTTTATTTAAACTGGCAATGCACAAACGAGGGGATTTTTTACATCCTAAAACATTCCTATCTCACAGAATCTCGCATATAAAATAAACTAGCACATCTTCAAACTTGGATCGATTTCCCGAACTCTCTCTCTTGTTTTTAAGGTGGTGTGTGCAAATGAAGCGTGAATCCGTAGACAGAGTACAGCGATAGACAAGTCACTAAAGGGCCGGTTTTTACCCGACTACGGCGAAGAAAAAAGGAGGGTTATGATTTTGACCGGTATGTATGTATGTATGTAGGTATGTATGTATGTATGTATGTATGTTCATCTGTTCCCTCCTATCTTCCAAACCACTTATCACAATTTGACAAATGAGGTATCGTAAGAAGCGTCGTGATTGTCCGCTGGTTATAGGCTATTTGAAGTCACATTAAATTAAAAATGGCGCCCTCTAGAGGACAAAAAGTGAGGAACATAAAAAAAAAATGGTTTAATCGTACCATGTTGGGTATCAAATGAAAGGGCTTAATGAGCACATTTCAAAAATATATATATTATAACCCCAAAAGAATAAAAAAAAAAATCTAGTAATAAAAACTAAAACCCAACTACGACTTAAAAGGTATAAACAAGACACCACAGACAGACAAATTAAAAATCCGGAGTCACACGTAATCTGTTCGATTTATGCCCTAACACGTGTGACTCCGGATTTTTAATTTGTCTGTCTGTGGTGTCTTGTTTATACCTTTTAAGTCGTAGTTGGGTTTTAGTTTTTATTACTAGATTTTTTTTTCAATACATATATAACTTTTACCTGAAGAATAAATGTGACGCTCTCTTGTTTTTAAGGTGGCGTGTGCAAATGAAGCGTGAATCCATAGACAGAGTACAGCGATAGACAAAGGGTCGATTTTAAATAAATAAATAACTTTTACCGGAAGAATAAATGTGACGTTTTGACAGATTGACCATACCAAAAACTGTCAAAATGAAAAACTTATTCGTCTCACACACACAACTTGAACTCAATGTAGGCAATGTGTCTATGTAATTATTTATGGTATCTTCCGTCGTCACTTGACGACTTGTCATGCTTATTTCTTTGTCTGTTACTTTTAAATATTAACTTGTATTTTAGCAGAATAAAGCCAAGATTGCTAATGGTCTTTTCGTTTAAACGTATAAATTGAAAAATCAGCCCATTATTACATTAAATACATGTTAATATTATGACACTCCCGGATTCCTATATCAAGCAACCGTGCATTTCCATGATGACATCAAAATAATATTTTGAGTAAACAGAGTTTCGTAGTTTACTTCCTGAGTGCCTACATACAAACTTATAACCGTTACCTTTTTATAATATTAGTATAGATTACCCGACTACATTACATAGTACCAGATTTTACCCGACTACGGCGAAGAAAAAAGGAGGCTTATGATTTTGACCGGTATGTATGTATGTATGTATGTATGTATGTGTGTATGTATGTTCATCTGTTCCCTCCTATCTTCCAAACCACTTATCACAATTTGACAAATGAGGTATCGTTAGAAGCGTCGTGATTGTCCGCTGGTTATAGGATATGTGAAGTCACATTAAATTAAAAATGGCGCCCTCTAGAGGACATAAAGTGAGGAACTTAAAAAAAAAATGGTTTAATCGTACCATGTTGGGAATCAAATGAAAGGGCTTTATGAGCACATTTCAAAAATATATATATTATAACCCCAAAAGAATTTAAAAAAAAATCAAGTAATAAAAACTAAAACCCAACTACGACTTAAAAGGTATAAACAAGACCGTGGGGTCTTGTTCGTAATCTGTTCGATTTATGCCCTAACACATGTGACTCCGGATTTTTAATTTGTCTGTCTGTGGGGTCTTGTTTAGTCAGTCCAATACATTTTTGCCATTTCCATCATCGTTATCGCTGATAGAATGTCACTACAAAGTTACATTCTATCAGCGATAACGATCAGCGTATACCCGAGGCCCTAGTTGTCTAGGGCCTCGGGTATACGCTGAGAACTCTCTTTCTAACGCGGTATCGGGAAAGACCGCCAGATGGCGCTTCTAACTTGTTTCTCACGAATCTTCCACATCATTCAACACTGCAACGGTTTGCAAGACGATGGGTTCATAGCTGAGTGCATGTGTTGGTCGTTTCCTAGGTTTTCTTGGATATGCATGGTGCAGGTAGAGGTATGCAAATAGATTTTAAGGGAAATGTTTTGGTTGAAAATATAAAAGAACATGTTTATGAGGTATAGAGAAGTGTGGTGGTGGTTAAACTATTTGTACCTATAACAGGTTTGTTTTAAAAAATATTTTTGGTCTCGTACTTTTGCTTAAGTGACTGAACTCTATTGGCATCCCAGAATAACTATTTTTCGTTTATGACTAACCAAGATAATAAGCATTAAAGGTGTCCATAATAAAAAATGATCATTTTCCACACACCACCCTCATATTCAAATCTATACTGCAGTTTTTAAAATCCAACATGGCGCCCGAATGTAAGTTTAAAGAGGTCTAATGCATCTTTTATTGGCAACGCTTGAATCTCCTTCTAAGGAAATGTAAATACTCGCAACATTTCACGATAAACTGGGAGTAAAAGGGTATGGATATAATATTATTTCGCATTTTATACGAGATTTGTGATGTATGTGAAAGATAAGAAAAGATTTCTTAGCTTTTTCTTGCAAACATAGTTTTAGCGAATTTTGAGTTATCGTAGTACTGGAACTAATACGGTATCTGTTTTTCTTTTTCCATATCCAAGGTCCTATTATCCATATTTTTGAATCTACAAACATTTTTGAAGTGAAAACTTCTATAGGCGATAGCGGCAAATCTTATGGTTTCGCGTCACCGACATGCTAATGTTAACAGTATATCTCTAGCTAGCTATGAGTATGACGTGTTGCGCTTGACCAGCAGTGAAAGCATTTTTAACCAACTTCCAAAAAGAATGGAGGTTCTATATTCGATTGTATTTTGTTTTTTTTTAATGTATGTTCATCGATATTTTTTGTTTAATTTTAACATTAATTTTCTCATTCATAGATCTTTAACAGCCGTTACGGGTTGTCAGAAGCCCGAAAGTCTGACAACCAGTCTTACCAAGGGGTATCGTATTACCCAGTTACTGGGTTGTGGAGGTCAGATAGGAAGTCGCTCCATGTAAAATACTGGTATTTAGCTGCATCCGGTTAGACTGGAAGCCGACCCCAATATAGTTGGGAAAAGGCTAGGCAGATTGATTTGAGTCCGTGGTGAGTGTGTGTGTGTGTGTGTGTTGAAAAAGTAAAACACCTGTCAGGGTTCAAACCTAGCGGGATAAGTCATTTGACGATTTCCCAAATTCAAAAACAAAAAAAAAAGGATTTAAACCTACGACCGACAACTCGTAAGTCGCGGTCATTACCACTGGACCACCAATGCTCCTTCCACACAATGTTTATTATCATTCCTGTTTCTTGAACTACAACAGTCTCAAGGGGTTTTATGATCACTCCCTCAGGCTATGTAATGTTGCCAGTCTTCCTCAATTATATTTTTTATAGTTGCAACCTTTTTATTTTTACGGTGAAGGCTTAAGGCTTTTACATACTGGCGCGATTCGCCGCGCGACGCGAATTTTAACAAAACAATTTCTGAGAAAACTTCACGGCGAACAATGCGGCGGCGTCACGTCGCGCGGCGAATCGCGCTAGTATGTAAGAGCCTTTAAGATGAAAAATATACTGTTTCGAGAGTAATTTATGGCTGTTAGGTGTCAGGTGCCACCTATGTTGTCCACAAGCTTGATGTGGCTTATGAAGAATGTCTAGGGATATTCATTTATGAACTAGTTAGACGGTGGAGGAGCTCGTGGCTAAGTAATAACAGCCGCTCGGATCGATCCATCAGGTTAAGCTACGCTTGCCGGGGTTGGTCCGTGGATGGGTGACCATTTTCACATATCGAGACTCCTCCGTGCCTCGGAAAGCACGTTAAACCGTTGGTCTCGGCTGTCATTTGTGGATCTTTGGCAGTCGTTACGAGTCGTCAGAAGCACGAAAGTCTGACAACCAGTCTAACCAAGGGTATCGTACATCTGGTATCGTATTACCCAGTTACCGGGTTGTGGAGGTCAGATAGGCAGTCGCTCCATGTAAAATACTGGTATTCAGCTGCATCCGGTTAGACTGGAAGCCAACCCCAACATAGTTGGGAAAAGGCTAGGCAGAAGGCAGAAGAAGAACTAGTTAGACGGTAATATTCGTTTCGCCGGCCTCGTTACGTCCATGACGCATATAAATTAGGTACGCATAATATAACACGTCATGCAACAGTTAAGAGCCTACCCAACCTCAAATTTTATCTCGCTCGCACCATACTACTCGCGGCCTGAGTGAGAGGGAGACGGAGTTGGGTGCTGGCGGCTCCAAGCCTCGAATAGTTTAGGTTGGTGGGTTGGTTCGGTTTAGAGGTAACTTTGGATTTTTTTTCTATCGAGTTATGAATTCGTGTTTTCGTCAAACATAGGACCAAACATCAATCCTCAACTTTAACATATAATTATTTCAAAATTAAGCAATTTGAGGTAGGGTATGCCTTTAACCTCATTGCAGTGGGGAAAAAACCAGTGGTAATACTAAAGTGAAAAATAACTTTAATTTCGAAAGTCGGTGTTTTTGCTTTTCAATTTTCGTTTTTTGGCACCGACTTCCGAAATTAAAGTTATTTTTCACTTTTTTAGTGTTTTTTTTGGAAGTTGATTGTTTTTTTGTTGTAAAAAGTTTTTATTTTTCATTTTTTAGTTGTGGTACCTACCCTACACAAATTCGAATACCACTACTTGCTATTTGTAAATAGGTAACAGTGGCGGAGTCAAATAAAAAATATCATCTAAGTGGAAAAAAAAACTTAATTATTGAAGCTATCTCAAAAACTACGTAAGCAAAGTTAATAAAATTTATATGACCACACGGGAAGCACCAGCTTTAAAATAAAGAAAAGAATCATCAAAATCGGTTCACCCACTCGAAAGTTCTGAGGTGACAAAAAAAAAAAATCTTAAGAAATAAGCAGTACCTATGTACTCATATTATAATTATGTCGTATCTGTATGTATTTTACTGTGTGTAAATAAATAATAAAATAAATAAATAAAAAAATACAGGCAAATTGATAACCTCCACCTTTTTTAAGTCGGTTAAAAAAGACGAAAATAAATACATAAAGTAAGAAGAAATCCGAAAAGTCTTATTAACGAAATATTGAACTAATCCCACATAAATGTAATATTTCCATCAAAAACATAGTTAGCTGAAACTTGTATGTAAGATTAGAATAAATTAAAAAACTTCGTAAACCCGAATATTGATGTCTATCTTAATTTCAAAAGATTTAATCACTCATTCAACTTCTAATTGTTTCTTAATTAATTTAGGTAGTCCAACATCTGTGCAAATAGTTTTAAACTTAGGATTTTAGTTTAATTTTACCTTAGAAGTTTGAATATTAAACAACGCCATTTTGTCTGTGGTTTAAATGACTTATCTACCTACTGAGTAGCAACCACTTTTTGATTACATAGCACAACCATTTGTTTCTTAATAGTTTTATTTTTCTTTTATTTCTGTAACAAATAAGCTTATTTTTATTTCTTTATTATTCTTTTTCTTTCTTTATTTATTGATGCAATGGCAGCTGCCAGAAAGCTGTTTGTCTATTCATTTACCAGCAGCGACGTAAGAGTAGACAAAATGACAGATAAACAAACACAATCTGTCATTTTGTGTATTCTAACGTCGACAGAACCCGTTTCTACGGTGGTCATGCTACGCGTGCATGTAGTCCATGGTAATAATTTCAAGAAACTAGACTAAAAAAAACGTAAAACGTAAGAAAGGACGTTACAAAATCTCCTAAAAGTTTACTTTAAATAGAAATATCACCTTGGAACCCAGGAATTGTGTAAAACGATTGCGGTGCTGCACCAAAGTTGGAAAGGATTTTATAACAAAACATTTACTTGGATTTTGAGGAGAAAAATGTTAAATGCACGTTAGAAGGAGACGTGTACTAAGCAGACTTCAGACGAATTTTGTCGCTAAAGTAGAACGCTCTGTGTGGTGTTTCTTGCTACATTTTCTGCTATATTTTGTACTGCAGTAGGTATACTCTGTTCCAAAAGTATTTGATGAAAATGTAAACAAACCATAATCGGGATAAGGGTTGAATTTTCTTTAGTGAGTGAATCACTAAAGAGAATTTCTATAATGCTTCAAATTGTCACATTATTGGTTGTTTTTTTTCAATTATTGTTTTTAACGTTATTAAATTGTAATCGAAAAATGATCGACGAAAATTGAAGTTGTAAAATAAACTTCAATTGTCAAATGGAAAACACTTAAAAGGTGATTCAAAATAAAATGTTGGGTTTCAAATAATCAAATCAAACCACTCAATTTGTAAGTGACACTACAAATTACGTACGTTTTCGGATCCATTTGTTTACGTTCTCATCTGATACTTTTCGAACAGACAATAATATAGGTAGATACATATATTATTTGTGTAGATATTGCAATGGCCAAGTCAATAGAGCCTTCGGAGAACTCGGGCTTCATAAAACCTGAATTCTCCGAAGGCTCTATTGGCAAAGGCATATCCACACATTTTGCCGGTTATGTTACAGGTAAGTGACCCCACGTGACGTGGGGTAAGTCGATTGGCATAAACCGACCTACTCTTGAAACCTACAAAACAGAAATAAACGAATTAAATACCATGGGAGTTAGGATTCTAAATCTTGAGTGGAGACTTCCAATTAAAAAAAAAAAGTAGTGTTACATCTACATCTACTCATTTTTTGCGACTAGAATATCTTAGGTGCACCCTCAGACCAAATAAAAAACTAAGACAGCGCTGTCAACAGTGACGTGAGGCCGGTTTCGTAAACATGTGTGCACTTAGTGAGGTGTAGTTTGATTGCAAATGGTTGTAAATGTGTGCGTGTGAGCGTGCTGCACAGAGCGGAGGTGTAGTTTTGGCATGCTTCACTGTATTAATCGCAGCGCTCTGTCTTGGTTATTTATTGGTCTCAGGGCGCACCTGCTATTTTGAATCGTTTTGAAACTTTCTTTGTTTCGAAGATTATTTTTATAGCACATATTTATTTTATTCTACATAATACACAGCGCACTGCGCGTGCAGTATAACAATGCTTTCAGGATGCTGTTAGGGTTTCCGCGGTGTTGTAGTGCCTCGAGTATGTTTGCTGAGGCGCGTACTGATGATTTTTTCGCGATCATAAGGAAACGGAGCGCTTCGCTACTAAGTCGTCTACAAAACAGCTCGAACACCTTCCTGAAGGTATTGTCCGAGCGGTGGGATCTACCCCTGTTGCAGAGGTGGATGCAGCTTCATAGTAGCGCATCCCCTCGTATGATATAATAATTTTGTGTTGTGTTTTATTTTTATTGTATTCATTTTGGTTGACATTGTATGTATTTCAATTTTATTTTATTTTATTTATTTGTTTGAATGACATGTTATGTATGTATGTTTTTTTTTTAAATATTTCTTGACATGTATTTGTAAGTATTTTAATTGGATTTTAATGAATTGAAAGTTTTTGAGTATTATGTTATTGTTTATTGTGTATATTTTAATCGTAATGAAATGTAATGAAATGGACTTTGTCTGAAATAAATATACCTTATTATAATATAATATTTTATTTTAAAGCTACACAAAAGCACAGCGCAGGCGCGTTCGGCTCGGTATGTCTTTTGTGCCAGTCCCCATTGCACTGTAGCAAATTGTGAGTTTACTGCGTTTTCCATTGACGTTGTAATGTATGTAGTGTTAAAGTTTTTGGTGAGATCTATTCTATAGATCTTATATAAACATCGCGGGGCCTTGGCCCGTTTGTTAGAACGGATAAATCGTCGGAGCAACGAAGGTTGTGATCGCACATTACGAACAACCGCTACGTGACTCGGAAAGTACGTTATTCCGATCTGCAGGCGTAGCATGAGCACCGTTTTGTCGACGGAAGAGTAGACAAAAATGACGTTTCCTGTAGACAGTAGACAGAACGAGACGGCAGCAAAATAGAAAGAGTCAACTGCACTTTTTCAGAAATTCACTCTTTTACATAATTCGACTCAGAATTCTTTGTTTAATCATAGGATTTATCGGTTGTCAGTGTAATCTTGACAGTAAGGATAGAAAACTTTCTTCCGAAATAGTCTACATATAAAAAGACCTAGACAAAGATCGTTAGAAATGAAAGACAAAATGACAGATTGTAGAAGGATTTCTGCGGTGCGATGTCAAAAATGAAGAAACGAACTGTCACTTTGTATAGAAAAAGCTATGTCTATTCTTCGTAGAGATAGAAAGCGCCATGCTACGCCTGCTGGATATAGTAAGAGACTTCTTACAAGAGTCGTTAATATAGAAAAACATTGGATAGTCATTTCGTGAAATTATTCAACACTAGTTTATGCCCGCGCGAAATGTCTTGACATAAAATATACCTATCTTATAACTCGGCAATACAACGGCTAACCGCAGCATGAATACCAGTATTTTACATGGAGCGACTGCCTATCTGACCTCCACAACCCAGTAACTGGATAAAACGATACCTCTTGCTAAGACTGGTTGTGAGACTTTCGGGCTTCTGACGACCCGTAACAACTGTCAAAGATTTACAAATGACAGCCGGGACAACGGCTTAACGTGCTTTCCGAGGCACGGAGGAGTCTCGATATGCAAAGATGGTCACCCATCCACGGACCAACCCCGGCAAGCGTGGCTTAACCTGATGGATTGACCCGTGCGGCTGTTATTATTTAGCCACGAGCTCCTCCAAATACAAATACAAAAAAATAAAATATTATAGACCGTTCCCTCATAAGGCCTTACCTCATATCACTATCCACACTCAATGCAAAACTTCGCAACGCAAAATGTCCCTTCCATCGTTTTGCATAGAGCATATTTTCATTCATATTCCTACTTTGCTGTGGGAATTCACAGAAATAGAGAAAATATTTTCATTGCGTTTCGGTCCTACGACGTGCCCAAACCCCTCCAGGAATGTAACAGTTAAGAAATACTTTTCTTAACAAGAAATGTGGAAAACAAAGATTCATTTTAATTGGCGCACTTTGGAATGTATTCAGAAATGAAGTTTGTTTTCGTTAAGATTGTGCATTCGAAGTATTTGCTTTGTGGAGTTTTGAAATTGTAGACGGAATATTGTTAATGAAATTAGGATTATGTGGTTCGCTTTGTTTTGTGTCTAGTGTTAGTATTAAGAGCTCTTTAGAAAGAAAGAAAGAAAAATAGGTTTATTTGTCACAGAAACACGTGCATACAAAAAGATAACAGTAATCAGCAATATTTACCACAATATATCTAAATACCATTAAAAATTAAAAAAAAAACATGAGATCACGAGTATAGATAAATAATCGGCAGCTGCACTTCATGACTGTGACAAGAAGGCTTCCAATCAGCATGATGCTGCGCTATGGGGACCCACAGCACAGCGCTGATTTTCAGTGGTCACCCGTAAAAGTTTCGTGGTCACCCCTTTAAAATCGTGGTTTTAGACTCCGCGGTTAACAGTAAGATACAAAGGTACATAACATGATGTTGCCTGCCTGCCATGCCTGTAATCCCCGAAGGGTTAGACAGAGGTGTACTTACTTATACAGGGTGTTAGGGTAAACACCGTTATCCTTGAAACCATTGGTTTGGTTTCATCTAAAGAACGTAAAATAAATGCAAAATTATTTTTTTTTGAATTACATTTTACCACTAGAGTATTTCGCCCTTTCTCCTATGCGCTAGGGCAACGAACTTCCGTCTCAACACGGGTGGGGGGCGTGAGACGTGACCTGACCGGCCGCGAGCGTGACCCCTCTCTCAGTCAGTCAGCTGTTTCGCTAGCGAGCACGGTGTCGCATAGAAACTTTTTTAAAAGCTTTTAATGAAAATAACGTTTTTTATTGATGTTACTCGGTCATTAATTTTTATATTTAAGTCAACTACCCGTAGTTTGAGTGACAACGGTGTTCACCCTTACACCCTGTAGTAAGTTGCACTGCACATTTGGCCAGTTATGTCTAAGTTCCATGTAATAGGGGGCAAGCTTATTGCTGTCAACCGGGCACATATCCAAACTCATGGCTGCTACTGAGAAAATTCTAATGGAAAAACCCTATAACACTTTGTCCGACCTGGGAATAGAACCCAGGACCTCATGCTCGGCAGTAGCCCACAACAAGATACTTGTGACAGAGACAAGCTGGGCACAAGTCTTGGACAAATGTAGTCCTAACACTTTTGTGGTGTAGGTAATCAAAGTTTCACAGACACTTTTTGTTCGTTTTTCTATGGCGTAAAGTGTTAAGCAGTTGTCCCGTCTGGTAGATCTTTGACAGTCATTACGGGTAGTGAGAAGCCCGAAAGTCTGACAACCAGTCTTGCCGAGAGCTATCGAGTTACCCAGTTACTGGGTTGTGGAGGTCAGATAGGCAGTCGCTCCATGGTGCTATTAATGTGCATCCGGTTAGACTGGAAGCAGATACCAACATAGTTGGGGAAAGGCTAGGCAGATGATGAGATAGTTTAAAGAAAAATTCATTGTCAGGACATACAATCCCTCCTCGTTTCTTCCATTTCTACCTCCATTTTACATTCTTTTCGTACCTTTTTCCCCAATTTGTTGCAAGAAAACTTATCTGAGACAGAATTACCTTAATTAAAGCATGTCTTTTGGCATGTTTACCCAATAAAATGGTAATATGAACGAGGTCGGTGCGTGGGGACAATTGGCATTATTTTATCTTATCTTTTAGATTGCGGTGGAGGTTTCTTTATAGTTGTAACTAGATTTTGCCTGCGGTGTCGTCCTCCCCAAAGTACCTATTCTATGACATGACCCAGGCCATGTTCGATCTGTTTGCCCATCCTAATCCGTTCAGCGATTTAGGTGTGAAAAGATGACCGACGGACAGACTGACAAACCGACCGACAGAAAGACAGAGTTACTTTCGCATTTATTACAATAATAATTATATGGATGAGCGAATGATATGAGATTCACTTTAGCACCTCTATCTATCTATTGGTTAAACTCGAGTGAAATATTGACAAGATTTGTAAGCAATTTTGAATGCAACTATTATTCTTAATACTCAGGCCACTTTTTGTAGCACTTGTTCGTCTAGTGGCCACAAGCGCTACTGTTGAGCATGAGATCCTTTTTTTTTTTGAGTGTGGGAAATCATCTAATGACTTCTCCCGCTCTGGGTGGAGCGGAAGGGCGTGTCAGACTTTTACTGACTAAAACCCACCCGTGTTCCTTCAGTTGCCTGTTGCCAAGGTCCCGGTATCCCTTTCGGACTAACCCGCAACCCTGGACTAACCCGCAACCCTGGAGAGCATGAGATCCTGGGTTCAATTTCCAGATCGGGCACAGTCGGTTAAAAAGTGAAAAGGCTAGGCAGATGATGATTTGTCAACATCACGAAGCAACAAAGGCATTGAAATAAAATGAAACGAAATTGTTTATATCGGAACCTCTTTTCCACGTCATATAAAAATAAGAACCTTCTGCGTCCATCCCTCGGTGTGGCCACACGTCGTGTTCTGGTTTGCGACTGGTCAATCGTCATCCTGAGGATACCTCGTTGAGAGGTGAAACACGTGTCGATTTCTTACAGGGAATTTGATGTCTCTTGAAGAATAGTTAAGCGGAATAGGTTACTAAATATATCTAAGTCTATTGTATTTTAGTCTCCCATAATTTAAGGTCACCCTTAATATAGACAAATATGCGGTGAGTTAATCCGTAAGGGTCAACTCTCTTATGAATCGTGGGCCCCTAATAAATTCGTGAGCGAAACTATAATGCTTTTAATGGGTTCCGTGGACCTTAAATGGTCAGTGATGACCCTATAATTGGTGATAACTGGTGTATATTTCATGATGATGTAAAATAAATGCTGTGGAAATGCGTGGTGTAACTATGAATGATAGGCTGAGGAATAATGCGATGTGGCAACGTTGCGGTTTAAAAGAAGATGCAGCGACAAAAATTTAAAAGAGTATGCTTTGATGGTTTGGTCATGTTGAGAGGATGAGTGAAAGGTCACTAAAAAAAGGCAGATTGGAATGAAAAAATCGGGAGGGGACTCCCGAATGACATATATAATTATAGTGACCTGTTTGGTGATGTTCTTTAGAAAGATCAGAGGACCCTAGACAAAGTGACATTCTATAAGCGCTATGAGTGACTATCTATCATTTGTCTAAAGCCCTCAGAGGGCCTAGACAAGTGACAATCGCTTCGAAAGCGTTTCGTAATTCTACAACGACTTTCAACAGGATTGACATAAGCTTATCGATAGCTTATGTCAGTCTCTTAAACTTTAGCCTTTTCCATTATTGTTATTGCTGATAGAATGTCACTTTGTCTAGGGCGTCTGTTGCGTTGTGTAGTACTCTCAACCGGCGTGCGTAAAAAAAACATCGTCATACCAGCAACAATGATTTTTTTGGACTCCATTTGAGTGATATTCTACTGAATGTCACTTTGTATACAGGCTCTCTGGAGTTCTGTGATCATCAACAATGTTAAAATATCCATGGTCACTTTGGTTTTTATTTCGTGTAATTCTTAGAATACATCATTATGTAGAATTGGTCAATTCTTATAATCTTGTTAGTGGCATAGAAGTGGCTCATGTTTATAGCAGCATATATCAGTAATCTGGAAAGTATTGATTTTCTCATTACTTTACGCCTCAGGATCTCAGGAATAAAACTTCTCAACACTTAGATTTTATCGCACAAAAAGATCATTCAAAAGAAGCCTTTAATTAAAACTTTCAAAGTTTCTCAAGACATAATCGCTATACCTCTGATTCCATTGTATTTTAGACTATCAACTATTGATTTTTAATTAGTTAAAGACCATCTACCGACTAATAAGAGGTAGAAAAGTTGAGGCAAAGTTGATGATAATGCCATTAATTTAGCTCAGTATTTAAATTGTAGAATCAAACTTAATCATTTGCCTACTTGGTATCTGGAGTTGTATTCGAGATTTCTTCACTGAAGTAGGAAATTAATATTTGTTGATGGAGTTAAAACTGTTTTGTTGTGTTGGATTAAGCTCGGTTCATTAAAAAAAACAATACAATGGTAGCATTTTATAAATTCGTAAGGTAATTTACCTGTGATCGCTACTTCCGTATTACGGAAGATCTATGTAAAACTATGAAGTCTTAGCTTAAAAATGGAACGAACTTTTTATTTCAACACATACCACGGAAGTAACTAATCAAAGATTTTATTAAAACGCAAATAAAGCTGTTTAAAGTAAAGAATAAACAAATGAACATAAATTGGCGCGTGAAAAATTATCGTTGTACGTCATTGATTCTGGAATTTATAATTAACTAGCTGCCGCCAGCGGCTTCGCCCGCGAGTATCTTTATAAATTATAACCTATGTTACTCAGGGTGAATGAAATTTTTGAGTTTATTCATTACAAATATACACACAAAAATACAAATCTTTCCTCTTAATAATATTAGTGTTGATTTAGATTTACTCAGTTTGAATTTCCGTGCATTATTTGAGAAAAGTATCTAAATTTGAAGCTCCTAGAAACATAATGCTGCCAGGATTGGCGAAAGGACTACTAGCAACATTTCCTCACTAGATTTCTATGCTAATTCTCAAAAGAAACGAGTCAACCTGATTGTCACAGTGGCGCGGGTTACGTGGGGCGAGATTTGATTAAAAATGGGACATATACGAGGAATATGTTGTTGTAGAGTTCCGTATACTGTTTTATGTTATGGTTTTTGTACATACTCAGTTATGCTTACACGTATTTTTTGAGGAGAAGCTTGCCTTTCTGTTAACTCAAGCCGAAAATATTGTCATATTACTTGTTTATCGCAACTTTACCTGCCTTTAAATATAAAAAAAGGAAAAGCTTTCATCTTAAATCATTCTGCCTAGCCTGTTCCCTACAATGTTGGGGTCGGCTTCCAGTCTAACCAAAATCAGCAGAATAGTAGTATTTCACATGGAGCTGATCTCCAGAACCCAGTTACTGGGTAACACAATACTCCTTGGGAAGACTGGTCGTCAGACTTTTGGGCTTCTGACTACCCGTAACGACTGTCAAAGTCCTACGAATGACAGCCGGGACCAACGCCTTAACGTGCTTTCCAATCCATTGCTCTTTTTTTATTAGAACGAAGAACTTTTTTAGAACGGTTAGTAATCTTATTTAACGGTTAGTGATGCCAAAGTATATCCATCCAATATGGCAATTTGTGAACGTGAGCAACCTTTTAAATTTGAATGCGGTTTTCGTAAAGACTTAAAAGTTTGAATCCTTATTTCTAAAAGTTGGGGAGAAATATATTAAAGGGACTTAAGTGCTCATAATTTTCATCGAAGGAAAATTGTTTTCTGCCGTGTGGAACCTGAGTAAAAATGAAATGAATGGATAACCTTTTTCTGAAAAGCAAGGAGAGTATATCTGTTTGAATCGTAATATAAATATGGGAATCATTGTGTTAAAGTACATTGTGTAAGGATCGTAGCAGGTGGTGTTCTGTAGTTCTGCCTACCCCCATGGGAAAATGAAGTGAGTATATGTACGTTAATTTAACATTGTGTTTATCAAAACTCCTTTTTAGTTATTCAAAAGGAGCTCATAAGTGAGTACTTGAGAAACATTTTGGGGAAACGCATTGCCGGAACATTTTTTTTTCTATTAGACTCGCGACAATCTAAGAAGTCCGTTTTGAAAGCTATAACAATCCTTTGTGTAGCGATGAAAAAAAAAATACTTTCTTGTTTACTGATTCGAGACATATTGATTAAACATACTTATAGAGTTTGTAATCGACGACTTATCTACGTTGCTTAAAACTGATTCTCAAGGCATAAAGTCTTATTACAAATACGAGAACAAAACGTCAAAACGGACTTCTTAGATTGTCGCGAGTATAATTCAGTTTGCTATCAATCATCGGACCATACGCGAATTCCTTCAGCAGCAGGCGTAGCATGGCGCTTTCTATCTCTACGAAGAATAGACATAGCTTTTTCTATACAAAGTGACAGTTCGTTTCTTCATTTTTGACATCCACCGTAGAAATCTGTCTACAATCTGTCATTTTGTCTTTCATTTCTAACGATCTTTGTCTACGTCTTTATAGATGTAGACTATTTCGGAAGAAAGTTTTCTATCCTTACTGTCAAAATCACAGTGACAACCGATAAATCCTATGACAAAACAAAGAATTCTGAGTCGAATTATGCAAAAGAGTGAATTTCGTAAAAAGTGCAGTTGACCCTTTCTACTTTGCTGCCGTCTCGTACTGTCTACTGTTTACAGGAACCGTCATTTTTGTCTACTCTTCCGTCGATAAAACGGCGCTCATGCTACGCCTGCTGGACCTTAAAACAAGTTAATTTTCAAACAAAAAACAACTTCTTTTCGCACGTAGCGGGCGCATGCCACCTTTTAGAACTGTCATGTTAATTTAAATTGTTGGCAATGACTTAGTACAAAAAAAGTGCAGGTATAAGTTAACCTTAGGCTCTTTGTCAACAGCACAGTTTCTTTACGGTACGGTATAAACCGCGCCGTAGAAAAAAAGTGTCTTTCAACAAGCTTCCATAATGATCCATACAACACTGACGAACGTGCCAACACACGGCATATAAACCGCGCCGTAGAAAAACGTGTTCGTGTCTGTCACTTCTTTAGTGATCCATACCACACTAACAACCGCGCCTACACACGGCGAATAAACCGTAGTTTTACACGGCAAGCTTAACGTGTGTGAACAAAGGGCCTTACAGTGCTTATCATATTTATATACACAAACATTTGCCTAAGACCAGTATCCAATATCCATGTCTCTACGGTAAAAATATTAATTAAATAGCTACATAATTAATTCAGGTAACGTCGCCGGGTAGAAAGCTCGCCAGCACTAAGTACTAGAAAAAATACAGTGAGAGTACGGCCTTAAGTTAAGCGAAGCAAATTTTGCTACCGGGAAAATATAATTGCGTTACAGGAATTAAGTGAATTAAGAATGATACTTGATGTTGGAGGGGCAATACTGGATAAGATTACTAGGGATTTATATTGGAAAATGAATTTGAAGAAAATGTATCTATCAGATGTCGCTTGAAATGAAACAGATAGAGTAAAAGGTTCTAATGAAAAAAAAAAAAAAACAGACATATTGAGAACCTCCTCCTTTTTGAAGAAGTCGGTTAAAAATAGAGTTCTTATCTTTCTCGGCGTATTTCTCATAAATGAAAAGTGTTGCTGGCCGTGGTATCTATCCTTATCCTTACATATTATAAAACAAAGTCCTCCGCCGCGTCTGTCTGTCGTCCTGTTCGCGATAAACTCGAAAACTACTGCACCAATTTTCATGCTTTTTTCACCAATGGATAGAGTGGTTCTCGAGGAAGGTTTTAGTATATAATAACCGACATCCACGCGGGTGAAGCCGCGGGCATCAGCTAGTACATATTATAAAGTCGCTTTTCGTGTTTATCTGGATGTCCGCGTTATTCTTCTAAATCACGCAATAGATTAATGATAAGGTTTTCACCATCATTTAGAGAATTTATTCCGGAAGGTTTACGTGTATAATACTTTAGTCACATTAAACTAAGAAATCTAGATGTTTTGTCAAATCATCAAAACCGTGCGAAGTAGGAGCGAGTCGCTAATTGTGTTATAATTTGAAATTCAAGGCGGAGGACAGGGTTTTGTTGCTTATGTTCAACATTGGACTGAGATAGGCTGAGTTCATTGAGATGGGCTAGATAAACCCACAGTAAGAAAGAAAGAAAATAAATTTATTTGACCCAGGTAAGGCACACAATAGTACCGACTAGTAAAACCCGTGCGCATTAACATGGTACCTGGCTCGGAACTCAATACTCCCCCTGCTACCGTCCTACCTACCCCGTCGCCGTGCGGGGAAACGAGTGGAGCTCCAAACGTCATTGAGCCAGGTGTCATATTAATGCGCACGGGTTGTACTAGAAGAATCTCGCAATAACGCTCACCGAAATTGTTGCAAGCAATAAAAATCATATATCAACCCAATCGTCATGATTCATTGAAGCTTATAATTACATTAAAGTCATAAAAGTTGAACGTCAACAGAACGAAGTCAGTTGGAAAATAGTAGCGAAGTTATGGTTTCTTTTATTATTATTATTTTTGGGTTCCACCTGTTTGGTTTGGGGTATGCTGCTGAGCCTGTTATTAGCTGCAGGGTAAGTAAAAATAATTATTTTCATCAGCGGTAAAGTAAGAGGGCAAGGGCAGATCCATAATTTATTTCTGAGAGGGGCACAAATGGCCAGACGGATAAGAAGACGTGTCTCCCATATCTTGTATTGCTGTTTTTAACCCCCGACGGAAAAAGAGGGGTGTTATAAGTTTAACGTGTGTATCTGTGTGTTTGTCTGCGCCATCGTAGCTGCCAAACGGCTGAACCGATTTTGAATTTTTTGGTTTTGTTTGAAAGGTGACATGATCGAGAGTGTTCTTAGCTATAAAAAAAATTCGATTATTAGATGCTTTGTTTTTCTCGGGGGTTTTTTAAAATTTTTAATTTAATTTAACTTGTTGTTTTAAAAGAAAGGGATGATTGTTTATTATTTCAATGAATTTATAGTAGCCTACTTTCGCAGCGTTCATCATTGAAGCAATGTCTTGATAGCTATGCAATCAGGCTCGTGCATTCAGATGATTCGATTTTAATTTAATTTCAACGTTTGGTCGGCACGTGCTCGCATAGTGAGTTTCAACACTATTGTTGGAGCTTCTTTCTTCAAAATAACACTCTTTATAGAGCGAGACAACGTTGAGTCTTCCCTGTTTCAGATTATAATCTTCTCAGAACAATTTTTTGAAGAAGATCAATATCATTTCAACTGATTACAGAAATGTTAATGTTATGGCACTTTTTACTGGTCAATACTAGTAAATACTGCTGTTGTGCTACTGTGACCATGGTCTAACAGCGTCCACATTCACTCGTGGGTACTCCAATGTACTCCAATGAGCTACAGTGTGACTGTGCATCCGCATCACAGACGATGCCTCATCTCTTGTCGTACTTTCTGAGTAATAACAACTGTACTATGGAACACCTTTGTGAGACCAACGCTAACGCCATCGAAGTAGCTGAATTCCGGTCGAAGCACATTTTTAAAATATAGATATAAAGTAAAATGAACTCTCCCCTTATATTACAGTATCGTAGTAACCACCTCCGTCAAGATGGAGGGCTCTGCTTCGAGATCCCTCCCTGGCAGCACCAGCCAGTGGTTTTAGAGGAACACCTCATCGATCTGAGGGCCAGGTGGAACGCCAGCGACTCGCGAAGACAGCTGAGGTCACCACAACTGGCTTTGGCAAACAGGTATTCAACACAAACATTTTCCTGAAAGCCAGCTTACATAATTGAAAGTTATTAACTTTCGTTAGTCAGTCAGAACAGTAATACTGCACTATGCATTTCTAGATTTACTGATAAGAGATTTGATGATGCTCGTGAAATGGTGTGTTTACTCTTGATTTTTGAACAACTTTCCTATCACACCTTATTTTTTTTTCTGAGATAGGTATATAAACTTTTTAATGGTCGGAAAAAACAATCTCTTTAGCCTCCTGACGTTCTTTTTATAAACTTTGTATTCACTTGATTCTTTCGTTTATGTTATCAGTAACAAATAAGTAATCCTATTTTTACTTTTACACCTTTTGGAGTACTTTTTTTTGCTTTTGTACTTTCTATGTAAAAAACGTGTTTTTCTGTTGTTTCAGTGAAATATCTCGATACATGGACACAGTTTTAGCACCATTTCTGGATACTTATCACAGGAACATTCAGAACTCATACCAACAGTTGACTGGTAAGATCTTGAGGAGGATCAAGGATGAGATCAACGCTGCTGTTCAGAAAAAACAGCAGATTTACACCGAGTTGACGCAGTTGGCTGACGAATTGAAAGTACCGGGTAACTTCTTACTGTTTCTTCTTTGCATTAGCTCTGAGTCTCTAAGGCGATTAACACACGGCACCGCGCACCGCCGCGGTTGGCGGTGAAGCGGATCTCATGTCGTATTGGCCTCTAATAAATCCGTTGATGGCTAAGGTGATTAAAACACGGCACCGCTCACCGCCGCGGTAGGCGGTCTCATGTCGCATTGGCCTCTATTAAATCCGCTGATGCCTAACTCACGTACACCGCCCGACCGCAGCGGTGCGCGAGGCCTGACCGCGCGGTCGAGTGGTGCTCTCACCGCCACCGGCCCACCGCGCGGTCGAGCGGTGCTCTCACCGCCACTACCCCTCCGCGCTGCCGTCCGTACGGAGGGGCGGATCGTCGTGGGAGCAGGACGTGAAGCAATTTAAAATTGGTGATCTTTGATCAAACTGGTCAAAACCGCGTTAAATCCACCTGCACGGACAGGCGCGTACACCGCCTTACCGTGGGGGGCAGTGCTACGAAAACCGCTTTACCGCCACCGCCCTCTGCGGCGGTGTGCGGTGCCGTGTGTTAATCGTCTTACAATAGCTCATGGAGTTGTGAAACCATGAGCTGGTCAGCAAAGTTAGAAGTCGAGCTAACTTGATAGTTAGCTCGACTTCTAACTTAGCAGTGCAAACGAAGAATGGGTTAATGTTGCACCATATCAATGGTGCAACATTAACCCATTCTTCGTTTGCACTTGTCGATTTTTTTTTATGCATAATCAGGTTTTACCCACCCTAGCTTCTTGGTCCACAGTTTGCTAAAAACTTACATACAATATTCATACAAAGCGACGTTGAAACTTCGTGACACGCTTAGTTGAGTCAAGATCTTTTGATACATATTTTATACTATAAGAGGCATCTTGTATGCCTCTTATAGTATGTGTTCACACAACTAAACGAATACACAACATTTTCAATGCTTATATACCTATAGAATTATTTATTTATTAATGGTCTAAAAATGTTATCTCTTTAAAGTGAATGATGATTGTGATTTAACTTAATTATAAAATATTTTTAACCGACGTCTTCAAAAAGGAGGAGGTTCTCAATTCGTCTGTATGTTTTTTTTTTTTTTTTTGTATGTATGTTACGCGATTACTCCGCCAATTATGAATCGATTTTGATGATTTTTTTTTGTTTGGTAGGTCATGCTTCAGAGGTGGTCCCATATAAATTTTATTAGTTTTGCTTGCGTAGTTTTAGAGTTAGCTTCAATAATTACGTATTCTTCCCACTTTGCGTATGTAGATGATATAATTATTTCACTCCTTCACTGTTATTGACATAGCAGGTATTGGTATTCGAATTTGTGTGGGGTAGGTACCACAAATAAAAAGTGGAAAATAAAAACTTTTCACAAATAAAAAACAACCGACTTCAAAAAAATTACACTATAAAAGTGAAAAATAACTTTAATTTCGGAAGTCGGTGGCAAAAAACGAAAATTGAAAACAAAGTCACCGACTTCCGAAATTAAAGTTATTTTTCACTTTTTTAGTGTCATTTTTTTGAAGTTTGTTGTTTTTTTAATGACATTTTATGATTATGGCCTGTAATTATGATCGAATTTATTTTAAGGCATGCAATATTGAAAATGTAAAACAAGTACTTATTGACTTAAAGAAAGAAAGAAAATAACTTTATTTGCGCAAAAAGAAGAAAATAAACACAAAGAAAAAATAAGAAAAGGTTGGGGGAAACATGAAACTTAAAATCCTTAATAATAATAATATGTACTGAGGAGGCTCTCGTTAGGCGGCTGGATCAAGGGCTTGATCCAGAAAGCGGTACTCCTGGACACGGCGCGTATTGTTAGGAGATTCCTCTCTCAGGAGCCCTGACCACCGCCACCGGTAGCTTGGACCCTGTTCCCGTTACCGGTGGGCTCCTATTTTTTATATTTTTAAATGTTTTTTTTTAATGATTTTATAAAAATATTTAAAAACGTAATTAGATAAGGAAGAAAATAAATAAATGATAAATAATGATATGTACTTACAAGTATAGGTATAAACAAAAAAAAAAAATATGATAATTAAATTAATCATAAATAAACTAAGCTAAAAATACAAGCTTGGCTGTTTACAAGGCCATATAACAGTGATAGAAATACGTAAAGATGAATGAAAAAAAAATGCAAAAAAACACAATGTAGTTAAATAGCTCTGCCTAAACCTCGCAGCAATATAGATTTTTTATAGTTTATACTTATTAAACACGTACAATATAACTCCGAGTCTGTCTGCCTACAATAACTTCAAAGTCTACGATCGCAATTTCGACATGCAACTACTCGATTCCCAATGACGCCGAATTTATTTCAGTGTTATGAGCCGAGTCTGACGTTCAATTTATGATGGACTCCGATGCAAATTTAATTGCTCACGCCTGCATGATACGTTCACGGGCTATTTTTGGATTTAAAACTTCCATTATTCTCTATACGATATTCATAGAACGTTTTTCTGTTTGTCGTAAAATGGCTATTGAGATAAATGATTCTTTTTTTTAACCGGACACTGGACGCTCAGCGTTCTGCGTGGCAACACGTCGTGTTCAGGTTCGCGACTGGTCAATCGTCATCCTGAGGATGCTTCGTTGAGAGGTGAAATACGTGTCGATTTCTTACAGGGTTTTTTATGACTCTTGAGGAATAGTTAAGCGGAATAGGTTACTAAATATATCTATGTCTATTGTATTTTATCTGATTTTTTTTGTTTAAATATCACTCTCGTACTCTCTTCTCGATATGAGGAATAATGAAATTGATTATTCATTAGCACCATTTTTTTAGACATGTGTGACGAAGAAAGGCGAGCAGCCCGGACTTTAGCCAGCAGACATGTGTCTACTATCTACGCCTGCACTGAAGAGGCTCGCGGTTCTATCGCTAAGATGGGGAAGTATGCTGAGGAGATGATAGGCATCACCAGGAACCATATGCAGGCGACCCTCTTGGAGGCCACCAGGGCTTTCGAAGCGACTGGGAGTGCGGCTCAGAGGAGCTCTGTGCTGCCAAAGTAAGTAAAGAGGTTTTGTTTTTCTGGAGATAATTATACAGTATGCAAGGGTAAACACCGTTGTCACTCAAACCATGGGTAGTTGACTTCAATATAAAAATAAATGACCCAGCAACAACAAAAAAAAAACCTTATTTTCATTAAAAGATTTTAAAAAGTAAATATCCGTCACTGTCCCGATATTCATGGATACGCGCTCGAGAGAGCTGCGAAACAGCTGACGGCCGGTCATGTAACGTCCCGCGCTCCCCGCCCGCCCCCGCCAACCGCCGCCCGCCGTGTTGAGACGCAAGTTCGTTGATTGCGTATAGGGTGAAATATTCTTGTGGAAAAATGATTTTCTTTAAAAAAAAGTTTTTTTTTCCATTGACTTTACGTTCTTTATATGAAACCAAACCACTGGTTTTAAGGATAACGGTGTTTACACTAACACCCTGTAGTTATTTGCTTCAGGCGTGACTTTGCGGAAATCCATTATAAAATAACTCAACTAAACTTACTTACTTTAACTTAAGTTAAGCGGAATAGGTTACTAAATATATCAACGTCAATATATCTACGTCTATTGTATTTTATTTTAATCTTGCCATTTATTTGCAAAAAAAAGGCTAGGCAGATGAGGCTTGCGATTTATTTGCCATTTTGTGACATTTGAATACTGATTTACTTCTGGTTACCTCTGGTTTTAAGTCAAATCGAATTTGTTTTGAATTTTACTCCAATTGACCACTCATTCGAATAAAATTATTTATAATAATCTATATTTATAAAAAAATAATCTCTATTTCCCTTGGTCACGCCAACACGCGTGAACGGCTGAACGGATTTGGATGAAATTTGGCACATAGGTAGACCATGAACTAGAGAAGGACATAGTATAGGACCTTTTATCCCAATATTCCCACGGGATCGAGACTTATACGAGTGAAACCGCGGGGCGCAGCTAGTTATGAATAAAACTCGTAGACATGTTGGCAATATGCTATTATTTGGCAAGCTTTATTAATGCTATTATTTTCTGTGGTTTTGTGCTAAAAGCCATTTCAGAAGTGCAGCTGGTGACAAAAATAATGGAACCCTTATGGCAATTCATTTGATTAAAAAATCCGGAGTCACACGTGTTAGGATATAAATCGAACAGATTACGTGTGACTCCGGATTTTTAATTTGTCTGTCTGTGGTGTCTTGTTTAAACCTTTTAAGTCGTAGTTGGGTTTTAGTTTTTGTTACTTGATTTTTTTAAAATTCTTTTGGTGTTATAATATATATATTTTTGAAATGAGCTCATTAAGCCCTTTCATTTGATACCCAACATGGTACGATTAAACCATTTTTTTTTTTAAGTTCCTCACTTTATGTCCTTTAGAGGGCGCCATTTTTAATTTAATGTGACTTCACATAGCCTATAACCAGCGGACAATCACGACGCTACTAACGATACCTCATTTGTCAAATTGTGATAAGTGGTTTGGAAGATAGGAGGGAACAGATGAACATACATACATACATACATACCGGTCAAAATCATAACCCTCCTTTTTTCTTCGCCGTAGTCGGGTAAAAATAGAAATAGTGTCTCCTTTTTTCTTCGCCGTAGTCGGGTAAAAATAGAAATAGTGTCACCAATTTATTTTCTGCATTTTTTTTTCATGTCAAAGACTATTTCAGTTGAAAATCTTTTAAATTTTTATTGCCCAGGGCTGACGTATCATCATGCCTTGAAGAGTTATCCAAAGCTGCAGTGGTCCTTGGTTACGAGCTGGACCTCAGTTTGACGAATGCCAGAAGACATAACGAGCAGTCTTGTGAAAGACTTACTTCTTGCACGTCCAGGGGCCGAAGGCATACGGAAGACTCTGTTGTTGCTTTGAGAGATCAGCTGTACCAATGTGTGTATGCCTGAAGAATACTGTTTTTGTAATAGTATACTGCTTATGTAATTTTCAGTCAGTCAATACTCAATCAAAAAGCCATAGATAAGGCCAATTATAAAAACTTTTTACAAAAAAATTCACAACACTCCGTGACTGATATTTACATAATAGATACCGGTATACGAATTTGTGTGAGGTAGGTACCACAACTAAAAAGTGAAAAATAAAAACTTTTTACAAAAAAAAACAACCGACTTCACAAAACAAACACAAAAAAAGTGAAAAATAACTTTAATTTCGGAAGTCGGTGTCTGCTTTTCAATTCTCGTTTTTTTCACTTTTTAGTTGTGGTACCTACCTCACACAAATTCGTATACCGGTACCTGTTATGTAAATATCAGTCACGGATTGAAATAATTATATCATCTACATAGCAAAGTGGCAAAATACGTAATTATTGAAGTTAACTCAAAAACTACGCAAGCAAAATTAATAAAATTTATATGGGACCACCTCTGAAGCATGACCTACCAAACAAAAAAAAAATCAACAAAATCGATTCATAATTGGCGGAGTAATCGCGTAACATACATACAAAAAAAAAAAAAAACATACAGACGAATTGAGAACCTCCTCCTTTTTGAAGAAGTCGGTTAAAAACGTTCACATTTAAGTCGCAATCTATCAAACTTGTAGAAAAGTTGGTAAATTGATTGTATTTTTGACAGATTGTCAATTCACCAGTTAATTCATCAATTTACCATTTTTTTAGTCAATGAGATTAGAATGCGAACGTTTTTAAAAATGACGGGAATTGGCCCTCTATGGCTTTTTGATTAAGTATTGACTGACTGAAAATTACTGTAGTATTGTAAATAGATCTAATTATAATAAGTACTGGTGTTTTTTTTATATGAGAAATTATGAGTGATTAGACATGCTTATAAACCCGCCACATACGACGCCAGGTAAAGTTGGTACGTCCGGAACATTCTTTAGGGGCATAAGGTACAGGGTGTAAAGTTCACTCAGCCTCCATAGAAAATGGAATATCCTCCGACCAGACGGGTGTTGCGTCTGGCGGGCTACTGCCCAACGTTTGAAGTCGGAATCTTGTGTATAATTATGTCCATCGAGCGGGAAACTCTGCGCGATGCAGGATTTATGTGACGTGAGATCTGTGATGCGTAGTTCGCATGTGGCGATGTAGATGCCGCCACAATTCTTTAAGTACATCTGCCATCCTGGTATTTATTTATTCATCAAGTAATAATAAAACAATAAAAAAAGAGAAAATAATTATGAATACTTTGAATAATAAGGTTACACATATTGGTTTTTGGTATTGATGTATGTCATGTCGATGGAGAAACAAATTCACCTCTGTTTTAATTGAAGGAATAATTAAAAAAGGTTTTAGGTACTTCCAATAGAAATACCTGGTTCAAAACATATTTATTCAGGATGAAACTAATAAGTTAGCTAAACGGGTATAAATTAAACATTTTATTTAAGTACTGTATGTATTTTGGGTCAGAACCTGGGACATTCTATCAACAGTAAAGTTTTGCGGTCCGCTGATGAAATACATTGTTTTATTAAAGCTACGAATTGTAGTAGAAGGTATATCTTGGTGATTGATTAATTCGTTTTAGCCTAACTATATAATATTATAATTGCGAAAGTGAGTTTGTTTGTTTAATACGCTTTCACGCTAAAACAGCAAAACGGATTTAGATGAAATTTGGCACAGGGGTAGATTATAAACTGGGTTAGGACATAGAATACTTTTTATCCCGATATTCCCACGGGATCGAGGATCGAGATACATGCGGGTGAAACCGCGGGGCGCAGCTAGTTTTACCATAATGCTAGAGCTACTTGTTGAGATTTATCTACTAAACATGGCTCGTTGGTTAGACTCCCTAATGTTTTGACAGTGGCCAAATAGCATGTTATTTTCAATATTTTTTTTGTATTTTTGTCTCAATATGACCCACTAACTAAAGTGACAGATTGTACAACATGGGCCCCTCCAAAAATTTGCATGTAAGTGGCCAACGGTTTTCACGATTATATTTACCGATATTTCGAGAGTATTTTTCTCATTAACAATCGCTGTAATAACATTAGTTTTCGTGTTAATTTGAGTATTCAACCGTAAGATTTTCCGCAATGGAAGTCCACATTTTGCCTTAACATTAACCCACAAACCCTAGAAAAGTGTTAACCCTAACTGAATATACACACTCCGTTAACCCTTCCGTCTAAACGCTTCCTTGAAAATATTCCGGCCCGCTTCAACTTCATTATAATTTTAACCCTTCGTAGCTCAACGGTAGACCCTTGTCCCTTCAATGTCCTTCCTAATCATGCCCTTTCTGCAACCCTTTAATTTAGCCACAGTTATACGACAAAGCTAAATCAAATTATTCAAATATTTAGACAACACGGCCGGCCACTAATGAATTTAGATTAGTTCGTTCTAATCAAACGAGTGATGGTATTTGAATGAGTTGGTGGGATTGGAGTCAATTTGAGCCAATGTACGGTGTTTTGTGGTGTGTTACCAATAGACAATAGGTGTGTTACTGTCTGTTGAGAGAACTGAAATATACTGATGCCTCATCAATATATTTCAATTCTCTCGACAGCCAGTCATGTGACACATTACATAGTCATTCTCGATCGCGATCAGTGATTAAAATCATAAAGCGCGATCTTGATTTTCTTTTAGATAGTGTTCTTTGATTATATAAACAAAATCAGCCAATGAAATGGGCCATAAGAGGGCTGCATGAACGCAAACGTTTTTAACCGACAGTGCGAAGTTGCTAGCACCGAATGGTTTGACCTATCCTTTGAGGCAAATGTTAAGTTATTTAGCTAAATAACTATCAATCAGTCTTTATTATTCCCGCTGTTGAGACACAGACCTCCTCTCTGTGAGGGAGTGGGCCGTAATCCACCACGCGGGCCCAGTGTGGATGTCTTCGAATTTTTTGGTTCTAGGATAAGCCCTTTTTGCTTTAGCAAAAAGCTGTTTCCTTCACCATTTTGAGAGCAGTGGTGATGAAATAATGTACAAGTAAAGCGCCTGACTGGGTTCGAACCTACGACCTACAACTCGTAAGTCACGGCTGGTACCACTGGGCCACCACTGCTCCTTTATTATTGAGAATTACCTACACTGTATTACACCAAAATAACCATTCAAATCAGTTTATTTAGTTCGGATAATATATATTCAAATCTGAAAACTCATTGGTTCATAATTAGGATGATTATAACGAATTGATTACCTATTTCGTGTTATGAATAGGCAAATTGTGCGAAACGAGAATTATTACTTTTGATACATATATGATTTCCGTCACTAAATCAAAATATTTTTTATTGACGGCTGTTTGACCCTTCCCGTGACCCAAAGGTTGGCTTTTACCTTGTTCAGAGGCTAAGCATTGCCATACAACGTGGCAATGCCGCCAGTTTCTTGGGTACCGACAGCGATGCGGAGTAATTTTTCGACGCCATATTTTAGTTATTATTTGTTTATTTGTATACTTAGTTTTAATTAATATTAGTTACAATTAAATAATAAATTATTTTGGGGTTGTAATATATATTTCAAATATGTTATCTATACATATTATAAATTAAAGTCGCTTTTCATTTTTAATTTAATTTAATGTTTATTGACATGAAGAAAATATCTCCATTAGATCCATTTCAGATCTTCTTTACCATATAAGCAGCAAAATTTTCATTACGATCATGTAGCTAAGTAATAAACGCCGCACGGGTCGATTGATCAGGTTGAGCTACGCTTGCCGCGGTTGCTCCGTGGATGGGTGACCATCTTTGCATACCAAGACCCCTCGGACAGCACGTTAATTAAGCCGTTGGTCCCGCTGTCGTTTGTAGATCTTTGACAGTTGTTACGGGTCGACAACCAGTCTTACGAAGGGGTATCGAGTTACCCAGTTACTGGATAGTGGAGGTCAGATGGGCAGTCGCTCCATGTAAAATACTGGTATTCAGCTGCATCCGGTTAGACTGGGAGCCGACCCCAACATAGTTGGGAAAAGGCTAGGCAGATGATGATTTTCTTTACGATCAACGGGAGTTATAATAATGATTAATGAAAGACTGATAATAATGATGATAACCATCATGAAATGATAGCGCTGACTTTTGACAGTTTTACTATCACTAGATGACGCTTAGTATGTATATTATATACGAAAATAACAAGAAATTCTTCCCCAACAATACATCAAGCTAAGTACCAAAAACGCAACCATGGGGGACAATAAGAATTAATAATGCACTCACAATTCAAAAACTTGGGACACCCCGCGTTAAGTGCGAACTGCTATGCATTATACATTAACCCTAGTGGCGTGGGGTGACCGCGATCATAGCCTACTCATACATTTATCACGTTTTATAACTTGCTTGAAGTATAGAATGGGTATAAGTTCCTTCTCGGTGTTGTTTTGATGATAAAATCGATTTTCAAATTTTGGATTGACAGACTGATTTTAATCAGAAGCTCGTGGCTAAATAATAACAGCTGTACGGGTCGATCCATCTGGCGAAATGTGGTTTTACTATAGGTACACCTCTGCCCAACCATTCAGGGAAACAAGGATGCTACTTCAGACAGAGGCGGTAGCGATGGCTGTGGCGGGTAGTTTGGCAATCATTGTAATACCTGTGAGGTGTCACCACCGTCACCGCCTAGCGGCGCCGCGTTATTGGTTTAGTGGTCTCAAAAGCGAGTGAAAGGTCGTCAGAAGCCCGAAAGTCTGACAACCAGTCTTACTAGGGGTATCGTATTACCCAGTTACTGGGTTGTGGAGGTCAGATAGGCAGTCGGTAAGACTGGAAGCCGACCCCGACATAGTTAGGAAAAGGCTAGGCAGATGATGATGTACACCCCTTACACGTGTGACCGCTTGACATTATGGTTTTGTTATTTTATATTTTGGCTTTTATCTTCCTTCTCCGAAAAGGATTTTTATCAGTTCTCAAGATCGAGGTTTAATGCCTCTGTATTTTCTCCTGACCACCCTTCTTGGAAAAGCTCAAATCTATACACAGATTATAGCATAGAGCTTCCTATATTTTCCGGATCCAGTTTGCAAAAAGGCAATCGGACTAGATCCAATATAATTTATCCCATTAAGTCTTATCAGTAGGTGGAAATTATTTTAAAAGAAACATTGCTTTTAACACAAGTTTTTTTGCTGCATTACTTGTTATGTTTTGCTTGTGATTTACAGACAAGCTTTGGCTAGTGTCATTTTTGTAATGGTCGGAGAACGAGGTGGTTAAAACACCATTCCATACAATAAAGAAGTCTCTTTGAGAAAGGCCATTGACATGAGAAACAATGTCGCCATGTTGGATTTATATAGTCCTCTAGACCGTATTTCTGCCATGGCGGCCAATCTCAACGGTTCTTCGGCGCAGGAGTTATTATAGTGCACAAAGGTGTGCGCAAACACAGTTGCATTCTCTCTTCCCTACTTACTCTCATAGTCCGCTGGGACGGCAACCCGACACGACCGGAGAGAGATCAGGCGCAGGACCAACAGCTTAACGTGCTTTCCGAGGCAAGGAGGTATCACACCGCCAACTGCCAAACTCCGGGCTGTTACTAAAAAATTCCTAATGGAAAAACACAATAACACTTTTCCCGACCTGGGAATCGAACTCAGGAACCCACGCACGGTCAGCAGTCGCAGTATGCAACCACGAGACCAACGGGGCAGTTATGTTGGATTTACCGTGGATTGGAAAGGAATTATGTTTTTTTTTTGGATAAAGAAGGCACAGGACAGAGACGAAAGGGTCAAACAAGACAAACAGTGGGTTTGTAAAATCTGTGCATGATGACGATGATAGGATGCGATCCTGATATCTAGAACTACATATTCTGTTGACACAATAGCTACAAAGTATTATTAAGGGGGATGCGCTAGGGTGGCCCGCGAAATTCAAATTTTCTTACGTTTTTTGCAATTTGCAGGTCAGTATCAGGTTGTATGTTGATCTAAATATTATTAGCGCTCGTAACAAATATGGATTTACAGAATTATAAACATTAAAATCAGTAATACAACTCTCTAAGCTCATGAAAGTGCCAAATGTCATGATTTCATGAAATAGTCATTCAATACACTTTAGAAAAAACTTAAGAAAATTTGAATTTCGCGGGCTACCCTAGCGCATCAACCTTAACAATGTAAATTCTACTCAAATCCAAAACTAAATAAAACAAACATACATTCAAAAAGACACACATCCTTAACTGTGCCATCTAAAACTTTCATCATAAAGGTGGCTCGGAATAAAATATTCGTGAGGAGTTGAAATAGTTCCTTAGCACGACTCATAACTCACGTGAGGGGAAGAAGCTCCCGAGAATCACGAGAGTTACGCATTTATGGTGAGATTATGGTGCTTTTGGTATCTTTTTAACCGACTTCAAAAAAGAGAGGTCCTCACCTCAAACCTATTTTGTATGTGTATTTTACACTTCATTTTACACATCTTCACCAGTAGTGAACCAAGTTTGATAATATTGTTTTGTCCAACGGAGTTTTTTTGGATACAAAATAGAGCTGGATGCATGAGACTAAGATATTATACTCTAGAATAAATATTGGTTCCATTTTCAATTAAGTAACTTATGGCAGAGTATCATTCATAAGGATTTTGCAATATTTCTTTAGCATGGAGCTTAACTGCACGACTACTGATAAATGCGTGCACTGATTGGACAGGTTCACTCAATTATGTGTGATATTTTCCTCAAAATATCACTTCAGACACTAATCTACATGGTACTAACATGATCTGAATAAGTATATGTCTGGACTTTGTCCTGGGTTCGATTCACGGGTCGGGCAAAGTGTTATTGGGTTTTCCATTAGAAACAGACAGACAGACAGAGTTACTTTCGAATTTATAATATTAATATGGATTAGTTAGGATTAGCGGAGCTGCTAGTCTGTTCGCCATTATAACATACAAAAATATAACAACCGACTTAAAAAAGTTAAAATGGTTTAACTCACAAAGAGACATCGTTTATTCATAACAAAGCATTATTGTTTTAGAAGCCAGAACACACCAGCACATAAAATATCCCTTAAACCTTCTAAAAATAACAAAAAACCTAATGAAAATAACCATATCAGTATATTTTCGCCTCTTTTAACACAACATGGACGATTAATTCCAGCGAATGGGGTGAAGTTGCTAGTTGTGGTTAGAAGCGCAGTGCACGTTGCAGTGATAAACAGTTCGCGAGTCGTGTTATACAGTTGGCCGGAAAAAGTATTTTGTTACGTACATTTATTGGTGCGTTTACCCTGGCTGAATAGGAATTATGGTGGTTAGTTTTGTTGCTTTATTTTTTCATTTTTTTTTGGCTCTTTTGGTTATTAACCTTATAGGGACCTAAACGTATAGATTTTTATATCACATGAAAAACTTTTGTTTTTCTTATACAGGCTGTTAGGGTAAACACCGTTATCCTAGCAACCAATGATTTAGTTTCATTTATAGAACGTAAAATCAATGGAAAATTACAACATGTTTTTTCTTTTTTTTTTAACTTTTTTTACCACAAGAGACGCAAGTTCGTTGCCCAATGCGCTAGGGCAACGAACTTGCGTCTCAACACGGGCGGGGGGTGCGGGATGAGACTTGACCGGCCGCGAGCGCGACCCCTCCCTCAGTTAGTCAGCTGTTTCGCTAGCGAGCACGGTGTCGGATAGAAACTTTTCAAAATCTTTTAATGAAAATAACCTTTTTTTTTTGTTGTTTTCGGTCATTTATTTTTATATTTAAGTCAACTACCCATGGTTTGAACGACAAGAGTGTTTACCCTTACACCTTGTATAGTCACCCGTCAGTCTATTCTGTAAAAATGTCCACGTGAAAACTAAGGTTAAGTGAGCGTGGAGTGAGCTGTCATTGTCATCGATACCTACTGATACTAAGGCAGTGACAGTTCACGTCAAGCTCACTTCACCTTAGTTTTCACGTTTTCACGGTGAGATGGTTACAGAATAGCAATGCAGCATTGCTGCTGTGGAGAAGAAGTAACTCTAAGAGATTGTTTTATAGAACCTTTTTAGTTATTTTTAGTGTGGTTAGTGACTAACCTGGTTTCAGAGTTTTAAACCAGTCCATGGGCCTCTGACTTGGCTTCGAGAAATATATCTCGGGCATCCTCACGATGTTTTCCTTCACCGTTTTTAAAGAAAGAAAAGAAAGAAAGAAAATATGTTTATTTGCGGCAAACATGACGCCAAGAAAGGACAAATATACGAAAGCAAGTGATAATTACACAATACGCACGTGAATTCAAAAAATCAGGGTGCGTTCCTTGGGTTCAAACTCCGAGACCTATGACTTGGCAGTCTGACGGTCGCACCCGGCTATCACTCTTGTTTATAGAAAAACACCCCAACAATAAAAAAATAAAATAAAAATTCAAGTTAAAAAGTAAAATTATGATTTACATTAATTATAAACGAGGTAACTTTAATACTAGCTGTATTATAGACCACAACACAATTATCATATTCTGCAATTATTAGCTTGGTATTACAGAGATCCCCGCGATCCCTAACATCAAAGCCAAGTCTTCATCCCCTGTCCCAATCTACTCGTCAACTCACAAACGTCCACACATTGGTTAAATTTATCTGTGCATACAATACAGGGGACAGTGATAAGGTGCAACACATCATGGCGGATTTGCGAGCGTCGACGTCGTTTGTCACGTGTCTGTCCGGCGTAGGTACCTAGTTAGAAAGTGCCTTTATTTTCATGTTGATCTAGTTTTTTGACTCTCATGTTGATCTAGTTTTTTGAGGAGCTCGTGGCTAAGTAATAACAGCCGCTCGGGTCGATCCATCAGGTTAAGCTACGCTTGCCGGGGTTGGTCCGTGGATGGGTGACCATTTTCACATATCGAGACTCCTCCGTGCCTCGGAAAGCACGTTAAGCCGTTGGTCCCGGCTGTAATTTGTGGATCTTTGACAGTCGTTACGAGTCGTCAGAAGCACGAAAGTCTGACAACCAGCCTAACCAAGAGGTATCGTATTACCCAGTTACTGGGTTGTTGAGGTCAGATAGGCAGTCGCTCTATGTAAAATACTGGTATTCAGCTGCATCCGGTTAGACTGGAAGCCGACCCCAACATAGTTGGGAAAAGGCTAGGCAGATTGATTTTTTTTATTGATCTAGTTTTTTGACTAGGAATTTAGGATGCGATGAGTTGTCTGTGGAAACGCCAGAAGGGGGTGCCCTAGAAGGACATAATAGTGACTTTATTGTTGACGATGTTCTTCAGCAAGGTCAGTGAGGAGCTCGTGGCTAAGAAATAGAAGGTTAAGCTACGTTTGCCCAGGTTGGTCCATGGATGGGTGACCATCTTTACATACCGAGACTCCTCCGTGCCTCGGAAAGCACGTTAAGCCGTTGGTCCCGGCTGTCATTCGTGGATCCTTGACAGTCGTTACGGGTCGTCAGAAGCCTGAAAGTCTGACAACAGTCTTACCAAGGGGTAAGGCGGTCTGCAAAATAGTTGTACTGTATATGAACATGTTTTGTAATAACTGAACCAACTGTACGGGCGGACTAATCTGAAAATAACATGTATATTTATGATATTCTTGCGTTAAAAATAGCGAAAAAGTCTTCAATTTTCACCAAAAACATCAGCTTCGATGAAGCCTCTTACAGCTGAGCCAAAAATAGAGAATAAAATTCCAGACAGCCTAGACATAATAATAGGAAAGTATAACGCTGTTGAAAATATCTTGGAAATAAAACCACGGCGAAAGTCTTGGGGACCGCAAAAACTGTTCAGTATTCTACCACGGCGCTACGGGGAAGCAGAGAGGAATGAAAACGTTACCGTCATGAGTACGGTGTTAGCAGAAGTACTACTCTGTATAATTATGTAAAATGTATGCATTATGAGTGTCCGTATGGAATGAGGAGCCATGTCTCATATTTAAACGTACGTACTGCCAATATTTAGTAGTGAGTGTGGAGGAGCTCGTGGCTAAGTAATAACAGCCGCTCGGGTCGATCCATCAGGTTAAGCTGCGCTTGCCGGGGTTGGTCCGTGGATGGGTGACCATTTTCACATATCGAGACTCCTGTGTGCCTCGGAAAGCACGTTAAGCCGTTGGTCCCGGCTGTCATTTGTGGATCTTTGACAGTCGTTACGAGTCGCCAGAAGCACGAAAGTCTGACAACCAGTCTAACCAAGGGGTATCGAATTACCCAGTTACTGGGTTGTGGGGGTCAGATAGGCAGTCGCTCCATGTAAAATACTGGTATTCACCTGCATCCCGTTAGACTGGAAGCCGACCCCAACATAGTTGGGAAAAGGCTAGGCAGATTGACTGCCAATATTTAGTAGTAAATTATCCGATTTTGTAGCCCCGATCCTGGAATTTGTAGTAAAACTCTTTAAAAGTTACAGGGCATTTAAGGTGGCTCCTCAATTCAGACGTCAGGAATGTTTATTTTATTAATATCTTTTGAAATACTGAATGTGTAAGATGTTGGAGTACGCCAATATTTAGTAGAATTTTTTACTAAATATTGATGCTATTGTTATCAGGTTTGATGAACTACTTTAGCCATTCCTCTTGCTTTCAATTATTTTAGGGACTGTTATGAAGTTAATTCGAAAACGTACGTACGAAGTTACGAAAACTACTTTTTGGAAGGGGCAACTAGAATCAGTTCTATTTCTTTGTTTTTTTTTACGTTCAAAAGTGCCTTGTGTATGTGCCTATTTGAAATAAATTATTTGACTTTGACTTTGATGCACTTCATCTTCCTATATTTGGACCAAGAGATTATGAAGAAAATAATATTTTGACGAGTAACAAAAGGTATAAGGTTACCTCGAAGCTTACACTAGAATGTCACAATGCACTAGAACGAGTAACGGTATCCGGTTGCAACAAAGTGACACTACAATGGATTAAAGGACACAGTGGATCGCTGGGCAGTGACGCAGCAGACGAGCTTGCTAGAAGAGCATCTAGCACGTCGGTCTGTGGGCCTGAGCCCATCGTACCCATCCCCTACAACCAAATACGCAGGTGGCTCCAGGAATTCACCCATACCCAAGCGGAGAACTGCTGGTCCTCGACACCGGGCTGCAGGCAGTCCAAGGAAGCTATGCCATCCTTGGATGGCAGGCTAACCAGGCGTTTGTTACACCTGGACATGAACGGCCTGCGCCTGGTGGCGGGAACCATCACAGGACACTGCTCGTTAAACAAACACTTCCACACTATAGGCATAACGGACAGTCCTCTGTGCAGAGCGTGCATGGAGGCTGAGGAAACCGTCGTGCACGTGCTCTTTGAATACACGGGCGTCGCCTAGATTAGAACTGTAACCCTCGGGTCACCCAGATCTTACACGGAGGTTCTATACAAACCAGGAGACATAGTGAACTTCTGGAGGGAGGTGGACTGGATGGAATAACCCCCAACGGCCGCCATGGCCCACGCACAATGGTCCACCTTAAGGACTAAGTGCGGAAACCAAACCCGTAACATAGAACATAGAAAGGTATAAGGTATACGTAGGTATAGGTATAGGTACAAGGCAGATTTTGTGAGTGGAAATGCCGGGAGGGGATGCCGTAGGAGGACTTATAGTGACGTTCTTCAAAAAGGTCATACGTAATCCGGAGTCACACGTAATCTGTTCGATTTATGCCCCCTAACACGTGTGACTCCGGATGGTGAATTTGTGTTGTCTGTGATGTCTTGTTTATACGTTTTTAGTTGCCTTTTTTGACGAAATTGGGTTTTAGTTTTATAACTTTTATTTTTTAACCATCATCATCATCATAATCAGCCTATAATGTTCCCACTGCTGGGACACAGGCCTCCTCTCTGTGAGAGGGAGCGGGCCGTAATCTACCACGCGGGCCCAGTGCGGGTTGGTTGGTTGTTTAACCGACTTCTTTAAAAAGGTATGTTTTTTTTTTTACGCGATTACTCCGCCAAGTACCTATGCATCGATTTTGATAATTCTTTTTTTGTTTGGTAAGTCATGCTTCAAAGGTGGTCCCATATTTATATTAAACTTTGCTTGCGCGCAAACCACAACTAAAAAGTGAAAAATAAAAACGATGAAAGAAAAAACTTTTTACAAATAAAACAACCAATTTCCAAAAAAAAAAAAAACACTAAAAAGTGAGTTTTTTTTGGAGGTCAGTTGTTTTTTTTTTTGGAAAAAGTTCTTTCTTTCAAACATCCATTTCACCTAGGCCTAGCCTTCTGCCTATCCTGTGTCACCCGTCAACCAAGTTTCAATATAATTAGAGCGAACGGCACCTTTTCAATTGGTCCGCGGCGAACTTCTACCGTTGGAGTTGCTGTCTCTGATTTTATAACTGCACCCCTGATTGTTCATTCTTACTGCAGTCGCTGCCAGATTATGTTAAAAGGTACAGGGGAGTTAATTTGGATATGTTTCTGCAGTTTAAGATTAGCTGGGGGAAGAAATGGGGTTTTATGTGGCTTTATCTGTGTACAGCGTAGACTTTTTCTACCCGACTACGGCGAAGGAAAAAGGAGGGTTATGATTTTCACCGGTATGTATGTGTGTATTAATGTATGTATGTTCATCTGTTCCTTCATAACTTCTAAACTACTTTTCATATTTTGAAAATCCGGAGTCACACTTAATCTGTTCAATTTATGCTAACAAGTATGACTCCGGGTTTTTTAATTTGTCTGTCTGTGATGTCTTGTTTGTAACTTTTTAGTTGAATTTTTTGTCGTAGTTGGGTTTTAGTTTTATTTATAGTTTGTGTAGACAATTAATAGGTCTTTACCTATGAAATTGCCGTTCTGCAGTACTGGCCATTTCAAATCAAAATAATTTTGGTTTGGCTAAGAATTTTAATTTCAAATTATTATTTTTTTTAAAACATGGAATTCTTTTTTCAAAAGAAGTCATTTGTTTAATGATTAGTGTTACATTTTCATCGCATTTCAATCTTTTTCGTCATCATGGATACGTTAAAAATTCGAGTAATTATGGAATATGAGTACCGTCGTGGCAGCAACGCGGCACAAGCGGCACGCAACATCAACGATGTTTACGGAGCTAACACTACAAACCAACGCACCACGTGTTATTGGTTTGCTCGCTTCCGTTCTGGAAATTTCGACCTGAAAAATGAACCTCGCGGTCGTCCGAAGACTTTGGTCGACAATGACGAATTAAAGGCGATTGTGGAAGCTGATGATACACAATCTACGGCTGAATTAGCAGCAGCTTTCGACGTTAGCGTCAAAACAATATTGGTCCATTTGCGTCAAATTGGCAAGGTAAAAAAGCTTGACAAATGGGTGCCCCACGAACTCAATGATCGCCAGCGCGAAGTACGCGTCGAGGCGTGCCTTGCACTGCTCAACAGACACACAAATGAAGGAATTTTGAACCGCATTGTTACCTGCGATGAAAAATGGATTCTGTTTGATAACCGCAAGCGCTCAGCAAGTTGGTTGGATCCTGGTTCAGTACCTAAACAATGCTCTAAACGAAAACTTACCCCTAGAAAAGTGATGGTCACTGTTTGGTGGTCTAGCGCCGGTGTGATTCATCACAGGTTCTTACCAAACGGGGTAAGCATTACTGCAGATGTGTACTGTGAAGAACTGAACACAATGATGGAGAAGCTGGCACGCATAAACGACTGAACAGATTTGGATACGATCATTATGCAACGACTAACTTACAGATGGGTATGAAGAAATACTACTTAAGCCAGAATAAATAATATTGGCATTCATTTATCGGATAATCATCTGACTTCACAAAAGCATCAATACAACTCAAAAATGAATACTGAAAACTTCATCAAATAAAACAATAAGTAATACAATAAGATGCTGAAACGAATATCCGGTCCCAGTAAGTTACTGAAATCAAGGTTCAACTCCGAGTACTGTTCTTAAACTTGTTGGAGTTAATACTTTTTAACTCTCAGCGCTGTTAAGTTTGAAACGACTATAGTTCAACGCTCGAGACTGTGACTGGCAATCGAAAGGGTTTCAATCGGAAAGTTCATGACTGTTAATTTTATATTATTTACTAGCTGCGCCCCGGGGTTTCACCCGCGTAAGTCTCGATCCCGCGGGAATATCGAAATAAAAAGTATCCTATGTGGTAATCTAGGTTATAAACTATCTGTTTGCCAAATTTCATCCAAATCCATTCAGTAGTTTTTACGTGAAAGAGTAACAAACATCCATCCATCCATACTTACAAACTTTCGCGTTTATAATATTATTCATATTAATTAATAGTTAGAATTAGGATTTTTCATTGCGAAAACAATGTATTGTCCATTGCTACAGAATGATAACGGTTAATGGTTTCGTAGATTTTAATATGATTAATTATTATTTAATATGATTCAGATAGGGGGCTTTGGTAGCCCAGTGGTAACGGCCGCAACTTACGAGTTGTAGGTCGTAGGTTCGAACCCTGCCAGGCGCTTTACTTTGTGTTAATAATTTCATCACCACTGCTCTCAAAACGGTGAAGGAAAACATCGTGAGGAAACCGGCATGTCCTAGAACCAAAAATTCGAAGACATGTGACATCTACCAACCCGCACTGGGCCCGCGTGGTGGATTACGGCCCACTCCCTCTCACAGAGAGGAGGCCTGTGTCCCAGCAGTGGGAACATTATAGGTTGATTATGCAGATAATAATTGTGCTATTATTTGGATACCTAAAATAAAACTATAAAAGTCAATGCTAACCCCAATCTTGATAAAGTAATTTTTCTATGTTCCTTCCTTTTAAAATCAGCAGAAGCTAAAGCAGTAGCTTGCGCAGTGGTTAAAATATTACCATCAGTACCATAATGGTATAACTATGTATAAGGTATAACATACCTATAAAAACCGGCCAAGTGCGAGTCGGGACTCGCGCACGAAGGGTTCCGTACCATTATCTATAAAACGGTAAAAAAATCACGGTTTTTTGGGAGCCCCCTTAAATATTTATTTTATTCTGTTTTTTAGAATTTGTTGTTATAGCGGCAACAGAAATACATCATCTGTGATTTCAACTATCTAACTATCACGGTTCATGAGATACAGCCTGGTGACAGACGGATAGGTAGACGGACAGACAGACAGACGGAAGGACAGCGGAGTCTTAGTAATAGGGTCCCGTTTTACCCTTTGGGTACGGAACCCTAAAAACAACAAAGTACCCTTAAAAATTAAATTATGCCTCTTTGAAATAGGGGAAGGTTGCTATGAATGGACCACCTAACTTTACGACAACAATCATCAAACATCAAACATCTTAAAAAATATAAGTGATAAAATGAAAGCAGTTTATTATTTTTATTACGTAGGACCTTTATTTATAATAATCAAACGCACAAACAATTTGGGCTTACACTTTTTGGTATAAACGAAGAAAACTAAATTTTGGGCTGTTACCTTCTTTGGACCATGGGCACCTTCATTGAACCACCAGGTTGCCGTCAATGGACTTCGAGAAATTTGTTCTAGAGGTCCAATCAAGGTAACGAATTATAATTATCAATTATGATTAAATTATGGCATACGAGGAGAGACAAACAATACACTTACGACAAGCAAACAAACTGTAGTTAGAGGCTACTTAGTTACTAATTAAATTTTACATTTGGCACATCAGGTCATCAAGTCTCACTGATTCTAGGGCGAGGTTCATGCTAGTTTTATTCCAAGTATTTTCTTTTATTCGGCGACATTCTGAAATTATAAATTTATAATGAGTTTTCAAGAGTTTTTTCCATAATTAGTGAAATACTCGGAGCCTACTCCCATAGTTATGACAAAAAAAAAATACAATACAAAGTTGCTATGATTGGACCGGTCCAACGGTGGAACTCTCTTGAGGTCCATTGATGGCAACAAGGTACTCGTTAAGAAAAGAAAATCTTAAAAATACATGGACATGATTAGACAAAATTGAATAACACTCATGGAATCACAATTAAATTATCTAATATTTCATACCAGTGCACACAAACAAATATGAATAGACTGATACTTACATCAAATTGTTCCGAGTCAAATAATAAGATTTTGACCGCCGCAAACACAACCACTCGAGTCACTCCTCACCACGTACCGCAGCGTCACTGAGGTAAGAGGGGGGTGCAACTGAGACGTCACGGACTCCTTTCAACAAGTTTGGGTGTTGCTATCTTGGACAGTTTTGGAAATACCTTGGTGGTCCAATGAAAGAGCTAGTCCAATGATCGCAACTTTCCCCTAATTCATTTGTTCCCGTAAATATCGGAAAACGTTTAAATTACAACTCAGTAGAGCAAAGTAAATGAATATCTTGTTTTTATGGAAATGCGACAAGTACGACCTGTCGGCCCTTGTACCCCTTTTACATTGTACTTGTTGAAATATTTAATACAGTAGGTAAATGGGGTTATACACCGGTGAAATTACAGGCTTATGGGACATTTTGTATCTGGCAACGCATTGGGAAAATCCTTGGTGTTGAATGTGAATATTGGCAAGGGTAACCATATTTTTCATTAATAATTCAGTTGAATTGGTTGAGCTAATGAGTGTAAAAGCCCCCGCAGACAGGCGGACCCAAACCCAGGTAGAACAGGGCCGCAGCATTATGCTGAGTGATGGCCGTTTTGCGTGAATGTGAATTTTCCCCCAACTTGTTATTTTCGTAGTTTCTCCTCTCTTATGTTTGCCGCAAATAAATGTATTTTCTTTCTTCTTCTCTTCTTTCTAACAATTTTCGTGAAGTTTTCATAGAGATTGTTCCCAGTAGCGTCGAGGCATCGCGTCGCCTGTTTGCGGGAAGCCTTTATTCCTTTCGGTAGTCTGTTTCTTGATAGTAGGTATACCTATTAAAAAAAAATCTCATGGTTAAAAAGTTTGGAAATGACCTTGCCCACGCCCCTATACGATTTGATCCATACTTCCAGGAACACCCTGTAGAATTAATAGCTCAAACATAATCTCGATCAAGTGAAGTTATTAGTTCCTTCCTCCATCAGGGCCTGTCCGTCGTAATTGATCTCTTGTCATTCGCAGGACGTATGGGTATCTGATGGACAGGTAAGCTAAAGGTTGACAGACAAATTTTGGATTTACTTATCATACCTACAGTTCAATTCAAACTTAATAGCGGCTCGGAAGTTAGCTAATCGCTGCGCAGTACCTCACTCCCGCTAACACATTATGCACTACCGTAAACAGCGATTTTTCACACCAAAAGTAAAAGTAATTTCTCGGAAATTATTTTTGTGCAATGTTACCCAATTTGATGTAAATGATGCGTAGTTGACGGCTATGTGATGGGTCTTTTTACACCCTGTATAAATTCAGGCAGTACATCAAGTAGGTAACTAGTTTCGACACAAGCTAGCTACCAATAAGTATGGCCTTTCAATCCACTCAATACTGTACCAAAAGGTCCAACACAGGTGTCGAGAGTGCCACCCGAATCAGTAGTGTGATGTAACAGTTCAAAGTGCGAATAATTGCATCGGTACAGTTAACCAAGAGCTCAGGTTCCGAGGTTCCATCGAATATCAACGTTCACGTTACAACTGAATTTTGTGTGACTTCAAATTGTGTAGGTTTGTGAATATGGAGTCTACAGAGCCTATCCTAGTATAAAATCCAGTCTCACATACAGGATCTTTATACATTTTTGTTACATTGATATTTAGATTATTTTTAGAGGAGCTCGTGGCTAAGTAATAACAGCCGCTCGGGTCGATCCATCAGGTTAAGCTACGCTTGCCGGGGTTGGTCCGTGGATGGGTGACCATTTTCACATATCGAGACTCCTCCGTGCTTCGGAAAGCACGTTAAGCCGTTGGCCCCGGCTGTCATTTGTGGATCTTTGACAGTCGTTACGAGTCGTCAGAAGCACGAAAGTCTGACAACCAGTCTAACCAAGGGGTATCGTATTACCCAGTTACTGGGTTGTGGAGGTCAGATAGGCAGTCGCTCCATGTAAAATACTGGTACTCAGCTGCATCCGGTTAGACTGGAAGCCGACCCCAACATAGTTGGGAAAAGGCTAGGCAGATTGATTTGTTACATTGATAATTTTATTAAATATATTTTTTTTTATTTAAAAATTGTTCCTGGCTTGATGGGAGCTCTGGCCCGCACAGGTCTTTTTTTCCATTATTTTCTTAGTTTTTATTCACTTGACCGCTTTTATGTTCCTTATTTTATTGTTTGGATTCCTGTGCGTTTCTCAAAAAAAAAAAATTTCTTTCGGTTTTTCTTACAAAATGTTGAGAAACGGACCTAACGAACTTGCGCACCGCATCCGGGAAACCATTTTGTAATGACAACAGCAATAAAATAAACAAACATAATTTGCTTTGATATTTAAAAAACAAAATTATAATATGATCATCGACTTTTATCGCCGACTGTACATCGCTGTAACCTCCGGCTCGTATTCATCAGGACCCCGTAGTATCCCTACTTCGTCCGCTTTGTCATCCTATACACAATGGTCCGACTAATTGCTGACAACTGACATTAACAATAATTAGTACGCACCTCCCCTTTGGGGTGTGGTTCGAAGGGAAAGGGGAGAGCGGGGAAGTTTTTGTTAAGGAATTTGTCAATCTTTTGTTTAGAACTTTACGTTTATTTTTCGAATAATGAAACTGCTTTTGTTTCATTGGCAGTTGTTTGATGGCTGATGATGATATTGATGACGCTTACATCTAGCTTCCGTCTTTTAATCCACTAAGGGCGAATTTCACCAATGAAACTGAACGCGATCAGCGCATAAACTACGTTTAAGGGCTGTCACTGTCATTATTTTTAGTGGAATATTGACACTGACAGCTCTTGAACGCGTTTTAGATGTGCCGATCGCGTTCAATTTCCACCCAGACTTCCTGTACAAAACGCTGGAGCAGCACCAGCGCCGGACCGCATGTTTGTATATACGAATGACTATAGAGAATATGCATGTATTTTTTTATTGTTTTATTCGATAGTTTACATCGTCAAATAATAGTATTAAAAAAATGACGGCAAAAAAGCAATTTAAAGTACTTAAAAAAAAAAATTAAAAATATCCGGGCTATTTAAGCGCCCTCCATTTGGCGCGCTTGGTGTGGTGACGTCACATTCCATGAAAACAAACAAGCAAGTGTCAAGTTAATGTCAAACACTCGTTTTTGTAGGAGTGTTTGACATTTGACTTGACACTTGTTGATTGAATTGACATTGACATTGTGTTTGTTGTCCTGAATTGTTAAGTCACATCCGCTCTTAGCTTTTCAAGTATTTGAATTACCCACAGTTTTTTGGGACTTTTAAAAAATTAATTTCTCGCTCAAAAAGAAAATTTATTCAAAAATATTGATGGAGGCATAATTCTGAAGTAATATAGTTTATAAAAAAATACTTGACCCTTATTTGAATTTCATGCATATTCCCTATTGCGAAACTGCTGTACCGCGCTTTAGGTAAGTGCACGGGTGATGGGGGGACAGCGCAGGCCGCTCATTCGTCAACGTTTTCGACGTCCCGCCGATCATTCGTCAACGCTGTCACCCGCCTCGCCACGCATTCATAAGGCGCGGTACAGCGGTATCGGTAAAACTATAACTGATCACAGAAGTTAACATGTGATTTGACAGTTGCGTGTTAGTAAATTTTTGTGTTGAACAGTCTTCCAGAAATCGGTTATTAGAAATGTTTCTCTAAGAGCACAATAAAGTTACATTACATTAATTGCCAAAGAAATCATCAAAAATTTACACTTTCTTCCAAAACCAATCATAATCAACCTTACTTAATTGTAACTTAAGGCACACCCTAAATGGATAATGGCTGTTTAACTTAAAAGCATTATTGTTTATTTTGGGAACACGAGATTCATCACTTAATACTGAAATCCGGGTATATTTTTCAGCCTTTATATTTTGTATAATACTATTATTCAATAGGTACCTATTTATTATTTATTTATTCAAAATAACTACTTGTAAAATACAATAGACGTAGTTAAAATATTCCGCAAAGTCATGCCTGGATCAATTAACTATAAGTAGGTACTTAATTTGAAAGATTTTAAAAACATCAATAGGTATGTTACGGTTAAACTTTTTTTTTCTGGAGTATGTAGTAAGTCTGTATTTATAGTAAGGCCCTTGCCTCGCCCTTGCTTTTTGACGTAGGACACAAGCACAACTGACAAGCAGTCAGTAAGACATGGATGCCTATACGTCCATTAGAAGCCGTAAAATGTTGGGATCACATGACAACATCCCACTGTTCAATCAATCAATCTACCTAGCCTTTTCCCAACTATGTTGGGGTCGGCTTCCAGGCTAACTGGATGCAGCTGAATACCTGTAGCAGGTACTGTACTGTGTGCAGTATTTTACATGGAGCGACTGCTTATTAGACCTCCAAAACCCAGTAACTGGGTAATACGATACCCCCTGGTAAGACTGGTTGTCAGACTTTCGGGCTTCTGACGACCCGTAACGACCGTCATAGATCCACGAATGACAGCCGGGACCAGCAGCTTAACGTGCTAGGAGTCTCGGTATGTAAAGATGGTCACCCATCCACGGACCAACCCTGGCAAGCGTAGCTTAACCTGATGGATCGGCCCGTGCGGCTGTTAGTATAGTTTAAAATAAATGCTGTCGGTGTATATAAACTGCTGTGTAATACCAAAATAATAAAAAAGTACAGTCAAATATTCTATTTTCACACAAAGTTAAGTTAGTTTTAACTGAAGTTAGTTTTGACTGTACTGATCAACACCGCGTGAACGTAAACTGAGTGTTTCACTACTGCAGGTCAGAGGCCATTATTGTCATACCTGATGAAACCATATTTTTTGTTCAACACAAATATAATAGCTTATCAGGTAGATATTCAAAAAAGATTGGCTTTTATTCCACAATCGTATATATTTTGAGAACCGACCAATTTCAACTCAACATCACATTATGTGAGTAGGTAAGTATACAAAATTTCCAACCCAATTGCCTCAGGGAAGGACAGAAACAATATATATGTATATATACATGTATATGTATATATACATGTATATGTATATACATATATACGGATACGAACAACCGTTTGTCCCTCACGTCAAGTTGACCGAAAGTAATACTGTTGCTGATCAATAGGGCGGAAACGAACTGCGTAAATCTATTACATTTGATACTAAGGAACGGTTTCCTTTGTATTTCTTATGTGTTACCCCTTATCTAAGGATTTTCTTGTTTTTCAATGACGGTATGGAAGGGAAATGATGGAACGCCGACATTGGCATCGTATACGTCATCAGACCCCGGTTTGTGACTCGAGGGCTTTGGTTCGTGGCTTTTGTGGACAGGATTATAATTATTCAATTTGTTACAGTTGTAATAGCAATCACGTCAATTGGTTTAAATAGGTTTTTATTTTTATTTGAATTCTAATTTTATTATCATTAGTCTTTTAGATAGATTATTGTCTATTTTGTGAATGTGAGAACGTTGTAGGCTTATTGGACTGTAGATTTATTGAACATCTTCTAATTTTGTTAAGTACCTGGTACTTACTTGTTGAAAGGCCTACATTGTCCTCCCATGCCTACCAACACTGTAATTTGAAAGTATTGTAAAAGCCAATTATTTTTAAAAGAGTAACCATGGAGTTTCTTGCCGGCTCTTCTCCATAGGAAACGACCAATTGGAACCGTGCACCTAGTTTCTGACGTTTCATAAGTGCCCAAGTAGGTTTATGTGAAATAAAATATTTTGATTTTGATTTTGATGTTTTTGATTTTAGAGAATTGAGTGCGGAAAGTGACTTTGCAGTCAACATGTTTTTCTTATTACAACTTCTTAATTTAAGGTTACGCTAGTCGGTCATTCTTCCATACAAACGTAGTATGGTGATTGCTAATCTGTTTGACGGTATACGTTCAAAATTAAAAATTATATCAATTTCCCTTGTCATTATCTAGCCCTATATGGAAGTAGAATTGTTTTGGAAGTAATGAGCGTTGAATCTTCCATATTTCAACACTAATTTTAACTCATCTTTGGGCGTAAATAAATAACTTTTTCTCAAACATGCTTGGAAATTCTATTTTGACAACCTTCTTCGAGATAAATCAAAATTGCCGTACTGTTCAAAAACAAATGACGATGCGGCCGGCAAAGTTACTATGAAAATCCATATCTGTCGTGTTTAGCGGCCAAATAAATTACAATGAAAACTCTTATCTGTTGTGTTATTTAAAAATGGAACGAAATTTTTACTTCATCGCATCAAAGATTTTATTTGAATTTCGATTTGGCTTGCAAATAGAGCTGTTTAAAATAAAGAAGAAACAAATTAACGTATTGGCGCGTGAATAATTATCGTTGTTTGTCATTGATTCTGGAAATTATAATCCAATCAAAAACATAAATGTGAAATGGGAGCCAAATTAAAAGTGTGGTTATCGATTTCGCCGACAAAAGTATTAAGATCTAAATGGGTGCCAAGTTCTATAGATAATCCTGAAATTAATAAGAACATACAACATTCTAAAATAAATTTAAAACAAAATTTCTTGTTTTTTCTGTTATAACAATGTTTGCTATTTAAAAATATAACTTCATTGAATAGTCGAATTATTTACACAAACCACTTAGGATGAATTCAAGCTGAAAATTTTACTTGGCTAGTTTTTATCAGCAAGCCAACATTTTAGAGGAGTAAGATATGTTGGCCTTATAATAAAACACGGTAAAGATATTTATAGATATAAAGAGAACAAAAAAATTCAGAAAATTTTATGGTTGTAACGACTTTGAATGTTATTTATTATGTTATGTCTAGTCGCAAACTTTAGGTAAATATAGACGAATTACTTATTCCAAATAACATATTTTTTTAATGTATATAAACGTGTTGTCCCGAATTTCGGGACAGATGTCCCAGAAAAAATTTAGTCCTGAGGAAGTCTCGTCTCTGTTCTTCGAAGTTTAGGCAAATAGGCACTACCTATTCCTATCACTGGTGATGACATAAGCCCTAGAATATATGACAGTTCAATCAACCTACAGAAAAAACAACAGTATGCCTTTTCTTAGGTTGGCAACGTGTACAAATCGTCTCCAATTCTCATACTACACGACTACTACAATTGGCGCCGACATCAAAGCGAAAAAAGCGCTAAAAGCGAAACGAGCGAGAGGTGTGATTGTCAGTTTATTTGTGTCGGGAGTGTCGGCTCAGATTCCAATAACGGTGGACCGGTGTCTTGGTATTGATGGCGCGTTTGATGTCAAAACTGAATTGAGACATCTCCTTTTTTATCGGAAAGATTCTGAGTAAAGTAAGTTCTAGGAAGTAGTGATGCAGTTTTGTTTATAACGGATCGGTTGCTGGCTAGGTAGTTTTACGTGAATTTTAATGATTTCTTGGTGTATGAATTCCTAAACGACAATTCCACTGAAATAGTTCACGGGAGGATATAGATGATATACACCCCTTTGCAAAAAAAAACGGGCACCTTAACAGTCATTGGCTTTTGTATGGATAATATTAATATTTTTACTATGTTATTAGCATAAATGACTAATAATTTGTTATAATCAATAAGAATATAGTTTTTTGGCTACACCCCTCTTCCAGCAGCGCTACAATTTTACTAGCTCTTATTGTTTTTCTACCATTACAATCGACACAAAGATATCACTTTTAAGTAACAATAATTGCTAATAGCTGGATTATGCGAAAAACATAAATTATTCTACTAAAAATAACGAGAAGTTAGTTTTAGTAGCCAGGATAACCTTCTAACCGTAAACCTGCAAAATGTTAATAAAAGTCACAAACGGAAAACGGGATTATTATTGTTTTTAAACAAAAGTTTCGAATTTGGAATTAACTTTTTTCTTACCCAGACTCTTTATTAAGTGCCAGTAACATAGTTTGGCTATTAAAACCTCTTTACAACTAAATGATTACCAATAATGTACAACAATCAAAACCGCCCGTTTTTTTTGCAAAGGGGTGTATATAGAGTAATTAATTAGGTATAAGTCAACTATATATTGAAAATGTTTGGAATGTGTTTCTTTGAAGTATTGGTTAGTATCCTAATGCTAAACAATATTACTATAGTGATAATCAGCATACGTTATTCTCATTGCCAAAAAAAGGATTCTGCTAACTATACTTTTAAAATAATCTATAAGCAGTCTTTTACGATACCTACCAGCCGACTATGGGTTAGTTAGGACCGCGACGTGAAGCGACTTGACGCTGCGCGCACTTTTTAACAATTATCGAACTTATTTTCTTCACGAAAAGGTATAATTTGAGTTGATAAGTGTCAAAGTACGCTGAGACGCGCGGTGCCGCGCAGCGCGTGTACCTTATTGAGTAGTAAATGAATTCGATAAAAAGCCAGTAATGGTGACTGCCAACAAAAGTGTAAACTTAACACTGACTGATATTAGCGCCATCTATGTTCTAAAGCCCAGCACTACGCGAATCCATAAGTTGATCAATGCGCCTAAAGAACTTTTCACCTCAATAATTCTTAGTTTAGGTTCAATAAAGTGACATCAACACGACTACCGAAAAGTAATGTATCAAGTTACACAAAAAATGGCGTGAAAAGATACCAAAAGAAACCAGATATACTACATTGACTACAAGTTTATTAGGGAACTGCTCAATGTTGCGAGCTGTCAAAGGAAGTTTATTATAGTGTTTTATTTTAGCTTTTTCTTTTAGACGTGTCAAGTGTGTTCTTTTTCGAGTTATTTCTGCGAAAGAATAGAATGCCTGTCTCTATGACGTGTTAGTTTTCACCTAAACATTTTGTTATTATAGGTTTGGGTTTGAGGAGCTCGTGGCTAAGTAATAACAGCCGCACGGGTCGATTCATGAGGTTAAGCTACACTTGCCGGGGTTGGTCCGTGGATGGGTGACCATCTTTATATAGCGAGACTTCTTCCCTCGGAAAGCACGCTAAGCCGGTGGTCTCGGCTGTCATTCGTGGATCTTTGACATTCGTTACGGGTTGTCAGAAGCCCGAAAGTCTGACAACCAGGCTTACCAAGGGGTTGTGGAGGTCAGATAGGTAGTCACTCCATGTAAAATACTGGTATTCAGCTGAAAAACTCAAAGCATTTATTTCAAATAAACCAATTACAGGCACTTTTGAATTGTCAAGGGGTCGGTCAGTCAGAAAGATGAAGCTAGTTGCTCATTCCAAAGCGTAGTAGGTTCCTTTGCAGAAGAACGGGCAAGAAACTCCACGGACACTCTTTTAAATCAGAATATTGTTACAATATATTGTTTACATCATCCGATTAGACTGGAAGCTGACCCCAACATAGTTGGGAAAAGGCAGTCAGATTGATTGATAGGTTTCGGTTTAACCACATAATACCTTACCTTCTTGACCGTCTGCCTCTGGTCTAGTGGTCGCACCATGACCACTAGACCAAAGATAAAGTCTGTACTATTGAGCATGAGGACCTGGGTTCAATTCCCGGGTCGGGCTGAGTGTTATTGGGTTTTTCCATATGGAATTTCTATGTACTTATTTCTAAAGAAATCTCTTCCAGCACACCTGCAAAAATGTATTCAAAATTCTGAATTTTCCGAAACGTTATGAGCGTATGTAAAGTCCAGCATATTATAGCGGTGGCGCATTGCTCCTGTGGTTGACCGCCGTTGATGAAAAGCGTTTGGGAAAATTAAATTAAATAGTCTTATGTATTTGTGTATGTGAAATATTGTTGTAAAATGGAATCATAACATTACGTTTCTTGACAGCGGAAATAGTTGTGTTATACGTCCCCTGGCAAGCATGTTTGCTCGGTCATATTTATTTTTTTAAGTAACTTCTCAAACGTACAGCCATTTTTTCTCACACATGGCTGAACAGAATTTTACTTTCTGTGGAAGGACTTTACAGCCGACTAGAGAGTTCTTAAAATTTTAATTTTGGACCCAAATGAACTAGCTCTGAGCATTAGAGTAGCTTGTTAACAGTTAGACAGAGCACTGCAAAGCTGTACATGGGCTGTACCAATAGCTATCAATAGGCACTATCCAGCTCCTTTAATTCTCCTTTAATACCAGGAATATAGTTTAAATACCAGGAATAAACACAATCTTGCTGTACATACACAGAGTAGGCAACTCGTTCATGGGTCAATGTATACGCTTTTATAACAAACTTCCCATTGACATTCGAAACATACCCAATAAACGATTTAAAAGCTATATTAAAACCAAACTTTGTAAAAAAGGGTACCTACTACGAAATTTCTGATTATTTAGAAGACAAAAAACCATGGGATTGAGCTGCTAGCTCTGCTAAACATTGTGACATTTTGAATATTATGGAAAATCATCAAAATATACCTACCAGTTTTATATAGAAATTGACATTATTGAATATTATATACAAAATGACATGATGATTACTTTGTAAAGTATTGTTTTATTGTGAATGTGAGGACTATGTGGATATTTATTTTTATATTTTTTTTAATTCTCAGTTAGATTTAACGAAGGTCTGGCAATTTGAGAACTTTATGCGGCCTACCCAAATGTCCTTTCTTTGGTATTGTTTGTCGAGTCGTTGAGCTCCTTAAGTTCCGAGTTGAGCTCCACTATTACTGACAAATGCTTGCACTGACTGGACAGTTCCACTCAAATCTGTGTGGTTCTTTCCTCAAAAGACCATTTCGGACTCTAATCTACATAGTCCTTATAATTATGAAAGAAAGAAAGAAAGATGATTTATTTGTCCAAAACATAAGTAGGTATACACACACATGGCATGCAAGATTTTACATAAAATTATAGCACAGTCATGTTTTGCCTTAACGGCGTACAAATATAAAAAGTAGGTTATTTTTATTTAACATATCAAATTTAAACTTAATCAATCAAATTATAATAAATATACTACAGAATAATGTCATCAATGTATAATAAACTAAAATTTGCCAGTCAAAAGTCTAAGTAATTAGGAATAAAAAATGTAGGTATACACACTATTTCACACAAGTCAGATTATTTTATTTTATACATTTGGATTATTTTAGAATTAGATTAAATGTCAAAATAAAAATGTAGATAAAATAATAAACTATGTCAATACTTTGTCTGGAACTCGGAAATATTATAATAAGCTTTTTGAATTAGAATGTTCTTTAACTATTTCTTAAATAAGTTAACATTTAATTCTTTAATGTGTGGCGGAATGTGATTGAATATATATTTGGCGCCATGCAGAACACACTTTTTTGCATCAGTGCTGTATTGGACTTTCTTCCACATAATCTATTTTTATCCCGTCGACTTCGGGTATTAGTATCTGATAACTTCTTGAAGAGCTTTGGGTTTGTTTTAACAAAGACCGCAACTTCGTAAATGTATAATGACGGGAGTGTCAATATTTTATTTTTGATGAAATATGGCCTGACCAAGATTATGTCTGGACTTTAAAGGAGACGGTGACCTCTGAGTTTGTTTTCGGTCTTTCTTCTCAAGGTAGTCAGATAGGAAACGCCGACCTCATCTAGCTTATTTTTACAACTTTTTAATATGACGTGTAAAAGTGATTCCAATATCCTATTTACAGAAATAATTTCATTTCATTTCTCTAAGATGTATTATGGCTCAGACATAGCGATGAGTACCTAAGTATCTTACAGATATAGAGATAGCGACTATTAGCGATAAGACCGCCGTTGTTAACTGAATATGAATAGTCTTGTAAATGACCGTAGTATTTTGATGTAGGTACGATAAAGCATTATTCTATCTATATTAAAGCTAGCTCTTCTTTCAACACAACAAAATACAAAAAATATACCTCCCTTCAGAACAGTTTATAAGTGAAAGCCATATGAAACTGACTTCCAACTCATCAAAATTCACCCACATTAATCTAAACAAAGTAGACAGTTTTACACTTATTATTCGTATTATGAAGATTTATATCATTTTTCTCAGAAACTGGTTTATCAGTCGAGTTTTATATTCCTTTTGACACAACCGTCTCTGGCAAGTGTCGTGAGAATTGGAATAATTTATCCAAGAGATTTCCCAAAGGCATTGTAGGACGACAAACGAAACAGAAATCTTTTTTTTTTCTGCTCCTTCGCGAATAAATGTAATGGAACATACGTAGATGTGTTATGGGAACTGTGATGGTGGTATGAAAAGGTTCCGGGTTCGGATGAAAGTGAGCATTTTTGTCTTTTTACCCGACTACGGCGAAGAAAAAGAAGGGTTATGATTTTGACCAGTATGTATGTTCATCTGTTCCCTCATATCTTCTAAACGACTCATCATAATTTGACAAATGAGGTATCGTTGGAAGCGTCTTGATCGTCCGCTGGTTGTAGGCTATGGGGACGTGAAATTATATTGAAAATTCTAGATGACTTATCATAAAAAATCCGGAGTCACACGTAATCAGGGGGCCAAGTCTACTAATTTACAAACGTGTCAGTGGTCTCGCAATGGTGAGTTTTTGACAGATTTTGTATGGCATATCTGTCAAATACTGATCATTGTGAGGCCACTGACACGTTTGTAAATTATTAGACTTGGCCCCCTGTTCGATTTATGCCACATGTAACACGTGTGACTCTGGGTTTTTTTAATTTGTCTGTCTGTGATGTCTTGTTTTTAATTGTTGGTTTTAGATGACAAATGACATACTTAGATGAGGGGTCGCTATTGGCAAAAGACAAAACTAACTATGCTTAGAACAAAGGATTGAAGCCGGAGACTTTTTGTGGTTCAGGTGAATGAGAGTGATCTAGTTTGTGTCCCAAAATGTTCAGCAGTTAAGAGAACCCCAATTCGTGCCCAATATGAGATTTTGTTATGTCAAAACAAGTGTAAAACTTCTTTATGCAGAATACAGATACATTAACTCCATCGATTATGAGGGCACCTAGTGCGTCATACTCAAGGCCTGACTTCCGTAAATCTTGTTGCTGACTCAACATATATATGTATACCTGGCCACTGTGCTGTCCTACTTACCGTGCGATTTGTTGCTGTCTAAGCACATTAGCCGACTGCTTCAAAAACCTAATGTAGCCTTGAAGGTGATTTAAGCAATATTTGTTTTAACCCAGTTAATGATACTGCAAACGTTATCGTGTAACTAAGTGCAAGCAACTATTTACCTTAATTATTAGTGTTTAAGTAAATTATAAAATAATAAATAACTACCTATCACACTATTCTTAAAACTTACGTTAAATATTGTTAAGAAATCAGTTGTCCTAATAGTAATCATAAGAACTAATGCCGCCTGTGATACAGGTTTATCCTAGTACAGGCATCATACTTTTTTAACACCTACATTATTTCTAAGCTTTACGCTGTTTTTTATTTCTTGAATAAATTTATTATTATTATTTATTTTATTGAAAAAGAGTTTCTTTGGTATTGCTCTAAATATTTATAATAAAATACCAAATATTATTAAATGTATGCCTTTAAACAAATTCAAAAAGTCCCTTCATGGTTTATTACTAGAGAAGAGAATTCTGATTATGCGTATTGGTTTGTTTTTTTTCTGTGTTTGTTTAGTTTTTGTTTTTGTCTTACTCAAATTAAGTGTACATTTTGACATTGTGGTTCTGAATTAAATTTAAATTTTAACATTGTAATGTCTTGACCGTTCCAGATACATCATGTTAACTAATTTCAACAATAACCCAACAACAACAATATACATAAGCATTTTTATTTTCAGTCTTATTCTGTGCACCCTGAGTAATCAGTCTCGTTATCAACCTTGCCAACTGACTTGACTTGACATGAAAAAGGAAAGAAATATTGAAAAATTGTTGAAAATAAACACGACACTACATGACAGGACGCGACGCGTTGTGATATGTTGTGACACGACACATCGTCGTTATGACACGTTGCTGTCATTTTTTAATGACATTTACTCTCTTAAAACTCACACAAGACTTCAAACAGCTCTCTAACTAAGAGAAGGTCCTCTAATTTTAGTTTCTTCAAGTAGTAAGCGTCTGAAAGGCAAAGTTCAAGACATTATCTAAAGGTTAAAGTCTTCACATTGTTACATATGGCTCTGACTTTATCTTCACTACGATTCAGTTAACATACTGATTTAATATAAAATTGAAAGCTATCTCTCATGAAAAATCACATCAACTGCTTAATGAATCGTGAAAATCAGAGGTCGTTTGGTCATTATTTGGCCAACTGATTAAGGAACTTGTGGAAAAGAAATAAGGTTGATTTTCTTGTGGTGTTTAGTTGTAGTGACTGTAAAGAAATTGGTGTTAAGTCATGGGATGAATCGTCGTTACAAAATTAAATATAATGTAGTCCAAATTACAATTGCCGAAATAATCAATCCAGCGAACAAAATTACGGGAGAAAATCTATTTGAAAATCTGTCGGTAAAAAAATCAATAATTACGATTAATCCGAATAAAAAATGTTTATTGATAACACAAATCTTGGCAGCTTTGGATAGAGAGAGGTGAAGGAGAGTAGGGAGGCCTTTGTCCAGCAGTGGGACAAAACTGATTAGTAAAACATAAAACACAAATCTTATAATTTCTTTATTTCGTTTAAAATAAACAAAATAAAGAAATTACATTTTACATTTATAAATATTAGAATAAAAAAATATAAAAACATTAAAAAATAGTAGGTAGCCAGTCGGTATCGGGAACAGGGTCCAAGCTACCGGCGGTCAGGGCTCCAGAGAGAGGAACCTCCTAACAATGCGACAGGAGTACCGCTTTCTGAATCAAGCCCTTATACCTCCTGCTGCACAACGAGAGCCTCCGTAGGAAACACAAATCTTATTATTATTATGTTTTTATTATTTACATACTTATAGACATAAAATACTAATAGATATACAAGTATATAAAACACAAATCTTAGTTAATAAATATATTCTCAAACGCTTTTTCACTTTAAAAATTAATCCGTGGGCTTAGCCAGTAGGCCCTGCAAATAAGCAGATTTTGTAAAGCTATTTCTAAATGAAATATTAATTCCGTCGATTGCCACAGAACTGTCAACAAGATTTCTCGGCCTCGGCTCTTCGAATATCCTAAAGTTAGCCGCTTCAGGCCACTTTACAGGCCACTTTGCTCGTAATTAGCCTTCGTTTTTATTATGGTCACTCTTTATAACGTTTCGAAGTTTACCTTTGCTTAAGAAATGGCAATTTGTTAATTTACTTTAGAGAGTTTTTGAATTATGCTGTGTTTTCTTTTCTTCACTGATTTGCGAAGAACATTCTCACACACGTACGTAACACATTATAATATCTGTGGTAACACGTATAGATAAGGATAAGGAAATCAATACGACAAAGAAGAGGAGATCTTGGCTAATAAAGGACCAAAATCCTCCGAAACCCTTTAGGCGCGATTGGTCCAATTCGCGGTTGGTCCAATAAAAAGTATTTCCAAAATTAAACATTTCTTAAGTGAAAACTTCTTTAGGCGTTTGAGCATTTTTTGGGTGAAAAAAAATCATGGAACTCGCGTCATCGTCTCGCTTGAAGTGATTAGTATTTTTTTGCTCCATCTACCGTCTACCGTTTGAATTACGTTGAGGTTACGCATTGTTGCTTAGTTTTTATGTACATATTTTATTGTACTATATTTATTCATAATCATAATATTACAAATGATAATTTTGTGACCATTTTACAATCTACCACAAAAGTCAGCACAAAGACTTTTAAATAGGTACTAAAGTAAGTTATGTTGTGTGCTTAAACTTAAATATGAGAATGGAACTTTCCTCTTTGTAACTAAAACTCTAACGCTGCCAAGTCTCGCGATAAAAGATTTTCTACTACTTATTTGAATAGTTGCTTTCGTGGATTTGTTCGCTTCGCAGTTTCTTTGGAGTTATTGTTGAGTAATATAATGTTACTGGTAAGCTGCTTGAGTTTGTGTAAGAAGTTATATTGAGTCGTTTTTTATCTATTGCCAAAAACTGCTTATGTATTTGAGGTGCAATATCTGATGCACCTTGGGCTGTCAGACTTGCTCCCAATCTTGGTGGCTGATTTTGTTTTATTTTATTTTTGTGTTTTTCGTTTTCGTTAGTTGGTTGCAATAAAAAGTTTTCTGTTTATCAGTTTTAGACACGGTATAAAATATTTATTATATAGCTCATCAATAGCCGGATGTGTGATGACAAAGCTTTGAGGTAATTATTACTTTACTTTGTTTTGGTAAAAACCTGTGTTAGACAGCAATCGATTTTAAGTTAACTGATGAAAATAATCGACCAGTAATAAACATGTCATAAAAACAGCTATTAACAATATATATTTTATTTTATTTTTATAATCACTTACAACTATTATTACAGGTACAACCCAATGCAATAGTGAAGAAGACTTAATAATAACAACTTATTTTCTAAAACTAATTACATACAATGTTATCCTTGTGAATTCACTCAGTGTACAAGCAAAAATGTCGATCTCCTCTGCTACAAGTTTAAGGTGTGACACCTTTATTTAAAAAATGAAATTGTTTGTCCAATAAGGCTTATTTATTTATTCATTTATTTATGTCAAAACAAAATAAATCCACGATCCAGAATAATTTCACTTCAACTTATTAAACTTTCCCGGACGAAACACTAATCAACAAAACAAAGGTAACAAAATGGAATAATCGAACCGTAACATAATGGAAATGTAACACATTTAATTTGGCCGTACGATTTGTATGTGACGCGGAATTGAGTCGCACGAACTAATTCCGAGTTGTGCATGGCGGTCCGAAATATCAGCGGAATACCGGCTCGTTAAAACTTCGGGCGGAGATGTATGGGGGATGGAAGCGGCAGGATGGTATGTGGGGTTGTACTGTTGAGGATACAGTGGTATAAGTATTGGTAATACACCAGTGCCTGTGAGTTAATTGATTCAATGAGAGTGGAAGTGAAGTGAAAGTGAAGTGATCTTTGCGTCCAGCGCTCGGTGTGGTAACACGTCGCGTTCTGGTTTGCAATTGGTCAATCGTCATCCTGAAGATGGCTCGTTGAGAGGTGAAACACGTGTCGATTTCTTACAGAGTTTTAATGACTCTTGAAGAATTGTCAAGCGGAATAGGTTACTAAATATATCTGCGTCTATTGTTTTACTAGTGCCTGTGTTAATTGAAGACAGAAATTGCAATTAGGGCAGTGGCTTAATGCGTTAAAGTTTGCCGATCGATGCCGGCGAGATGACAGACCTCATCAGAACTCAAGTATTTACAAAATAGATATTATAGTTCGAACTCAATTTTACCCATGCTGCATAGCAAGAATGTAAGGCGCATAGGTATTCAATTTTACCTGATGTCGTCTGATTTTTTCCAGTTCATAAATAAACAATGTAAGTCCTATAGCGTAAAGATGCCATTCCTCTAAATTGAGGAACCAAGATTATAAAGAAGATCAAGAACAACAGCTGTTATTCTGCGTATTCGTTTTAACCAAGACTCGGAACCGGTTAAAAAAATACCGGTTTGTTTCGGCTTTCCTCCGAACTTTTCTAAAGAACCTAAATTAACCGTCGACGAGCGGCATGTCGGTAAAAGCGTTGCAAGTTGTGACTACGAGTACTTGCGAGGTATTCCACGAAGCACACCCAAACGAACGCCACCCAGACGAAGCACACCTAAAGTATTCCACTTAGCACACCCGTAGGTGGCCTTCCAATAAATTTTTTAAATAATTAATTTTATATTCCACGAAGCACACCTACGAATATCACTCGCATAGTGCGGGGACTAAGAAATAAAAATGTCGATAGAAGGAAATATTTATTATTTATTAAGACTACCTTCAGTTTCTAACGTCATTTAGTTTCGATATAATAATGTGATACAATACTTGTCATTTTTATAATCTTACTATTTAAAATCACAGATTATTTCTTAATTACCTTTCCAAAAAAAACATTATTTTTTCTTTTTATAATTTTTCTAGTATTTTCTTTTTTTTTTTTTGTTCTCTTAGTAAAATCACAGTTTGTGTCATAATTATGCAAACAAAACTTGGCTAATAATCAAAAACATTGTAAATACAGTTTTCCATAGAGACCTATTTTAAAGTTTATTCGTATAGTTACATGTTTAACGAATAATAAAAATACTCTACTTTAACATAAAAAATCACAGATTGTTTCTTATTCTATATTATTATATATAAATGAAAGTCGTGTTAGTAACACTATTTATAACTCGAGAATGGCTGGACCGATTTGGCTGAAAATTAGGTAGCTTAGAACCAGGAGACGATCATAGGATACTTTTTATCCCGTTCGAAGAGTAGGTAGGGGTGAATGGCTGGCTAGAGTTACATGAACCATGGTTTCTGTTTTAAAATTGAGTACTAGGACATCATGAATCAACTAGAATTAGAGTTACATTAACCATTGTTTCTGTTTTAAAATATTGAGTACTAGGACATTATGAATCAACTAGAGTAAGATGGTTTCGTGGATTGCAACTTGCAACTAGAGTGGTTTGATTGGTGGTATCGCTGGGTAGGAGTAAGATACCACACGAACGAAGTCGTGGCGGGTCAGCTAGTTATGCAATAAAACTTGGACTAATAATCAAAACATTACATACAGTTTTCCATAGAGACCTATTTTAAAGTTTTCTTATAGCTACATGTTTAGCGAATAATAAAAATACTCTACTTTAACATAAAAAAATCACAGATTGTTTCATAATTATGCAATAAAACTTGGACTAATAAACATAAACATTAAAAATATAGTTTTCCATAGAGATCTATTTTGAAGTTTTCTTAGAGCTACATGTTTAACGAATAATACAGGGTGTTAGGGTAAACACCGTTATCCTTGCAACCAGTGGTTTGGTTTCATTTATAGAACGTAAAATCAATGGAAAATTACAACTTTTTTTTGAATTTTTTTCGATCTAAATTTTACCACAAGAGACGCAAGTTCGTTGCCCTATGCGCTAGGGCAACGAACTTGCGTCTCCACACGGGCGGGGGGTTCGGGATGTGACCTGACCGGTAGCGAGCGCGATCCGTCCCTTAGTCAGTCAGCTGTTTCGCTAGCAAGCACGGTGTCAGATAGAAACTTTTTAAAATCTTTTAATGAAAATAACGTTTTTTTTTTGTTGTGTTCGGTCATTTATTTTTATATTTAAGTCAACTACCCATGGTTTGAATGACAAGAGTGTTTACCCTTACATCCTGTATAAATAATCTACTTTAACATAAAAAAATCACAGATTGTTTCATAATTATGCAATAAAACTTAGACTAATAAACATAAAAATTATGAATACAGTTTTCCATAGAGATCTATTTTGAAGTTTTCTTATTGTTTAACGAACTTGTTTAACGAATAATAAAATCACAGACTGTTTAAAATCACAAATAACTCTCTTTAAGATTCTAAAATAATCGTTAAGAAAATGTGGGCAATTTAGTATCTAAGCTTAGCAATTAAATAAATGATTATTAATCAGAATCTTAACTTTTCTAGACAATGACCAACCGAAATTAAGCCATTTTTATAGTCTTTTAATGTGTTTTCTATTATATTGTTTTTTATTTCAGCATATTTTTGATGATTTGAATGACCCATTTTTACTCTAATGTCGGCATAATTATTGCAATTTTTTTGAAAACAATCTAAAAGTTTTGCTAAATTTATGGGTCTGTTTTTATTAAACATTTTATTTATTTCAGAGTAATGAGACTCTGTATAATTATTCGTTTTATTTTTTACATTATAACACGACCATTTGTCGTGCCATAACTTATGTTCGAGCCACTGGGTTACAATGTAATCGTTAAATATAGAAATACTTTGTCCTTGAGGACATTCGCTCATGATGTAGAGCCAGGCCTCATCCAAGTCCTCCAGCGGTAAATGTGGCAAAACCGTACATAAGGCAACATGTTTTCTATATAAGCTATTCTTATCCAAACCTAAAGACCTAGATTTTTTTTGGATTGCTTTTTTATAATGAAAATAAAATCCCTTCATCTGGGCGTTAGGAAATACTGCTGTAAGACTTCTGACGGCAGCTTCCTCAAAATCGCTTGTGAAAACATTGACTTGCATTTTCGGTATTGTTGTTTTTAATAATTTAAATAATATTTTATAGGTAGATTTTTTTTTGTTTTGTAATAAAGCATAGGCTAATGGTTTTTCAACCGCACCGTGGATACTATAAATTTGAAGAAATGGTTTAGGCGCGCATTTAAAAGTTCCATCGCAGTATATATGATGGCAGCTTTCAAGTTCCTGTCTACTCTTCTGTGTAGCAAATAAAAGGATTCTCGTTTTGCCGTCGTTATAGTCAGCGAGTACAAAATTTTGAAACGGTTGAGGCACCTGGAAATCAAATAATTAAATAAATAAATATCTTGGGACAACTCATACACGGCCATCTGATCCCAAACTAGATAGAACCTGTACTATGGTAACCAGACAACTGATATACATACTTATATTATTTTTAAATATATAAATATTATTTAGAAATGACACCCCAACATAGAAACAAACAATCATGCTCATCACACAAAGTTTGTCCTGGATGGGAATCGAACCCACTACCTCCGGCTTAGCAGTGAGGGTCACTAACCACTAGACCAACAGGCTAGTCACATACTTCTTACAAATCATATAATTCTTAAAAGTCTTTCCAAAGTGAAATCAAATATTATTATCAACCTTATGCCATTAAAATAGAATTGAAAAAAGGCATGCAAGAATTTCTTTGCGAAGTTATTAGCAAACTCTTACATGAGTTCTATTTTATTACAATAACGTTCAAATTTTATTTTATCAAAAAATACATAGATTTCATTTCTCAATGTTGTCATAATATTATAAAGAATTAATAATTCTACTTACTTGTACATCTCTAGGTAACTTCGCAAACAATCTATTAACACCGAGAGATTTGTTTCTCTTATTGTAGAGACCAGACTTAATATCTTTAAATTGTGGCATATTACTGACAAAATTTAGTCCTTGGTCCAATATATCACTAAGTTTTTGCTTATAGATTGTAGGAATGGGCTCCATGGTGGAAACTACTTGCTGCTCGAGTTCATGCATTGCTTCCTTAATTTTGGGCTCCAAATCGTTTGAAGCACATTTATGTTCCTTTATTTTAATAATTTCTTCCATGCTACTCAATGTGAGTAAGCCACTACACTTTTTTTAATGCACCGCCACAAGGCATTACCATTTTTATAAATCTTGTGTTTACTATATTGTTTATTATTATACACTAACACTTGTGTTCCTTTCCGGCCAAGTATGTAATTAATAGGTAGGTTAAAATTTCTACTACTTGGACCTGCCATCGGTTCCATTATTTTGTATCAACAAATTGCACGAGAAACAGAAAAAAATAATAACAATAACAAGACCGGCGCACAATTCCATACACTCAGCCCGTGACGTCGCGATAGTGCAATGAGAACTAACAAAATTTGCATGTAAACAAGTATCGGAAACACTCGGCTAGATTCGGGTTGATTCGGGAATTCAGTGGCGGGCGCACGCGTTGACTACGCGAAAACTGAGAACTAACAAAATTTGCATGTAAACAAGTATCGGAAACACTCGGCTAGATTCGGGTTGATTCGGGAATTCAGTGGCGGGCGCACGCGTTGACGACGCGGAAACTGCATTAACAATGTTTTTGATTATAAGTCCAAGTTTTATTGCATAATTATGAAACAATCTGTGATTTTACTAAGAGAGCAAAAAAAAAGAAAATAACAGTAAAATAATAATTAATAAAGAAAAACTAATTATTTTTTTGGAAAGGTAATTATGAAATAATCTGTGATTTTAAATAGTAAGATTATAAAAATGACAAGTATTGTATCACATTATTATATCGAAACTAAAAGACGTTAGAAATTGAAGGTAGGTAAATAATAAATATTTTCTTCTATCGACATTTTTATTTCTTAGTCCCCGCACTATGCGAGTAATATTCGTAGGTGTGCTTCGTGGATTAAAACATTAATTATTTTGAATTTTTATTGGAAGGCCACCTACGGGTGGGCTAAGTGGAATACTTTAGGTGTGCTTCGTCTGGGTGGCGTTCGTTTGGGGGCGCTTCGTGGAATACCTCGTACTTGCGTGGATGCCGCGCTGAATTAAAACTGAAGTATTAACAGGTTCTTATTGCCCTAAACCAGATACCGGTTAAACTAAACCGTTTTTGCGTCAAGTACATCATTCCGGTTTGAAAATATAACCGGTATCCGAGACTTGGTTTTAACTTTTGTTTCAAAGATACTAAGTGATTTACAAGACATGTCAAGATGCACCTTATACAACATTTAAGAAAAATTGTCTTATAAATACCGTTGCATGTCGATTCCGGCATGTTAAATCCACGTAAATGTTCCGGTTATGTAAATATGGTCTCATGTAGGCATGTCTTGTCAGAAGGCTCCGGGAATACTTCGCGACAGGCAGCTGATGAGAAAATGTTGCCGAGAACTGTTCACGTGGCGCGGTTGTGACGTAAGCAGTGTAGTGTTTTGATTTCGGTGAGTTTAGAGTTTTGTGAGAAAATTATTTAGTTACTAGCTGCGCCCCGCGGTTTCACCCGAGTAAGTCTCGATCCCGTGGGAATATCGTGATAAAAAGTATCATATGTGTTAATCCAGGTTATAAACTATCTGTTTGCAAAATTTCATCCAAATCCATTCAGTAGTTTTTGCGTGATTGAGTAACAGACATTCAAACACACAAACACACAAACTTTCACATTTATAATATTATTAGGATAACCCGATTTTTCTCGCTGAGCGCCTCTCAACTTCAAAATATGGCAGTGTATGTATAAATAATAATAGTAACAACTTAATGAATAATATTGCAGAACTGTGCAGACGACACGAGTTGTGTAGACCGTACTAAGAGGCGTCGGCGAGAGGAGGTAAGCGGGCGGGTGAATTCAATACTAACAACTTACGAATTTGACAGAACCAAGCGCATAGTTAAAAAAAAAAACGAGACTTGCTAGAACCTGCCCTGACATCAAGCAATGGACAAAACTGTCAAACACTACAAGGTTTTTGGCAACTTTATATGAGTGTACACATTTTACGTCTTTTTTTATAAAGTGCGTTTTTTTTTTGTGCAAAATAAACATTTTAATTTTTCTTCCTTTCATTTTCTTAGTCCATGTATTGAGAAATGTATAATTATTGGCTTATTATTATGGCTTCATCAAAGTCTTTGGCATTTTTTCCTACATAAAGTATTCATCATCATTTTTATAGCCTTTTCCCAACTTTGTTAGGGCTAGCTTCCTGCCTAACCGGATGCAGCTTTTAATACCAGCTGCATCCGGTAACCTCCCTATTCCTTCCCTTCCCCTCCCCTTTCCCTCAAACAACAGTGATCCTTAAAAAAAAAAGCGGGAATTGAAAATGGAACTTCTGAATGCTCGATTCCAGATTACTATCGGAACATCGATTGTAACTATAAACAAATGTGTTACCCAATATGTAGAATAGATCAGTTGCTTTTCTAAGCCCAAATGATTAGAGAATTCTAATCTCATTTTCCCTTTGAACGTTAAATCATAGTAATTAAATTCGTAAGTGTAACATGAACAATTAAACCCCCAAAGTCAGGGCACTGGACAGTTTTCACGCCCCCCCCCCGCCAACCGCGCCCTCGCGCCCCCGCGCCCCTGCGCCCCCGCAGGCTGCACGGTACCGGCTCAAACAGCTGTTTACTGGGTCATCACTAATTTTGATATTCCACGAAATACCGTGAACTATTATGTGAGTGGTATACGGGCTGTTATCTTTTAGATTAGAAGAGATATAGGTTGTAGCGAATTTATTTGAAACTCTTTTATGGCGTTCATAATAATTCTGGTTTTTATTCAGAACTCGCTGTTGCTCGCGACTTCGTCTGCGGTTCAAGATGAAAATAAAAAAGTAGCCTATGTCCTTCTCTAGGTCATGGTCTACCTATGTACCAAATTTCAACCAAATCCTTTCAGCCGTTTCAGCGTGAAAGCGTAACACACAAACAAACTCACTATCGCATTTGTAATGTTATACTTAGGATGCACTACAGTACATTTACAATATACGTGTCAAATGAAATTGTATACCTAGTTGCCACCGAAAAGGTGCATGATTAGTTCTTGTTTCTACCCGACTACGGCGAAGGAACAAGGAGGGTTTTTTTATTTAATAACGCTACGTCATCATCAAATAATGTTTTATGAATTACGCATATGTGTAAATAAATCCTACTAATATTATAAACGCGAAAGTTTGTAAGTATGGATGGATGTTTGTTACTCTTTCACGTAAAAAGTACTGAATGGATTTGGATGAAATTTGGCAAACAGATAGTTTATAACCTGGATTAACACATAGAATACTTTTTATCCCGATATTCCTATGCGATCGAGACTTACGCGGATGAAACCGCGGGGCGCAGCTAGTCCTACTAATATTATAAATGTGAAAGTTTGTGTGTTTGTGTGTTTGGATGTTTGTTACTCAATCAGGCAAAAACGGCTGAATGGATTTGGATGAAATTTGGCAAACAGATAGCTTATAACCTGGATTAACACATAGGATACTTTTTATCCCGATATTCCCACGGGATCGAGACTTACGCGGGTGAAACCGCGGGGCGCAGCTAGTACTTAATATTTACGTGTATGAGTAGTTCCATTTTTTACCAATCATATCGATTAAACCTAAGTACTAACAGTCTGGGTCATATTTTGTTCAAACTTCGATAAGGGCAGGGAATACTGATATAATAAAATTAACTTATTTTTATTCTCGACGAACAAAGTTTCGACCTTCAGACACCCAAAGCTACGATCGCTCGATCATAACTTTATATCACTTTACTTAAAATTGAGTCACTTTTTCAATTTCCTGTCTTATTTACTGACCGCAACTTAGTTATCTATAAAAATATTCAGAAAAAGAATAGCGTGATATGTAAAATTTATGGTTTTATTTTATTTTTTGCGCATTTGGCAGGTCTGGCTGACTTTATAGTACTGCTACGTTGGTTTGCTGTTTTTTCTAAAAACAACCGAAGTGCTTTGACAGGGTGGCAAGCTTTCATAGCGTTTTGTATTTTATAACGACTTTCAACGGGATTGACACAGCTTTTCGGTAGCTTATGTCAGAACTATACATTTTTGATTTGTCAACTCAAACTTTGCAAACTCAAAGCATTTATTTCAAATAAACCAATTACAGGCTTTTTTGAATTGTCAAGGGGTTGGTCAGTCAGAAAGATGACGCTAGTTGCCCATTGCAAAGCGTAGTAGGTTCCTATGGAGAAGAACGGGCAAGAAACTGCACGGATCATCGTTATCACTCATATAGAATGCCATTTTGTCTTGGCCCTCACTAGAACACGATTTTAATATATTTTAATGCGATAAAAGAAAGGTATATTACAGCATTTACAGCCCACTCGCTCTCGAAGAGAGGAGGCCTGTGTCCCAGCATTGGGAAAATTATAGGCTGATTATGCTATAAAACCACATCAGCACTACATCGCGACACCTACACATTTCACCACCAGATGTCACTAAACATTTTCAACTAACAAATCGTCCGTCTGCACCGGCCAGAGTAATGCCCTCCCAGTTTTCAACCGCAAAACGCCGACATATAACATGTCAGTAGTTGACCGCAAAATTCTACCGAAATTAAGGGAATTAATGTTACAATTCCTCTTTCACTGCACGTTAGAAATAATTGTGTTAGTGTAACGACGGGAATTACAGAGCTTTCTGTTTTGCTGTGTGGCTGGACTTTGGATTTTGGTCCTATTAGTCGAAGTGGCGATTAGGTTTGTTATTTTAAATGAGGAGACAGATTTGTTGGATGTGATTTGGTTTTGTTGCATGTTGTGGTAAATGTTTTTTGTTCGAACTATGAGAGTGAGGGAAGACAGAGTGCACCTGTGTCTGCGCACCCTCTTGTGCACTAAAGGTTAGTCTCCGTTGAGATTGTCCGCCGTAGCCAAAATACGGTCTGTGTATATATAAATGTTTAAAACGGCTAGTGTTCTCATTGGATGGTCTACTGGGCGCAAGTGCTACTGCTGAGCTTGAGGTCCTGGGTTCGGTTCCCGGGTCGCGCAAAGTATTAATGGGTTTTTTGATTTGGAATTGCTCAGTTGCAGCCCGGAGTCTGGATTTGTGCTCGATTGATGGCAATAGGCTCAGCTCCTATGCTGGAGCTGACACACACACTTTTTATTTTATTTTGTCGGTAAGAATTCTTAGGAGGAGCTCGTGGCTAAGTAATAACAGCCGCTCGGGTCGATCCATCGGGTTAAGCGACGCTTGCCGGGGTTGGTCCGTGGATGGGTGACCATTTTCACATATCGAGACTCCTCCGTTCCTCGGAAAGCACGTTAAGCCGTTGATCCCGGCTGTCATTTGTGGATCTTTGATAGTCGTTACGGGTAGTCAGAAGCTCGAAAGTCTGACAACCAGTCTTACCAAGGGGTATCGTATTACCCAGTTACTGGGTTGTGGAGGTCAGATAGGCAGTCGCTTCATATAAAATACTGTATTCAGCTGCATCCGGTTAGACTGGAAGCCGACCCCAACATAGTTGGAAAAAAGGCTGGCAGATGATGGTAAGAATTCTTACGGTTTTGTCAGAAAATAATAATACTATTGTTGTTGTACTTTAAAAATAATTAGTAGCTACAATTCTCCAATACTTTCAATGTAAATATCCCAGTAAGAAGATTTGCTACCGATGTAAAGGTGCATTCGACTAGCGCTGCGGGCTGCGAACGAAGAAATACGAAAATATTTTCCATATTATGTCGTGTTGGTGCACCGACGTCTTCGGTATTTCGTTTCATAGAGTTTTGACGGATATCCTGTTTCGGTAATTTTTGGAAAATGGAATTTTTTGATTGCAGTATTTTCTGAGGGCCAATTCCTTACTTAAAAAACTTTCATATGCAAGTCGCAATTTGTCAAACTTGTCAAAAATTTTGGTAAATTGATGGTTTTTTTGACAGATTCCGAATGAGATGCAGAATGTGAACGTTCTTAAAAATAAGGGAATTGCCTCGCTGGTACATACCACGATGCTTTCAACTTAATAGAGGTAATGCGAGGAAGACACAATAATATTGTAATAATTTACCCCTTCCTGCTATGAGGCTCTCGTTAAGTAGCTGGATCAAGGGCTTAGTACAGAAAGCGGTACTTCTGGACACGACTGGTATTGTTAGGAGATTCTTCTCTGGAGGACCGTAGGTAGCTTGGACCCTATTCCCAATACCGATGGGCTACTTTTTTTTTCATATATTTAAAAATGTCAATGTACCTATATTTATTGAATAAAGGAGATTGTAAATCCTCATCATAAAACTCAAAATCATAACCCTCCTTTTTGCCGTAATCGGTTAAAATAAACTCACATCATGTCCAACATATTAATAATTAATTATTTCATTTTACCACAGCCTGCAGACAGATAAATTTCAGTTAATGTATCTGGCAGATGATTTCATCCGAACAACTTAATATATATTTTTTATCTATTTATTTATTTATTTGAGTTGAGTTCTATTCTATCGGAAACTGAGCAAAAACTTAGATTCCCAATGTGTTTTGTGTAGATACTCCAATTATCTCAGTTTGGAGATAGGATATACTGTACATAAATAAGTTTACCATGTAACGTTGAGTTAGTGCATTGAGGTTTTCAGAAGTGTACAGTTTACTGGACTTTCAGTATGATCCTGTTTCGGCTTTATTTATATTTTTCGGGTTTTGCAGTGCATCGGGCATGTTTGCGGAAGCGCGATTAGATGACTTTCATGCCATCATGCGCAAACGGTGTGCGTCGATGATGCGGCGATTCAGGGGTAGCCCTAACAACATTTTAGCTACACTGGCGGACAAGGTCGATGGACCATTTATCAGGCTCTGGGCTGGCAGACATGTGCGTGCACATGTTCATGTAGCCAACTAGTTTATAAGTTGTATCATATCTTTAAGTTATTATGTTGTACTAACATAGGCTAAGTTCATACTAACACTATGGATCTCTTGGTCTGAAATAACATAATAATAATAATAATTTTTAAATGTTTTTTTAGGTTCTTATAAAAATATTTAAAAATGTAAATATATAAGAAACTAAATAAATAAACAAAAATAATAATAATAAAATCTTTATTTCAGACCAAGATCCATAGCATGCAATTACATATAATTGGTACTTACTAACTAAAACACTTTAGACAACAGACTTATCTCACTAAACTGCATGGCGGTCTGTGTGCCGCCATCCAGTGACACATTACTCTGCCATCCACCCAGCCGGCACAGTATAGCCACGAGACAGTTGTTTATTTACATAATTATTTTGTTTCGATCTATCAAAACATTTACTTTAGTTATTGTGTTTTATTTATTGCAGAATGGGCCCTTGACCTCGATTTCGCCTGATGGAAAGAGATAGACGAGGTCTATGATGGAACGAGCAAGCCCTGAAGATGCCTGTTCACTCTTGGTTTGAAGGCTGACTGGTTATTTATGTTCCGTAGTTATTGTGTTATTGAGGAGCTCGTGGCTAAGTAATAACAGCTGCATGGGTCGATCCGTTGATGGGTCACCATCTTTGCATATCGAGACTCCTCCGTGCCTCGGAAAGCACGTTGAGCCGTTGGTCCCGGCTGTCATTCGAGGATCTTTGACAGTCGTTACGAGTCGTCAGAAGCCCGAAAGTCTGACAACCAGTCTTACCAAGGGGTATCGTGTTACCCAGTAGCTGGGTTGTGGAGGTCAGGTAGGCAGTCGCTCCATGTAAAATACTGTATTCAGCTGCATCCGGTTCGACTGGAAGCCGACCCCAACATAGTTGGGAAAAGGCTAGGCAGATGATGATTGTGTTTTATTTATTGCAGAATGGGCCTGATCTTGTCCTCGACCTCGCCTGACGGAAAGAGATAGATGAGGTCTATGATGGAACGAGCAAGCCCAGAAGATGCCTGTTCACTCTTGGTTTGAAGGCTGACGGGTTATAACAAAATACAAAAAAGTTTGTTGGCAAAAAGAAAAATGTGATGGCGGGCATCTTTCACATCAAAGTTGAGAACATCACAATGTTTTGGTTCGACTTTTGACCCCCAAACTAAGCAGAGCTTGTATCTTGGGGGTCGGAGTGCGATTGAGCAGAAAGAAATATGTCAGTTTACAGGACTAGATTAGTAAAGTGTGTATTATTTATGTATATTGTGTGTGTGAGGGTCAAAGTGTGAGAGAGAGATGTTTGCTGGCGCTTTGGCTTGTCCATAATTGTTAGAGAAATGATTCTGTTTCGGTGTATGTTAGTTCCAGAAGCCTTATGTGGAACGGAACATAGATGCTGGCAGATAGTTCCACAGTTATTGTGTTATTTGGATATGTAGCGCCGAATTCCTTTGCGGAATGATAATTGCGATTTTTTAAAATAAAATAAAGGCCCTTAGATGATCATACGATTGAGGCTCTCAGATGTTTCTGAGATAACAACCCACCAAGATTTCAACTCCTACAAATACATTGTACTAGTTTCCGTCCGCGACTTGGTTCGTATGAAATTTCTTGTTCCCCCGACCCAACCGGTCGCATCGCATCGCCTGCCCCCGCTATTAGTTTGTTTTCGATTAGCGTTCTTCCTTTTTTGCTTTTTGCTCGGCTCCTGAGGGTCCTAGCGTTATGTTAAATAGCCTATAGCCTTTCTCAAGAATTGGGCCATCAAATGCAAAAAGATTTTTTGTTATCCGACTGGTAGTTCCAGAGAATGGTAGTTCCGCGTTTGAACAAACAAAAAAAAAACCGGCCAAGTGCGAGTCGGACTCGCGCACGTAGGGTTCCGTACCATTATCTATAACAACGGCAAAAAAATCATGTCTGTTGTATGGGGGCCCCCTTAAATGTTTATTTTATTCTGTTTTTTTAGTATTTGTTGTTATACCGGCAACAGAAATACATCATCTGTGAAAATTTCAATTGTCTAACTATTACAATGCATGAGATACAGCCTGGTGACAGACAGACGGACGGACGGACCACGGAGTCTGAGTAGGGAGAGTAGAGGAGGGTCCCGTTTTACACTTTGGGTACGGAACCTTAAAAACCAAACTCTCAGCTTTATAATTAGTATAGATTAGATAATTTTTTTAACCAAATACATTGTTTTGCAGAATCCCGCTATCGTTAATCAATTGACCTTTTCTAATCTATATTAGTTAATAGTACTAGTTGCATTATATTAACATTTTGTGGTAGTAAGTTGATTCGCTGTGGCTTGAGGTTATCGTTTGTTTTGCATAATAGTTTGTAGTATAGTTTATAGTATAGGTTTGTGGCAAGTAAATTAGTGCACACATGTTAGCAATACAAACAATATAGAATAATATTCATCAGGTTTATTTAATTAAAATTATAATTATGACGCATTCGGGTTGTTTAACCTTTAAGGCTCTTACATACTGGGGCGATTCGCCGCGCGACGCGACGCCGCCGCATTTTTCGCCGTGTAGTTTTCTCAGAAATTGTTTTGTTAAAATTCGCGTCGCGCGACGAATCGCCCCAGTATGTAAAAGCCTTTAAACAGGCAATGTATAAACTATAACTACATTCGCTTGAGTGGTGAAAGTCACAAGTTCATATCACGAATCAAGTATTTTATTTGTATGATGATACCGTACAAATAAAATACTTTATTCGTGATATGAACTAATACATGTTGGGTCTGAGTTTTCATGATTTCTTTTTCAATTGGATTTTTCGCATGTAGCATAAACGTATACAAAAATTCATTTTAAGAAAATCAATCAACAAAAATATAATGACAAGTTAGGTGATAAAATCCAGTTCACGTTATCTAGAAATTCGTCACGTACCCACCAAGTTATAAGCGTAGGTATATAAGAGAGCCTTCAAAAAACTGCTTCAAAAATAAATAATGTAAATCTAATTCCCAAATACAAATCTCCCAAAATAAGAACGCACCTTACCACCGACCCTGGAGCGGGACTGCACAAATTGGACCTCACTCTAGTGTCCAATTTGACGTGCAGCGCTTTAGCGCTCTCGAGCTAACGAGCGGCTGCCGTGTGTTGGACCACCATGCCCGGTGCAGCGCTGCAGCCGCCGACTTGCCAAAAAGGCCGCTGAAGCGCTTATTAGAATTTTGATACTTAGAATTTGGACTGTAACTGGGTTAACATTTGTACATATTCTAATGGCAAGGTGGAGTGCGGTTTTCGCTGCATGTTGGCTAGCATATAATTTTCGTTCTTGAATAAGATGATTACAGATTGAATACGGTGGGTAGCAGCGTTATCTGAAGGGATTATTACGAGCAAAGGGTTTTTATGATCAAAATAGGCAAAAGATTGCACAAGGTCACCAAAATCTGATCACTAAATCTGAGGTCAATCGAATGAGAATCATTAATAAAATATAAAGTAAAAATGTTAGCATTTAATTAACTAAAACGGATTTTCCCATGGCCACCTTCCGGCTCCATAATCACACCCTGAACACTACCTAGTGTCAAAGCACTTGCTAATACGTAACCAATGAGTCCAAACACGATTGTGCTATCTTGTTTGATTGAGGCCAACTTCCGACTCCATCATCAGACCAGCTCCGTGATATCAATTTATAAAAATGTCTTGGTAGTTATATAAGTATGCCAAGTTTCAGTTCGATCGGATGCCAGGAAGTGCTTGAAAAATGTATGACAATTGGAGTAACTGAAAACACATACGAACAGAGCAAGTTTATATAAAGCTTGTAAAAAGGAGAAGTAGGATGAATTTGTGAGGATCAAAGCAGGTGGAAAAAGGCGTGCGTTTATGTGTAAGTAATCATAACAGAACTACGAATTCTATTACATGGTACTAATCTAACTGGTGAAATGAACCCTGCATCTCTACCCATCCCCGCGGTGAACACAGAAGTAATGGTGATTGTTATATTATTATGTTATTTAAGACCTTTAGTTGTTATTGTTGTTTTTAAACTCAAATCGTACCAGGACAGATTGAAGTATTTTGGGATTGTCTCATTGGAGAAACGTAAAGATATGTTTGATCTAATCTTCCTTAAAAAACTAGTAACTGGCTCTTTCAACTGTCCTGAGTTGCTTAGTAAGGTATCCTTCCATGTGCCACGAAGTCTACCAAGAAGTAAAAATAGGAGGCTGTTTTGCATGCCAAAAAGCAAAACCAATCTAAGGCTCTAATTGCTCACTTTCGAGAATGTATGCTGTATACCAAAGACACGATGAAGACATTGATTTATTTCTTACATCTGTGCCTACCATGAAAAGATTCTTTAAATGTGAGCGTTCGTAAATATTTGCCGTGATCAGTGTAACTGTCATTGTATGTCATTTAAAACTTGTGTATTATTCTAAGTTGTAATTTTTCACAATCTTTTGTTGTAATGTTTCACTACATATATATCCTTTTTTTTTTTTCGTTTTGCACTGTGTCCATAGCAGTGTATGCGTACAGTATAATGCATGTAGTGCTCTTCTTTAAGTGATGAGGCACTTAAATTTAAGTCTGAAGTGTTTTTTTTTTTGTAAATGTTATAGTGTACTCATTGTTGAAGAGCCAAAATAAATAAATAAATAAATAAGACGTCTACCATCCAAAACATAAAAAGAAACAGTCATAACTCAAACATCGAGTACGGGAACATGTCGGTTTAAAGTTTAGCTATACAAAAGCGTGTTTATCCAGGGCCTGTCGAAACTTGTACATTGATATGTAGAGTCTTCGAATGTTGCTACTTTCCTCTTATGCACTAACCGGCTGGGGTGGCCTTGGGGTTCATATTTTTGGGATTTTTCTTGGGATGATGCAGGCTAATGCCGCGATCCGACGGTGCGCCATATTGCGGACGGACACAGACGAGCCCGCACCGCGCACCGAGGAACTTCTGATGTCTGCGATACCCTGCACGTACACCTTCCTACGGTGCGCCGTGCGGGCTCTGTGTCCGTCCGCAATATGGCGCACCGTCGGATCACGGCATTACAGTAACAGGAAGATGAGTTGGAAATAGTCTCATATTTCCTTTGAAAATTAAAGTATTATTAGGCTGTGTACACGTCTCTGTCGTATGTCTATGTGACGGCCTAAAACAGAGTACCTACCTACACATAATTTTAAACATCGATTTTTAAAATGATTTGTACTCGGATAAAGGCCTTCACACAGACACAGTTGGTCCGATCATAAACAAACTAATTGTGACATAACATCTTGCTTGTAATTGCCGAAGAGTTAGGCAGAGGTAAATAGCACACCATTGATTTTCCCTTTAGAACAAACCCAAAATCAACAACATAACATAACATCACGCGTGTATTCCCCGAAGGGTCAAGCAGAGGTGCACTTAGTTATAGTACCCACATTTCGTTAGTTATGCCTAAAACAAATTAAACAAAAACAAAACAAAACCAAAATACGTAACGACTTCTCAAACATACATCGTAAAATAATAATTACTATACAATACGGGACCAAACAATCTAAAGTTGTAGACATAAAATCATAATGTCTCCATTAGCCGAGCTGTGTTGTCGCCTCGTGGCATAAAGTTTATCCACAATAGAAATGTGCCTTGAGGCAGTCTCGCATGTCAGCTGAAAGTCGCAGAGATAGGGTTTGAGATATGTGGTAGATGTGGCATTAACACGGTTGGTTTATGATCTTGGACATACTTAAAACCTTGTCATATACATAAGCCCATTATCACATGGAGTCAATCTAAACTGCACCCTAAGCGTAATACACGATTTATCAGAATTGGAATCAGTTCGAAACAAATGTCTAATCCATTGCTTCATAAGTTACGTTGTTGAGCAAATTTTTTTTTCGAACTTATGTAGCTATCGATTAGACATTTGTTTCCAATCGATTCCAATTCTGACCAATCCTGCATTTTGCAATTGGAGTTCTGGTTGGCAACCGGCGTTGCCAACTGCGATGCAACTGGTACTCTCACATGGCACGACTCAAGTTGTATCAATTTTAACGACAAGACACAAGACGCGCCAATTTTATGAAAAATTACGTTGACAACGACAAAGCGACCTGCACTGCCAGTCGCGCGTGTCTTGGTTGCATCGCCGTTGATTGACAACTAGTTTTCGACAAGTTGCGTCGTGTGAGAACTGCCATAGAAATGTATGTGCTAACGCGATTGGTTGCGTCGGCGTTGAAAACTTGTTTTATTTTTTTCACCTCGTGTGAGAATGGCCTTATATGTTGCAATGCGACGTCAAATATCGACATCCCACAATCCGGGATTTTGCGGACGGACACCGACGAGCCCGGACGACGGACCGTGGGAAGGTGTACGTGCGGGGTACCGTAGACATCGGAAGTTCCTCAGTGCGCGGTGCGTGGCGGTCTGTGGTCGTCTGCCGTGCGTGTCCGTCTGCAATATTGCCGATCGTCGGATTCCACCAAAAGGCGTCACAAATAGAGCTACAGTGTTTCAGAACCTCTGGGCGCTTGAATGACATTGACACCACCTCTGGGTGCGTTGTAGGTAAAAACAAATCAAATTGTTTTGTACTATTGAATTGAAAGGCTAATGCCGAGATCCGACGATCCGCGATTTTGCGGACGGACACGCGCGGCAGTTGACCACAGACCGCCACGCACCGCGCACCGAGGAACTTCCAATGTCTGCGATATACCGCACGTACACCTTCCCACGGTGCGTCGTGCGGGCTCGTCTGTGTCCGTCCGCAATATGGCGCACTAATGTCACGCGCCAAAAGATTATTGTATTCTATAACTGCACACAGAATTGCCACATCACCTCCATTACACCCTCCTTGTTTCTTACTTTCTGGAGCGTTCCGCAACTCTTTGTAGTCATCCGTTTGATATTATAAACGGTTTAGTCTGAATTGTGGACATATTTTAATCTGAGTGGAAATTGGGCGACTTTAGGCTGTTTCGGAGTTTCGTCTGTTTTGTGAATTGTCCTTGTGGCGACAGAGGTTTGAAGCTTTGATTTAAATTGTGTTTAATTTTGGGAGAGTTTTTATTTGTTTTTAATGTAAGGTCTGAATTCCTCTTATGCTGATGTCAGTCGCGTACATCGGTCGCGCTTGCGTATATATATTGTGTTCTATATAGCACCATACTGCGACGCTGACGTCCGCGGCGCGTACTACGCTGCTACGCGTACGCGACCGACATCAGCGTAAGAAGAAGTCAGGCCTTAGGACTTTTCGAGAGTTTATTTAATTAGCAATGATTCGGTTTGAAAGACAGACACGTGTTTACATTTTATTTAACCTCTGAAGCTGCGGGCTATCGAAACTTAGTTATGGGCTCAGCTACCGGACCCCCCCCGCCCCCCCGCCGAGCGGCGGGTGCGCAGCGCGCCAGCGCTTGCACAAAAAGCATAAACACTTGAGAAATACTAAACGCACTTCATTATCGTTAATTGGTTTGGGTTCTTGAATAAATAGACCACATACTTTATGTATAAACAAGTAACTAAAATAGAACTTACAAATAGAGAATGTTACGTAGTGGGCTTTGTTTTTTGTTTTGACCGTATTTCAGTTTTCTTTATAATGATTATTACTTCCCACCTCGTAAAGGTTGTCACTGTATCGATTTTTATGAAATTTTCGCAGGTTTTTATTATAAATACGTAAGTAATCTAACAACAATAAGAGATTATGACATTAACAGAAAAAAATAAACGATGTCACGGCAATTTTGACGTGACACACGTCAAACTTCAACAATAAAAAAAAAATGGTTTTTAATGAGTAAGTCGACTAGAATATCTATCTGCCCATAGACTTAAATTGCCACAGACGATAAAAACCCTTATTTATAAGTAGAAATAGAGATTTAAACCGAGCGACGCAAAATCTGTAAACCTAGGTTGAAGGATACTGACTGTCTGCGAAATTACTTGTAGTTAAGTAATTCTTTGAATAGTTAAATTGTTTAGAAATTACAAAAATTTTGGCTCAGTAGTTTGTGAGATAAGGAACCGTAGTGGACAATTTTCATAAATGTTCCTAAATAACTTGAAAACTATTTATTAAACATTTCTGATGATAAAACGTCATAAACGCCGTTTCATTCAAACGTACGGAACCCTAAAAGCCAATAAGAAAACCGTAGCACATCAGCTACGAAAGCGTAGCAAAGGCAGCTACGGCGTAGCAACTCCGTAGCCCTTCCTAAGCCCAAATTACTTTCATACTTAGACGCTGACAAGAGCTAAACTGTGGTCTCTGTCGGACTGCTTATAAAAGAAAGAAACGCGATGACACAACGCTTTAATTTATTGCAAAATACGAAGCTATTGTCTATTTACTCAAAAATGAGTTGAGTAATTGAAAATAAAAAACAACCAAGTTCCGCATTCAAATGAGACGTTTGTTAATAGTTAAAATGCAAACGTACGTTGATATTTAATACATTTTGGATTGAAACTCAAGGTAAAAGGTTAGTTTACCGTTAGTTTGTATCGAGTTTTTTTTGGTAACAACCAAGTTCTGAGAACAATTAACATTAATATTTTTTCGGCTACCACAAAATATATATCTTTGGCTTATATTTACTTGAAGGTGGATGCGCCAAGGTAAACCGCGAAATTCAAATTTTCTTAAAGTGCATTGAATGACTATTTCATGAAATCATGACATTTGGCACTTTCATGAACTTAGAGAGTTGTGTTGCTGATTCTAATGTTTATAATTCTGTAAACCCATATTTGTTACGGCCGCAAATAATATTTAGATCAACATACAACCTGACACTAACCTGCAAATTGCAAAAAACGTAAGAAAATTTGAATTTCACGGGCTAGCTTGGCGCACCCCCCTTAACACAAGCCTATTTAACATCTGCCTCTATCTTGTTAGCGCCTTAAAACTATGACCCTTCTTAAACTCAACCAAAGAGGATGAATAGAGAATGAAGGGTTTGGGCCGTCATCCCTTATCTATATCTTATCTAATGTAAGCGTTGTCAGCCCCTCATGAACTTACGACAAGCTTTGATAATGACAGTTTAAGATGACGGTCTTATTGTAACATACAATACACGTGTCGAGGCATTTGAGGGTTAAGTGTAATGAACCCTTCAGTGAAGTTGTTGACCTTTAGCGGGTTAAGGTGAAAAGTTTTTATGATTTTAAAGTGTTCATTGTGGAAAAATGTTTTTGAATTGTTTTGCATTTTGGTGAATTAATTGTTTCCTTACAATTCATCATCATCACCTGCCTAGCCTTTTCCCAACTATGTTGGGGTCAGCTTCCAGTCTAATCGGATGCAGCTGAATACCAGTATTTTACATGGAGCGACTGCCTATCTGACCTCCACAACCCAGTAACTGGGGAATACGATTATATTAATATTGTTTCCTTACAATTATAGGTATTTATTTATTTTATTGGTTCTCCAACAATTGTTTACATAGGTTCTATGTTAAAGGTAACAAGAATTACTTACGTACTTGGATTTTCTTGTGTAACATGTCTTTGCAAACAGTTTTTTTGTTTCATAACAACATCCTATTTTAAGCAGTAGACTTACTTATACAGTATGTTAACTAACAAAGGGCGTTCCCGTTAATCTAAAATAGTATAGCGTGTATACATGCTAAAAAATATATTATAACTGAAAAAAAAAAATATTATTTGTCGTGAAATGTTCACAAAACGATTAAATTTAAACGTAAAAGAAACACTCTGTACACGCACACTTGTATTTTAACGTAGAAAAATAAGTGTGACAAGTGGGCGTGTACAGAGAGTTTATTTTCCGTAACAATTTAATATTTTTTGTGAATATTTTACTATACAAAAACAAAAAAAAACATAATTATTATAGATATTATAAGTCTTTGTTAGTTTTTAAATTATGTAATACTAAAGGGTTTAAGTATCTTAAAAAAAACATTTTTTTTTAATGGTAATATTTTTTTTAGCATGTATAGACGCTATACTATTGAAGGTTAACGGGAACGCCCTTTGTTAGTTAACATACTGTATACACGGTGATTTTTAATTTCACTGTTAACCTTTCAGGGCGTGACAAAATTCGACACGCGGGTCTACACAAAGTGACATCATATCAGCGATAATGATGATGGGATAGTCAAAAATGTTTTGGATTGACATAAGACACCGAAAAGTGTTTCAATCGTGTTGAAATTCGGTGTAAAAGTTCATGCACACATATCAGTCACGTCACCGTCAAGTCGCTGATCATTCACGTCAATTTCAGGGACGTGTGTGAACATAAATAGTCAGTCATGCAGTCTTATGCCGAGGTCTGACGATCCGCGATTTTGCGGACGGACACGCACGGCAGACGACCACAGACCGCCACGCACCGCGCATCGAGGAACTTCCGATATCTGCGATACCCGCACGTACACCTTCCCACGGTGCGTCGTGCGGGCTCTGTGAGCGTCCGCAATATGGCGCACCATCGGATCACGGCAATAGCAACGCCTCGGTTACAAATTGTCGGTGTCACAATTCCACGTTTCATTCGTATTCGTTTATTTCGTTCGTAGTAATACAATTTTTGACTTGCCATCGTTTGATGGTGGGTAATCATCCAATTACTTCTCCCGCTCTGGGTGGAGCGGAAGGGCGTGTCAGACTTTTACTGACTAAAACCCACCCGTGTTCCTTCAGTTGCCTGTTGCCAAGGGTCCCGGTATCCCTTTCGGACTTTCCCGCAACCCTGACAAGCGTAGCCAATGCCCTACATCTTCTACGTAACTATATTTTTTGACGTGACTGATCGGTGACTTGACGTTGACGTGACTGATCAGTGATTTGACGTTGACGTGACTGATGTGTGTGCATGGCTCTCTGGTTAAACCTTTTACAGTAATTGCACCAGCAGCTCGATACTAATTATCTGTTATTCGAAAACGATATTTTAATGCACGAAAATAATTATAATGAAAATCAAAAAATATGATCATAAAGAACCCATATTACTTTTACCACGAAATCATCATAAAAATTAAAACCTGAAGCCACATTTCAGTCATTTCAAATGTAATAAAAAAATATCATAACGCGTCCAACCACTCGCGTCGCTCACAATAATAAAAATTATAAAATGCCTGTTCCCATATTTAATACTACGCCCACCGTTCCACAGATTTATGAATTTTAATTTTCTTTCATCCACTGCGAAGTATTATCTTTCAGGGCGTACATTATTCTCTAAGAAATACCACTGATTACGTGGCTGTAGATACGACGCTTTGATTTATTAAGATATAAAGTTAAATTAAAGTCAGGCGCAGCGGCAAGCTGCTTTTACTTTGAAGAAGTATTTATTACTTGGGAAAAAATTACTCGTTTTCTTTATGCATGACTTAACTTGCATTGTGAGTAAGATTTTAATAAAGGTAGTTAATTGATTCAGGCGTGACTTTGTGGAAATCCATTATAAGATACAATAGACGTAGATACATATATTTAGTAACCTATTTCGCTTAACTATTACTCAAGAGTCATAAGAAACCGTCTAAGAAATTGACACGTGTTTCACCTCTCAACGAGGTATCCTTAGGATGACGATTGACCAGTCGCGAACCTGAACCTGTACGCTGCATCCAGTGCTCAGTGTGGCAACACGTCGTGTTCGGTTCGCGTCTGGTCAATCGTCATCATTTTTTTTTGAGGGTGGGAAATCATCAAATGACTTCTCCCGCACTGGGCGGAGCGGAAGGTCGTGTCAGACTTTTACTGACTAAAACCCACCCGTGTTCCTTCAGTTGCCTGTTGCCAAGGTCCCGGTATCCCTTTCGGACTTTCCCGCAACCCTGGTAGGCGGTCAATCGTCATCCTGAGGATGTCTCGTTGAAAGCTGAAAGCTCTCCTTCTTTATTATTTTAAGATAAAGAAATAATTCGTCAATACGTTTTCTAAACCAATTTAATCACACATTCTTTTCGCCCCAAAATCGCAAACAAACCTTTCTCTACATCCAAAAGGGTATCCCATAACACACTCCTTATCAAGTACCCGTCATATCTATAACGACTATCAAATAATCTTTGCCGGCAGGTAAGCAGCCATCGTATTAGGAGGCACAGGCTTAGGGCGGCCCTTTATCATACCTACAACAATGGCTCCTGTAAAATGAAATACGGAATCGCAGCAGATAAGTTAGCAGAATTGTTTCCCACCAAAACTGGTTGGATATGAAAATCAAATTATTATTTGTTTTGGTGGTATCGTGATGGAATTATGTGTTTTTATTTTGGTGGGAATGTAATGAGTTTTTGAATAAAGTTATTTTAGAGTTTTTAAGCTTGTGTGTGATGTATGGATTTTACCATATGAAATTAAGAGGTTAATGTTTTTAATGTTTTTAACCCTCATATTTTTATATTACAGATTGATGAGGAAGTACAATGAGCTCCATACACTTTACAATAGCATTGACATCTTCGCCAGCACGCTATCGCAATTTCGCAAACATTTGTTACTGACTCACAGTGGCCACAGTTAATATTTATAACCAATAATATTAAAGGTAATGTAGATGCCTTTAATATTATTGGTTACTTATATATTATTACTCACTTATTAATTGTTCTCATTCTCATTCTTAAGAGCATTTCTCTTCTTTTTTGATAATTTTTAATTTTGTTTCCACGTAGTTCTGTTTTTTTATATAATTTTTTTTTTAAATTTGTTTATTATTGTTTTTGTTTTTTTTTTTAGTTTGTTTAGCTTTTATGTATCTACTCTGTGTAATAATATAAAACTTGAATCATGTAAGAGCTGTGCACACCTGTAAGTGACAAATTCACTCTAGATTTAAGTTTAATTATCACAGTACCCAAAAAATGTATTAGTGAATAAGTCTTTGGAGTGCCATAATTAAATAAGAATACGGCGTTGGAGTGCCATAATTAAATAAATAAAATAAATAAATAAATATTCCGAAATATTTCATTGATTCAGGTGTAACTTTGCGAAAATCCATTATAAAATAAAAAAATATAATATATAATAATATAGATTTGCTTTAGATTAAAAAAAAATTTTTTCTTTATTTCCTTTACCTTATGAGAAAGTGACTTTGTTTGTTACGTTTTCATGCTAAAACGGCTGAACTGATTTGGATGAAATTTGCCACAGAGGTAGACCTTGACCTGAAGAAGGACATAGGCTACTTTTCATCCTGGATCGTAGTCGAAGTCGCGGGCAACATCTAGTTTTCTAACTAATAAAGATAAACTAAGATTGATTATCTTAGCAGTTTTATTTAAACACTAGCTGCGCCCCGCGGTTTCACCCGCGTAAATCTCGATCCCGTGGGAATATCGGGATAAAAAGTATCCTATGTGTTAATCCAGGTTATAAGCTATCTGTTTGCCAAATTTCATCCAAATCCATTCAGCCGTTTTTGCCTGATTGAGTAACAAACATCCAAACACACAAACACACAAACTTTCACATTTATAATATTAGTAGGATATTGGCGATAAGACAATTAAATGAGTTTTATTCTAAAGCTGGCCATTTTAAATTTCGACTTAACCCTACACCATCCTTAATCGTTAACGAACATAAACATTTCTTCTAATTAAAAAAAAGCCCATTGCCAACCCCTTTCTAATTAAACACCGTAAGAATACATGTAAGTAAATCAATTTAATGGCTCGTATTGCCTTCAGCACACACCGGCTTTCAGGAATGCCAGTGGTCAGGTATTAGGTGTATAGATTCCACTTATGTGGGTTCAAATGATCCTCTGTGAATAGGGTTCGTGATTAATTATATAGGAGCGGACCCCACGGACCCGGGACTTGCGTGTGTTTAGTCACCGTGAAAGGGTTAATTTGGGTGACCATGATGTTATAGGGAATTCTGGGGTGATTTTGTTTGGCTAGTTTAGGTGTGGTGGGAATGTTGCTATGCCCCTTTTCCCCTCCTGATCGTGGTACATTCTCTTTATTGGATTTCTAGTAGAAGTTATGGGTCCTCGTAGTGATGGCCACAGTGGTGAAATATCTAATCCTAACTAATATTATAAATGCGAAAGTGAGTTTTTTGTTTGTTTGCTTGATACGTTTTGAAGCTAAAACGGCTGAACGGATTTGGATGAAATTCGGCACATGGGTAGATCATGACCTGGAGAAGGATTTAGGCTTTTCATCCTTGATTGCAGACGAAATCGCAGGCAAAAACTAGTTTTAGATACTTTTGATGCATTTTATATTATGTAAACAAGGTACTGGATACTTTAAAATCCAAATGAGGTCTCGAGTCGATTGTTTTACCAATCAAAACAACTCGTAAGAGACTTGACAGACTATTCAAAGCATTTACCTGCTCTGTTTTTGAAAAACCGTCTCATTAAAATAATACAATCGAAATTTTTTGGTTCGATGTCTATCTGATTATGGTTACCCTACATCAAATTCTTAAAGGTCCTATGTTTGGCAATTCTATCGGGACCTTTTGAGTAATAGTTTTAGTCGTAGACATACTACCGAAATGTGTCATATTCAGTACGTTTTTCATTTTACCCTGAAAAAACGTTTCTGATATCTTTTGACATTGGTTGATGGATTTACACATGTATGGTACGAACGCAAGGTATGACTTGAATGATTGAGTTATCAGTGGCTTAGGATCCAAATAATGTAATGTTTTTGAGCTTATGGTGTTCACCGTCTTTACCAGATTTAAACATATTTAGCAAAAATCAACACAAATAATTTTTCTCAAACATGCCTCGAAATTTGATCCATATCTGTCGTGTTTAGCGGCCGAATAAATTACTTCGAAAACTCCTTGGCTTTGTCTCGGCTGACATCATTTTCACGATCGTCTATCAATGCCCATGTTGCAGATGTAGTTAAGCGCTAGTAATATAATGTAATCCTCGACAGTAATGCACTATTCTTATTATATTATATTTTCTAAAAGAAGATTTACCACTTTCACTAATAGTTACTATTTTATGTTTTGATAAATTGTGTGAAGGAATTTGCACAATTTTACTATACATACACCTAACTTGCCAAAATTATTTCAGGTACCATGAGAATGAAACATTCACGTAACTACCAATCAATCTGCATAGCCTTTTCCCAACTATGTTGGGATCGGCTTCCAGTCTTACCGGATGCAGCTGAATATTAGTATTTTACATGGAGTGACTGCCTATCTGACATCCGCAACCCAGTAACTGAGTAACGAGGTACCCCTTGGTAAGACTGGTTGTCAGACTTTCAGGCTTCTGACTACCCGTAACGACTGTCAAAGATCTAAGAATGACAGCCCAGACACTGTCGTGTAGACAGCAAGTGACAATGGGCCTAGACAAGTGACAATCGCTTCCAAAGCGTTTCCTATTTCTAAAAGGACTTTCACAAGATTGACATAAGGTTTTCGATAGCTCATGTCAGTCCTATACATTTTTGCCTTTTCCATCATCGTTATCAGTGATAGAATGTCATTTTGTCTAGGTTCTCTGACACGTATTTAATTCTCGTACACCATCGCTACTAATTTATTAGGCAACATTTAGACATAGAATGTTACCAAAACGACGTTTTTCGTTTGAACCCGCAACGGGCGAGGCGTCGAGTCAGTCAAGCGTAATTCGGCCGGCCAAAACTTACTCATACTATTAATGTTAAATTGTTTCGCTCAAGGGCAGGTCCTGTGTTAATAATTATACTTCAATAATAATAGAGGCTTGTTCGATAATTTGATGCCAACTTGTTATACAATTTGGAGACGACAATACAACAATAAATGAAAAAACTGGCAATACTAATGCATAAGAGTATTTTGGAACAATCAAATAAATTCTAACATCGAAATTAAAAAAGTCATTTTTTCAAACGAACTAAATAGTAGTGATGGTTAGACTATGGGGTTTGCCGATCTTTGACTAGCTATCGTATCTAAACTATTGGATATATTTGATGATTTTTTTGTATGTAAACCGAGAACGTCATTAGATATACGGAGTTTTATTTTTATTGTATTGTCGTCTCCACCTTGTATAGTCAGGGAACTCAAATTGACTCAATCAATCAATTAACTCAGCCTATGACTGCGCGAACTGCGCAACTGAGCGAGGTGTGCTTTTCAGTAGGGAGTTTCATACAAAGAATACTAAACGGAGTTCATACGGTTACGATCTGTTTCATACAAAGAATACTAAACGGAGTTCATACGGTTACGATCTGTTTCATACAAAGAATACTAAACGGAGTTCATACGGTTACGATCTGTTTCATACACAGAATACTAAACAGAGTTCATACGGTTACGATCTGTTTCATACAAAGAATACTAAACGGAGTTCATACGGTTCCGATCTGTTTCATACAAATAATACTAAACGGAGTTCATACGGTTCCGATCTGTTTCATACAAAGAATACTAAACGGAGTTCATACGGTTCCAATCTGTTTCATACAAAGAATACTAAACGGAGTTCATACGGTTACGATCTGTTTCATTCAAAGAATACTAAACGGAGTTCATACGGTTACGATCTGTTTCAGAGTTGATATGTGTGCAATTTTCTTTCTTTCTTTCAATGATCTTTAGTCTGTCTCAGCCACCTTTTAGGCCCGTATTACAGAACCTCACTCAAGACTATATCGTTACTTCAGAGCATTGGCATTACTGAAAACTATATCGTTTCAAACAGTCAAAAGATTTTAAACGAGTTTTAAGTAATGCTTGTGTTTTGAGCGAGGTATGTTATGTAATAGAGGCCTTAGACTACCACTTTAAATTGTCCTTTTAATCAAACCACAGCTGTCATTCTTGGACAGTTGCAACACAGGAAATAGACGTAGTGTGTCAATTTAATAAATAATTATAATGTCCCTGGCCGTACATAATGAAATAAAATAGCCAAGTGGGTAAGTGGCGTGTTATTAATTAAAGGCGTCTCGAAGGACCAGATTATTTTTGGAGTTCCGTCGTTGGGCATAAATGGTCCTAGTTATGGCTGATCGATCGTTTATACGTTCACTTAGTATGATGATTATGACAATTATAGTCTTTGTTTGTCAAGCCCAGATCTAGCTCTGGACTATTGCGAGTTGCATATTAAAAGCTAAGTATTCAGTAATGATACCTACAACTTTAAATAATATAAAAACCACTACTAAGCATCACATTCCAGCATGGTCCACTGCTGGAACACAAGCCTCCTCTCGGTGAGAGGGAGTGGGCCGTAATATCGCGGGCCCACTGCGGGTTGGTAGATGTCACGTCTTCAAATTTTTGGTTCTAGGACATGCAAGTTTCCTCACGATGTTTGTCACACGTGCTCATGCAGGTTCCTTCACCATTTTAAGAGCAGTGGTGATGAAATAATTTACACAAAGTAAAGCGCCTGACTGGGTTTGAACTTACGACCGAGCTCGTAAGTCGTGGCCGTTACCACTGGGTCACGTGGGCCAACACTGTCAGTAACATTTTATCTGTATTGTAAAATTTTATTATACACATAAAATTACAACATCATTTACTCAAATTCTCCGAAAACTTCAATAACAAGAAATTTCCGAACTTAATCTCCTTGAGAAACGCTTCCAAAAGAACATTACATCCCAGTTCTTTTTCTTAGAATTAACTAAATAAAGGTAAAATTACCAAAGTAATCGTAACATGAGTGGCAGGAACACGAGGACTTATAAAAAGAGCCAGCGATCTTGGATATTGGAAAACATTCCAACTTTTGGAAAACAAAGAATCTTACTTAAAACTTTGGTCCATCATTAGACACTCGCGAGATCAAAGAGGAACTTTGGAGACAACTAGGGATTAGATTTCTACTTGAACGAAGTAAACTTAAGTTTATTTTCATACTGGAAGGGATGCCGAATATTCAAAGTGGCGAATTTCATCGTCATTATCATTATTTCAGCCGAAAGACGTTCAATGCTGGACATAGCCCTCCCCCAAGGACAGAGTCAGGAAACATAGTACGATCGTCGTGTTATTTTTCCCGGACTCGACCACTTCTGTGCTTCTCGCATCCAGCGGATTTCTGCGGCCTTCACAAGTTCAATTGCCAGTTCAGGTGGCGAAGATTCTAACGAGAAAAATAAAATCATTTGGTTATTGTTACCACAGAGTACTTTTTATATATTTATATATTATGCCGACTAAACGGAATGTTGCCTTTTTAAAAAAAACTATACTTTATATATATTTTTATTTTCACAATTATAAGGTATTTTATTTATTGTATTTCTTTTTTCTTTTCAATCAGTTTTTAATTTATTAAGTATATTATGTTTCTAGCGTATGACACTCGTGGGTTGCAGCTGAAAATCAGCGTCAGGTGGTACATTGTGTGTTGCTATCTGACAATATGCTGAGCTGAGGCCCTTTTGGCATTGTTATGACTGTTTTCTGTTTTTTTTAGTTTTAATGTGTATTTTTCTGTGACAATGCCAATAAACGCATTTTTCTTTCTTCTTTCTTTCTTTCCATTGATAAATTTTACATATGAAAAGAAATAATAATCTTTTACTGAGTACTCTGAGAATAAATATGGAAACAAACTCAAATGTCACAGTCTCTTAAAATCCAGACATATCTCGTTTAGATATTTATTTTGTGACGATCTGATTAAAAAAATCACGTCTTGAAATAACCGTATCTTGAGTATCATAACTTAACTTTAATAATTTCAAGAGATTGGTTAGATTATTATTATAATCCTTACTCTCTCTGTCTGTCTGTTTGTCGCGTTTTCACGACAAAACTACTGAACCGATTTAAATGAAATTTGGTACACATATATTCTAGAGCCTGAGAAAGGACATAGGCTACTTTTTATCCACATACTACGCGGGCGAAGCCGCGGGCGGAAGCTAGTTTGTTATAAGCTAGTTAAGCACGTCTTACTTTTTTGCTCTACATAGTGTTAGTCAATTATGTTCTCATAACTCTGTCATCTTGTGGTGTTTATTAATTCAAGATAAATCCAACCACGCTCTCATACCGCATCCAGACGAACCAACCTCACTTAACTCCGTCCTCAGGATAAAATATTCCGTTTGAACGCTATGTTTTAGAAATAAACTAACCTTAAGTCCCTGATAACTCTTCCTAGTTACTGTGGGGACCCTAATTGAGAACTTTGGACTTCCTTTAGCGACCTTTGAATCGGGAGTACTTGAATAAATTATTGGAGCTAAAATGCCTTGAGAGAGTATCGATAAGGTGGCCAATAAGGACCAACAATTTTGGTCCTGGGTTCGTACTTAGCTGAATTTTTTATATCGGTATTTGTGGGTTGGTCCTTGGTTACGATTTTGGTGGCCATTATTGTTCTTTTAGGTACTTTACAAGTGTGGTTTGTTTCTTTATTTACAGAGTGGATATGGTACTGTGTACGTGAATGCGTAAGCTTGAGAATATGTTGTATACTTAAACAGAGTCGGTTGAAGTCAAAGTCAAATAATTTATTTCAAGTAGGCACATAGGTACTTTTGAACGTCAACGTCAAAACAAAGATATAGAACTGATTCTAGTTGCCCCTTCCAAAATGTAGTTTTCGTATGGAGAAGAATGGGCAAGTAACTGCACCTTTACTCTTTTAAAAATGTTTTAAAATGTTTTGTATACATCAATTATATAATTACATTTATGAAGACGATGCACCTAGAATACGATTACTGTACCAAAATAGGTAAAAAGAATTAAAAATGGAGCAATGACAAATGAATACTATCGTTTCTATTTACCTCCGTACCAAGTCATACTAGGATACCACTGACCAACGAGTTAATATTGTTAGGGAATCTTGACTTAGGGCCAATTTCACCGATGAAACTGACCGCGATTATCACAACTAAACCGCATTTAAGAAATCAAATCAAATCAAAAGTCATTTATTCAAACTAGGCTGAGAATCAGCACTTTTCGAACGTCAAAATTACATAAGACAGTCCCCCAAAAACGCCCACCCTTCACCACTTCCTAGTGCTTTAGCTGGGAAGAAGAAGTGGCGCAACAAACTCCCCAGCAGCACAGCTGTCTGTTCACAGACAATTCCATACATTGCAAAATTAAATACACGTTCAAAATCAAAATCAAAAGTCATTTATTCAAACTAGGCTGAGAATCAGCACTTTTCGAACGTCAAAATTACATAAGACAGTCCCCCAAAACGCCCACCCTTCACCACTTCCTAGTGCTTTAGCTGGGTAGAAGAAGTGGCGCAACAAACTCCCCAGCAGCACAGCTGTCTGTTCAGTTAGAAAAATTTGATTCTATACAAAAGTTTGCAAAATCATTTACATTACGAAACATAAAACATAAATCTAATTATTAGCCATATGTCAGCTAGCACACGCCAATATACCAACCAAAAATAACATAAAAAAAACGAGAACTGTATTATGTACTCAAGCAGAAATAAGTAATAAATGTAATGTAAGTAAGAACTGTCACTGTCTTATTTCTTAGGGAATACAGACAGACAGTTGAACAGTTGAACACAGACAGTTGTTGAACGCGGTTTAGATGTGCTGATCGCATTCAATTTCATCGGTGAAATTGGCCCTTTATCGTTCGTTGTCGTAACCATCGTTGTGGGTGTAGTATATATACCTCTGCCTAACTCTTCGGAGATTACAGACGTGATGATTTGTATGAGAGTTTGTATATACATTGGGAGAATAACCTCCAAATATAATAATATTTATGTAAGTAATAACATAACTACATACATAAATAATATTATTACATAAATACGAAATTACAACGTTAATAGCAATGCGAAAATTAGTTCGCCTTTCAGAATTACCGTTCATACTACGTAATACCTTAGAGCCTCTAACGAGCTGCTTTTACAGCTTTTCATAATAAACCCACAAATTATGGATATATATTTCTTTAAGTGCTTTTGTTTGTACTTACGGCTAACTCATATTTTTATTTTTGTTGTGAGCTAAGTAATGATCGGCGTTATGACGTAGATATGGGCTGAGATTCGCTTTTACTGGGTAAATAAAGGAGGTTTCTAAGTGTAGTTTTACCTCAATGAGACTCGTGGCTAAATGATAACAGCCACTTGAAGGTTAAGCTACTCTTGCCATGGTTGGTTCGTTGGGGTCACCCATCAACGAACCAACCGTGGCAAGAGTAGCTCCATTACATATCAAGACTCCTCCGTGTCTCGGAAAGCACGTAAAGCTAATATTGTTAATTTTTTTTTTTGTAATTCCTACACCGGCTGCTTGCAAAAGTGCACGCGCTTTGTTATACTTTAATTAATCAAGCGGAACGGCGCGGCACCCGAGCGGCCGCGGCGCGGTGGCGTTGCGGTAGCGGTTAGGTGGCGGCGCGGCGCGGCGTTGTGTCGCCGAGCACTAACACTTATTAGCGAGTCAAGTTAGAAATACGATAACACAGAAATCAAATCAGCTCATGCATTAGGTGTACGGAACTCGTCATAATTTCCCTCACTAATACCCGACTTGAATATTTAATGGAACTGCATTTCTACAACCGTCTGACTTAGCTTAATTTTCAGTTCGAACCGTATATAAACCGGCCAAATTCAGTACGCCACGCTAGATGGTAGGAGGGTATTCAAATTGAAGGCATCTAAATTTGGTCGCGCTGTACGTGGTGGATTGAGAAACTAGCTTACGTACGCTGAAGCGAATTGCAACGAATTTTGGTGTTTGATGTGAAGCGGAATTAATTATCTTATTTTAATAAGTTAAGTAATTAGTCATCTGGTTTTATCGTCGTTTTTCTTATGGTATTACCTACTTACCTAACAATTTGTCTATAAATAGATGAAAAGATTATCATACGCTTCTGGGGCCTTTGCGATGCTTATGAAATTAATAAGAGGTTTTGTACTTTTTCCAAGAAATATTTATAATAAAGAGTAGTAGTTACGTACGTATAATAATTTTCGAGTGAATAAACTTTTGAGAAATAGACGAACAATCCTTACTAATATTATAAATGCGAAAGTAACTCTATGTGTCTGTCGCGCTTTCACGCCAAAACTACTGAACCGATATAAATGGGTACACAGATAGTCTAGAGTCCGAGAAAGGACATAGGCTACTTTTTATCGACATACAACGCGGGTGAAGCCGCGGGCGGAAGCTAGTCTTTTATAAAACGTTGTAATTTAAGCAACAAACAAATATAACCGATAAGCGAAAACCTCCGATTTTCTTTTAAACATCTCCATTTTGGTGTGCTTGGTACATTCCTGTATGTCAATCAATCTACCTAGCTTTTTCCCAACTATGCTGGGATCGGCTTCCAGGCTTTAGGATGCAGCTGAATACCAGTATTTTACACAGAGCGACTGCCTATCTGACCTCCACAATCCAGTAATTGGGTAATACGATTCCCCTTGGTAAGTGTAGTTGTCAGAGCTTCGGGCCTCTGACGACCCGTGACGGCTGTCAAAGATTCACGAATGACACCCAGGACCAACAGCTTAACGTACTTTCCGAGGCACGGAGGTATGTAAAGATGGTTACCTTACCTATCCACGGACCCTAGGACACGTGCGGCTGTTATAACTTAGCCTGGTAACCCAGGTATCCCACGTGAGATTATCAGTAAGGCGTTGCTGGCCTTCTTGGAGGAGCTAGTGTGGTTCGAATAAGCGATTTCCCACCCGTAAGCGCTTTGACGTGGAGTTGCGAATACCCGCACGTATTATCACCTATTACCTACTTAGCCACTCTCATTTATTTATTCTCAGCTCTTTATCATCTCTGTAACACATATTTTCAGCCAAATTAAAGTCCCTGTTTATGGACAGCGCCTCGCAGTGGAAGCATTAAGATGTCTGCTGTATAGCAAGCAAGGACAAAGGACCAAGGGCGGTGCATAAGGACCATGTTTACGATGCTTACGAGGCGCATAATAGGTGGAACGCGGAGACACTCGACGGTTCGCGCGGCGTCTGTGTTGGAGTGACACGGGCCTAACTGGTTTCTTGGTGGTTTTTCATCTTGTACGTATTAGAAAATGAAGATAGGTTACTAACCTGGTTACTGCGTTGGTGAAGTGACCCATAATGTGGTTTGGATACCAGAGAATGCCATCTGTAATGAATAAAGAATGTCTAATTTAAATAAAAATGTTTAACTGTGACAGGCGAATGAAAAAAAAGCTACGAAAAAAAAAAACATTTTTTTTTTAAGTTAACCTGAACTTTTGCTGAGTAAAGGCCTCCCCCAAATCCAGGCGTCCTTTTTTATTATTTTTATTAAAAAAATGTAATATAAAGGAAATAATAATAAACAAAGATGATTGCTTCGTATCAATTTGCAGAAATGACCAATGTCTTTTTGATAACAATGTAACAGAAAATTGGTTGAGATTTTGGCCCAGTTAATAAAAACAGTGAATTATTTTAAATGAAAGAAAAATATTTTATTTGGATTTTCAAGTATTCCCCACACATTCCTCCTTCTCCACCTTTTATCTTTTACTGCAATCAATCCATTTGTTCGTCAGACAATCTGAATGTTTTTTTTTGTTGATCTGAATGATTGAATTGGTTTCAGTTGGGAAGTTCGCAGCCAAACAAAATACAAGTAAGTTCGCGAAAAATTGAGATTTATTTCAATTCTCCGGATTTTATCGATATTTTATAGCTAGTGGTTCTCTATAGGATTTGCGTATTCGTGGGAAATACTGTTTTAAGTAAGTAGAGCTTTTAGTTACATAAATGCAGGATCCATTTACCTAATTTTTCTTTCTTTCTTTCTTTAATTTAAAGCTCTTATATAAAAGTAGTTAAGTTACTCCTTATACCATCAGCTATCGTAGCCTTAGTTACTCCTTATAACATCATCTGCCAGTGAACGTTCCGTCAAAATCGATCCGGTCGTTTCGGATATTAGCCGGAACAAACAGACAGACAGACTAAAACTATTTTTTTTTTGTTATATCTATAAGTACCGTATATACTTTCTTATAATATTTAGTAAAAAGCTGTTATTTTGACATTACACATTTTATTTATTTTTATAAGAATAATACGTCTATTAATATATTGTTTATAATATTATTATATTGTTTAAGTATAGTATAGATTTGTATAGATGTGAAAGTTTGTATGTTTGGATGTTTGTAACTAAATCACGCAAAAACGGCTGAACGGATTTGGATGAACTTTTGAACACGGATACACCATGACATAGGCTACTTATTATCCTGGATCGCAGACGAAGTCACGGGCAACAGTTACGATAAATAAAAAATGGAGTTCTTTTTCTGGTGACATTTAAATAAATTATTAAAATTGTCCTAGACATAAGTCAAACGTAATTTCCTTGTGACATATACAAACAATTTCACGGAAAATTTTCTAGCGACCTTTAAATATTCCATTTAATATTTAAAACAAAAAAATACGCTCACATTAAAGCCCAAAACACACACAGAGCGGGTGCGGGGCGGGAACGGGTCGGGTCGTTTTCATTGCGTGAGTCGCGCGGTTCATCGTGTTCACACAGAGCGCGGGCGCGGGGCGGCAGCGGGTCGGGCGCGTGTCGGGCGCGGGACGGCAGCGGGTCGGGCGCGGTTGTACTTTGACAAGTGGCAGCGGTTGCAGTGTGAAAATGTCGGGTGATTCTGACACGGACGAAGAATTATTATTTTTACTTATTTTAAAAAGAATAACGCGAAAATGGAAAAGCTTGTAGGTTCATGACATTAATAAAAAAAGACATCAATATGGAGAATATCATCGATATGTGTATTGCAACGAATGTAACGACGCTTCACCCGCATTGCTATTCTGTAACCATCTAACCTTGAAAACTTAGGTGAAGTGAGCGTGGAGTGAGTCATTGTCATCGATACCTACTGATGCTAAAGCAAGTGACAGTTCACTCTAAGCTCACTTTGATATTTTACTACACTTAGTTTTCACGGAGATGTTTTTACAGAATAGCACAACCGCTCCCGACCCGCTCCCGTCCCGCGCTGTTGTGTCGGCGGGCGCGGCTACCGCTCCGCGCCCGACCCGCGCCCGCATTCTGTGTGTTGACATCCATATAATTCCTTGAATTACAAATTATTATACCCGCCGTACTCCCGCGCCCGACCCGCTCCCGCCCCGCACCCGCTCTGTGTGTGTTTTGGGCTTGAACATCGAGGTTAGTGGTTTCATAATTAGATCTACCTACTCAATAAAAATGAAAACTCAATAACACTGGCCGACCCGGGTATTGAACCCATGAGTCCACGCAAAGGAGTCGCGCTTACGACCACTCGACTAATGAGACAAATCTAACTAATATTATAAACGCGAAAGTTTGTAAGTATGGATGGATGGATGGATGTTTGTTACTCTTTCACGTAAAAACTACTGAATGGATTTGGATGAAATTTGGCAAACAGATAGTTTATAACCTGGAGTAACACATAGAATACTTTTTATCCCGATATTCCCACGGGATCGAGACTTACGCGGGTGAAACCACGGGGCGCAGCTAGTACATAATAAAATCTGCCACAATATCATAATCAAATCAACATGATACCATTACAGACATTTAAAACACAATATCTTAAGAATCTCAGTAACTTCAGAAGTGCTTAATTTTTTTATTGTGTTTCATAAAAATAACAAAGGCATTTTATATCTCATTGTCTTCTTTTATTAATCTCCGGCCATTTTTGTTTATATATTTCGTTTTGTATCAACGCTTTAGGCACGTTATACGATTTTCTACCTTATATTTCATCTTGCAAGGTTTAATTTGGGCTGTGTTGTGTTAATTTTTTTATTTTGTCGGTTGTGATGGGCTAATAATATAGGTATTACATAGAAGTCGCTTTTGCTTGAGGATTCCTCGTGACCTTTACGAAAGGCAACAATGGAAAGATTTTGGGAACTATTAGAAAATCATATTATTATGTAGTTATGTAAAAGTGTACGCTAGAGCATTTTGTCGAGCATTTCCATGTTGTAATGTAACGTTCCTGCAAATGCTTGACGCTGTGTTCGACGTAATGCGCATGGCGAGCGAGTGAGCATCTGTAACATTTTTCAAATTCAAATTCATTTATTTATTATTAAGGGTACATATAGTTGTTAAAAAATGAACATAGTTTAACGCCTTGAGGCATGCACAACTCAAGCTTTTACTGTATCACAACATAAACAATTACTTGCAACAATAATTTATTATTTTTTATTTATTTATATGTTTTTTTTTTTTCTACATTGTGTTCATTGTAACGGACTGCCCTCGGCCAGCGCACCTCACTCCGCGTCACCGGCGCTTGTGCCTTTCCTCGATAAAATGTTACATAAATACGCTCGTTGGTTTTTAAAAGCACGTTGTAACAAAACATCGAGCATCGTGTTCGAAGTGTGGTTCTATAAAATTTAAAAACGGCGAACGCTCGCTGTTCCGTTATAAGTAAAGTGAATAATAACAAGTGAAGTCTATAAATACTCAGCTTATAGTTATTTTGTGATTGGACTGTTTTTTTTATGTATGTCAAAATGGAAAACTATGGTTTTTTAACAGGAATTTGTAACTTACATAGTTCTTTTACTTTGGAAAGGTCCTCGGAGTCAAATAAATTTTTATTTTTCAAAATAAATTTACTTATGTCTTTTTTTCCACACAAAGTTATCAGTCAACGTAAGTCTAGTGAAAAAAGTAAATTCATTATGTCCTCAACGTTTTATATTTCTTCTCTTATTCCTAAAATAACTTACCAACAGACCTAAGTCTTCGTGAATCGGTTATAATTCATTCGAGGCCACGGCCTGTCTTTATTCAGCCTGGCTTGTCATCAATCACAGACAGGCCTCAGGACCATTTCTCAAGGATAGGGAATAAGGTTCTTTTTTAAGCTTATTTGTTTTTTTTTTAGACCTGTTGATGGTATTACGGGTATTTTCAAAATAGTTCTATTAGCATAACATAATAGCATACCATAATATTACTCTATGTGAAAGGAAGGGCTTTTACTCGAGAATTCAAAACAAAAAATATCATTTACCCCTTTAAAAACTGTCTGTAAAAATCTCGCCTCACCATGGTGAGATTTTTGAAGTGGGCTGTTATCCTGATTCTACACACACACACATTGCCACACACACACCACACACACTCACCACATACATACACGTCACACACACACACACACATACACGTCACACACACACACACTTAACACACACACACATCACACACTTACATGTCACACACACACACACAATACACACAAACACAACACACACACACGCACACCACATTGCCACATTGCAGTGCTGGGCATTGACACTACTGACAGTTCACTTCAAGCTCACTTCACCTAAGTTTTCACCGTGAGCTTTCACAAAATCGGCAGAACATTAATTTCATAACTATGGCGGTTTAATTATATTCTGTTTATATAGGTATGCTGCAACAGCGCTACATAATTTAGTGATTTAAACACGAGAGGCGTTATTTTGTAGTAATTAAACAGCTATCAACCACATTAGAGAACATTATTAACGTATTTGGCTTGTGCGAGTATAGTGCAGTGCTGTTGTCGGTGGAGGAGTGATTGCTTATCTTGTAACAAGCGATTGCAACTAGTTGCTGATGGTTTCTAAAATACCATTATTGTTGTTGCCCAACGTGAAGCTGTCATTTTTAGGCATTTTAACTCTTGCTTTTCAACATTTTAATATTATCGCTGAGAGAGATAGTTCTTCAAAATAACGTCCACGAGTTACAAGGATTATGTGCACCCAGAACAGTCTGCTAACACAGTATCTTTTGTAACGAAATTCTTGATAAAGTCTTGCGGTAGGAGTAAACTGATATAAATACCATTACGTATAGAAAAATGTTATTCCCGAAAAAGTCAGTTTTAAGTGTCAAAAGTTTTTGTTTTTTTAATACAGAGCCACCTAGAGTAAGTTTTTAGATGGGACACTGAGGCCTGAAGCGGCACAACACTCTGTTCCTTTCGCATTTATTATTCCGGCTGCGATCGTCATCAGTTCATCTAGTAATTTTCCAAATACATGGCACCCGGAAAATACCACTTAGAGCATCCGGAAGTACTTAAAGTACCCGGGAATACTTAGAGCACCCGGGACTACTTAAAGTACCCGGGAATACTTAGAGCACCCGGGAGTACTTAGAGTACCCGGAAGTACTAAGAGCACCGATGAGTTGATATGACACATCGGGCTTTGCAAAGAGACTGACACATAGGGACATTGGCAACGCTGTATCAAGCAAAACTTTTCCTCAAACTCTAATGGCCGTAACATTTGTACAATATTCTAAAAGAGGTCAAAAAGCTTTGGTTAAACCGGTTTTTAATAGGCAACCAACTTCTGAACACGTATACAGGATAACTCAACGTGACAAGGGAATACAGTCGATTGATGTCAACGGTACCCGCGGGACAGGCCGGCCACTTTATTGATTATCCCCACTGTAGGGGCTACTGATTTTAATGTTTTTTTTTTATGTATGTGTACGGGTCTGTTTTTCTTTTGTTTTAAAACAAAGGAAATGTTGCGAAGGTGTGTTTTTTAATGTGTGGGTACAGCAATTTCTCTGAGGACCAGTATACAGCGTTATTCGATGGCAAAAGGATTATAAACGGTATTTAAATGCCATCTTTCTTGTAAATATACTAAGGAATTTATAAGTGTTTTAAAGGTAAATATTTTCAGTACAAGATGTTGGATCAAAACATAAAAATGTGTATTGCAGAAAAAAAAAAGTTGTTACGGCAAATGACAGTGGTAACTTTGAAATTGAACTGGCCTAGCATAGTATGAAGTTTGAATAGAATAAGAAGCCAACTTATACTGGTTTTGTCACCTTGTGTCACTTCTTGAAAGTGTCAAATTATGATAATCATCAGAGCTAAATACTGAATACGGACGGGTTATCCCAGAAGATTCGTGTCGAAATTCCCTGAGATTAAAACAATATGTAAACAGATATCCTTACTTTACCCTATGATCAAGGGTCAAGGGTAAGTCCTATACCGTCATATTGACCTACATGAGTAAGATGAAATATCCCTTAACGACACAACATTTTAACAAAGTATGAACTATCCATCTAATAATAATTTTATACCATTCCCCCTCTAAAAAGCTTATTTTATTCACTGAAAACAGTGAATAAAAAGCACTTTTAATCACTGTTTTGGTGTTTGAATTTAAATTTTCGAACAGTAGTTTAGCATTAGAATAAAAACTGTTTTGTGTTATTTGCTGTCATTAGTAAATTGGCGCTATTTTAAATATTGTAAGTTATACGAACAAAAAGTTTAGGGTTACTAATAAATCGATTGAAAATGTTTTCAAGTGATGAAGAAGATGTATTAACACATTGTATTGAGTTTATGAAAGAGAGTGCGCCCGATATAGTAGAAAACTTGCTAGCTAATAAATCACGGCTGGTTTACATCAAAGCCTACGATGAGTTTTGTAAATGGAAAAATGAAAATCAAGCTTCTGGCACATTTTCAGTGTTTTCCTAACTTATTTTATTGAGTTGTCGAAGAAAAAGAAGTCATCGACATTATAGAGTATGTATTCTATGCTACGGTGTAGATACTATAAAACCAAGGCATAACATTGACATAACAACATACTCGAAGTTCTTTTTCTCGTAGTCATGGTATAAAGTATAGTATGCAACTCTTGAATAAAACGGATTTATATCGAGGGCCATGAATCACTCGCGTCGTTCAGGATTCTAACACTTGAATCACTCGCTATGCTCGTGATTCAATCATCATGATTCACTCCATACGGTCGTGATTCAGTCGTTAGAATCCTTCACTTGCTCGTGATTCACCTATGGCCCTTGCTTTAAATCCGTCCTTTATTCACTAATTGCATAATATACTATTAAATGCAAAAGTAACTGTCTGTTTGTTACCTTAACAAACCGTAACGGCTGAACGGATTTCGATGCCACATAGATAGACCACGGCTTAGGTTAGGACATAGGATACTTTTTATACCGGAAGCACTTTCTCGTAGGATAATTTCCGACATCAGCGAGTGAAGCCGCTAGTTCTCAAATAATTTGTTCCAATACGGGATAAGAAAGACGAAACAATTTCATTAATATCATAAAACCATCCAATAACATCGTCTCCAAACCTCTCGAATTAAATAACCGACTTATCCGATTAATATAAATCAAAAAGATTCGAAAATCGATTGTTATCGTTACAAGTGGACGTATCGAGTTATATCAGGGGCTCAGGGCTCGTTGGCGTGATTCCAGCCCTTCGCGTAATTTGGCGCAGCCAGATCTTATCTGGTGGAGTTGTGCTTTGTTCGTGCGACTGGTGCGGGCACAGGTAGCTTTGAAAGAAATAGAGGTGGGACAATCTTGAAGAAATATCTTTATAGAAATAGAGGTGGGGCAGTCTTGAAGAAATATCTTTATCGAAATTCTCGTGGGTTGGAAATATGATTAATTATTATGTTTTCATTGGAAATCGTTTTCTCGTCATTTAAGTGCAGCTATGCTTAAACATTATACTCTTATCCATTTATCTGACGCGGTTATTTGCTATTGTAAATTAGAGAAAGGAAACATTTTCTTTGATAAGTTATAGCTATAGTCCAAAGCAAGTTGTATGAAATAAAATGAAACTTAAAAAATGATTTGTGATAAAATACACAAAAACAGTACTTATATTAAGTACTTTTTTTTTCTTATTATTGGAAATTTCACAGCGTTATTTATTTGATCATATAAGTATTTGTAATTTATCATGACATGCGGAAACTTGCAGCATTTCTTATAGAGATGTATTTCGTCAGTGGAAAAAGAAGTTAATTAGTAGGAATTTTTGAGTAAATACATTCGTTTTTTTTAACTTTAAGACTTTTCTAACCAGTTCTACGTACTTATTCAGTTTTCTATGGGTGCGAATGCAATTCGCGTAGGGAAATGGGTGTGGAAAATGGGGCACGCTACTAGTTCGCTTTGTGTGTGAAAGGATCCTTACTAATAGTGTAGGCCTGGGGTGAAAGGGAATAGTGCGTACGTAACGAGCTCTTGGTCTTTGACGGGTTGGATTACCGATTAGTACTTAGCCACTCAGGCGCCCAGGCTTCAGTTGTTACCTAAGACTTCGGCCACCATGATTGCCCCGACGCAAAACTCGGGCGTTTGAGGCCTTATTAACGATGCGTTACGTTTTGTGCGATGACTCACTTGATGGAAAGTGTTGGTCATAGTCATTGGTAATGGATTCTTACAAGTCATCACATTATAGATAATTATTATATGTAGATATATTAAAAGTAAAAAGTAAAAAAAAAATAACAGTCGAAAAAAAAATATTGTGTACACATAATTATGTGTGCTGTCAATCCTTAGCATAACCTAACACCAAAGTTTTCACGGTGGGGTTTTACAGAATTGAAAGAAAAATGCGTTTATTGGCATTGCAGCAGAAAAATACGCCTTATTTATTTATTTAAACTTTTCGCACTAAAATATGGTACAAAGGCGGACTTAAAGCCTGAGGCATTCTCTACCAGTCAACCAAGGGTGGTGAAGAGATTAGATGGCAGGTGGTCTTGAAACTATAAAAACAGAAAACAACTAGTAAAAGGCCAATTGATCAGGTTGCCTAGTTTAGTTTGGATCTGTGCAAATCTTGCCCCATATTCATATAGTAGCATACTAGGTAAATAGCACTCTTTAAAATCTTCTTTTTCTTCTCTCATACCGATAGGAGATGGTGGCTCACTGGTAACCACCGCGAGTTACGAGTTGTAGGTCGTTGGTTCGATCCCAGCCAGAGGCACTTTACTTTGTGTTAATTATTTCATCACCACTGCTCTCAAAACGGTGAAGGAAAACATCGTGATGAAACCGGCATGTCCTAGAACCAAAAATTCGAAGACATGTGACATCTACCAACCCGCACTGGACCTGTGTGAGAGGAGGCCTGTGTACTAGCTTTGGGAACATTACAGGCTGACTATGCATTTCGGCACGAATCTTGGGAGAAAAACTTACACCGTAATGAAAATATTAGTCACATCCGATCAGCACAGTTGTAGTGACAGTGGTCAGCACAGTGACATTTTATCAGCGATAACGATGATGGAAAAGGCAAAAATGTATAGGACTGGCATAAGCTATCGTAAATCCTGTTGAAAGTCGTTGTAGAAATACGAAACGCTTTCGAATCGATTGTCACTTGTCTAGGCCCTCTGGGTGCACACCACACATACATTTAAGTATCACCAGTGGAGGCACCCTATCTTATACCCCTCTAATAAACACACACCACCCATCAATCTCCATAACACATCGAAAGCAATAAAATTACGTGAAGCCTACAAATCTGCCTACCCCGCTACGGTAGCGGCATATTTCACCGTGCTTATCGCGCGCACGTAGGCAACCTTACTGCTGATACCATCTAGAACTCTGCATAAAGACTATTTTGTACACGAATGTGCTAGAGCTGCTTGGAGGTAATAATTTGTGGACTGTTTGGCGGTAATCACCAGGGTTGGTTGATGGATCGGTGACTACAAGTTACGAAGGAGTTTTACCATTATTATCTTGAAGGTTAAGCTACCCTGGCCGCGGTCGGTTCGTGGATGGGTGACCATCCGATACATTATCAAGAATTCGAGACCCCTTCGTGCCTCGGAAGGCACGTTAAGCCGTTGGTCCCGGTTGTCATTTGCAGATCTTTGACAGTCGTTACGCGTAGTCAGTCCAAAATTCTGCCAATTAGTCTTACCAGGGAGTATCGTGTTACCCAGCAACTGGGTTGTGGAAGTCAATAAGCAGTCGGTCGGTTAATTTAAATTAATGGAATTCAGCTGTATCTGTTTAGACTGGAAGCCTCCCATGGTTGGGAAAAGGCTATCAATCTGGAATTTGTTCAGCAATAGATCTTTTGAGATACATAACATCACGCCAGTATTCAGAAGGGTTAGTTAGAGGTGCACCTATAGTACACCCACATTTCACCAGTAATGTTTAAGTTCTAGATATATCAACCGGCCAATAATCCAGACTCCGGGCTGCTACTTAGAAATTTCAGATGGAAAAATCCAATAACACTTTTCGCAACCCGGGAATCAAACCCAGGATCTCATACCCCAATGTTCTATCAATATTCAACGAATAAACGATCGCATGAAAACGGTTCTACATACCCGTTAGCTGTCTGCAAGCCTCAGAACGGGTAAACTCGTAAAGATAAATGCCTCCATCCATTTTTACTTTACGAGCGCTATGATACTTATCTGCGAGCTGCTAATCTCATCTCAGCTCATCTAAATGGTTCCGACTAAAGCCTTCATAAGTGCTACGTAAGGTCGTATAAGAACGGTGCAAAATAACATGATTTATTAGTGAGAAAACTGTATATCAACTAGAATATAAATCTCTATATAAATAGGAGGAAACCGGTTTGCCAGAGAGATATTTCTCGACGGCAGGTGAAGCCAAGTCAGAGGCCCTTGGGCGGCTTTAAAACTCTGACACCAGGTTAGTCACTAACTACACGAAAAGAATAGGAGGAGCTCGTGGCTAAGTAAAACAACCGCACGGGTCGATCCATTAGGATAAGCTACACTTGACGGGGTTGGTCCGTGGATGGGTAACCATCTTTACATACCGACACTCATCCCAGTTGGAAAAAGGCTAGGAAGATTGATATTGACTGTTCGCCTGAGGCACTATTTAAGATATCAAAAACCAAGACCTAATTTGATTCTTACAAAAAATAAAAGTTATAAAATTAAAACTACGACAAAAAAGTCAATCAACTAAAAAGGCTTAAACAAGACATCACAGACAGACAAATTAAAAACCCGGAGTCACACATAATCTGTTCGATCTATATTTACTTTTATTTAAAAAAAATGGGGTTATTTTATAATTATATATTTTTGAAAAGTGCTAATTAAGCCCTTTCATTTGATACCCAAACTGGTATGACAATTTTTTTTTTAGTTCATGACTTTATGCCATCTTGTGGGCGCCATTTTCATTTAATATTCGTCACATAGCCTACCAGCGGATGATCAAGACGCTTCCAACGATATCTCATTTGTCAAATTATGATGAGTCGTTTAGAAGATATGAGGGAACAGATGAACATACATACATACGTACATACCGGTAAAAATCGTAACCCTCCTTTTTGCTTCGCCGTAGTCGGGTAAAAATACAACGTCAACATCATACACTTCTTTGATAACTAATCCTATTCAGTTAGATAGTACAATAGCTAAAGGCATTACTAGAGTAAGCCTCTTTCCTTTGTACCTATTGTCTAGGCTAGTTTCTAGCGATCTAGATCTTTGCAGGCCTAAGCGATTGTTCCAGGCCAATAAATCTAGAAATGTTTTAAAGATATTTTTTGAAGTTGTCCATCAAGATCATGACCTCTTAGGATCAGTTGAAGACCAGGGTTAGGCACTAGGTTGTCCAGGATTTATGCTGAACTGGACCAATTTGGCGTAGCCGTGAGACACATATTGTTATAACTAAGTGTTTTTTATGTTTTGTTTTATTTATTTATTTAAACTTTTCGCACTAAAAAGGTACAAAGGCGGATTAAATGCCTGAGGTTTTACCACTTTGTTTGATGCTACTTTGACAATTCAAAAGTGCCTGTAAATGGTTTAATTGAAATAAATGCTTTGCGCCTTACCACAAAAACTTAGACACTTGTCTTGTCTTGTTGTTGTTTAGTGTCAGTTTTATGTCAAACTCCAAACAGAAATGTCATATTTAAAAGGTCTAGGCTCAACAACTGGTAAGACATAGTTTTGTGGTAATAAAGTTTGTTTTAGTTTGCCGCGTGGGTGTAGTAGTGGTAGCTGCTACTGCTGAGCATGAGGCCCTGGGTTCGATTCCCAGGTCGGGCAAATTGTTATTTGATTTTTCCATAACGTATTTCTCAGTAGCAGACCGGAGTCTGGATTTGTGTACGTTTGATGGCAATAGGCTCGCCCCCTATTACATGGGACTTAAACATAACTAGCGTATTGTGGGTGTACTATATGTACACCTCTGTCTAACCCTTCTGGGAATAGGGGCGTGATGTTATGTTATATACAATATAATTATCAGCATTATGTAGGTATTTTTTTATGTTTATAAGTTAATTAATGTTATTGGTGTTGTACCGTTTGAATTAACTATAAATATATAATAAAAAATTGCGGTTTCCTCATGTTAATATCCTTCTCAGGTTTTAGGGCAAAGTTTAATAGCTTCAATGTTAAAGGCGCGCTTGCTGTCGAACCCACTACCTACGACCCATCATGTAAGTCAGCGCTGTTACCACTGGGCTACCAATGCTCTAGACTTTCAACTTGTCAAACCCATTTTGCAGTCCATTTTTCTTTCAAAAACACATAGTTTGGACCAGTTTTGCTTGTAATATCATCATTCAATATCATATCACAAAAGAGACCTAAAAGCCTTTACATGTGCCCTATTTTCCGTTCGAATCCCGTCGTTTGGAAACCTTTTTAAGGTCAGATCTGTTTTACCGTGCGTCGCGTTATATTATCGTTGGCCGACATTCTCAAAAACTTTCATTCCGCCATTATCCGACAAACTCTTTCCACATTGACGTGTGGTCCAAGTTATGAGAGGAGCGATTGAAGATTTTAAATAAAGAAAGAAACAAAGAAAGAAAAATGCGTTTATTGGCATTGTCACAGAAAAATACACCTTAAAAGTAAAAAAAAACAGAAAAATGGATAAATGGATTGTGCTCGTGGATTGGTCCTCATATGGCCTGGCCAGGATTATGTCTGGACTTTAAAACAGAATATCAGATAGGAAACATCGATTTCATGTAGTTTTAAACATAAGTTGATTTTGACGTGTAAGTCTTATTTCACCAGGAATAAATATTATTTACTAGCTGCGCCCCGCGGTTTCACCCACATAAGTCTCGATTCCGTGGGAATATTGGGACAAAACTATCCTATGTCCTTTTTCAGGACATGGTCTACCCGTGTGCCAAATTTCATCCAAATCCGTTAAGCCGTTATAGCGTGAAAGCGATATAAACAAACAAACTCACTTTCGCATTTATAATATAAGTTAGGATTTTGTTTCTTTTTCACCAAAAAACTCTGGGATCCGCACAGACCCCACGTGACTAACAGTGTGATTATTTTGTCGCAACTAGCGAAAGGTTAATTGTTGCAAAAAAGTTTGTGCTCGCGAGGTCTACTGTTGGCAGAACTACTAGTTATTTCTGGTTAGATTTAATACGTGTCTTTACTATTGCACTTCCGAGATTATTCAAAACCGCAGTTCAATTGTACCAAGCGTTTACATTCGAATAACTAAATACATAGGTAGGTACGTACATACTACACGACTACAAACAATTACTATAATATCACATCAATTGAGATAGGCTTAGCCCATACATTGAAACGTAATGCCTTAATTGGCCAATAACTGTTATTGCTTAATAATCCCTTCATCTAGGTATTTAAGATAATAATTGTAATTTGATAAGGATGAGCTCGTGGCTAAGTAATAACAGCCGGTCGATCCATCAGGTTAAGCTACACTTGCCGGGGTTGGTCTGTGGATGGGTGACCATCTTTACTTACCGAGACTCCTCCGTGTCTCGGAAAGCACGTTAAGCCGTGTTGGTCCCGGCTGTCATTCGCGGATCTTTGACAGTCCTTACAGTTCGTCAGAAGTCTGACAACCAGTCTTACCAAGGGATATCGTATTGCCCAGTTACTGGGAGGTGGAGGTCAGATAGGCAGTCGCTCCATGTAAAAATGGTTGTTCTCCAATGACTTGTACCACAACATAAAAACGCTCTCTCCACCCGCCCGAACATATTGGAACTTCTGTAAAATGTTCGTACGTTTACGTTATATTCTATACAACTAGTTTTTATTGGAATAGACTTGTTGAACTTTTGTTAAAGTCCCACTTCGTTGTTTTTGTTGTCTGTACTGTTTGTTTTAGAGCCTTTTAATAGTTTAAGAACGTTTTTGTGAATGAGTTTCCTTTTATTGTTTTTTTTTTGGGCTGTTTTGGCGTGAAAAGAGATTACGGAGTTTGTGTAAGTGGGCGTCTGTACACAGTCGGCCATGATGGTCATACTTTATGCTCTGCTGCGGATGTGGTGTCCATTATTTTTCTAAAACATTACTTAGTCTTAATTCGAATGTCCATTGTACCTAAATAATGTTCAGCCTATGTTTCCATTATTATAAAGATCGTTTTAATACAATTATTACTTCTATATAAATTGCCTATGCTCTCAAGTAAAAGGATATTTCAGAATTAATCATTTTTGATTTTAGACACTGAATAATGAATACATTGAGAATTCAATAACTAAAAACTCTCCTATTTTGTAGTGACATTTACAAAATATGTTTATAATGCAATAGAAAAACATGTTTTTCTTCTTATTATAAGTTTTACAGCTAGATATAAAAGGGAACCCAAACGTAATTTAACGTTTTTCAGCCATTTTGTTCAGATGCGATGCATTGTAATAATATTATGACTGTCCAAATGACTTGTGTTTGTAAGTGGTGCCTCCAAAAACCTAATTTTTGCGATAAGGCACCAAGAAAATTGGCTTCCGACCTTCCAGTGTCATTTTATTTGCTGTTTCATACCATTTGTTTACGATTTTTACTCACTTTATTCCAAAACTCGAATATTTACACAAGTAGAGCTCATCAGAGGAGCAATTCCCGTAATTTTTAAGAACGTTTGCATTCGCATCTATTTCGCAATCTGTCAAAATTACTATCAATTTACCAACATTTTTCACAAGTTTGACAGATTGCGACTTGAATGTGAAAGTTTTTTAAGCACGAGAATTGGCCTTCCGGTCTATTCTGTAAAATCTCACCGTGATAACTTAGATGAAGTGTTAGCGTTTGGAGATTTCATTGAACAGATCGTAAGCACTCGAATTTGAATAATAAGTAATCTGTCTACGCATTCGATTCTTTTCCAGTCAGCTGCAGGCGTAGCATGAGCACCGTTTTGTCGACGGAAGAGAAGACAAAAATGACGTTTTTTGTAGACAGTAGGTACGACGGCAGCAAAGAAGAAAGAGTCAACTGCACTTTTTACGAAATTCACTCTTTTACATAATTCGACTCAGAATTCTTTGTTTTGTCATAGGATTTATCGGTTGTCAGTGTGGATTTGGCAGTAAGGATAGAAAACTTTCTTCCGAAATAGTCTACCTACAAAAAGACCTAGAAAAAGATCATGAGAAATGAATCACAAAATGACAGATTGTAGAAGAATTTATACGATTTCTACGATGTCAAAAATGAAGAAACGAACTGTCACTTTGTATAGAAAAAGCTATGTCTATTCTTGGTAGAGATAGAAAACGTCATGCTACGCCTGCAGTCAGTTGTAAGCGCTCTGATAAACATATTCCTAACCTAAATCGCGATCGAGAACAGTTAGTAGTCACACGGGGCCCAGATCGGCGATTTCCTACACAGATTATGTCTACCTGTAACAGGGGAGAGCAAATTTTGCGAATTTGACCCAGGCGTAAGAAAATAATTGTCTATTCACTGGGAGAAAAAACCGTTTGCCTACTAACCGTTTCAGGTAATTGATACCGCTGACAAAAAAAAAAGCTGTTTTATTTTTTTATTTTGTTTCGTACTTAATATTTGGGATCTGAGAACGTTTGTTGGTATTGGGTTCGTCGTGACCTATATTTAGTTTTTACGATTCTTGTTTTGTACGAGTATTTTTTCTAAAAATACGGTATTATTTTTCCATGTCGCACTCAAATAAATACAATTTTGTGGTTATAAAAAAAACCTTACCGCTTTGTCGGTGTAGTGGTTGCATAAGTGACTATAGTACTGGGCGTGGTCCTAGGTACAATACCCAGATCGCAGGAAGTGTTATTGGATTTGCCCAACATTTATGAAGCTAGTCTGAAATAAAATCAATCAATCTGCCTAGCCTTTTCCCAACTATATTGGGGTCGGCTTCCAGAGGGACTGCCTATCTGCCTTCCACAACCTAGTAACTGGGTAATACGATACCCCTTGGTAAGACTGGCTGTCAGACTTTTGGGCGTCTGGCGACCCGTAACGACTATCAAAGATCCACGAATGTCAGCCAGGACCAACGGCTTAGCGTGCTTTCCGAGGCACGGAGGAGTCTCGGTATGTAAAGATGGTCACCCATCCACGGACCAGCCCCGGCAACCGTAGCTTAACTTGATGGATCGACCTGTGCGGCTGTTATTACTTAGCCACGAGCTCCTCAGTCTGAAACAAAATCATTAGCATTTAACGTTTATACCAACAAGACTCTTGCTAATGAAATACATATACAGAATTAAGCTAATTAAGAACAAAACATTTTAATACAAGGTAATTATTCGGCTGGTTCCTAGGTAGGAGATAACAGTGTATTGTGTAACCTGACACAAACCACTAAGCTGCTGGATTAATATTACTACCTAACGTATTGTCTACATATTATGCCAAAGACAGCTAGATTGGCAAGCAGTGCTGGGCTGTGATAGTCGAATTCGATATGCATGAGTAACCTTATTAAAACATAATCAATATTATACGACTGTTTTAACATGTTGGGAAAGGGCTAGGCAGATTGATTGATAAGAATCAATCAATCTGCCTAGTCTTTTCCCAATTGTGTTGGGGTCGGCTTGCTGTCTATGTGTATTTTATATGGAGCGACTGCCTATCTATCCTCTACAACCCAGTTGCTGGGTAACACGATACCCCTAGGTAAGACTGGTTGTCAGACTTTTGAGCTTCTGTTAAAGCTCCCGTAACGACTTTCAAAGATCTACGAATGACAGCTGGGGCCAACGGCTTAACGGGCTTTTCGAAGCATGGGGGAGACTCGGTATGTAAAGATGATCTCCCATTCACAAACCGACCGCGGCAAATGTAGCTTAACTTGATCGATCGATCCGTGCGGTTGTTATTATTTAGTATGTTAATGTTGTTAATCTTCAGTAGCATGTGTTGTGATAATCTGGTATCATAATCCTAACCAACATTATAAAATGCGAAAGTGAGTTTGTTTGTTACGCTTTCATGCTAAAATGGCTGAACAGATTTGGATGGAATTTAGTAAATGTGTAGACCATGACCTGGAATAGGACATAGGATACTTTTTATCCCGAAATTCAAAGGGAATCGAGGCGCACGCGGTCGAAACGGAGGGGTGCAGCCTGTAGTTAAAAATAAAATCTATTTCAACTCATCACTGGGTCAGGCTTCCTTAAAATATCTCTTTATTTAATCGCCCCAGTCAACAAAAATTATAATAATGTTGGGTATAGCAGTGGGCACGTTAATACTGCAATGGACGGAGCTCACTCAGAGGCCCTAGACAAGTGACAGTCGCTTCGAAAGCGTTTCGTATTTCTACAATGACTTTCAACAGAATTGACATAAGCTTTTCGATAGCTTATGTCAGTCCTATACATTTTTGCTTTTTCCATTAACGTTATCGCAGATAGAATGTCACTTTGTCTAGCGCCTCAGGACCTCTCATTCGCCAGGACAACGGACTATCCGTAGAAAGAAGAGGTCTGTCTACTCAATGCATAGAACTTATATCAAATCTGCAGATACAAATAATTTACGTAAAAAAAAAAAAATCGGCAATTGAAACAAACAAAACCCCTAATATTTACCTAAAAGAAAACCTTGAATAACAAACGAACCTAAATCCATAATTAAATTAAAAGATATCTGTGTAATAAGACCTTGTGAAATTCTAAAGAAGCCTTCCTCCTATCTTTGTCCAATTACTTGGGAGAAAAAACTTCGGTTTTCTCCGCAAAACGGTTTAATCATGTAATACGTCAAAGGGTTTCTTCGGTCCTGCCGTAATTTGGTAGCTGAAGCGATGAGCATCGTGAAAGGAATAAAAAATAGAGTAAAGATAATTTAAAAAATTGACAAGATATTGTTTTACCTTGTGCTATTATATTGCGTGCTATTATAATTTTTTTGGTATTTCTTTCTAAGGTCCTCAAATAAACTATGTATAGTAAGCGACTTGTCAAAGCGTTATAGTCGAATTTCACCTTAATTAAGAGTGTGCAAAAAAACAATAGGAGTCAAGATCCAACAACACCATCGAAGGCATGAACTCCGGTTAAGAATACGAAGAACAAGGCTTTAGACAAGTTTAATATTGCGGGGTCGGGATCCCCGGACCAGGGAGCCTATCACCACCGCTTACAGCAGTATTATTTTAATCTTACTCGGTGGAGGAAAGAGATGGAGCTATACGTCCTGTAGAGTTTCATCTCTTTCCTACACTGAAGCTATATTCAAATAATACTGCTGTTAGAGCTGGTGGTAGGGGCCCTGGTTTCCCTTCCCTTTGTATTTGAAGGCACGTTAACCAGCTTAGTACTATCGAAGAAGTACCTAATATTTATAGTGCCAAAGAAACTCGCCCTCGTCCATACCTTAGCCGTATCCCCGAAGGGACATTATCAAGACACATCCTTTATTCTATTTATTGTTCAGGCTCACATTATGCCTACCTCAAAGGTCGAGGACTGAGGTCAACCTGCCGTGATGTGGCGGACAGAATTAGGTACCAGCTTGAATTATATTGCCAGCAAAATGGCACGAAAATATTTAAGGTTTCCTGATTAGGTACATAAATTGTAGTTTTAGGCCTATAGGTGTACCGGGAGACCCCTCTGCCCTCCGCTAGCTCGCTTAGTGAGGGTCTCACCGGACAACGTTGAATAATAAGGTAAACACAGTAGACGATAGGAGGAACGGTTTATTACTGGTTAATTAAACACGACACACATGATTATAAAAGTATAGTAATATTATCACAGTATTTAGAATGATGGTTATATAAAAATTACAGACAGTAACACGCTCGGTCAAGTCCAAAGATGAAGTGTGGAGAAGACTGGAAAAATACTGCACGGGAGTTTGTGGCGTTCTGAATTCAAATTGAAAATGGAATGATGATGTGGCCAGCCATAAAGGATTGCCAGTAATAAATGATAGGATGAGTATGGATGAGAAGGACTTCGTCACATAGGTAGATTCTGGTCTAGATAGCCTGACAAGGGACTAAACCAGTACGCTGTGGACCATTTTACGAATCCGTAGTCATAATTTGTGGACCATTTTACGAATCTCCATAGAAAACTGTAAAACAGATGAATTATTTCGTAATATCAATCGCACGCAGATCATAATATGAATTGTCAATATTTTTATATTATGATTCTGCTAAAGTGACCGTTTTAAGCCCTCTGAACACAGAGGGCTAGGGCCTCTGTGGCCCTCACAAGTGAGAATTGCTTCGAAAGCGTTTCGTATTTCTACAATGACTTTCAACAGGATTGACATAAGCTTATCGATAGCATTATGTCACTCCTATACATTTTTGCCTCTTCCATCATCGTTATTGCTGATAGAATGACACTTTTTCTAGGGACTAAGGACGGTTTCTTGACAGAAATAGTTATGATAACTGCCCTGAAGATCTCATCTTGTTCGTTTTTGACACCTGTCAATTTCATACTAACGAATGTGTTAGCGAATTTGATCCTTATTACTACTAGACCAACTTAGGTGTCAGAACCGCATTCTCTCAACTGACTGTAGTTAGCAGTGGCTTTCGTGAAAACCAACTGATCACCCTTAGCACTACTAAACATCGATCCTAATGCGATAGCGATTCCAAATTGAATTCAACAATTTATTTCAATTAACCTATAAAACCATTTATTTCTTTGACACACTTGTTTCTGTAATTTGATAATAATTATAATTACATCTTCTAAGCACGCGATCATTTTGTTTTTAGTGCTTAGCTGTGCCGAGAACACGCGACTGCCATTTACAATCAGAAAACAAATTGAATTCTTTAAATTGTATTATTATATTCTTATTTATTTGGGAGTTTTCTGTTTATTTCGCATTCATCAATAATATACATCTAACACTAAAATAATATTAATATGTACAAGTATAGATATTTTTTATAAACTTTATTGTACACCAGTCATATGTATACATCATCATCGTCAACCTAGCCTTTTCCCAAGTGTGTTCGGTTCTGCTTCCAGTCTTACCGGATCCAGCTTAATACCAGTATTTTACATGAAGCTACGGTCTATCTGACTTCCACAACCCAGTTACTGGGTAATACCGGATGGTATTACCTAGTAACTTTGACTGTAACTTTCATATTTCTTTTCTTTCTTTGATATGTCAGACTTTCGGGCTTCTGACGACCCGTAACGACTGTCAAGTCATACACAGAAAATAAATTTAATACTATACAAAACATACAATGGGCAGCCATAATGCTTTCTATGATCTCCTCCAGGGAACCTTGGGATGGACAGCAATTGCTTGGAAAAAATGGGGTTGTGATAGGTGCAAATAAAAAGTATATAGTTACAATGTATATATAATAGATACACAGACCTAATACACAATTTCGAAGTAAAAGAGAAAGTTGTGTACTCTTTTTTACGTTTTTTTTTCTCATTTGATCCTAGATTTTTAAGAGATAAGTAGGTGATTATCGTAAAAAAGTTACGGTTCTCTGAAGGTTTACGATCCCGTATCTTCAGCAAAAGATTGCAGGATTAAAACCTGGAGTAAAATAAAATAATACGTAGGTTTTAGGTACCAAATGCAACTTTTGCTTGTACCATTCTGTGTAAAGGTACCAACTAGTATTTAGCTGCATCCGGTAAGACTGGAAGCCGACCCCAAAATAGTTGGTGAATGGCTAGCCAGATGGTGATGACTTTGTAAAAATACTAATTGTGAAAATACATCGTGAAATCAAATACGAAAACACTCAATGAGTAAATGTGATTAATTCCTTCTCTGTATGAGAAAAAATATCTTTTTTTTTTACAGTAGGAGTTTATAGGTTGATATTATTATGTTATTGAGGGGCTGGCTAAATGATAAAAGCCACACGGGACGATCGAAGGTTAAGCAACCCTTACCGTGGTTGGTTCGTTGATGGGTTATCCATTACATTACCGGGACCCCTGCGTGCCTCGGAAACCAAATTAAGCCGTTGGTTCCGGCTGTCTTTCGTAGATCTTTTACAGTCGTTACGGGTAGTTAGGAACCTAAAAGTCTGACAATCAGACTTACCAAAGGGTATTGTTTTACCCAGTAACTGGGTAGTGGAGGTCAGATAGGCAGTCGCTCTATGTAAAACACTGATACCTATTCAGCTGCATCCGGTTAGACTGGAAGCCGACCCTAACATAGTTGGGAAAAAGCGAGGCAGATTGAGTTTTATGTTATTTCATCAACAGAAGAACCTAATATCTATTAACACCAGAAAACTTTTTCCAATTTTCTATGGCGTTATTTTAGTTGAGCACAATAGAGTAGTAGCATGCAGCCGTGCTTATGGTCAATCAACTTAAAATATAAAATAAACCATGTACCCGAATTCCTATGGCCAAGTATTTGATGCTAATCTAATGTTAATTTGAACCACATTACGTCAGAATAAATTATAAGTCTACATAGTTTATTTATATAAAACTCTGCTAGGTCAAGTAAAACTAAGCTATTCTAGGTTCGACCTAAAAACTTATCTGGTTTCATATGACTTAGTTTTTGCTACGGTACACTTTGTTTGTTGTTGATATTCTAGGAGTTATTTTTGTACACTGTTATTTTAGACAAGGGTTTATTATAATAGTACCTATTTGAATATTTTGACGTATATCTTATTTTTAACTTAACTTTATAGTTACCTAATTAATTAATCCTGACATCTTTAATTCTTCATTGACCATGGTAATTGACGTAGTTATTATTGTAGCCAATGACATTTGATGTAATATTAAGACATTTTCTATTTATTGTGATTCAAATGATTTGACATTAACTTTGTATTTGTAAAATGGAATTATAATGATATTTCTAATGTTATTTTAAAATTATTATTTAATTTAAAAAAATATCATTGGCATGCCCATGTGACGGCAAATCATGGCGAACAACTTTATGGCAACACCTATGGGTACCCGTGTTTGCAATGGAATAAATGATTTGATTTACTAGCTATTGCCAGTGGGTTCGCCTGCCTGGATGTCAGAAATTATCCTACAGAAACGTGCTCCAAGAGCACAATTAGAAAAAACTGAGTTATATTTGCGTAACACATTTACAGTAGCAATGGCTTTCATTTTGACAGTTCAACAACATTCATTGCGTTATGTACTGTGCGGGACAAGTAATAGTATAGAGTGCATAGTGTAAATAGTGTTTATGTTCAATGTTATGTTTTTTCATGTTTTATAATTTTCTTAGATAGGTCTTAGTACATAGATACTAAAATATATGGTTTGCAAATATGTAAAACTAGTCAAAATAGTTTAAAAACGTAAAAATTGTAGCGCGGTCTACGTTACGGTAAAGTTTCATTGTACTTAAGAAAAATGTATCAAAATGTATCAAAATCCTGCTTTGCTCTGATTGGTCAATGAATAAATTGTGCCTTTTTGTGATTGGCCGAAGGGTCCTGAGCCGTGGGCTCGATTGTGTATAAAAGTAGGAACATTTTGCCCAACCGTTACCATTCAGCGGCCTACTACCTTGAAGATAACATCAATAAAGAAGCAAGAAGTCTCCGGCGTTTTATTCGACAACCCAGCACACAAATGTGGCTGTATGCCACATGTACGTTATAGATTAGCTATATCCTTCAAAATCATTCAGATTGTGATTGCAGTGTGTGTAGTGTTACGCGTTTTGTGTGTTTAACATACAATGCAGCACTACAATCGCTGAAAGAAACAGTAACCCTATCATCACATGAAGGTTTAAAGAAAATGTTAGGTTACACTTTTTTTTGCACGTCAGTATATCCAATACCACTTCGCGATAAAGGTTGTATATGTACATTGTATTATATCGATAAAAACAGATTAGTACTCGCCATTATGTCTTGGGTAGCCATTGTTAAAGCTCTTGACCCGATGGGAATTTAAATACGGAGCAAAATTGAGATTTTTTTTTTCAATGTTTTGGTAAATATCGAAAAATAATTTGCTGAAGAGTTTGTTGAGAATTTAAAACGAATTCTTATGTTAACGCATTGTTTGGAGTTTACATGTTGAGGTAGTTTTGAATAAAGAGCATAATATTTTTTCGTTACCAAAATTCTTGACAAATGTCATAACTTCTTATAACAAAAATAACAACCGACTTTAAAAAAAAACACTAATAAGAGAAAAATTACTTTAATTTTGGAAGTCGGTGGCAAAAAACGAAAATTGAAAAGCAAAGACACCGACTTCCGAAATAAAAGTTATTTTTAAATTTTTAGTTGTTGTGCCTACCCCACACAAATTCGAATACCACTACCTGCTATATAAATAACAGTGACGGAGTCACTTAAAACATCGTCTATTATAAGTGGGAAAAATACGTACCTAATATTGAAGCTAACTCAAAAACTAAAAAAGCAAAATTAATCAAATGTATATGGGACGAATGTCATATATCCTCTGAAGTATGACCCACCAAACAAAAAAGAATCATCAAAATCGATTCATAAGTGGCGGAGTAATTGCGTAACAAACATTTAAAAAAAACATGCAGACGAATTGAGAACCTCAGTATGGCCTATAAATACGAGTACTAGAATTTTGTCCAGCTGACAGCAGGCGTAGCATGGCGCTTTCTATCTCTACGAAGAATAGACATAGCTTTTCTATACAAAGTGACAGTTCGTTTCTTCATTTTTGACATCGCACCGCAGAAATCCTTCTACAATCTGTCATTTTGTCTTTCATTTCTAACGATCTTTGTCTAGGTCTTTTTTTAGGTAATAGTCTACCTAAAAAAAGACCTAGACAGAAGGAAGAAAACTATCCTTACTGTCAAAATCACACTGACAACCGAAAAATCCTATGACAAAACAAAGAATTCTTAGTCAAAATAAGTAAAAGAGTGAATTTCGTAAAAAGTGCAGTTGACTCTTTCTACTTTGCTGCCGTCGTACTGTCTACAGGAAACGTCATTTTTGTCTACTCTTCCGTCGACAAAACGGTGCTCATGCTACGCCTGCAGGTGTCAGGAGCGCATTCTCTCGACTGGCGGACTGTACTGAATCTCACCTATACACTCGATTTCTAAGAACAAACTTCCATACGTTGCCACAGCCTATATTTCAAGAGCAGCAGAACCACACACTGGCGACAGTAAGTTGCAGTAATTTGGTTAATTTGTGCCTATGTTATCGCGGGACAAATGGCCCAACGTGAGATACTGGTGGATTTTAAGCCGCTGGCGTCGTGCCAGCCTGTGGCATGTTGTTAAAGAATTAGAATTATAGAAGTGCTTGTGTTTTCCCGTTTTGGTTCGTAAAGTTTTATGATAGTTGGGTAAGGGGAGTTTTGGTTCCATATGTGGTCATGGTTTTTCTTGTTTTTGTATTGGTGGCTAGACATGGCAAATACGATAACTACTAAATTATTTGGTATTTTATTTCTTCTATCTTATATATCAGTTTTTATTTTTAATTATATTATTATTCTAGCATAGGACACGTGGGTTGCAGCTGACAATCAGCGTCAGGTGGTACGCTTTGTGTGGCCATCTGACAGTATGCTCAGCTGAGGTCCTTTTGGTATTCTAATTATTGTTTTCTGTTTCTATAGTTTTAAGGTGTATATGAAATGCCAATAAACGCATTTTTCTTCCTTTTTTCTTTCATGATAATGACAACTTTAGACTTATTTTCCTCTTTGATTATTATTTTATCCCAATAACTGGTGTTACCTACTTCAAGAATCATGACAATTTCATCACAAGACATAACTAAAACACTGATAAAACAAAAACTAAATAAGTGAAAGAAAAAACACTCATGAATCACCTCATGAGTGTTTTTCTTTCACTTATTTAGTCATTATTGGTTTCGTTCATCAATCTACCAATCTACTAGGCATGATTTAGTTGTGGACGACTTTCGATCTTTCATGATTATTGACCAGTAATTATTGAGATAACAAGTCCGATGAATTTCAGTGTCCACAATGACATTTTATATAGCTTTTACTTGAGTTCAGCTCCAGTAACCATTTTCAACTTAGATGCTCTACAGCCTATTCTAAAACAGTTACTGCACAGTGACATTTCTGGCACATCTTTGTCAGCATATTCCGATTGAAATCCGCCAATAAATTGCCAGTTACTTCCAGCCATTTACACCGCCGTGTCAGAGTTATAGGGCAGTGTACTCCTCACTTTGTGGCCCAGCATACAGTACATAGCTTCGCAAATAGCTCAGCTTTTTCCATGGACAGAGAATTTTTCGGAAAATCTGAACCATATTCCACCGGATAGGCAATTTTTGCAATCCATACCTTAGTATGGATTGTAAAAATTGAATAATGAGGTGTTCGTTATTTTTGTGGCAGAAATTTATAGGAAGTGGTGGCGAAAAAAGATCTGCTGTTCCCTATGTTCGCATTAATGTAGGCGTTCGCATATTACTCTTTTGGTTCCAAGTTGTTCATAATGATGGATACATTGCCCCTTAAGAGATTTCGTGTATGAAAAGATACACCTTATTTTGCTGTAAGTCGAAGTCTCTAAATGATAAACTAAGTCTAATAAGGTATAATTGGCAGAGACGATGCTCGACAGACCCGTTTCCAAATCTCGACCGGCCTGCTACAAAGTTCATTATGTATCCATAAACAAATTAATTTACCACGTTTATGAAACAAAACCCGCTTGTCGTCACGTAAGCCGGCGTAAGGCGTAAATAAAGAAAGTGTGCGTTCGACTAAATTACGCGAAAGTACGCGCAAGGCTCAACTTTCAAATTGATTCGCCAACTTCTTCTGGCGAATATTTGTTTTAGTGGTACTAGTGGTTCACGAAAATACGGGTGAATAAAGCGTGACTAAACGAAAGGTAGGAAGTCCTCAGGGTAGGTGGACCCGACGACCCAGCCTGGATGCGGAGGGCGGAGGACAAGGTGATAAGTTTGTGGCGCAGCCTAGGAGAGTCCTATGTCCAGCAGTGGACTGCTGTAGGCTGATGGTAATGAGGTACGGCCTGACCGATTTATGTTAAAAATAAATAAATGAAAACCTGACTTCGTTTTTTGGTCCTAATAATTATCATTTTGTAAGCCGTTTGACCTTAATTTGTTTTCTTTATAACAATTTTAACTTTCATATTTGTAGCAAGCGAGCGAGCTACGTCGCAGAAAACCAGCGCTAGGGCTTTGTCCTGCATAGGGTCGCAGCATAATGCTGAGCGATAGCCGTTTTCTGTGGATGTGACGCATGTTTACCTTATTTTTTCGTTGTGTTTATTTTATTTTTTTGCGTCATATTTACCGCAATTAACCATATTTTCTTTCTTTCAGCTATGAAGAGATTCTGAGAATGGAAATTCTGAAATACAAAATTGGTTTGTGCGTAGAAAGTGAAGACTTTTTCTTTACGAGGTGAAAACTTATGAGACTTTAGAGGTTTTTGTAACAGGGTGTAAAGTTTACATAATTCTGTATCTATCATCTTCAAACGATTGACAGAAACAGTGATATTTTAAATACGTTTAGCTGTAAACGTGTTTAGTGTTTAGCTGTTTTGTGAATAATAAATAAATAAATAAACGTATTTAAAATATTTTGCGATTTATGGGGCCTTAGAGTGATTACCGAGTGACTTCGCCACACTCTTAGTGGTATCCCCGCACCCAATATCCCATATGTATGTAAGACTACTTGATTATTTGCTGCGAAAATAGGTCGCGTTAATTAATATCACTTACAATACAAACAAGTCGGGCCGGGTGGAGGAATTTAACTAAGATTTGCCTGTTACGTAACTATGTATGTTAAACTATATGTTTTTATTCCTTTTTTGGAAGAAATTGAGAAATGGAGGTACATACTTACTTCTATGGGAACAGTGGGCCATCCTAGCTATAGCCAAAGGGCCGAGGACGGTCACATTGGAAATTTTAGTGGGTAAGAGTCCCGCACATAACCCTGTACGAAACTTTACGAGAGAAATATTCAGCGGAGGCGAAATAATCAAATGAAAACCGGAAACATAAAACTATTACACTAATGATTTAAATTATGTATCAAAACCAAAACAAGATGGCGATCGAACGCGTAACACGACAGGGGAACAAATGACGCGCAATATTGACAGCCGTTGGAAATTCAAAATAATTAGAAAGGTTTGGTGGTTAACAAACTATTTCTTCGTAGAATACTTTTGAGAATGTTTTTTAATATATTGAATTTTATTACTTACTAGCTTCCGCCCGCGGCTTCGCCCGCGTGGTATGTCGATAAAAAGTAGCCTATGTCCTTCCCCGGGATGCCATTTATCTCCTTGCCAAATTTTATCGAAATCCGGTCAGTGGTTAAGGCGTGAAAAGGTAACATACAGACAGACAGACAGAGTTGCGTTCGAATTTATAATATTAATATGGATGATGACGACTAATAGGGAATTATGGAAGAAGAAGACGTCACCGACCACAAATAAATTGGGATAAGGGCAGGAGGCGGAAGGGCGTGTCAGACTTTTACTGACTAAAACCCACCCGTGTTCCTTCAGTTGCCTGTTGCCAAGGTCCCGGTATCCCTTTCGGACTAATCCGCAACCCTGGCAGGCATCGGTCCTAGCGGACCCCGCTAATTGTGCTGACATCTCTTTGAGGCGCGCGTGGAACACGACGCGCCATCGACCCGGGCCTGGTCCTAATCGGACGGCGAGCTAGGTACCCATTCCTCGCTTATGGTGGCCGGGAATCCGCCTGGGATTCCCGACGCCCAGGGCGTCTCCAACGGCGGCGGTTAGGGGCGTGAGGGCGCAAACTTTGCCTCTCCCTCACGCGTTCCGCCTCCTCCTTCGCGAGCATTACTGCTTCGCAGAAGGAGGTGACTGCTTCCCATGCCCTCTCGCTCCGTACCATGGCCTGGACTAGAGTCGGACGCGAGAGGTCACCGCCGCCAATCGCCTCCAAGAGGACACGGCGGGGCTCCGCCCAAGCAGGGCAGACCTCCAGCGTTTGCTCCACCGCGTTCTCCGGGCGATCCACACAGTGGTGACACCCGGGAGAATGATGACCTCAAGTCTGTTTTTTAATCTCATAGACTAATTTGACATTTCAAGTGATTGTTGTTTGTTTTTTCAATTTGGAGTTTGACATTTCACCTGTCAAATTAGTCTCCTAGATTAAAAAATAGACTTTAATTACTTTATTTACAAAGAGTTTTCTTTATTTCACTACCCTCTATCCTCTGAGTTCCTGTAAATATTTAAGTACTTATCAAATATATTCCTAACGATGTGTTTATTTACAAGTTGTTACATAACACAATGTCAACTGATTTACTAACCAGTACCAACAAATCAGACATGTAAATAAATACGTTTGATCTGTTTAAACAAACATACAAACACGACACAATAAATTACTAGAAACAGATGTGGAACAATTTGACAATACTTGTGAAAACACAAGCCAATTTCAACGTTCTCACTATTAGTATAGAGTTCAATTTCCCATTGGGATTTTAGTGAAAATAGTTGCAGAAATAAACAATAGAATGTCGACTCTAACTGCTTGAAAGCTCAGTTGAATTTTGAATGTAAATTGTTTGTTAAGGTTTTGTCACGCTAGTCAGTCTAACGAAGAGTCTTGTTCGCGTTAAGTCTTTTTGACTTCAGCTTTAATGTCGAAACAACTATTATTCGTTTGAAAAGTTTTAATTGGTGTTAGAATGTTGGTTTTCCTGCCTAAAATAAAATAATTGGAAACTATGACGATAATGCAACCGATTGTACAAAAACCCGTTGGAGGTATTCTAATACGACCATAATGTCAGTTTTTTTTAATGTTAAAAATGATGCGGTCGGTCATATAAAGCATGTTCCAGTGAAGACTTGATCAAAAAACAAAAAACCCGACTGCAAACACGCATAATTAAATGAAAAGAGAAAAACGAGCATCTGTAGAATTTTATTGTAATCGCAGGCAAATAAAAGTTACACCATATTTCAGATTATTGGTTTGTTACCAAGATAATGCGTGTTTTTCTCTTTTCTGATATGTTTTTGCATTCGTTTTTTTTTATTGTTAGATTTTTTTTGCAAAACTGTCTTTCTTCTAGTAATGAGCCCGATTAGCAAATCAAATTAATCCATTACCAATGAAAGAAGAAAAAAAAAAAAATATTTTGTTTGGGACACGCACAGGAAAAACAAGGAGATACTCGTAGTAAAAAATAAGTACTAAAAATAAAAGAACAATTAAAACTAATAAAACACTTAGACGACCTGTGCGAGGCCAAAAAAGCTGCTACCTCAGCATAATGCTGCGCTATTTAAAAAATAAATAAATAAATACCGCAGCGCTGGTATTCTGATAGGGCCCGCAATGTCTGTTATTGTACTAAGTTTATTTTTTAAACACGATCTAAATAAATATCAAGGTAACAAACAAAAAACTTGGAAGAATAAAATATTATTTCCGCGACCATTTACAAAAATATCCTACCTAACACAATAGGTATAAATATTGGGAGGTGCAGATAAAATAAATCATTTTACTCTCAATGGGAACATCGCTCCCCTAGCGACCACCAAAGAAACGCCTTGATTGATAATAAAGTATTTGTGGAGTGAAAGCTACGCTACGGTGAGCGAAGCAATAACATCCCAATTTTCTTTGTTTTGAAGTTTAGGGTAACACGGGTGGGTTTTAGTCAGTAAAAGTCTGACACGCACTTCCGCTCCGCCCAGAGCGGGAGAAGTCATTTGATGAATTCCCAACCTCAAAAAAATCTTGAAGAGAATACAGAGGCACTAGACAAAGTGACATTCTATCAGCGATAACGATATGATGGAAAAAGCAAAAATGTATAGAACTGACATAATCCATCGGTTTATGTCGAAAGTCTGACAACCAGTCTTACCAAGGGGTATCGAATTAACCAGTTACTGGGTTGTCGAGGTTAGCTAGGCAACCGCATCCAGTTAGACTGGAAGCGATCTTTGGGAAAAAGCTAGGCAGATGATGAGACTAAAAGGCGCACAAAGAGGTCTCCAAAAAAAGAGTTTTTAGTCAGTAGTTTAAGCAAAAGCAGTATTTATTCTGTTGAAGCTTCTAAATCATCGCTTCGCTACCACACTATACCACAAACCTAAATATTACGCAACATTCAATAACTTATAGGAAATTGTAGCACATATCTTTGGAGTTCTTTCATCACAGGTCCATTGATCCCGCATAATACAGTATACACCCAACTGTTTGAGAGAATATAAAGAGAAGTATCTGAGGTATTTCTATGGAGGTGAGGTGTTTTATGAAGTGGCGAGTATTACGGTAAATAAGCCGAGATGGTGTTTTATTTTATTTCAAAAATAGACTGTTTTGTTTGTGTATCTAGTGGTTACTAGTTCGACTGCTGATTTTTTCCTGGCTTTGATTATTTACTAGCTGATGCCCGCGGCTTTGCCCGCGTGTATGTCGGTTATTATATACTTAAACCTTCCTCGATAACCACTCTATACATTGGTGAAAACAGCATGAAAATCGGTGCAGTAGTTTTTGAGTTTATCACGAAAAAAATACACTTCAAAATATTAATAATAATGTATCTACAAAGGGAGACGGTCGGGTAACTGTTGGATTTTCTTTCAGGAAATTCTCAGTCCCGATGTTTGGATATTGGCCTGTTTGATAGGTATAATATAATATTACTGATTGGTGTTCTACCTACACCTCTTGTGCCTACCTTTATAGAAATGCAAGCGTGATGATATGTTCACGATGAAATGAAAATGACGGAGAATAGGTAAATAATATTATCACCCCCACATTGCGTGCAAAGTAGAATACATTGGCAGGTGCTGATAAAATAAATCATTATATTTACAATGGGGACCGCTTTCCCTAAGGACCAGCAAATAAATTCTGCAATGGATACAAAAACTGTAACGATTGGTTATTTTTTTTTTTTATGGGGAAAGTTTGTGTACGAGTCGGACTCGCGCACGAAGGGTTCCGTACCATTATCTATAAAAACAGCAAAAATATCACGTTTGTTGTATGGGAGCCCCCTTCAATATTAATTTTATTCTGTTTTATAGTATTTGTTGTTATAGCGACCACAGAAATACATCCCCTGTGAAAATTGCAACTGTCTAACTAACACGGTTCATGAGATACAGCCTGGTGACAGATGGACAGACAGACAGACAGACTGACGGACAGTGGAGCCTTAGTAATAGGGTCCCGTTTTACCCTTTGGATATGGAACCCTAAAAATTGAGGTAATACCTCGTTGTTGGTCCTGGGTTCGATTCCCAGGTCACTCGGGCAAAGTATTAATGGGCTTTTACTGTCAGGATTTTTTCAGTAGCATCCCGGAGTCCGGATTTGTGCCCGGTTGATGGCAATAGGCTCGCCCCCTATTACATGGGACTTAGACATAACTGGGGGCTTAAAACGGCCACTTTGGCAGAATCATAATAGGAAGATATTATGAATCGTCGTAAAATCTCACAAACTGACAATTCATTACTACTATCTGCGTGCAATTCATATTCCGAAATAATTCGTCTATTTGACATGTTTCTATTGAGATTCGTAAAATGGTCCACAAAAAATTGCTATTGTGTCAAATTAGAGGAATTGCTAATGACAGCTGGGAATTTAGGAAATGAATTGCTTTTAGAGGAATTGCTAATGTTGCCGTTTTAGGCCCCCTGGGGGGCAATGTGGGTGTACTTATACACCTCTGCCTAACCCGGGGAATACAGGCGCGATGTTATTTTATGTGAATATTGGAAAAAAATATTGCCTCGTTGCTGTAGCGGACGCAACCGCTGCTGTTGAGCATGAGGTCCTGGGTTCAGTTCCCAGGTCGGGCGAAGTGTTATTGGACGCACAGCTGCATGTTATCATTTAGCCACGAGCACCTCTAATTTCACGCCACTTTAATCTCTACCCACCTAAAGAGAATTTCGATCTTCACGTAAACACGTTACATTGCAAAAACCAAGCTTTACACCATACAATATACCCTACAACTTAAAAAAAAAAGAAAAAAAAAAGCACCAAAGCGGTAGCTTGCCGCGTAATTTTAGGTCTTTCAACATGTCGCCGACGGTCGCGGGGTAAAATGAACCGTTCTGAAAGGCGACCGTCTGGACTCTTTTGAGAGGCACCTATAAAGGACCTCGGCGGCCATTTTGCACCGAGGCTGTTAGTAGTTAATTTCTTGGATACAAGAGACCGTGAGTTATTGTGGGCAGTGGGTTAAGATTCTATTGAATGTTGGTTTTTAACGGTAGACCTTTGTGTGAGATTAGTGTTGTAAATCATTGTTTTTTGTATACGTTTCTTATCGGTCTTGTTCGCTTTTTATTAAAAACTGTTGCGTTTGAATACGGCTGCAGAATGTTTGTTCGTAGAAAATTGGATTGGGCATACAGCCGAATGAAATGGTAAAGGATATGTTTCACTAGGGCGTCCTGGATATCTGGTTTTCCAGGAAATTGTCTTTTATTATTCGGCAAACAGATAGTTTCCCTTTAAAAACGATTGACATTAACTGCTGACAGTACTGACATTTTGGGTTGGATAGTTAGCTTAAAAGGGGTGGTTAATAACTAGATACCTGTCTTAGACCCAGAGGTCACGGGTTCGATTCCCAGTGGGGGCAAAATTTTCTGCTCGGTTTGGTTGGTGGTAGCCGTGGTAGGGCTTGTTCTAAATCTGCCTGGCTAGCTAGCACCATCTTACCTAATTCTGTCGCCATAACAATAAATTAACAGCATTATTGTGTTTCGGCAGTTAGAGGTAACAAAGCCAGTTCCTATGTGGTTGAGGATTCCGGGTGAAGCTCGCTACCACCTTCGGCTTGATCATCACTTACCATCAGGGGGCCAAGTTTACTAATTTACCAATGTGTCAGTGGTCTCGCAATGATGAGTTTTTGACAGATTTTGTAGGCATATCTGTCAAAAACTGATCATTGTAAGACCACTGACATGGTTGTAAAGTAGTAGACTTGGCCCCCAGATGAGATGTAGGTCAAGAGCATCCAAGATGTGACTAAAAAAAATTGATAAATGTGTGACTTCATAGAACAGTTGATTGGTTTTGTAATGTTCTTACACATAAAGTACTGTACGTAAACATACAACAACAATGTCGCAACACATTACGCAACTAATTTGTTTTTGGCCTCTCATCCACAGATAACTGTCTAATATTCTTGTTGTTAAATACGAGGCTTTTGGCTTATTTGTAGTTTTAGTAAATGTCATTTTTTATTTTATATTGTGCGTTTAGTTTGTGCAGAATAAACAATTTTTCTTTCTTTCTTTCTTTCTTCTTTCTTTTTACCAGATAACGACCGCTGGTTTCGAAAATATCCCACCTTAACCATGTTCATGTTCTTTCAACACTATATATTGTAATGCAGTTCTTGTAAAGAAACGGGTGTAGATCCATTAGTTATTGTTAACCAAACTCCGTAGGGACATGAGTGAGTTGCACGGACTACACTTACAATATTTATCTACATGTCTGGGGAAATAAACAGATAGGATTAAATCGTTAAAGCTGTATATGTTAGTACGGAATATAAATTGTGGTTTACATAAAAAATAAATAATCGCCTTTTCTTCTATGATTATTAATGTTTTGTCCAAGTATCTTAGTGGCTCAGAATAAATAGAAAACAAAGACAGAGCGCTGCGACCAGTACAGTGAAGCATGCCAAAACTACACCTCCTCTCTGTGCATACACGCTCACAGTCACGCACACATTTACAACCATTTCCAATCAAACTACCGTATCTTGGTGTCGGCTTCTAGTCTAACCGGATACAGCTGAATACCGCTATTTTACATGAAGTGTCTAACCTCCACAACCCAGTAACTGGGTAATAAAAGACCCCTTGGTAAGACTGGTTGTTAGACTTTCGGGCTTCTGACGAACCGTAACGACTGTCAAAGATCCACAAATGACAGCCGTTATCTGTTGGTCTCGGCTTAACGTGGTTTTCGAGGTACGGAGGAGTTTCGGTAGGTAAAGATGGTCACCTATCCACGTACCAACCCGGCAAGCGTAGCTTAACCTGATGGATCGACCCGCGCGGCTGTTATTACTTAGCTACGAGCTAAGTTTAGTCACGATAACACAAAAAATTTTTCAGCTAGACAGACAATTCTATAAAACACCATTTCATAACAGATTTAAAAGCAAGCGGCCGCGTTAACTATAGTTTTTAATTAGAGGCGAAGGAGCCGAAACGGAAAATTAAAAGTTTTTCGTTTGCCAGACGGTTTTTTTTTTCAAATAAAAATGGCGAGACAACGCCTCGTTTGAAATTCACAATAAAGTTTTATGATCATTAAATGTGCTTCTTTAGAGCGTTATCACACTTGCCAACGTGTTTCCAGCGGGGCGATTTGTGAGCGTGCTCTCCGCGTGTGCGAAGCGACCTAGCCGCGACTACGCGTTGTGACACGTGTTAATTGACCTTCAACGTAACCGGAAGTACAGAACAAAAAAATGATCACAATGATTGGAATAACAAGCGACTTTCGGCTTTGTTAATTGTGTCTTTTTACACCCGTTATACAAGATTGAAAAACAGTATCATCCTTTATTTCGATCATCCAAGCTGTAATATTTTGGTGACTGTTGATTTTAAGTACAGAGCATAATATTTACGACGCCGTTTCTTTTACGAGTTGGTTATGAGAAGTGCTGACATACACTCGTTACACAAGAGGCGTTAGAAAACACGATGGTCGTAAGATAAGGAGTTTTTTTATGGAGAAACGTGATAATGTAACAGTGAATTTTTGATTGTGTGGAGTCGGAATTGTGTTTTGGGGAATTGTTGATTTTAGAATGATGTTGGTCATATCTACTCAGAGTTAATATTCGATTGATATGATTGGAATAGTCCTTCAGACCGACTTTTGGGAATGGCTGCCAATCTCATCGGAGACTAGCCTTCGGCGCGAGCGATAGTGCTAAAGTGTGTAGACACCCTTTACTTCATTGATATTATAGTTATTGTTTGAGGATTTACCTTGAAAATAAATAGCAGTTTGGTGGGCGTGGCTTAGATCAAACGCGCGCGGGAGTGGCGGTTCCATCTTCCACGTTCGGCCGCCATGACACCGTAATTTATTTTTCACTTGGTAGTGTTTTTTTTTTGGCTGTGGTATTTTTTTTTTGTATAAAAGTTTTTGGAATAAAGACGTTATCTTATATGTACCAATGGTCAAGGAGCGAAAATGTTAATCAATTTTCATACACATTCTTTTCCCACAATTCACCTTTAAATAAAATTGTAATTTAAAATATTGGCAACAAACAGTTGAAAAAAAAATGGAAATGGAAAAAAAACTACGCTAAAACTACTTACATAAACGTAGTTTTTTAAAATTCACGAATATCAAATGATAAGAGCGGGGCAATTCCCTTATTATTAAGAACAAGTGATAATTGCACTAAAAAGTGTCAAATGCACGAAATTCGCATTCGCAATCTGTCAAAAAATCCATCAATTTACCAACATTTTTACAAGTTTGACAGATTGCGACTTGAATGTGACGTTTTTTAAGTAAAGCCCTTAGTTTGCACCATTAGCAAAATAATTCAATACAGCTATTATTTCTTCAGCATTTCCCCAGGCATTCTAAAAATATGCACTAGGAATTGAAATTGGAAAACACGTCGGAGTTGCAAATATATCAATTTTGTGCCAAAACAAAATATTTACGTTTACAAACCGTAACAAACAAATCAGAATATTTCTTCCGTAACTTTTCAAGGAACAAGGCACCTATAACCGTTTCGATAAATTTCCCACGGTTTTTGGCCCAAGTCCTACGACATTAGCGGTGTTCGTTACTCGTTCCATCACGAATTATTTATGATCACTACATATTATAAAACTAAGTCCTCCACCGCGTTTGTTTGCGGTAAATTCAAAAAACCTCAAGAGTTGTAACTTTATCTATTTAGGATTAGAACTTTATAAAAAACCCCAATTCAATCTCCTAGTCTAACCAAAAGCGATCGTCGCGTGACTACACGATCGGTCGCGTGCATTTGTCACTTTTTCGTGCAATTGTCACTTTTTCGTGCATTTGTAACTTTTTTGTGCAATTGTAACTTTTTCGTGCATTTGTAACATTTTCGTGCTGTTGTCACTTTTTCGTGCATTAGTATTTTTTTTGTGCATTTGCCACTTTGTCGTGCAGGGTTTTAAATAGGACGCGGGGGTATGCGCCCCCTGTTAATGCGACCATACTGCCTTAGGGTACATAAACTTACTGGTAAATATATACACACAAAGTCTTCTCTAGTCTCAGCTATAACGAAACCCAAACAGCAATTCAAGCCCCAATAAATCGCGGACACTCATAACACACACTACACTTAGGTAATAGTTGCCATCCAGTTATGAAATGAGGTACTCTGTATGCGAAACTTTGACGTCTTATATCGAACAATAATAATAAATAACGGAGACAAACGTTTGCAGCTGAGATGGGAATTGCTCTCATGTGCTGTAGTATATTTTTGCTTTACAAAGTGTTTTTTGAAGAAATCATTATTGATATTGTGCACAGGTAGTTTTAAATTGTGCAACGCAACGCGATATTGCGAATTGCATATTTCTTGCGTGTGCTATCGTTTATTATGAGAAATACCGCACATATTAAAGACAAATAAGTAAAGGCAAGATAGGTATCTAAAGTTATCTAATGGAAACAATTATGGCTCACTTTCTAAATATTTTACGTTTGTTTTAATAATTTTTGAAAATTATATTGCTTGAGAGTGAAAGTTTGGGCTGTAAAAATGTAGCTGAAGGCCGAAGTACCTATGAAAAAAAAAACAACCGATTTCCAAGAAAACTACTAAAAAGGAAAAAAAACTTTTAATTTCGTAATTCAGTTTCAAATTTTTTTTTTTTTTTTTAAACGTTCCCCACACTAAGAATTTCTTCCTGTATCGTGGGTGCGTTTACAAACATAGAAACTTACATACACTAACACCCAGACCCGAAACAACTACTTGCAGATCATACAAATATTTGTTCCGTGCGGGGATCGAACCCGCGACACGTTGCGCAGCAGTCCATAGCTCAGCCACTGCGCCAACCGTGTCGTCAAGTTATTTGGTTGTCAAGTTTCGTTTTACGTCACCGAATTCAACAAAACTTTAAAAAAAAATTAAGGTGTTTTAAAAATAAAGACAACATATAGCTCATGCATGAGTTAAGTATCTAATACGTATGGCGAACCTAAAAAACATGCTTAACACAATAATTTCAACACCCAAAAACTATCCCAACTCAAATCCAATTACCCAACCAAATCCCAAAATCCGTCCTTCATAACCATATAGCCCAATAGCCAAAAAATAGCCTGTACTCTAATCACAATCCGTGCCGGCTAACATACGGCTACTCGGAACTTTGCGAGCTAATTCCCTGCCAAATTGAATTCGTGGCATTATGCCCGTGATACACGAGGCTAGTTTCTCAAGCAGGATAAGCTAGCAAGCTAGTAAGCTAATGAAAAAATTAAGTCTCAAACTAGGGGTAGTATAACAGGATGGGGTTAAATTTTTTGAGCATCCCCACCGCTTATTTTACTATTCTATTTACTTCATGTGGCCGGCGAAGCTAGTACTCAATTGGCTAGTGTGCAGTACATTTTGTTTTTCTGACCGCAACCACATGTTGTAGGTACAGGCTTTAAATAATCTGGCATCATGTAAACAACACTAGCATGTCCCAAGCCAGGATAGTAAACCGAGGTTATAGCTTGTTATCCAAGCTTTGAAAAACTAGCCTCGTGTATCTCGGTCATTATGACGAGGAAGCTCCTAGTTGGCTAGTTTTTCCAACGTTTGCCTGACGGGAGATTGGTGTTGTGAATGTTGCACTGTTTTAATGAGGATTTTGGATAGTATGATTGAGTTTTTATCCAAACGTCTGTTTATAAACTAGTTATAGTACTGCGAGCATGTTAATTGAACTACAAGTTTTGGGAAACTATGCGCCTTACCACTAAAACTTAGACACTTGTTCAACGCGTGTTGATGATACCTAAACACCTTTTAAACATGTCATTTTTATATGGACTTTGACATAAAACTGACACTAAACAAGCGTTGAACAAGTGTCTAATGCCGTCATCCGACGGTGCGCCATAATGCGGACGGATACAGACGCCCGCACGACGCACCGTGGGAAGGTGTACGTGCGGGGTATCGCAGAATCGGAAGTTCCTCGGTGCGCGGTGCGTGGCGGTCTGTGGTCGTCTGCCGTGCGTGTCCGTCCGCAAAATCGCGGATCGTCGGATCTCGGCATAAGTTTTTGTTTGAATGTTAATTTTAGTTTCTTTCTTCGTCAAACTAAATACCTAACTGTCGTCGGTGGGTTGTCCGCCGCGCTCGGCGGCCTGTAGCGCATTGTGAGTACACCGTGCACATCATTCAATGCGATTGATCTAATCGCTAAACAGGGTTTGCTGAGACGGTTCTTGTTGTATTTACTTATATTATTTATTTTTTATTCCTTTTTTTTACTAGCATTATTTATTAATAGGTACCTAATGGTTAAAAATATTTATTGGGTATGTTGAAACTGTTTGTACTTCCCGTCACTTGTCACTAAAGGTTCATTAGAAAACCAGCGTCAGACAGTACCTGTCTGGCATTAATGCTGAAATGAACCTTTTTGGCGCAGCCGTGAGGTGCACACCATTTAATTGTTGTCAAAACATTTTTTTATTTTGTTATTTGTATTTTGTGTTTCACGAACTGTGTCCAAATAAACGTTATTCTTTCTAGTTTATTGTTATTTCATGGTCCTTGTTTAGCAAATTAGTTAATTATTTACTCAGGTTGGTAGACCCAAAAGACCTATGTCAATCTACCGTGTTTTAGCCATTTCATACAACGATCAAAGAATGACAGCTGTGATTTGAATATACTGACAATTTAAGTTGGTACGATAGTCAATTTGCTTAACAATTAAGTTCCTTGATTTTACGTTATTTCAAAAGGAGTTTTGATTAAAAAGGTAACCACGCGAAAGCTTGTTACCTACCACACGTTTTGTTAAATATAAGTGTAACATAACTAAAACTTACTTTAAAAATAAACATCTTCGTAACACCCCTTACATAACCAACCGTAGTGGTTGTCGAACTAATCTGTGGTTGAACTTTGATACCCAGTACGTACTACATGCTATAAACTTGATATTTTTCCCCCATTACGCCACTTTATGGTCGATAGGGGCAAAATGGGCCAGCCTTCTTCAAAGTTGTTCATGTAATTGAGTTTCAACGGCTAATTGCCGGTAGTTGTTGGTAGTTACCGGTTTTGCTATTAACTTGGGGTTAATTTTTGCGCGAAACGATAGCTGTAGTGTGCCAAACTTGTAGTTACTAGGTTACATTGTGCGGGCCACTTGATGCGTGTGTATCATACTAATGATTTTTAATTCACTGTGCAAGTACTCATGAGTTTCATCATTAGAGCGACTTTCACTATAAGACCAACTGTGAATTATCGAAAAAAAATATCAGCTGTTTCATACAAAAATGCAATATTTACTCTATGAAAACTGTATGAAACGTATGTATAATTTTTTTGCTATTTTGTATTTGTTCCCCTAATGAAAATAGTTTATAATCATGAGTAGGAACTTTCACCCCCTAAGGTTAACAGTGAATTATAAATAACCTTGTATCTACTCATACATGAAATCTCTTAAGGGGTCATTGTACTATGAACAACTTTCACTATGGGATCAAAAACGCTGAAATCGCGAAAAAAATATCAGCTATTCGTCTCAATGTAGGGAACAGCTGATGTTTTTTCGCGATTTCGGTCTTGGTCCTATAATTGTTCATAATGGTGAGTACAATAACCCCTTACGAGATTTCGTGTATGAAAAGATACACCTTTTAAACGTCCTTACCAATACCACGCATTGAAAAGGTTGACCCAGTGGTACCGGTCGCGACTTACGAGTAGTAGGTCGTAGGTTCAAGCTAGATAGACGCCCAGATAGGCGCTTTACTTTGTGTTAATTATTTCATAAAATAAAATAGACGCTGATATATTTAGTAACCTATTCCGCTTGACTATTCTTCAAGAGTCATAAAAACCCTGTAAGAAATCGACACGTGTATCACCTCTCAACGAGGCATCTTCAGGATGACGATTGACCAATTGCAAACCAGAACGCGACGTGTTACCACATCGAGCGCTGGACGCAGAGTGAAGTGAGTGAGTGTGAGTTCTCTGCGTCCAGCGCTCGATGTGGTATAGTCAAGCGGAATAGGTTACTAAATATATCAGCGTCTATTGTATCTTATAATGGATTTCCGCAAAGTCACGCCTGAATCAATTAACTATCTTAATTATTTCATCACCACTACTCCCAAAATGGTGAAGGAAAACGTCGTGAGGAAACCGGCATGTCCTAGAACCAAAAATTTGAAGACATGTGACATCTAACAACCCGCACGGGGTCCGCGTGGTGGATTACCGCCCACTCCCTCTCACCGAGACGAGGCCTGTGTCCCAGCAGTGGGAACATTATAGGCTTATTATGCACCAAAATAACAAAAACCAATCATACAAGTAAAACCCATAAAATGTTTATTCTCAGTAACTGGCTAACCCAGTAAAGTATTGCGAAATTCGTAAAATATATCGCGTGATTGCTCCAATAGTGCCCGGGCAGTAATTTCTCGCGTGTGCTTGCATGATTGCGCACCGGTCGGGCAATTTATTGTTTTTGCTCAACGCTAGGGTTTACTGTACCGTCGTTATGGTGCTGTTTTAGACGCTTTGAAGTTTAGTGTAGGTATGTTTTATTTTGTTAGATAACGTATTAATAAGATAATTAGTTTTCCAATGATAATACAGATGCCCGGCCCAGGGGGCCAAGTCTACTAATTTACAAACGTGTGAGTGGTCTCGCAATGATGAGTTTTTGACAGATTTTGTATGGCATAGACTAAACTTGGCCCCCTGTGTTAGTAGTGCATGTCACATGTCTTCGGCAATTTTCGGTTTTACGATAATATGCGGGTTTCTTCACGACATTAAATAAATTTTTCACAAGATTAAGTTTTGTCTAGGATTAATCTTTTTCCAACAGCGCTGTGCCCTCGTCTCAACACTTGGTACGGGTGATCTTTCGCTTCCGGTTGTGATTCAGTCCATGGTCGGAAGCGAAAACGCGTGCGATGCTGTCGCCTCATTTTGCGAGGAGGTGATGCATGCAAAGGAGGCAGCGGAGAGGGAGAGAGAGCATATCTCTCATTCCACCCGCATCAGAAGAGCAGCCGGGCGTCGAAGGGCGCTTAACGATCTCCGGCCACCATAAGGAACCATAAGGTGCCTGCGGGCGGCGAAATTGGGGGCTGTGTCGTCGCCCGAACAGTCAGGTCCAAAGAGGTGGCACGCAAAACATCATGCGTGCCTTTATAGGAGGACGTGCGGTCGTGGGATCAGCCGCACTTTGTGATGAGGCCCGCTAGGCATGGCGGGCTGATACCAGTCGGGGGTGCGGCGCATGTATAAGTATCTCCCGGGCCCCCGACTCATAGTAGAAGTAGGAACAGTGGGGTTCTAGTCGGTAGGAGTCCGACATAACATCCATGAGGATTTCCCCAAGGAAAAAAAAAAAAAAAGGATTGATCATATCATAAGTCAGGGCCGTTTCAATAGGCCACCCCTGTTTTCTATATCCTTGATATTAGCGTTATTCAACATTGTCACAGATATTGATACAGTAGGTATTATTGAACACAAATGTAGACAATCATATAAATTCTTGTCGATATATATTTTTGAGGCTGAATGTACGAAACCCTGTAACCCTGCGGAGGAGCTCGTGGCTAAGATAACAGCCGCACGGCTTAATCTACGTTTGCAGGGGTTGGTCCGTGGTGACCATCTTTACTTACCGAGACTCCCCGCACCAGAAGAGCAGCCGGGCGTCGAAGGGCGCTTAACGATCTCCGGCCACCATAAGGAGGGGTCTGCGGGCGGCGAAATTGGGGGCTGTGTCGTCGCCCGAACAGTCAGGTCCAAAGAGGTGGCACGCAAAACATCATGCGTGCCTTTATAGGAGGACGTGCGGTCGTGGGATCAGCCGCACTTTGTGATGAGGCCCGCTAGGCATGGCGGGCTGATACCAGTCGGGGGTGCGGCGCATGTATAAGTATCTCCCGGGCCCCCGACTCATGGTAGAAGTAGGAACAGTGGGGTTTTAGTCGCTAGGAGTCCGACATAACATCCATGAGGACTTCCACACGGAAAAAAAAAAGGATTGATCATATCATAAGTCAGGGCCGTTTCAATAGGCCACCCCTGTTTTCTATATTCTTGATATTAGCGTTATTCAACATTGCCACAGATATTGATACAGTAGGTATTATAGAACACAAAAGTAGACAATCATATAAATTCTTGTCGATATATATTTTTGAGGCTGAATGTACGAAACCCTGTAACCCTGCGGAGGAGCTCGTGGCTAAGATAACAGCCGCACGGGTTAATCTACGTTTGCAGGGGTTGGTCCGTGGTGACCATCTTTACTTACCGAGACTCCTCTGTGCCTCGGAAAGCACGTTAAGCCGTTGGTCCCAGCTGTCAATCGTGGATCTTTGACAGTCGTTAAGGGTCGTCAGAAGCCCGAAAGTCTGACAACCAGTAATACGTGTCCAATAATTTTTAATAATCTTTCTGAGGAATAAAAAAAATTGTAGTTAACGTACATAAACTTACTTAGTTTTAATTACACATGCTTCCAATGACAAACGCTCACTCATTAAAGTTCAAGACGCTGCCGCTAGGGGGCGATCAATTCGACGCGTCCTATCAATCTCCGACGAGATTTATATGTGTTAACTTAATTGAGTTTCTTACTCCTTACATTAATATTACTTCCCTTTGATGCATCAAAATACGATTATATTGGTTCTGTGTTCGAGTGTACCTTCAAGGCTGTTATTCATGGGTGGGTAGGCAGATTCCTTATCAGTTACCAATAGGTATTACAGCGTTGCGTAAGCAAGCCTTCTTGCTTAATACTTAAGGCGAAAGCGTCAGGGGAACCCGCGAAAGTCAAATTTTCTTACTTTTTTGCAATTTGCAGGTCACCTATGTTGATCTAAATATGATTCGCTGCCTTAGCGCCTCAATATGATTATTTAATATTGTCATGGTTATAAAATAATCATCAAATCCTTGGGCAAGTCTTTTCTTGGGCAAGTACCGCTGCAGAAAAAAATTGGACCAAGTTTTGTTCCCAAAAACGGTTGACTGTTAGGCCCTATAATTTTAGCTTCAGTTTTTTTAAGTGCCTGCTACACGGTCGCCAACCGCGTCCCGACAGAGGTGACCTCGGTGGTTTACAACCGTGTAGATGATGGTTTACTACCAAATTTGAAACTGCTGCAAAAAGCTCTGCTGTTCGCCGGCGCGCCGTTGATATCTTTTGTTATTTCTACACTCGCGACAATTTAAGAAGTCCGTTTTGACGTTTCATTCTCGTACATTGTAATAAAACGTTATGTCTTGAGAATCAGTTTTAAGCAATGTAGATAAGTCGTCGATTACAAACTCTCCAAGTACGAGTATGATCAATCGATATGTCTCGAGAATCAGTTTATAAGAAACCAATTTTTTTATTTCATAGCTACACAAATCTTTTTATAGCTGTCAAAACGGACTTCTTAGATTGTCGTGAGTCTAGGTAAGCATCGTAGTTTTTATTCAACGTTCAAAGTGTTTATAAATGAAAAGCCCGTGAATAATGTAGGAATCTTAATAAATCTAATTTGTACATACCTACATAATATACACACGAACCTAAACACAGCTACAGAAAAGAAAACGAAACGAAATGAAAAGAAAGATGGACGATGACGCCCAATTATCATAGAATTAATATTTACTCCCATTCAAAATTAGGACTGAATACGTAATCGCGTTGTGACAGAAAAAAATCTTTAATATTCAACCTTTGATCTTTGTAGGAAGTTAAGAAAGAACCTATACTTAGCCCCGGGCACAGAGGGCGGAGGGTCCGGGCAAAGATTACACGAAAGGGAGAAACGACATTATTTTAGTTTGATTCGACTATTTTGGTGCACGCATGTGTACACCACACACACGCACGGACACGCATGTGTGTGTGTATCACTGGATGCGGAAGGCGGAGGATAGGGTGTTGTGGCACACCTTGGGAGAAGCCAATTTCCAGCAGTGGACTGTGAAAGGCTGAGTTGATTGATGTGTGCACTGTACAGCGTGAGGTACAGTCGCGACCATTTTAACCTTACTCTTCCTAATCGCTCTCTCCTTGCTGAGAATCATGACTCCGTTTCAAATTTTCAAAGATTTGTTACGATCAGAGGCCTTAGTGCGAGTTTCTTTTAACTATCTTCACTTTACGCATCGACCGCGTTCGGCGGTCCGATTTCCCCTTCACCAGTGAAGGCCAGTGAAGGGCCAATCGGAGCGCCAAACGCGGTCGATGCGTAAAGTGAAGATAGTTAAAAGAAACTCGCACTAAGGCCTCAATGGCCCGCCGTACGGACGCAAAACATATTCTAATCAACATACAACCTGACACCTGACCTGCAAATTGCAGAAAACGTAAGAAAACCTGCCTTATTGCATCCTGCAGTATTACCCTGCATAAAATCTTCGAGCCTAAAACTTTTTTACTTCGCTGGCCATCGATGTTGTCGTTTTTAATCGTAAGATAATTTCAATTTTTTGAATTTGAATCTGACGTGAAGAAAGATGAAGAATTTTTTATTGGCAGCCGTCAGTCGCGGTTTTTTCTCATGAACGCAAGAGCTCTAATTCTTCAAGTAATTCCCAGCGTCCATTTGTAACGAAATAAATAAACACACTTCGTTGAACACGTATAATTTTTGTAATATAAATATAGAAAGACACTTTTTACAAAAAATATAAAAAAGGTGAATATGAAATATAATTTAGTCGCGGCTATGGAGACAGTGGTGCCGAATCAAGCGTAATTAGGTTAAGGAAAACTTTCGGAATAGAACTCTTAGGTAAATTTAGTTACGCGTGGGAGTTCGGTGTGTATCAGCGATTGCAAAAGCTTATAAAAACCATAACTTACTAGCGCAAACGCAACGCATCGAATAAGGAACCGCAACCGAAGGTTGACCTAATGCCAGCTTAGTCTAATTTGCATACGAGATTATTTACGCGTAAAAAATAAACTTGAACGTATTTGAACTTGAAGGGAAAACTTGAAGGGTTTACAGCAGCTGCAGTTTGCAATGCAACGTGGAAGAATCCGAGAAAACGGCGCTTCGCAGTGGATAAATAAATAGTTAATAAGTCACGAGGTGGTTAGTTCCTGGACCGTGCGGTACGTCAAGAGGCGGTATTCCTTGTACGTGGCACGGCGCTCAGTCAACTGCGCCGCCGGGGCGCCTGATCCAGGATTATGGCGAAACGGGGAAACGAGGTGGGTTCCCAATACCCCACCGATAAAGGCCAAAATAGGCCTTTTCACTGGTTTTTAACCGTAAAACAAGGAAACGTGGACACAACAATAAAGACTATAATTAAATAATTATATTGCAAATCTTCGAACTCCCACGCGTAACTAAATTTACCTAAGAGTTCTATTCCGAAAGTTTTCCTTAACCTAATTACGCTTGATTCGGCACCACTGTCTCCATAGCCGCGACTAAATTATATTTCATATTCGCCTTTTTTATATTTTTTGTAAAAAGTGTCTGTCTGTATTTATATTACAAAAATTATACGTGTTCAACGAAGTGTGTTTATTTATTTCGTTACAAATGGGTCGCGATCCTATAAATTGGGACGAGGCTGCCGAACAGGCATTTTTTAAGCTGAAAGAAGCATTAGTCAACACTCCAGTGATGGCTTGCCCTGATTTTGCCAAGCCATTCATATTGCAGTGCGATGCTTCGGCTGTCGGTCTCGGTTCGGTCCTATCTCAAAACGTTGACGGTGTAGAACATCCCATTGCGTATTACTCCCGCCTATTTTCCAGAGCGGAGCGCAATTATAGCACCACTGAACGCGAACTCCTATCTGTTCTGGATTCCATAAAGCACTTCCGCTGCTATTTAGATGGAATGAAATTTTCGGTTATAACCGACCACATGGCTCTGAAATGGCTGCTCACTTTAAACAACCCATCGGGGCGTTTAGCTCGATGGGCCACCGTCATTTCACAATATACCTTCGATATCATCCACCGCAAGGGAACACAACATGTCGTCCCGGATGCTCTATCCAGGATCTATACTAGCCCTATTACGTTCGACCAAGGTCCTGAACATACTACCGATAGGTGGTACAAAAGGATATATGTAGGCGCACGCGACACGCCACAAATGTTTCCTGCTTACGCCATTCAGGACGGGGTGCTCTTGAGACGGATGCCCATCTCCAGCCCTTTATTATCTGATCCCTGGCGCGTCGTATTGCCGGCTGAGAAAGTTCCCAACGCCATTTGGGAAGTGCACAACAATTTCCCTTCCATACATCCCGGCGTTACCAAGTCTTACCTTAAGATCAAGGAACTATACTATTGGCCGAATATGTTTCGCGACGTCACCGAAACACTGAGACAATGCGACGTTTGCAAAGCCTACAAAATCGCCAATACCCAACCGCGTGGACAGATGAGATATCCAAAGGAAGTTTCTTTACCCCTGCAGCTAATTTCCATAGACGTAATTGGTCCGTTGCCTATCGCCTACTATGGCTATCGATATATTCTATCAATGGTCGATGTGTTTTCAAAATATGTCTGGTTGATTCCTCTAAAAAAGGTAGACGCAAGTTCCCTAATTAAAGCCCTGGAATCCGAGATATTTTTTAACTTCGGAGTGCCACGGGCGATTCTTTGCGACAACGCTACCGTTTTTCGTAGCAACCGTTTTTTAAATTTTCTTAGGTCCTTTCACATCGACTCACCAATGTATACACCCTACTATACGCCACAGGCCAATACCGTAGAACGCTATAACCAAAGCGTCGTCACGTGTCTGAGCATATTGGTTGGTGAAAACCAGAGAAATTGGGCGAAATTATTACCCAAAGTCAAATTATATCTCAACTCCTGCATTAACTTGGCTACTGATTTTACGCCTAACTTCCTCATGTTCGGTAGGGAAGTCCTTATAGATCCCGCTCGTGCGCATAGTCAGACTCGAAGCACCAATTTAGCCGAGAGTCGGTCCCAGCACGCGTCTAATCTATCTTCCCTCGCCGAGGTTTATGCTAAGGTCGCCGATAATCTATCCATAGCTTTCCTCCGAAATTCCCGATCTTATAACACCAACCGTTCGGCTATCACCCTCAACCTCGGTGACGTTGTATGGAGACGAAATTTCTCTAGGTCTTCGGGGTCAGACTATTTCTCTGGAAAATTAGCGCCCCGTTTTATTAAGAGCCGTGTAACCAGGGTCATCTCTAGAACCACGTATGTTCTCAAGGACTGTGATTCCGTCCATTCAGGACAGTACCACATAAAAGATATCCTGAAATGATTGCCTTTCCTCTTTATTCATCAACTGAAATACACTAGTCGTTCTATATTTTTTGTTACATAAATTTCAAAAATTATTTCAGAACTTTTTAGGTAGGGACTCATTTTAATCGGCCATGCCATGCGACCTTCATTTCGTATAACTGACATTTTTTCTTACATTATGTCATGTCATTCTAGTTGCCGTTGTCAATTTATAAAATTACTACAAATAATTAATACGTTTATTCTGAAAATGGTAAGCAGATCCCTTTAAAATGTAATAACTAACTTAGAACATTCTCGAAACGCTATTTTTTTGCAAGGAAGCTTGCGGGGCACCTTGTAAACATTTCGCTTTTATTCTCTATCACTAGAGCTTGGATAGTGCTTGGATAGTGTTTTATCGCCAGCAGTCGTTTATTTCCTCTCTACCCGACCGCGGTGAAGACGAGTTCTGTTCCTCTATTCCATAACATACTTAATTATAATTTATCGACTGATACGATCAAGAGGGTTGTGTTTGACCTCTGGGCATGTCCCGGAGGCAAAACGCACCTTCTAATCCTACTCATCACACTAGTCAGACTCTAAGCCCTGACTTAGTTGAAAGTCGGACTATGATGTAGACTTAGGGTCATTAAATATAAGGTTGAAGTCCCTTATTTGTTAGACTGGGGTTTTTTTTTGGGACTCAGGCTCCTCTTTATAGCTTGATGTTCTTCCTTTTGGACTTAGGTTCTTGTTTATAACCTGATGTCAACCCCTTTTGACCTCGATATATATATTATATTTCTTTCAACTAGTGTTGTCCTTTTGTTTATTTTGAATTCTTAATCCTCTTGTTCTATCCTTAGTTATTGTATACCTTTCCCGATAGGTCCTGCGTAGGTTTAGCAGGCACATCTGGAGGCCTTTTGCACTTCGATGGTCTGTTAAGATAGAATAGGTTAGTCATTAGTTTAGGCTAGGTTACCTATAGGTTATTTAGGTGTTAATAGTTTTATTTCTCTTCTAGTTCTCTCAAGTGAGCTGCTCCCTTCTCTCCTGATGCTGCTACCCCCTGCTTCCTCTAGTGACGTCATCCTTATGTCGTTCGTTTCTAGGGATGTTACTCCTTTAGTTATTTTTATCGCCATTATCGATATTTTTTTTTTTTTTTGTTGGAAAGGGGGTACTGCAGTATTACCCTGCATAAAATCTTCGAGCCTAAAACTTTTTTACTTCGCTGGCCATCGATGTTGTCGTTTTTAATCGTAAGATAATTTCAATTTTTTGAATTTGAATCTGACGTGAAGAAAGATGAAGAATTTTTTATTGGCAGCCGTCAGTCGCGGTTTTTTCTCATGAACGCAAGAGCTCGAATTCTTCAAGTAATTCCCGGCGTACAATGCTGAAAGATTTGCAATATAATTATTTAATTATAGTCTTTATTGTTGTGTCCACGTTTCCTTGTTTTACGGTTAAAAACCAGTGAAAAGGCCTATTTTGGCCTTTATCGGTGGGGTATTGGGAACCCACCTCGTTTCCCCGTTTCGCCATAATCCTGGATCAGGCGCCCCGGCGGCGCAGTTGACTGAGCGCCGTGCCACGTACAAGGAATACCGCCTCTTGACGTACCGCACGGTCCAGGAACTAACCACCTCGTGACTTATTAACTATTTATTTATCCACTGCGAAGCGCCGTTTTCTCGGATTCTTCCACGTTGCATTGCAAACTGCAGCTGCTGTAAACCCTTCAAGTTTTCCCTTCAAGTTCAAATACGTTCAAGTTTATTTTTTACGCGTAAATAATCTCGTATGCAAATTAGACTAAGCTGGCATTAGGTCAACCTTCGGTTGCGGTTCCTTATTCGATGCGTTGCGTTTGCGCTAGTAAGTTATGGTTTTTATAAGCTTTTGCAATCGCTGATACACACCGAACTCCCACGCGTAACTAAATTTACCTAAGAGTTCTATTCCGAAAGTTTTCCTTAACCTAATTACGCTTGATTCGGCACCACTGTCTCCATAGCCGCGACTAAATTATATTTCATATTCACCTTTTTTATATTTTTTGTAAAAAGTGTCTTTCTATATTTATATTACAAAAATTATACGTGTTCAACGAAGTGTGTTTATTTATTTCGTTACAATCCCCCTTAAGTGTAAGATATTATAATCAATACTGTTCTTGGTGAGGAGCTCGTGGCTCAGTAGTTACAGCTGCACGGGTCGATCCATCAGGTTAAGCTACGCTTGCCGGGGTTGGTATGTGGATGGGTGACCATTTTTACATACCGAGACTCCTCCGTGCCACGGAAAGCACGTTAAGCCGGTGGTCCCGGCTGTCATTCGTATTTGAATTATTCGTATTTGAAATATTTTTTTGTCATTCGATATTTGACAGTTGTTACGGGTTGTCAGAAGCCCGAAAATCTGACAACCAGTCTTACCAAGGGGTATTGTATTTCCCAGTTACTAGGTTGTGGAGGTCAGATAGGCGGTCACTCCATGTAAAATACTGGTATTCGGCTGCATCTGGTTAGACTGGAAGCCGCCCCAACATAGTTGGGAAAAGGCTACGCAGATTGATTGATTTTACTGTTCTTGTGGTAACAGTTTGACTCTCTGAAGGGCTGAACCACAGATACCCCATGAAGTATAAATCAGACTCAGCTCACCTTGGGATCCTCAGAAGTGATTCTGACACTGTGGACTTATTTATTTATTTAAACTTTTCCCACTCAAAAATGTACACAATGCGGACATAATGCCTCGGGCCTATGAACTTTCTAAGTACTGAACTTTTTTTCACGACATTTTCTTGTGACGTGGAAATCTCAAGTTAAGAACAATCAGTTAGTCAATAGAGAATATGCATGTGATTCAAATATGGGTCAAATATTTTTTTATATAAACTGTGTTACTTCAGAATTATGCCTCCATCAATATTTTTGAATAAAAATTCTTTTTGAGCGAGAAATTAATTTTTTTAAAGTCCAAAAAAACTGTGGGTAATTCAAATACTTGAAAAGGCTAAGAGCGGATGTGACGTAACAATCCGATATTACAATCAAAATGTCAATGTCAAGTCAATCAACAAGTGTTAAGTCAATGTCAAACGCTCATAGAAAAAGGAGTGTTTGACGTTGACTTGACAGTTGCTTGTCTGTTTTTACGGACTGTGACGTCACCACACCAAGCGCGCCAAATGGAGGGCGTTTAAATAGCCTGGATCGGTTGGACATTTTTAAACATTTTTTTAACTACTTTAAATTGCTTTTGTGATGTCGAATTTTTTTTTACTATTATTAGACGATGTAAACTATCGAATAAAAATATTAAAAAAATACATGCATATTCCCTATTATAAACTTGTCTAAAATATTTATCAGAATATTTCCTATTAACTGGTTTGGAAATGGGAAAAAGCTCGCCATTATACAACCTCGTGGGAAATAGATTTTTATTCTACGCCAAAATGGTGACATTTCCAATGAACCACCAGAAAAAAATATCAACAGGCTACATAGTACGTTTATTTAAGTATTGCGAAGGCGACGGCCACGTCTATTGGCGGTGCCCAGTAGTAGGACCAATCTACTGAGTGAAGCCCCTATAACACGTACCTTGCGTGTACTTAATGACGTAGCAGACAGCATAGATCTTTTTACGTGTTCTCTGAGTGAGTTCACAAAAACCGCGATGTACAGTCACGGACTTTAATTGATGAGCCACCTGGCACTGTTCGCATTTTAGCCGTGTAATGCAAATCGGGTTTATTCGGTTCCCGACACGCAAAGTCATAGTCAAGTCTTCGTAATAAAAGAAGAAAATTATATTTCATATCTTTACCGGTTGGCTAACCTGAGAGCAGAACTACAAACTTGACAGCAGTGACTACTGAAAGTCAACCAATTGCAGGTCTAGCAAAAGTAACCTAGCAACGATAAACAATTGTTGCTAGGTTACTGTTGCATAGTAACGTTAGCGTACCTATGGAGAAATTCTCTGACATCGATATTTCAACTGTCACTGTCTTCAGTTAAGTTTTCAGAATTATTGAGTTAATGAGCTATGATTCAAAGGAGGTCAGTATCAAATAGATTGGATAAACTTGATGCAACATTATATATGTTTTTATCATTAAGAACTTATTAGTCAACCTCTATGGATGTGACTATTTCCGATTAAAAGTAATTTATTTGTCATCTTGATATTTCAACTGTCACTGTCTTCAGTTATGTTTTCATAATTATCGAGTTAATGAGCTATGATTCAAAGGAGGTCGGTATCAAATAGATTCGATAAACTTAATGCAACATTGAATTTATTTTTATCATTGAGAACTTATTAGTGAACCTCTATGGATAAGACTATTTCCGATTAAAAGTAATTTATTTGTCATCTTGATATTTCAACTGTCACTGTCTTCAGTTATGTTTTCATAATTATCGAGTTAATGAGCTATGATTCAAAGGAGGTCGGTATCAAATAGATTGGATAAACTTAATGCAACATTGTATTTATTTTTATCATTGAGAACTTATTAGTGAACCTCTATGGATATTTCCGATTAAAAGTAATTTATTTGTCATCTTGTTTACTAGCTTGCGATTTGAGTTCGTGTTTAATCGTGTAATCTCGTGAATGTATGAAACTGCAAAATTGAAAAGTTTGTAAGTGGCTCATCAATTAAAGTCCGTGACTGTACCTACATTATATGTTATGCTGAAGTAATTAAATAAAAATGAAATACTGTTCGATGGTACCTTTATTTTTTGCTATTTTTTTTGTTTTAAAATGTCCGTAATAGTCTGAATTATGTTTTTGAGGAAACAAAAATAAGAAAATTTTCCCGGAACATGCTCAAATTCAGGAAAAACGAACGTCCTTTTTTCGATGAACGTTCTTATGAGAAGTTGTATGAGAAAGGACAGGACAGGAAAACGGTTATCGGTTCAGCTAGTACCAAATAAAGGAAAGTTCAAGGTTGTAGGCATTTTAAGAGCGTTCAATCTTCATACTTTCTTGGCATATCTGCCTCAATTTTAAGATCCATGTGCGAAATGAAACGCAAAATTTCAATTCGTGAATTTGTTATTTAAATTGGTTAACTCAGCTAGCAGTAATTACTTATTCTTTTACTTTGGATAGAACTTCAAAACGGTAAATTGTGTGTGAAATATAGTTAAATTGTTATAGATAAAATCGGATGTCTGATTAGACTAACTTGCTTAAACTCCGGCCGCCGAGAAAATGCGGTTCTGACACCTCTCACGGGGCCACATTAGCAATTCCTCTAAAAGCAGTTAATTTCCTGAATCCTAGCTGTCATTAGCAATTCCTCTAATTTGACATAAAAGCAACTCATAATTTGTGGACCATTTTACGAATCTCCATAGAAAACTATCAAACAGATGATTATTTCGTATAAGAATTACACGCAGATCATAATATGAATTGTCAGTTTGTGACATTTTACGATGATTCATAATATTTTCCTATTATGATTCTGCTAAAGTGACCGTTTTATGCCCGCAGTTGGACATCACGATTAGGAAAAATCCTAATCCTAACTTTGTAACTTATATACCTATATACAGTATGTTAACTAACAAAGGGCGTTCCCGTTAACCTGCAATAGTATAGCATGTATACATGCAAAAAAAAATATTACCACGCAATTTTTTTTTTATTTTTTTTTATTTGTGTCGTTAAATGTTCACAAAACTTAAACGTAAAAGAAAGATTAAATTTAAACGTAAAAGAAACACTCTGTACACGCACACTTGTATTTCAACGTAGAAAAACAAGTGTGACAAGTGGGCGTGTACAGAGAGTTTATTTTCCGTAACAATTTAATATTTTTTTGTGAATATTTTACTATACAAAAAAAAAAAAATCTGCCTAGCCTTTTCCCAACTATGTTGGGGTCGGCTTCCAGTCTAACCAGATGCAGCTGAATACCAGTATTTTACATGGAGCGACTGCCTATCTGACCTCCACAACCCAGTAACTGGATAATACGATACCCCTTGGTTAAACTGGTTGTCAGACTTTCGTGCTTCTGACGACTCGTAACGACTGTCAAAGATCCACAAATGACAGCCGGGACCAACGGCTTAACGTGCTTTCCGAGGCAATATTTTACTATACAAAAACCAAAAAAAACATTTTTTTTTAATGGTAATATTTTTTTTAGCATGTATACATGCTATACTATTGCAGGTTAACGGGAACGCCCTTTGTTAGTTAACATAGGTACTGTATATTATTATATATTTAATACTAACTAATATTATAAATGCGAAAGTGTGTTTGTTACGCACCTGACCTTTGTGAAGAACATGTCAGATAAGGTCACTATGTTATGTCCTCCTATGGCGTCCCCACGTTTCCACTCAAATTTGCCTTGTAAATACCTTTTGTTAGTCGCCTTTCATTCATCCTCTCAACAAGACCTAACCATTGTATTGTATTGTATTGTATTTATTTATTTGTTATATAGTCCTCCAGACCGTATTTTCGGCCACGGCGGCCAATCTCAACGGAGACTAGCCATCGGCGCGGGAGATATTATAGTGCACAAGTGTTTGCGCAGACACAAGTGCACTCTCTCTTCCCTCACTCTCATAGTCCGATGGGACGGCAATCCGACACGACCGGAGAGAGATCAGGCGTAGGACCAAGGATTTATTTGTTAACATAGGTAATGAAATACAGATCTTATGAATGATAACAGAGCGCTATGTTATGCCTGGAGGCGTACAAATATGGTGTGTAAATCTAGCTGAGTAGGTACTGCAATTAAAATTTAATAAAAATATTTGAAAAATCATGCATAATTATGGTATTACATTAGAAAATAAATTGAACAATTACATACTTTAAAGAACTTCATTTATGTCAGACCTCCCCTAAATGAGGAATTATTAAATGTCAAAAAAAAAAAAATAAGCAAAAACCTGTTTCAAAATAATTAAAATGTCAAATCCTGTCAATAATTGTAATTCTAAATTAATTCGTCATTTAAGTATTCGTCAATAGTATAATAACATTTATCAATTAAGAACAATTTCCATCGAAGCATAAGCTTTTCAATTTTTGTCACTACATCTACTGTGAGAAAGCCATTTCATACAATCACCACGTCAAGAAATGACAGTTGTAATTTGAAAACACGGACAATTTAAGTTGGTAAACAATTTTCTTAATTCTTTTTGTCCTGACGCTGATACGCTCACGGGCATGTAATAATTTGAAAATAACTTCCTTTGTGTATTTATTATTTTTTTGTTTTGTAAAAGGGAGTTAAACAATTTAATAAATAAGAAGTAGGTCACTCGGTAATTTTCGGTATATACGTTTGTAACGGACCTTTTTTTTCCTCATTCAAGTTGGGTGTCAGTGGTGTAATGCCGCGGTTACTTTCCTGGTGGAATGGCCAGCATTCCAGAGGTTTCACGTTGAATTATGTTGGGAAAAGAAAAACAAGAGGATTGTATTACGTTTAAGAAAACATGGCAATACATAACAGAAATGATTTTAACTGAAAACACGGTTTCAAATATATGAAATTCATAATACAACTTAACATCTCGCCTGTATTCCCAGAAGAGTTAGGCAGAGGTGTACCTATAGTACACCCTCATTTTGCCAGTTATATTAAGACACAATCATGTAATGGGGCGAGCCTATTGTCAGCAACCGGGCACATTCACAAATCCAGACTCTGAGCTACTACTGAGAAAATCCGGATAGAAAAACCCAATAAAAATTTAAGAAAAGTGCGACTCCCGATGTGCGAGACCTGGGACCTCGGTTTGCCTCACAATTTTTCCTTATTCAAAAAACGGGGGTGTCAAAAAAAGAACTTCCTAAATCAATATAGAAAAAAAAAACAAACAAAAGAGCACATATTTTTAAATACTCAGAGAAAATTTCAAGCCAAATGCAATACAATTAATAATATTTTTTCCAACGTCTGCCCCGAACACTTGGCTACCTATTCGCTTTTTAAAATTTTCTCCCCAACAAAATGGCGACATCTTTCGGTTTTAAAGCAACAACGTGTGCTGCCAAAGGCAATATCATTATTTCATACTCGCAAGATGCGTTCGGAAGCGGCAACCATTTTTATTGTTCCCTACTTCAAACGGGGATTGCTTTCGAAAATTTGGCAAATGTCACCATTTCTGCTTATGTGGCACGTTTAATTTTAATCGTTAATGGCACAGATTACACTTAGCTAAATGGCCTTCTACAGGTCATGGTCTAGCCATGTGCCAAAGGAGATCATTCAGTATCACAGTATCAGTCCATACATTTTTGGGCTGAATGTTAAAAAGTGCCAAACAAAAAAAAGCTATATTCCGAAAGATTACGTTTTTCTTTTCATTTTGAATTACTACAGCTATTCCTTTAATTAGATTACTATTAATTGAGGAGCTCATGGCTAAGTAATAACAGCCGCACGGATCGATTCGTCAGGTTAAGCCACGCTTGCCGGGGTTGGTCCATGGATGGGTGACTATCTTTACATATCGAGACTCCTCCGTGCCTCGGACAGCACGTTAAGCCCCTCGGACAGCGTTAGTCCCGGCTGTCATTTGTGGATCTTTGAAAGTCGTTACGGTTCGTCAGAAGCCCGAAAGTCTAACAAACAGTCTTACCAAGGGGTATTGTATTACCCAGTTACTGGGTTGTGGAGGTCCGATAGGCAGTCACTCCATGTAAAAAACTGGTATTCAGCTGCATCCGGTTAGACTGGAAGCCGACCCCAACATAGTTGGGAAAAGGCTAGGCAGATGATGAGATTACTATTAATTATTTTAACTAAAACATACTGAAAACTCGAACTTAGTATTATTCAAAATCGTATAACAGCGCAGGGGATTGCCCTATTGATTTGGTCCAATCGCGAAAAGTCAAGTGTTCTAACGGAATATATCAATTTTATTGTTTGACCACTTTCATTATTTCGCTCAAAATGTAATGATCTTCATCCAAATCCGTTCAGTTGTTTTAGCGTGGAAGTGTAACAAACAAACAAATTCACTTTCGCATTTGTAATTTAGGATTGCTTTATTTTCTTGCTGTGTTGATTATTTGTTAGTCTGGAGCAGGTCGCGTACTGCTTTACATAATGGTTAAAAGATGCAGGCCGTATGCGCTGCAGCTAGCCCGATGCGGAGAGTTGATTCTTACGAGCTTCCCGGTGGTACTTGTTTCGGTGCTTCCTTCGCACAGTTCGAGTTTTCTTTAGAAAAACAAAGCATATTTTCTTTGAGATGAAATTCTAGTAACAGGAACAATTAAACGAGAGTTCGTGGAGATAGATCTCAGAATTTTCATTAAGTAGGTGTGCTGTTTTACTGATATTTTCTTTGAATCATTGTCTGTGATAGATAGCTCAAAGGCCAATTAGTTCACTTTCTTTCACCTTCTTTGGTAGTTATTATGCCAAGTTTCATGATCTTATTTGAAGTATTTTTTTTAATACCAGCGGTTTATAGTTATAAACCGCTGGTATTAAAAAAATACTGAACTAACTATAAAGCAGGTCCATATTTTTTAATTTTTTTATTATTATTATATTCACCGTAAAAGCAATTACTTACCTGAACTATTCGAGGCTTGAGAGACGCCAGCACCCCACTACGTCTCGCTCTCACTCAAGCCGCGAGTAGTGTGGTGCGAGAGAGATAAAATTTGAGGCCGTTAAGTAAACTGTTTTTTTTAGGCAAAGCAAAAGCCAAAGCCATGTTTAAAGCCAAATCCTGTGTACGCCACTCCTTACCAACACAACAAAGTGCACAGCCGCGCAATTTCTCCTTAAAAAGCTGTGTTAAACATGACATGATCTAAATTAATCGTCCGTAGTTCAGTGTTCGCGGGAAGTCGGCCTCGTTTGTATCGCTAACGAAAACATGCTAGGAACACATAAGCCTTTCTCTTGGTAGGTATCTTCGACATATTAGCTGGTGGGCCAAGTTATGAGAGGACAGAGGTAAGGTAGGCCTTTTATTTATTTAAACAATAAAATATCAATATGCCTAGGCATATATATACAACGTGCCGCTACAATGGCGACATTAATTTAACACACGGGTAGGGCTAGTGGCCAGTAACCATAAAAATTATAATAAAATAAAATAATTCGTAAATTGAAAAAAAATAATTTTCAAACAAACTAAATAATAAAAACATAACCAAAATTGAGATCACTCTTTGTAAAAGATTCATTCATGTAGGTACCTACCAGCTGGCTTACGTTCCATCGGTCAAGATCCTTTGTCGGCATAATTTCTAGGAAATTGCGCGGCTTTCCTTTTATTCGCCTACATATGATCCGTGACCCCGGCAAATGAACTCTTCGCTACAGTTCTTTAAGTACAGGTTGCTCCAGGATGGTAATTTAGAAAATTGTAAATAAATCAATAAATAATAACATTTAATGAAATTAAAATATTTTCCTAAAACGAATACGCGAAATCGGATACGTGTGTTAAATTAATGTCGTCATGGTAGCGGCACGTTGTATAGCCATATGCCTAGGCCAACATAGTTGGGAAAAGGCTAGCCTTTTCCCAATTATTTTGGGGTCGGCTTACAGTCTAACCAGATGCCTATCTGACCTCCACAACCCAGTAACTGGGTAATACGATACCCCTTGGTAAGACTGGTTGTCAGACTTTCGGGCTTCTGACGACCCGTAACGACTGTCAAAGATCCACGTTTGACAGCCGGGACCAACAGCATAACGTGCTTTCCGAGCCACGGAGGAGTCTCGGTATGTAAAGGTGGTCACCCATCCACGGACCAACCCCCGCAAGCGTAGCTTAACCTGATGGATTGACCCGTGCGGCTGTTATTACTTAGCCACGAGCTCCTCCTCCTTTTATTTATTAAACAGCATAAAAGTATATACACTGGATAAACTTCTTAGACTAAATTAACTAATAAACTATTGAAATAAATAGTTAGTTTCATATACTAGTTAGGTATATTATTATTTTAGTAGTTTGCTAGAGGTGATGAATGTTAAGTTATTATTAAAACAATTTAAAAACTTTCTACTATAAAAAAAATATTATAATATTTTCAAGTTTCTAAAAGACATCGTATTGATATTATATTTTTTTATTTCCATTCAACATTTTACTAATTGTACAGCAATTGGTATTTCTAATCAGTATTTACGTAAGTTATAATAAAGTGAGTAAACAAAAAAAGAGTAAAAAGGACAGATAAAGGCATAAAAAAAAATGAGTTTGGTAGGTACCAGTACTTGTTAGGTGGAGTCACGATGCCCGTCTGGAACCGGTACCCAGGTACCGAAATGGCAAGAACCGCTAGGTACCGGTACAGAACCTGTACTTTTGTTACCGGTTCTAAGCCCTCACCGGGCACAAATTAACAGCTACACAAACTGTATTCGCAGCTAGAGTCATGAGATGCCGATAAGGTAATTCAAATTTTTCGAAACGATTTTTCCTCTATATAATATTACATGAAGACTTACATTTATAACTTTGTAAAGTATTATATTATTTCAATTATTGTGAATGTGAAGACTATATGGATCATTCTTTTTTTTTGTTTTTACCCGACTACGGCGAAGAAAAAAGGAGGGTTATGATTTTGACCGGTATGTATGTATGTATGTTCATCTGTCCCTCCTATCTTCCAAACCACTTATCACAATTTGACAAATGAGATATCGTTAGAAGCGTCGTGATTGTCCGCTGGTTATAGGCTATGTGAAGTCACATTAAATTAAAAATGGCGCCCTCTAGAGGGCACAAAGTGAGGAACTTAAAAAAAAAAATGGTTTTATCGTACCATGTTGGGTATCAAATGAAAGGACTTAATGAGCACATTTCAAAAATATATATATTATAACCCGAAAAGAATTTAAAAAAAATCAAGTAATAAAAACTAAAACCCAACTACGGCTTAAAAGGTATAAACAAGACACCACAGACAGACAAATTAAAAATCCGGAGTCACACGTAATCTGTTCGGTTTATGCCCTAACACGTGTGACTCCGGATTTTTAATTTGTCTGTCTGTGGTGTCTTGTTTATACCTTTTAAGTCGTAGTTGGGTTTTAGTTTTTATTACTTGATTTTTTATTATTATAGACAAATGTGTGCACTGACTGGACACTCTGGACAGGTCCACTCAATCTGTGTGGTTCTTTCCTCAAAACACCATTCAGACACCAATCTACATGGTCTTCACATGATCTGACCAAGATTATGTCTGGACTTTAAAAGAGACTGACCTCTGAGTTTGTTTCGGCCTTTCTTCTCAGAGTAGTCAGATAGGAAACGCCGACCTCATCTAGTTTTAAAAATGTGATTGACGTGTAAAAGTTTTAACTACAAACCTACTCACAGAAATAAATCATTTATCATTTATCAACTTTTATGTGGGTGATAAACGTGCGTACTTAAAGTACGCGGTTTTTAAGTTCGCGACGTTACTCGGCTCGCCGTCGGTGACACACGTGAAGCTTTCTCAGAATATCATTGTCAACAGGGCTCGCGGGCTGCGAGCAAAATTTCAAACCTGTTGGAGCGCCGACGAACTTACTCGTCGGTTTTTAAGTCCGCGGTACTTAGCATGACACACGGGCGAGTAAGCTCGCTGAGCCATAAGTACGCGGACTTGCTCGCACGTCTATCACCCGTTTTAGAAATATTGCTCTTTACTTATAAGCTGCTCTCTTCCAGGAAGAACTCCTACAGTTCACACCAAACAACAAACGTAATTTAATATTAATTATTTCCAGCGAACAGTATTAATTGCAAGCGTTTACAACAAAATACGGTTCACGTTTCTTACAAAATAATAGATATCTAACAACGTGTACTAATAAACAAGGCGCTGGCAAACCTTTACTTAAAATTCAATCTTGAAATTCACAAGTTAAGGTTGGTTTTTCTTCGACATTTGCTTCTTTGAGATTTCGTATTGGGAAGTTTGGATTACCTAAACACGTGCTTCTTGTCGTGATTAAATATTTTCTGGGTCGTTTGTAAGCGGGTTGCTTTAACCCTAGAACCGTACACTGGGGTAGAAACAAAAAAAAAAAATGGCGATTACTTTGTTATTACTCAATGTGTGGTGGAGGAACGCTGCGGTTGGGGTACTGCAGTACCACTTATTTTTCTCCCGTTCTGGGCGGAGCGGAAGGGCGTTTCAGACTTTTACTGACTAAAACCCACCCGTGTTCCTTCAGTTGCTTGTTACCAAGGGTCCAGGGTCCCTTTTGGACTTTCCCGCAACCCTGCCAGGACTGCAGTATAAGAATTTCGAATAAGTATTGGGAATATATATGGGGAATCCGATTCTAAATCTGGAAGATGTTCGTTATATCCAAGTTCAAAAGACCGTAAATCACGAAATATAAATGACTAGCTGCCGCCAGCGGCTTCGCCCGCGATCTTTATAAATTATAGCCTATGTTACTCAGGGTGAATGAAGTTTTCTATTGGAGAAAGAATTTTTGAAATCGGCGCAGTAGTTTTAGAGTTTATTCATTACAAACATACACACAAAAATACAAATCTTTCCTCTTTATAATATTAGTGTAGATAAATGTAAAAAAATGGTTTATAGGACAAAAAAATGACAAAAAAATGAACTAAACTTATTTTTATTTGTTAATAATTATAAGCAAGGCTGATGTTAGTGCCATAAAACTCTCTTTATTTAACTCTATTTGTTGTTATTAATCGTAGTGATGACGTTTTATTTCTTACTTTCAATTAGGGATACTCCAGTACCTACTGTGTACTTATACTTAAGTTTTTTTTATAGGTTCAGTTACAGGGTTAAATAGAAGATTATTAAATAGAAGATTATTAAATAGAAGATTATTAAATAGAAGATTATTAAATAGAAGATTATTAAAGCACCATTTCAGATTGTGATTACAAAGAGATTACTAGCATCCTATCAACGTACTTTGTAGGCTTTAAGGCTGCTTTTCCACCAGAGATGTGCGAGGATGCGTTGCGAGGGATGTGTTTGTAAAGAACCAATAGAATCGCTTCATTTACCTCGCCTCGGTCAGCACAGCTCTGGTGGAAACGGCTCAGCGGAGCTAGATTTTGGCGCATACAAAACAAGCGAGGGATGTGTGCGAGGGATGTGTTGCGAGGAATGTGTGTTGAGAAGGATGTGTTGCGAGGTTTGCGCATACTATACCAGCCAGTCCATCCATCCTCGCACCACACATTAATGCGCATTTTCACAGCTCCGCTACACATCCTCGTAGGCACATTTTCATCGCACAGCTTTGGTGGAAACCCCCACACATTTTCACAGCACAGCTAGACATCCTCGCACGACACATTTTCATCGCACAGCTTTGGTGGAAACCCCCACACATTTTCACAGCACAGCTAGACATCCTCGCATGACACATTTTCATCGCACATCTCTGGTGGAAACGCAGCCTTAATCCATCTCTTTTCTCGCTAAATAAAAATCCTAACTATTATTATAAATGCGAAATTGGCAAGCCGTGCAATGTACAAGTCATTCATTGAATGCTAACGGATAATATGTATTGTTTTTGTAAATAACAGAATAGTCTAGCTGTGTTTTGATATCAAAATATGTTTTATGTTTAAAGTCATTGCTTATAACAGAACTGTAAATGTTAGAGAAACTTAGTCATGCTATTCCTCAAACTTAATCTTATAAAGTATGTTTTATGTTTAAAAAGTTATTACTGATAATAGAGTGGTAAATAACATAGCAATTTGATTGTATAATCTCTTATGTTTGGATCCTTAAAGGAATTTTCTTATATATAAAATAGTTACCGAATAACTAGTCATATAACCTCTGTATTAATACTTAAATTCTCCTATGTGTAATAATATTGTAAACGAAATACTTAATCGTTTGCTTCTGTATTTAGTTGTTATATAAATTGCTAAAAGCAACAAATAAGACTGAAGTCTCTAGGTCTAAATCTAATTAGACCAACACTTGAAATGTTTCCAATTAGAAACCAATTACTCGTTTTATTATCCTAAAATATCTAATTAGAATATAATGTAAAAACTGTATTTACTATAAGAAAGATTTCTGTAATTTTTATGATAACAATAAACGCTGCTATACACACATTCACATACACTCAAACTTTACATAGACAAACAACTATTGTCACGTAGCTTGTTTGTACACACACGATAAAGTATAAAAGAGCGGCGCCCACGCGCTCCGGCTCACTCGCTCGCCCGCCGCCGCCCACTCAACACGTCACTCTGCAGCAATTGAATTCAAGAAGTCTTTTTATTTTTGCCATCTCGGTTTCTCTCGGTATTCACACACCTGTGGTAATCAAGTTTGGTTGGGGATAAACCAAATAGTTTTGGTTACCGAAGCGAGGGCAAAGGAGAAGGGTTGGTAAGGGTTATACTCACAAAGATATTAACAAACGTGGCATAAAGTTGACCGTCCACTGCTATGCAGGATGTGGCCGGAGATGTTTACCACGTTAGTTAAGAGGTTCATTTATTTTGCTTGCCAGTCACTCATTCGATAACGCAACAATATAATATTGATATATTCACAACTGATTTGCATCCGTCACCTCAAGCTTTCGCGTCCGGTTGAAAACCAGCGTCAGGCACTTATAGTTGTCTGGTATTTTTGCTAAACTGGACCTTTTTGGTGCAGCCGTGAGGCACACTCCCCTGATAATGTCCCGCATCGCACTTTTACACTATTTTTATTTGTTTCTATATTTTATTTTGTTATCTGCTGTATAATATGTATATTGTGTGCCTTTCAGTCTGTGCTGAATAAATGTATTTTCTTTCTTTTTTTCTATCTTAATTCGTGCATAGTATGGCCGTGCTAAATGAAGAGGGCGTGATCGAATCAGGAATGAAGAGATCCGTAGGAGAACCAAGGTGACCGACATAGCCCGAAGTATTGCCAAACTTAAGTGGCAGTGGGCAGGGCACATTGCTCGCAGAACAGATGGCCGATGGGGCTGAAAGGTTCTGGAGTGGCGACCGCGTACCGGAAGACGTAGCGTTGGAAGGCCCCCCACAAGGTAGACCGATGACCTATTGAAGGCCGCTGGAATGCGCTGGATGCGAGAAGCACAGAACCGGTCGAAGTGGCGGTGCTTGGGGGAGGCCTATGTCCAACAGTGGACGTCTTTCGGCTGAAATGATGAATGATGATGATGGCCGTGGGTCACAGTGGACGATCCCGCTTATACACTGGCCTTTAAAACATAGTACCACACTTTTAAAATTAGAAAAGCAGGAGCAGGTCGCTAGTATCAAATAAATCAATCACCAAAACGTTTACGATTATTATACAGAACCCCTATTATTACTACTAAACACCATACCATAGACAACATACTCAAAAAACCAGGCGAAATTCGAAGCTTGGCAATAGTCAAGAACAATTTCCTTATAGACGCCCAAACCGCGGGCAAACAGAAATAATAAATTAGTGTGATAACCAGAAAATAGACAGGTACAGAAGGTCGGCTTTATTCTGGGGGCCCCCACCACTTCAGTGTAGGAAAGAGATGAAGCTCTACAGGACGTATAGCTCCATCTCTTTCCTACACTGTAGTAATATTAAAATAATACTGCTGTAAGCGGTGGTGGTAGGCCCCTAGTTATAAGACAATCAATCTGCCTATTCTTTTCCCAACTTTGTATGTTGAGGTCGGCTTCCAGTGTAACCGAATACAGCTGAATACAAGTCATTTACATGGAGCGACTGGCTATCTGACCTACACAAACCACTTACTAGGTAACACGACAACCCGTTGTAAGACTGGTTGTCAGAATTTCGGGCTTCTGACTACCCGTAACGACTGTCAAAGGTCTACGAATGACAGTCGGGTTCAACGGCTTAACGTGCTTTCCGAGACACGTAGGGATCCACGACCCATCTACGAACCAACCGCGGAAAGTGTAGCTTAAACCTTCGATCGATCCATGCGGCTGTTATTATTAAGTCACGAGCCCCTTCCTTCTGTACAAATAACTGAGTGCGGCTTTTTTTTTTTTTTCATGTTTGGAAATCGTCAAATGACTTCTCCCGCTCTGTTGGAGTGGAAGGGCGTGTCAGACTTTTACTGACTAAAACCCACCCGTGTTCCTTCAGTTGCCTGTTGCAAAGGTCCCGGTATCCCTTTCGGACTTTCCTGCAACCCTGGCAGGCAACTGAGTGCGCCTGCACTCGCAGTTGCTGCTGGGGAGTTTGTTGCGCCACTTCTTCTTCCCGGCTAAAGCACTAGGAAGTGGTGAAGGGTGGGCGTTTTGGGGGGACTGTCTTATGTAATTTTGACGTTCGAAAAGTGCTGATTCTCAGCCTAGTTTGAATAACTGACTTTTGATTTTGATTTTGAAGTACGTGAAGCATGCCTATTTGTGCGTCCGTTTTCGTTCATTGTATGGAGCCAGCCTTCTGTATTCTATCTTTTCTGTGTAACCACAGCATACCGGCTACTATCAGATAATTGTTTCCGGGAATCGAATGCGGGACCGCTCACCTTATAAGAATAATTTTATGGTCTTCTGTATTTGTAAATATGATAGTGTTTTGTTTGGAAATAGTAGTAGAGGGGTTTTCTTGGACATTTTAGTGTGTTTATTTTGGTGACTAAACATGTATGTGGTCAGATTTTTACTCTTGTCTATAAATCCTACAGTTTCCAGATATGCAAACATCTCCTAACCATTTAGATTGTCATCCTAACTAATATTATAAATGCGAAAGTGAGTTTGTTTGTTTGTTACGCATTCGCGTTAAACCGGCTGAACGGATTTGGATGAAATTTGGCGCAGGGGTAGACTATCCTACCAGGGTTGCGGGTTAGTCCGAAAAGGATACGGGGACCTTGGCAACTGGCAACTGAAGGAACACGGGTGGGTTTTACTCAGTAAAAGTCTGACACGCCCTTCCGCTCCGCCCAGAGCGGGAGAAGTCATTGGAAGATTTCCCAAAACCAAAAAAAAAAAAAAAAATGGGTATACTATGACCTGGAATAGAACATAGGATACTTTTTATCCCGGTATTCTTACGGAATCGAGACTTAGCGGGTGAAACCGCGGGGCACAGCTAGTTTTTAGACATGTTTTTATTTGAGCAAATAAAAGTAACCAGTTAGGCACTGAGCAGACGATAAATAATATTTGTATGCGTACAATTTGGAATCGTATGAAAATCCCGGCATTTTGTCCTACGTGCGGTTTAGATTTCCATACGATTCCCAACTATCCGCGGACAAATTGTCCATCGTGTGCTCAGTGCCACTCACATACTCAAATCGCCATAGAGTATCCAGAACGTCACTTCACTAGTATTTAAATGGCGTGGCGGTCCGTACATGACACATCCTAGTTAATAACGCGTTAGTAAGTCACGTAAGATAACTCATTTTTCTTCTTATACCTACAAATCTCACACACAAACATTGACCCAGATCAACCATCACAACGTTATAAAAATCATGCATTCCGTAGCGTAGAACCCGTCATCGTTCACCCACTGCCAATCGAAATACAAATGAAAAAGATTGTGAAATCCTATTATTCCGATTCCGGAATTCTTGAGAATAAACAAAAATACAGGCGGCTTAAAACGGTCACTTTAGCCGAATCATAATATGAAAATATTATGAATCATCGTAAAGTGTCACAAACTGAGAATTCATAATAATATGATCTGCGTGTGTGTGTAATTTATATTACGAAATAATTCATCTGTTTGACAGTTTTCTATGGTAAAATATTCCACAAATTATGAATTGCTTTTATGTCAAATTAAAGGAAATTGCTAATGAAGATTCAGGAAATGAACTGCTTTTAGAGGAATGCTAATGTGGCCGGTTTAGGCCCCCTTATCACAACATTCGGGGTTCTTTTTGAGGTATATGCCATTGAACAGTTTGCCATTGAACAACAATCAAAAACATCTTTTATCAAAAAATATCCAAAATAACTACATAGGTTTTCTGAACCAAATGACAGCTAAAAGTCCTATAACTAAATTAATTCAAAATGAATAAAATTTTTCAAAACTTTTAAATAAGACGAAACTCAAAGTTTTATTTCTATTAAACCATTTACAGGCACTTTTTAATTGTCAAAGAGTCGGTCAGTGTTAGAAAGTTGCAGCTAGTAGCTACGATCATATAACCACTTTTACCCGTATCGGTAAAGAAAGAAAGAAAGAAAAACATTTTATTTGGGATACGCACAGGAAATCTTTACATATTATAAAACAAAGTCCTCCGCCGCGTTTATCTGTCGTCCTGTTCGCGATAAACTCAAAAACTTCTGCACCGATTTTCATGTTGTTTTCACCAATGGATAGAGTGTTTCTCGAGGAAGGTTGTAGTATATAATAACTGACATCCACGCGGGCAAAGCCGGGCGCATCAGCTAGTACAACAATAAAAAAAAAAGAACATTACATCTAACAAATTCATAAAAACAATATAAAAAAAACATTAAAACTAACAAAATTGTAAAAAAGAGAAAAAGAAGACCTGTGCGAGGCCAAAAAGGCACCTATCTTAGCATGATGCTACGGTAGCTCGAAAACTACAGCCGCCCCGCTCGCAAGCCCCGCGATACAATTCTTACAAACTCCTTTTGCCTCGTCCACAACCATAGATCTGCTGAAACACTCCATAAAAACGGTCCCCACAAACGGCCCCACTTTTTAACATCGCTAAAAACAAAAGCCGACACAGCAAAACTTCAATACCAAACAATTCTTAATTAACAGTAACGCCTATACCAGTATACCTCTCTTAAAACTTGCGACCAAGACTTCGAGACAAAAGTGTCGAACAGTCGAGTCGCATTCACTTCCGTTGCGAACGCGACTGCCAGCAAATTAATTCTCTTTTGTAATACTATGAAAAAGCAATGAAAGTTTCACTCAAGTCTCACCTTCTAGTTGAAATGGTTTTCATACTTTGTATAAACTGTCACTTAATTAAATGTAGCCTATTTATTTCAACAGTGTATCGAGGGGTCTTGGAGGGGAATAGTTTGGGATTTCAATTTTTGAGACTGGAAGTCTTACTTACAGATTTGGTTTTATCAAGTTTGTTTTTAGGATCGACTGTGGCATTATATAGGTGGACCGATGCGGTCGGTATCAGAATGACTGGATCACAAATTGACCACGTCGCTCTTAGTCCAAATCTCAAAATGTCTAAATCTCAAAATACCTAAGTCGCAAAATGACTACATTGCAAAAAGTCCGAACAGTTTTGTAGGTAGGTACCTATACCCACATACGGGGTTGATATCATAATGAATGGATATTGTTTGAAAAAGTAAGTGGTATGGGTTGGTATCAGAACTATACCCAAAATAGGTGATTTTATTGTTTTGTCATTTTTTAGGTTTCTCTGTTTGTTCAAGCATCAAAATGGACCGATTAGGTTCAAGTTAGGCTTATGTCCAGCAGTGGACGTCTTTCGGCTGAAATGATGATATGGGATAACATTACGTGGATAGCACAGATTAAGCGTTATGTTAATTAGATGAAGAAATAATTAAACTGGAACTACCTCGTTGGTTTGCCGTTGCAAGCGCTACTACTGAGCATGAGGTCCCGGGTTCGATGCGCAGGTCAGGCAAAGTGTTATTGAGTTTTTCCATCAGGAATACCTCAGTAGCAGCTTGGAGTCTGAATTTGTGCCCGATTGATGGCGATAGGATCACCCCCTATTGCATGGGACTTAAACAGAACTGGCGAAATGTGGGTGTAGTATAGGTACACCTCTCAATTTGCCTAGCCTTTTCCCAAGTATGTTGGGGTCGGCTTCCAGTCTAACCGGATGCAGCTGAATACCAGGTACACCTCTGCCTAACCATAACCAAATATGAAAAGTTTCGCTAACCGACTGGCATATATACAACGTTCCCACAACAATCGTCGGGCAGTAGCCCATCAGACCTCCCTTTTCTATAAATGATGAGTGAACTTTACAACCTGTTCCTCACTTCATTATTGGCATGTATAGGAAAAATAAACTAAAAACTTACAATGATCGCTATGTTACTTAAAGGAATCAGGTCTTAAACAACTATTCTCCTTTCATGATATCACATCCTGCCAGAATCTGTCCCTCATGCCCGAACCTTTACCATTTAAATAAAATAAATAAAAGTTTATTCAGGTAAAAAGTTAAATCATTAAATACAAAGCTATTAAATCTACGAAAAATTCAATTGTTATAATGTGCCTGAACTAGGTTATCCTTTGTTTCAGGCGATGTGGCATATTATATGTATCTAGCTAGTTTGAACGAATTTCATTCCATTAAACGATTTCAACATTCGAACGGACGATATAAAGATACAATTCCAATGCTGCGTTTCTGGCTAACTGCCTCAGCCAAAAAAACAGCACAATACGGATTCCAAAATCCAAAAACACCATCCTATAAATTGGTATATTATTATAACTTAGTATAACCGACAGCCAATGACAAAAAGGACAAAGTAGTTGGAACGCGCCGACGATGTCTTGGCAACATCTCTGAGTGATTAAAATCTTCGGAGCGTGTATGCGAGATAATCTGGCATCAAACCAACGATCCTTTAGTACTGCTGGGAGCTTGTGAGTACATTGGGACTATCTGTTACTTATTTTTCTGCGTTTTTGTAAGGTTCTGTGTAGATTGGTATGTTATCCGTACATTTCAATTATTTTTAAGCGAGCCATAGTTTATTATTTGAAGCACTTCTTTTAATGTAAGTTTTTATGGTTATATTTCACCCGCGCTGGGCTCGCGTAGTAGATGACAGCCCACTCCCTCTTGAAGAGAGGAGGCCTGCCCCAGCAGTGGGAATATTATAGGCTGATTATGCACGCAAATGCCCCACTGACTTGTTCTCTTTACAAAGCATCTCACAATAAGCAATATTAACAACTAGCTGCGCTCCGCGGTTTCACCCGCGTAAGTCTCGATCCCGTGGGAATATCGGAATAAAAAGTATCTTATGTCCTATTCCAGGTCATGGTCTACCCATGTGCCAAATTTCATCTAAATCCGTTCAGCCGTTTTAGCGTGAAAGCGAAACAAACAAACTCACTTTCGCATTTATAATATCAGTTAGGAATTTAAACACCTTTTTCAAACACCATCTTTTCTTAAGAATTTCTTTCACTGTGAACGAGTCTTAACATCCGTAAACAAGCTGCGAGGACCTTTGTACAACGTTCCTAAGGAAGTAAGCTCTAGAATTGTTTACACCGCTTGATTTTGTATAGATATTGTTGGTTCTGTTGCTCTATTGCGCTCTTGGCTTCCGTGTGTTTGGAGATAAGTTATTTGTGTGGGTCAGATTTCAGCGTGTTAGATTTTTGAGGGGCTCGTGGCTAAGTAATATCAGCCGTACGGGACGATCGATTACGTTAAAATAAAATAAATAAAATCATTTTAATTCGGACAACTAAGAGATCCATAAATTGTTAGTAACAGGCCCTTAAAACACACCATCACTAGACACCGAGACGTGGAAACTAGGGTATAAGTCTTAGGTTAAGCTAAGCATGCCGTGGTTAGTCCGTGGATGGGTGACCATGGTCCCGGCTGTCAGTCATGGATCTTTGACAGTCGTTACGGGTCGTCAGAAGCCCGAAAGACTGACAACCATTCTTACCAAAGGGTTATTGTATTATCCAGTAACTGGGTTGTGGAGGTCAGAATAGGCAGTCGCTCTATGTAAAATATTGGTATTCAGCTGCATCCGGTTAGACTAGAAGCCGACTCCAACATAGTGGTAAAAAAGCTAGGTGATGATGATGAAATTTGCGAGAAAGATGGTGGTAAAATGTCCCAGCAGTTTTGCCGTTCGGCCATAATTGGGAATACTTAAAAAAAACAGGGTTAGAAGCAGACAGAAGTGGACCCTCACGTGTCAGGCGTCACACGACTCACGTGAGAGGTTTGTAAAAAAAAAGATGTACTTGTATCGACCCCATTTATTCTATGAGTGATGATTTGAAAATCCAACTGGTTTGAACATAAAACGCGCGTTTAATGTCAAAGTCCACTTTGTTTAAAAACTCTTTTGTCCGCAAGTATGAAATGAGTAAAAATTCCAAAGATGCAACTTCAATAACTCTTCCGTCGAATAAACACCAAAAGCGAACACAAATCTTTAGCAAAATAATCCGTACGTACCGTGACACACTTCCCCGCCATTCCCGTACAAACGAAAACAAATCAAAACAGTCGAAACACCCAGCAAACGTCCAATATCATGCCCAAAACTTCGACGTTCGTATATAAAAAACAATTTTCGATTCTTCATAAAATTACAAGTTGGGCCCAAAGAATGGTCGAGCGAAAGATTTATGTCTTAATTTTGACAGTCCCGTAAGGTTTTCGGGGCGGAATAAATAAGTTATGAGTTATCGTCTCGCAATTGAAAAAAATCTGGCACAAATGTTACCTTCGGAGGGATAAGTTTTTCTGCACTATGTGTATTTAGGATTATTTGGGAAGAGCTTTGTCTTATTTTTGTTCCTGCCTTTTCATGTCTATAAGCTGCTAAGTGAATCACGCGCGGGATACGTGACGCTACTGCGCGCGCGATTGTTTCAATCATGTGGAAGTCACACGAAAATTCGCGCCAATTTGAACTCTTTCGTACAATTAGTTGACACAATCGGTTCGAGTGAATTACTACCCGCATTCCGCGCGGATTCGCCTCACTATAGCCAGAGCTTTATAGACAGCTTTATACTGTCTTGGAAAAGCAGTAGCAATTTCGCATGAATTCAAAAACACACATTATTTAATCATAGATGTAGAAAACGTCTGGAAGACCGTGCCAAGATAAGATCAGTGCAAATAGAAGAGTCAAAACAATGCTTTTCATTGTAAGATTTCTCATCTATGTAACAAAAACATTGGTGAGATGGGATAAATGAAGTTTTTCTCTAGAGGCGTGCCAAAGGGGTACCAGAACGAGGAGTAGTGTGCACCTCTCTATAGGTGCTGGTGACTTACGCCATTTATCTATCTTCGGGCTGATACTAAATGGATTTTATTCTTTCTTTCCAATAAAAAAAAGTATCAACAAGTGGATTTTCCCACAAAATGAGCAGTACCTACCTAGATATTTGCAAAACAATGGTGTTTTATGTATCTGGTTAATTTAACGCATGCTCTTGCACTTAGCAGACAGGGCGACATGCGACATTGCTATTCATCCTCTTGACGTAATCGATCATTCGCCCTTTTTACCCGACTACGGCGAAGAAATCATAACCCTCCTGGTTATGATTTTGACCGGTATGTATGTATGTTCATCTGTTCCCTCCTATCTTCTAAACCACTCATCACAAGTTGACAAATGAGGTATCGTTGGAAGCGTCTTGATCGTTTGCTGAGTAAAGGCTATGTGACGTCACATTAAATTCAAAATGGCGCCCTCTAGAGGACATAAAGTCATGAACTAAAAAAATAAAAAATAATCGTACCATGTTGGGTTTTAGTTTTTATTACTTATTTTTTTTTTACCAGTTATGTTTAGGTCCAGATTCCAAAATAATAATAATCTGTTTTTCCACTTCTTAGCAATAAAAAACAGATTGCAAAATTCATTTTCAGAAATTACCAACAAATGAGCACAATACTTTGCTTATAAAGAACAATCGGACCTCGATCAGTAGCACGAGCGCAATAATTATATGTGTCACAGCCACAAAGGAACTGATATTAAATCAATTTTGTGCAAGCCGTACCGTGCGGTGCCAATATTCCATACATATAAAACAGTATTGTGACTGACCAACTGAATGATTAACTGACAGACTGATATGGCACAGCCTAAACTAGCCTAGCCTCAAATATTGTAGCATTATGCTGAGATAGGAGCCTTTTTAGCCTCGCACAGGTCTTTTATTTCTCTTACACTTTGTTTTTTCACTATTTTGCGTTAATTATTTATTTATTTTTATTGCTTATTTGTTTTATTGATTTTGTTAGTTTTAATGTATGTTTTATTGCTTTTTTTCCTGTACGTGTCCTAAATAAAATATTTTTCTTTCTTTCGTTAAACCATTGATGACAGAATAAAAAAATATATAAAAAATCTTTATTGATACAGAACTTGCTTAACTAAAAAGTCATACGGATAAGGTAAACCTTGACTCCTAAACTAGGTGATACTGTGACTTAGTAGTCAGTGTTCTGCTGTCATTGGTGATGGCACAAATTTTTTATGTTGTGTTTTAACATTACAAAAATAGTCAATTACCTTGCAGGTTAAATTTCAGGAGCCTTCTGATCATCTGCCTAGCCTGTTCCCAACTATGTTGGGGTCGGCTCCCAGTCTAACCGGATGCAGCTGAATACCAGTATTTTACATGAAGCGACTGCCTATCTGACCTCCACAACCACTGGGTAAAACAATACCCCTTGGTAAGCTAAGGGGTATTGTTTTACCCAGTAACTGGTTACCCGTAACGACTGTCAAAGATCTACAAATGACAGTTGGGGCCATTTTTTGTTTTTAAATAAGGCGATCTCTACCATCAGTTCATCACACGCAACATGCGCAGTTGAGTAAAAAAAATATAAACAGTGAATTTTTTCTTCAGTAGTTTAGTAAAACATTGTTAGGGATATTTTTGTTTAAATGGGGAAAGTTAAATCCAGTATACTCGGACAAAGACAGGGGCAAAAGGTTAGTGATACACAATATTTCATACGTAAACATATTTGGAACGAAATCAAGCGTGTACCTTTACAATATAATTATTGGTGACAAAGCTATTGTTGTCGCATTCAGTAATTACTGTGTACTTAAACACTTAAATTCAATTAAGCTTTGTAATTTTAAGTAATTAAGTGTATTTTTAAGTAATTAGTTATTGGTTATTTTTGAGCGGTTTGTTTATGTGGCAATTTGATGATGTAGTGCTGGGTAAAGTCAGGTGTGCGTCAGCATACAAAACTCATTACCCTCCTTTGCGTCGCGCAGTTGGGTAAGTAAAAATAGGTGTTATATAGCGAAATTAAGTGAATTAAAGTTTTTTTTTAATCCTCAACGGGGAAGCTCTTGGCCTTCATCTCACCTGATGGTAAGTGATGATCAGGTTGAAAGTGGAAGCGAGCTTCACCCAGAATTCTCAACCATAGAGGAACTGGATCAAAATTAAATATTTTTCTAAAAAAAAACATTTAAAAATATAAAAAAATAGATGCCCATCGGCATCAGGAAGAGGGTTCAAGCTGCCGTTGGTCCGGTCTCTAGAGAGAGCTACCTTCTGACTATGCGTGCCGTGTCCACGTCCAGGAGTACTGCTTTCTGAATCAAGCCCTTAATCCTGCTGCCTAACGAGAGCCTCTTCAGGTGTTGTTCGAGTCTCTTCTATGCCATTGGCCATCACGACAATCGGCGCAATGCATTAATGATATTATTCATTGTGCGATTATTATTATCATTTGCCGTAAGACACACTCCCTTGATAATGTCCTACATCGTACTTTTACACTCTTTGTTTTTTATTTTATTTTTTTATTTGATGTATATTGTGTGCCTTTTAGTCTGTACTGAATAAATGTATTTTCTTTCTTTCTTTCTTTCTTATTTTAAGGGTTCCGTGCCCAAAGGGTAAAACGGGACTCTATTACTAAGACTCCGCTGTCCGTCCGTCTGTCTGTCTGTCCATCTGTCACCTGGCTGTATCTCATGAACCGTGATAGTTTGACAGTTGAAATTTTCACAGATGATGTATTTCTGTTGCCGCTATAACAACAAATACTAAAAAACGGAATAAAATAAATATTTAAGGGGGCTCCCATGCAACAAACGTGATTTTTTTGCCGTTTTTGTAGATAATGGTACGGAAAACTTCGTGCGCAAGTCCGACTCGCACTTGGCCGGTTTTGGAGTAACCGAGATGTTTGTAAATGCATAAAATACATAGCTTTTATCTCCACCACCCATACTCAAACTAACAAAACGCTTCCATCACTTATCTCTATAGACCAACTAGCCTTCACACACAACTATAGTATAGTCATAGTGAATCCCGTCCCATCCGGTTAAACCGTTTATTTTCAGTTGACACACATAACTCCACATTCTTATCGCACACGTTAAAGCTGAAAGCTTTATGATGTAAGGACGAGAGAATAGTTGTATGAATTACGAGATATGAGTATGTAAAATTTGAATCTCAGCATAATATCTGCCTAGCCTTTTCCCATGTTGGGCTCGGCTTCCAGTCTAACTGGATGCAGCTGAATACCAGTATTTTGCATGGAGCGACTGCCTATCTATCTGACCTCTACAACCCAGTAACTGGGTTATATGATACCCCTTGACAAGACTGGGTTGTCAGACTTTCGGGATTCTGACGACCCGTAACAACTGTCAAAGATAGATCCACAAATGACAGCCGGGACCAACGGCTTAACGAGCTTTCCGAGCCACGGAGGAGTTTCGGTATGTAAAGATGGTCACCCACCCATGGACCGGAGCGACCCTCTGTTATTAATTAGCCACGATGGATGTAATAGGCTAGTATTAATATGGATTTTTGGACATCTGAAAGTGACCCCAGACCACGGGGCTTGCATCTGAAACTTTTCAAATATATTTTTTCGGCGTTCTCTTGTCAAGTGGCTAAGCAATCAACATTTCGAGGTATTCCACTAAGAGCACTGATTTCAACAGCACTTGTCCAAACCGCATCTGAGCACTTCCACTAACCGCACTGAAACAAAATTTTGATAAGTGTGGTTCGGCAATATGATGTGTTTACTCAAAACCCTCTGGGCTTCCCTTACATTATGTAAAATACTATTGGAAAATCATAACCACGCTACCTTAGATATTATCCTTGCACCACCCTTGGTTGACTGTTAGAGATATGACTAAATCTTTGTATCATTTATGTTGCAATAATAGATCACTACATCCTACTAATATTATAAATGTGAAAGTTTGTGTGTTTGGATGTTTGTTACTCAATCAGGCAAAAACGGCTGAATGGATTTGGATGAAATTTAGCGAACAGATAGCTTATAACCTGGATTAACACATAAGATACTTTTTATCCCGATATTCCCACGGGATCGAGACTTACGCGGGTGAAACCGCGGGGCGCAGCTAGTATTATATAAAACAAAGTCCTCCGCCACGTCTGTCTGTCTGTCTGTTCGCGATGAACTCAAAAACTACTGCACCGATTTTCATGCAGTTTTCACCAATGGATAGAGTGGTTCTAGAAGGTTTAAGTATATAATAACGGACATCCACGCAGGCAAAGCCGCAGGTATCAGCTAGTAGGTACTATAATACTTCAGAAACTAAATGTTTCACAATAAACTTTATTTACTTTGTCTTTAGTGAACTTACTTTGCTTTTAAGAACTGACTGCAACTTAAGTCCTTTGAAAATTCGTATTTTAATGAAAATCTCTAGTGTCAATGGCACTGTGCCAACGATTGTAGGTTATTTACCCTAACTTGTGTTTATATAACGTTTAAACTAAGAGGAGTTCAAATGGAAATAATTTATTTTTTTATCTTAGGTTTTAAGTGTTATAACATATCAGCCAGCCCATAATGGTCCCACTGCTGGGACACAGGCCTCCTCTCGATGAGAGGGAGTGGGCCGTAATTCACCACGCGGGCCCAGTGCGGGTTGGTAGATGTCACATGTCTTAAATTTTTTTGGTTCTAGGACATGCCGGTTTCCTCACGATGTTTTCCTTCACCGTTTTTGAGAGCAGTGGTGATGAAATAATTTACACAAAGTAAAGCGCCTGTCTGGTGTTGAACCTACGACCTAAAACTCGTAAGTCGCGGCCGTTACCACTGGGCCACCACTCAGGTCTCTAGGCTCTAGGTTTAGTTTTATGTGGGCAGTCATCTTTTTACATTATGAAACTTATTTCTTTGTGTCTGACACTTCTGTCCCTTAAACGCATTATCCATAGAGGCATAATCAGCCCATTATGCCCATGACGAAAATGTTTGACCAGGGCGTGTTGCCAGTGATGACCTATGGCACTGAAACGTGGTCACTCTATCAGGCTAAAAGTCACCCAAAGGGCAATGGAGAGGGCTATCCTTGGAGTTTCCCTACGTGATCGAATCAGAAGTGAGATCCACAGGAGAACCAAGGTGACCGACATTTTTTTTTTTATGTTAGCTTATACTGTCCCCCTGCTGAGCAAAGCCTTCCCCAAATCCTCACAAACAGCCTTTTCTAGGGCCAAATCGATCCAACCCTTCTGGTACACGTCTAGATCGTCCCTCCATCTCTTCCTGGGCCGGCCTCATAGCCGGTAAGGTAAGGTAACCGACATAGCCCGAAGAATTGCCATACTTAAGTGACAGTGGGCAGGGCTCATTGCTCGCAGAATAGATGGTTGATGGGGAGAGTCGACCGTGTACCGGAAGACGTAGCATTGGAACACCTCCCACAAAGTGGACCAATGACCTTGTGACACAGGAAGTTTCCTGTGGCCTTCACAAGGTCATTGGTCCAAGTGAATACTTGAAGCAAGAAGCACAGAACCGGTCAATGTGGCGATGTTTGGGGGAGGTCTATGTCCAGCAGTGGACGTCTCAGCAGTGGATGTTTCCAATACATCAATTTTTAGATTATTCATCTCAATTTACAGATTAGGACTTTTTTTTTTTTGAGTGTCGGAAATCATCCAATGACTTCTCCTGGTCTGGGCGGAGCGGAAGGGCGTGTCAGACTTTTACTGACTAAAACCCACCCGTGTTTCTTCAGTTGCCTGTTGCCAAGGTCCCGGTATCCCTTTCGGACTTTCCCGCAACCCTGGCAGGCTACAGATTAGTACTGATGCCAAAACAGGAAAGTTTATTATGAACTGATCCGGAATTGAACTTTAGTCCGAACGTATAATTATTGTTGTGCATTAGCCAAATTGTGTTGAACATTTAAAATTTATAGAAGGAAATAAGCGGAGCTTGGAAGGGTCGAATATTCTGCCAGTACTGCCAAAGAGTAGAATGGTACAGAAGGTGCACTATGATTAATGTTGTATTTGGTATTACTGTATATTTGTTTAAAAACAGGAGAGGAGAAGAGCTCGTGGCTAAGTAATAACAGCCGCACGGATCGATCCATCAGATTAAGCTACGCTTGCCGGAGTTTGTCCGTGGATAGGTGACCATCTTTACATAACGAGAATCCTCCGTGCCTCGGAAAGCACGTTAAGTCGTTGGTCCCGGCTGTCATTTGTGGATCTTTGACAGTCGTTACGGGTCGTCAGAAGCCCGAAAGTCTGACAACCAGTCTAGCCAAGGGGTATAGTATTACCCAGTACAGTATTAGGCCTCTCACCAACGCGTGCCAAAAATCCGAGCTCTGCTAAATAGTGGTGGTCACAAGCGTGACAGTTAAACGTGCGGTCCCTGGTTTGATTCCCAGGTCGGGCAAAGCTTTATTGGGATTTTCCACCGGGAATTTGTCAGTAGCAGCCCATATATCATAGACTTGCATCCCTAATTCATGGGACTTAATAATACATAATTGTGTTGCGAATTGTGGGAGGACTAAACAACTCTGCATGATACCTCATGGACTCAGACGTAATGTTATAATAATGTTAACCTTCTACATTCGAGTCTCGTAGTTTCAACGCGAGTTTTATGGGTCACGATATCGAGTGCTTGAAGCCGTACGCTAGCAATTTACAACTTTACTTTTAATGAAGATAGTGTGGTACAGTGGTACTATGCCTTAATATAAGGGCACTGACAGCCTTTACGTAGTTTACGTTCAGTTTCATCGGTGAAATATGTTAGTCGATCCTTATATTCATTGCATCTCCAACTTTGTGTCACAAGCAATTAAAACGCCCAGTGTAACCGGACTGTGTTCAAATACCCTTCATTCAACCCTAAACACTTCAGACGTGTCGGTCACATTACATAAACACACACGCGTAAAGTAGGTGTTAACCGCATAAGTCCAAACTTTGCACCATTGCTCCGTAACACGGTTTACGAAAGCAGCGTCAGTTTAAATATTAACTGAGCAACGTGTCAGCGTGCTCGCTACTTATTAACAGACGTATATGCTGTCAGGTTGAATTCAGAAGGTTTGTTTGGCGTGGGAGTGAGAGAGAAACAGTTCCTTCATTTTTTTTCGCGTTTTCGCTGGATCTAAATACAGCTTATAGCATAATCAGTCTAGGTTTCCACTCTGCTGTGACAGAAGCCTCCTCTCTGTGTCCCTCCTCGCCATGCGGGTTGGTGGATGTCACACAATATCTTTGAGTTTTCGGTTCTAGGATAATACTGGTTTGCATGGCATGCATTTTAGTAGTAGACCTCGTTTTAAAACCTATCTACGGTCATCGAGCCCAAAATCAAGTTACTATCATTTTTTTTTAGTTTATCATGACGATATCGAAACCTATCACTTTTTCGGAGTTTCGCTAACTATTTAAATCTGACCCTGTATATGTTACGTTATGTATACAAACCATTTCTGGTTTAACGGTACAAAACAAACATGAACCTGTAATGAGATTGTAAGCATAAATAAAAATATAAAAAAATGTCACCAATAAGTATTACTGTTTTAGGAGTATGAGGAACAGGGTGTAAAGTTCACTCATTTTCAAGTTGATGTTCGAATTTTATATATAATGTATGTCCATCGCGCGGTAAACTCTAATTGCGCGATGCAGGATTTATGTAACGTCAGGATTTTTTTGTGACGTCAGGTCTTTGGCGATGTAGGTGTCGCCACACTGTGTTCTATTTTCTCCCGAAGGAGTGTCAGTGAAAATAAAACAGACAATGGTTGTTCGAAGTGGACCTTCTACTGATTTATTTAAAGGTATGCTAACTACATGATAACTATACGAGACCAGCATCACACTGAAGTGATTTGTTAATATGTAATGGAATATAGTGCGAAATTTCAAGAAGTGAAGAATTTTCACGTTAACTTTAGAATAAAATGAAAAAGAAAATCGCACTTTTGGTTTCTGAGTGAAAATTTCAAATGAGCAAACGTAGGACGTTCTTTTCAGACTTGGTGGGGTGACGATCTTCGAACAGTGTCTAGTAGCAGCTGGACGCCTCTGAACTGTGTCCTCGGCTTTCAAAGCGCGATGTCAAAAATACCCCAACTGTGTACGAGCTTTGAAAGCTCGATTTTGACTTAACCGGACTTGACTTGATGTTTCTATGTTAATATATTTTTTATCTGTATTTTTAATGCTCAAATTACAGGAAACGTTTAACTGCCTCTGTGGTCTATAAGACCACCTGTCTCATACTCAGAGGTCCCGGGTTAGATTCCCAGTTGAGGCAAAATTTTCTGCTCGTTTTGGTGGTGGTAGGGCTTGTTCTAAGTCTGACTGGCTAGCGACCATCTTATCTAAGTCTGTCGCCATAACAAGAATGTTGACAGCATTGTTGTGTTTCGGTAGTAAGAGATAAGATAGCCAGTTCCACTGTGGTTGAGGATTCTGGGTGAAGTTCGTTTCCACTTTCAGTCTGATCATCACTTACCATCAGGTGAGATGAAGGCCAAGAGCCCCGTGGAGGTAAAAAAATAAAAATAGGTACATCACGCCTAAATTTTCTGAAAGGCACAATACATCCACATTATGCCAAATTATGTTTAAGTCCGGGCACAAATCTAGACTCCAAGCTGCTACTGAGAAAATTCTTGATTGAAAAACCCTATATAACACTTTGCCCGACCCGGGAATTGAACTCATGATCTGAGTAGTATGCTTGCGACCACTACGAGGAGAATCTTGTTAAATGGACTATTGGGGATACCTGTGTCCAGTAGTGCTCAGGATCATGATGATTGTAGAACACCGCTGAAATCTACTAAACCAATTGGTTTTGATAACACGGTGCATGTATGGTCAGCAATAAAAATAATTTTGAAAATAGAACGAGGATGACCTTCGCAATGTTGCGTAGACGTAATCTCGACGTAACACGGGCATGACGCGGCCCGTCATCGGCCACGTCGCGTTCCATTTACGTCCCGTAATCTCTGTAGCGTGACGCATAATTATGACGGGTGGTTTACTACGCTTCAGGTATGAACATTTTAGGAAGAAGAAAATATTCGTTACTGCCTAAGCGGTAGCAGTGCAGTACAAACAGTGATGTCCGGTCTGGATCATTGTACAATGTGCATCATCAACATCGGCGTATAGCAGTCCACTGGTGGCCATAAGTGTTTTTATGTTTTAGTTTCAAATTGGCCCCGACACTCCTTGAAGAATTTTGTATTTCATAAAGTATCGGATTTGGTCATTCATGCACAGTACAAAAATTGATCCTGTATGTTATGAACGTTTTACGTGTTTTTTCCTACGAATAAAAAGCAAAAACCAAATATTTTTCGCTTTTATTTTCAACGTCACGGTATCCCGATATCAAACGGAAGTAAAATGTATGGAAATATATGAAGACGCTTTTACACTTCCGTCCAAGATTCATTAGAGACATAACGTTTTAAGTTTTTAACGCGCACGTATTTCCATACATTATATGGAGGTGGACGTTGTCGTCCACGATAATATCGTGACATTAGTGCACAATCTGTACCGTCCATTTTATACATATCGAGACTCCTCCGTGCCTCGGAAAGCACGTTAAGCCGTTGGTCCCGGCTATCAGTCGTGGATCATTGACAGTCGTTACGGGTCGTCAGAAGCCTGATAGTCTGACAACCAGTCTTACCAAGGGGTATCGTATTACCTAGTTACTGGGTTCTGGAGGTCAGATAGGCAGTCGCTCCATGTAAAATACTGGTATTTAGCTGCATCCGGTTAGACTGGAAGCCGACTCCAATGTAGTTGGGAAAAGGCTAGGCAGGCCTGTACCGTCCATTTTATGTGATAAGCATCTAAAACATTAATTTTACTATCACACTGCTACAAACACAACACTACGAATATTGCGGATTACCGTTATTGCAGTATTTGTCATTAGGGCTTAGTTACACATGCACAAATTTCGGTCACAGCAGCTTGGATGGTTGAAAATGCTGTGATATCATCGGATGCATTCAACAGTGCTTATTTAACACTTTGGCGGACAGTGAATGAGACACAATTGAAGTTTTATTGTGTCTATTGTGTGTCTTTATTTGTGGCTTTTGCCGACAAGTTAATTATTCAGATTTGTTACAGTTGTAATGGCAATCATGTCATTTGGTTAAAATAGGTTTTTATTTGTAGTATCTTATTTATCTTATATAGATTCTTTTATACCTTGTGAATGTGAGAACGCTGTAGGCTTAGTGGACTGTAGACTTTTTTTGAACATTTTCTATTTTTTTTTAACTACCTACCTGAAACTTTTTGAAAGGCCTACACTGTATTCCCTATAACTATTAACACTGTAATTCGAGAATATTGTAAAAACCAATTATCTTTTAAAAGAGTTACCATGGAGTTTCTTGCCGGCTCTTCTCCATAGGAAACGACCAATTGGAACCGTGCACCTAGCTTCTGACGTTTCATAAGTGCCCATGTAGGCATAAGTGAAATAAAATATTTTGATTTTGATTACGTCTATGTGCGTTTACTGTCCGCCAAAGTGTTAATGAGTAACAATACTTTCATTTCACCAAATGTTGCATAACATTCTGTGTAAAAGTGTGTCCAAAAATTGAGCAGCAAGAGCGCGGCAGCAACACGCGTCGTTTTCGCTCTAGTTTAGAAGGTAAAAATGTTTGAGCGCGGCAGACGTCCAATCAAGACATATCCAACAAATCAAAGATCGTACAATCGGTCCAGCAGTTTGCGAGTTATAAATAGAATAGAATATATATATTCAGTATAAATTGGTAGTATAAATTGATTGGTAAAATATTAACATAAAAATAATAAATGGTGTAACTAACCCGACTTTGTTTTATAGATGGTGCTATTATCAGACCTTTCTACATGGGTGCACGAAACAACCTAACTGAATTACCAGTTTCCATAATATGGAAAGGAGGTGAAAGTTCAGGTGCAAAGCAAAGCTCAATTTAAAAAAATACGTTCAAAAAAGTATAATTAGGTAAAAACAATTCCACTTTGACTCCACAAAACATCAAGTTAAACTAAGATACTTTTTAGCCCTAATATGGCACAGTTCGCGTGTACTCCGCGACTTAACAACGCAACATTTCGTTGCTAAAGTGGCACTTACGAACTAACTTTATAATTCTGGCATACTTGAAGAGTAATGATGGTAAAACCGGCATAAGTTTCTTGTGTAGAAGTACGGCAACAGCGCGAATGTTGCATTATAGTTGTAAGACTTGTTGGAACATGAATTGAAACATGTTTTGGTAGTTGTAGAACAGGAATAAAGGTGCGTTTTTTGGACGCGCCTTGACGCGGCGTTAGCGTCGCATATACGTCTGATGAACGCCAACGAAAGCTAGATACCAAAATAATTCCTATATTCATTTTATTCGTTTCCAAAGATTTTTTGCGAGGAAATAGTTTTGTCTTTAGTACGATCAGACGATTCAGTGGAAGAAATGAGAAAAGTTTAACTTAGGACTTTTGGGTCGTTCTATCACTATTACTACCTACTTGAAATACGTAAACTCGGTTTTTCATTAGGTAAGTACATACAAATACCAATTGCAGTGAGCCATTCACCAAACCACAACATTATAGAAAGAGTGGCGGCATCTACATCGCCACATGCGAACTAAGCATTTAAGACCTGACGTCACACGAAAATCCTGACGTCACATAAATCCTGCATCGCGCAAATAGAGTTTACCGCGCGATGGACATATGTACACGAATCCAACATCGATAGTTGGGCAGTTGCCGGCCAGACACAACACCCGTTTGGTCGGAAGATCCTCCCCTTTCTATGGTGGATGAGTGAACTTTACACCCTGTTCCTCATACCCCTAAAAAAGGTAGAAAGAAGAAAATTGTAGAACACCCTTGTTTCTGTATATCCATTCCCATGTCTTTTCAACCATTTAACTTCAACAAAAAGGCTGTATACAAGCCCAAACTGCAAGCTGTATCTGTAATTATTCAGTACAAATAAAGCGTGGCATGCAGCTTACGATGCAACAGTACTAACGCGTTGCTGCGACAGAATTCAATAGGCCAAATTGCGGAGAGGACAGCGCACGCCGAATGGCTAAGTCGACGTGTGGTCTAAGTTATAAGCTACTAGCTGCGCCCTGCGGTTTCACCCGCGTAACTCTCGTTCCTTTGGGAATATCGGGATAAAAAGTATCCTATTTCCTATTCCAGGTCATGGTTTACCCATGTGTCAAATTTCATCTAAATCTGTTCAGCCGTTGTAGCCTGAAAGCGTAATAAACAAAAAATCACATTTTTGCATTTACAATATTATAGTTAGGATTAGTTAGGATTGCGTACAATGAGTGGATTTACACAGCCGATGAAGAGTCAGCAAAGTTCAAATAGGTTAATTTGTTTCAAAGTAGTGTTGCTTTTCATGTTCCATTGCATATTGGGTGGCAGAAACGCCGAAGCAGGAACTGAAACCATGAATAAAGCACATGTTTTAGCGTAGACAAATTCAAAATGCGGAGTCACACGTAATCTGTTTGATATATCCCTAACACGACCGTGTGACTCCGGATTTTGAATTTGTCTGTCTGTGATATCCTGTTTATATTAATATATAATTTTTTTTAATGCGTCAATAAGCACATACAAAATATTTTATTTCACATGTTTTTCTTGAACTGGTCAGCCTTTTATATCCCCGCTATCGCTTGGCTCTTGTCCTTCCTTCCCAACCGTACACAGGAAGACTGTAAGCTGTGGGAGGGGGGGGCAGGAAATTACGCCGGGCGAGCGGGGGGCGCGAATCAACGTAACCGCCTTGTTTATTGTAACTCCAGACTTCAGACTGCACAGGACTATAAGAATACGAGAGACCACTAGACCAGAATTGGTGTTAGTTTTGAAGGTGTTTGTATGAAGGTACTAGGCTAGCAGGAATTCAAAGAAGGTGAATCAAAAGAGTGGTCTGGCTTACCTTGGCCTTGGTCAGTCTCGTTACCAATATCAACCTTAATAACTGGCGTTACTTAAAGTGTTTATGATGTAAGCAAAACGCTGTAAGTACAGAGAAAGTAGGCAAACAGTTGTCCCCGTATCGTTCTGCGATGATGCTGCGTGTAACTCGTCTTGCGATGATGCTGATAAAGATTCATAGTCTATATAAATACTCGAGTTTTCTGGCATATACATTAACTAGCTGTGCCCCGCGGTTTCACCCGCGTAGGTCTCGATCCCGTGGGAATATAGGGATAAAACTTATCTTATGTCCTATTCCGGGTCATGATCTACCCGTGTTCCCATCCTCTCCTCTCTTCTCTAGAGTAGGGAACATCGCGTGGCGCGGCGCCGGCGTCGAACGGTTCGCGTATTGCATTTTCATACTCGTGATAACTTCGAAATTAAATGTCCGATGTCAATCTTAAAAGATAGACATATGCTGTTGCCGACTTTTAAAGAGGAACAAATCCATCATACATTATATTTACGTAACATAAACCGTTTACGCAGCGCACGCAACGGAAGCTCTCAAAAAGGAATATTTTTCCCGTTTTTGCAACATATTTCATTTATGCTCAGCTCCTATTGGTTGTAGCGTGATGTTATATAGCCTTCCTCAACAAATGAAATATCCAACACAAAAAGAATTTTTCAATTCCAACCATTCCTGAGATAAGCGCGTTCAAACAAACAAACAAACTCTTCAGCTTTATAATATTAGTATAGATTAGCGCGACTTTGAAAATATTTTTCTACTAGTAGTGTTACGTAACATTTTCTTCCATTCAGTGAAACATATTGCAATGTCATTTACTTGTCTCCTAAGTACTTCTACGATCCTAGGGTGATCAGTCCTAGACAGTTCGAAAGCGTTTCGTATTTCTACGACTTTCAACAGCTTTTCGATAGCTTATGTCAGTCCTATACATTTTTGCCTTTTCCATTATCGCTGATAGAATGTCACTGTCTAGGGCCTAAGGTTGGTCTATGTGCGTGTGGATTGAGAGATCTTTTCGAAAAACTCTTCCAATCCCAACCAAATTATAAGAGGATTTAGGAAATAATTGTGAAAACTTCATAGTATGGTATAAAATTTGTGAAACCTAAACAAAGAAAGTTAGAACTCATTAACTGGATCTCTCAATCTGGACAACTGAAGAAAAAGCCATAACGCGTATCCAAGAATATACTGCCTATGTGTTTATAATTTGCATTTTAATTAATTGTGAAGGATTTGTGAAAGCTGCTAAACAAAATTTCGATTCGTGTCAAAGCCACGTTTAAGATTAATAACGGTTTATATGGATCACTCAGAGTGGACAATTTTCAATTGAGTGATCTTGTAAAACACGATCTAATACTGAAAAAGTATGAATAATTATCATGTTTATTGCAAATTATGCTTCTGGGAAAATTTGTGAAACAAAAATCGTGATTGAAATCTTACTGGTTCAAGAGAAAATGAAAATCTTGTTTTTTGTCGATCGTCCCAACTGAGAGATCATTATTTTGAACTATATTTAATAAACCAAAACTTATAGGTAGAAGGTAGATTCATCAGAAATTGTGAAAAATGTTGTACTAAAATTTGACGAATCAGTCGTCCCTGTAAGTGTTATACTTAAAAAGATAAATCATTTTTTACAATCCTTAAGGAAAACGTTGAGTAAGGTAGACATACTTTTTTATTTTGTCCGATTTTTTTTCGACTACCCTATTCATGCTAACTTTGTGTATATTCATTGCGATTTGCGAAGCTGGCGTTGTGAAGAAGTTAACGACCAAATAGTCTGTTATGACGATTTGATGGGAAAAATGTATAATAGCAAAGAAGAACCAGTTATTTTACATACTTTGTCCTACGGACTTATTGATTAGTTTACATCCTATTATGTAATTATGAGTGAAATTAAAAAAAAGTGTAAATTAAAAAAAGTTATTTGTTTTTGGTTACCTTAAAATTACTGAACTTTTTGTGTGTAAGAATTACTTAGAATTAGAATTCGAAAGTAAGAGGACTACACATACATAACTAACTTTGCAGAAACTTGTCATTTAAAAACGTAACGTTATATTATTTAAATTATGTAGTTAAATTATGTAATAAAAACGTTTAAAGTGCATCATAATTTGAATTGTACCGGTAATGATTCCGACTGGCGATATGGTCACCCTACTCAACGTTTTCCTCAAGGATTATAAAAAAATATTAATCTTTTTAAGTATAACACTTACCGGGACGACTGATTCGTCAAATTTTTGTACAATATTTTTCACAATTGTGATGAATCTACCTTCTACCTATAAGTTTTGGTTTATTAAATATAGTTCAAAATAATGATCTCTCAGTTGGGACGATCGACAAAAAACAAGATTTTCATTTTCTCTTGAACCAGTAAGATTTCAATCACGATTTTTGTTTCACAAATTTTCCCAGAAGCATAATTTGCAATAAACATGATAATTATTCATACTTTTTCAGTATTAGATCGTGTTTTACAAGATCACTCAATTGAAAATTGTCCACTCTGAGTGATCCATATAAACCGTTATTAATCTTAAACGTGGCTTTGAAACGAATCGAAATTTTGCTTAGCAGCTTTCACAAATCCTTCACAATTAATTAAAATGCAAATTATAAACACATAGGCAGTACATTCTTGGACACGCGTTATGGCTTTTTCTTCAGTTGTCCAGATTGAGAGATCCAGTTAATGAGTTCTAACTTTCTTTGTTTAGGTTTCACAAATTTTATACCATACTATGAAGGTTTCACAATTATTTCGTAAATCCTCTTATAATTTGGTTGGGATTGGAAGAGTTTTTCGAAAAGATCTCTCAATCCACACGCACATGGTTGGTCTTGGTAAAAATTATTGGATTCTCGGACATACGTTTCCGAGTATCCACCTTAGGATGGATTTTTTGGGGTGGATATACCCCTGATTTCAAGTCAAGATCCTAACGATCTTTAAAAACCACAGTTCCAACCAGATTTATTACAAGACCCATAAACTTTAATAAACCACGTTTCTCTGTAAATATTCAACAAGATTTGATTCCCAGGTTGAGCAAAGACATAATGGATTTTTCTAACTGGAATTTTCGGTAGCAGCCGGGAGTCTAGATTTGTGCCCGGTTGATGGCAATAGGCTCGCCCCCTATTACACGGGACTTAAACATAACTGGTGAAATGTGGGTGTACTATAGGTACAACTGTACCCAACCCTTCGGGGAAACAAGGGGTGATGTAATGTGTTGTGTGATTCAACAGTTTATCATTAAAGTCCTATTTACGTTGATTGCAAGCCTTGGCTTTAAAATCATAAAGTCCCATTGTCTCACAGATAAGTTTCATAGTTATTCGAACTTTTTCTTGTTGAAATTAATTCTTTGCTCGGCCTTTTTCCTTCCGTCTTCTTAGTTTCCAAGTTGTATTGTAGTTAAAACCTGCTTCGCTATTACTTTTCTTGGAGTTTTTATTTGTGTGTTAGTATTTACATTCACAGATGATGGTAGAACCTAATGAATACATTATTTTAAGGTGACCAATAGTAAACACTAGCGGTAGGTCGTTGACGGTTTTTCCGTTAACGAAACGTCAACGTTGATTTACGTTCGTCAACTAGTTGATCAACTAGTTCACGTGCACTAATGTCAACTTACAAAGTTAATCGTTAATCCATTCAACGGTTTTTATTCAACGCCGCGACGTTCAACGAGTTGAACTAGTTTGCTCAGTTCGTTGAGTTTGGGTTTTCGAATTTAGTTGATTAAACGAGTCAACTGTCGTTGACGAATACAACTAGTTGATTCATAAACAGTTAACGTTGATACGTTGACTGGAGATCAACGGTTGATTTAACTAGTTCGTTGATCCAACGCCCATCGCTAGTAAACACTGCTTGCACGATGCAGGATCTTTCGTGACGCCTGTGTGATGCGTAGTTTGCATGTGGCGATGCCACCGTCACAATAACATCACGTCGTTAATTGTACAAACCTATCTACTTACGTGTATTGAATTATTTTGGATTAAAAATGAAAACTAAAAAAACAAAACATATTCTTTGGCATGGTCTTATAAGCCAAAGAATCATTTATGGCATATCGAAGGGTACACGCTTTAAATAAACCCTAGTCAATACAAAAATTAACAACCTACAACCAAATTACAGACTACGTGCATTGTCTCCCCTTCACCCATCTGAAGGTTGTCTTTAAAAATAAGACCACCCATTGTGTTACCTTATGTAAACTTTATATCTGTAATTTGTATGTAAATAAAGAGTCATCATCATCGCCTTTTCCCAACCAAGTTGGGGTCGGCTTCCAGTCTAACCAGATGCAGCTGAATACCAGTATTTTACATGGAGCGACTGCCTATCTGACCTCCACAACCCATTAACTGGGTAATACGATACCCTTTGGCAAGACTGGTTGTCAGACTTTCGGGCTTCTGACGACCCGTAACAACAGTCAAAGATCCACAAATAACAGCCGGGACCACCGGCTTAACGTGCTTTCCGAGGTACGGAGGAGTCTCGATGTGTAAAGATGGTCACCCATCCATGGACCAACCCCGGCAAGCGTAGCTTAACCTGATGGATCGACCCGTGCGGCTGTTAATACTTAGCCACGAGCTCCTAGATGTAAATAAAGAGTATTATTTTCTATTCTTTTCTTCTATCCATACAATTTCAAACAAAATAAAACACCAATAGGTACAGCTAACAAACTAACATCAGTTCCAATTACATTCAAACAAAAAACTACAATACCGTTACTAAAACAATTTGTTTAACCAAACGACGCCAGTTTTTAAAGCTTGAGGGCACAATGAATTCCCATAACTGCATGTAGACAAAAGAACCCTTGATACATTTCACAGTAGCAATGTAAAACAGTATCTCAACTGGGCTAGTTTGAACAAAAATTGGCAAAAACTTTCCAACCATCGAAAGTAGTGATAATATCATAGTTCAACCAAAATAGATTCAATTTTATTGAAAGGCTGAAGTATTTAACCAACATGATTATTATTATTATTTCATTATTAAATATACATTTATAAATTGTATTGTTAAATATTAGAATTAGAAAATATAAAATTGTCACCCACCGGTATCGGGAACAGGGTCCAAGCTACCGGCGGCGGCGGTCAGGGCTCCAGAGAGACATAACGGGGCTAGGTAAGAAATGTCTGCCGGATGCCAAACGAGCTGTGAGAATTGGTGTCTTCCATTGGAGAGAAGTAGTACAGGATCGTGACCGATGTAAGGAATGAAGAGAGACCTTTGCCCAGCTGTGGGACGGATCAGGCTAGTAATAATAATGATTATCTTTCATGTTTACACGATTCAATTTGGTTATTTCATCTAAATTAAAAAACTTGTGTGAACCGTGTACCTTGTGTGTGTTGCTGAGAGAACAATTGCTATTTACAGCATTCCGAAACTCAATAGTCAATTTGGAAATTCGTTCGTAGTTGTTCCACTGTATATTATCACGTACTGTATCATATTCACTATTTTATAGTTGAAATCTGACACAAGTGGAGGTACGACGAGCTCGCCTAATTGGAGTGTTCTGGAGTACTGGAGTACCATATGTGGTGAAAGATATCTATACTGTGTCGCATACTGGTATAAAGTTTAAAATCTACATTCAAGCTTTTAACGTCTGCAATGGTTCTCAATCTGAAGTTTTTGTAAAATTGAGCGATCTTTGAGACACCTAATTTTTATTAGGGTTCCGTACCCACAGGGTAAAATGGGACCCTATTACTAAGGCTCCGCTGTCCGTCCGTCCGTCCATCCGTCTCTCACCAGGCTTTATCTCATGAACCGTGATAGTTACACAGTTGAAATTTTCACAAATGATGTATTTCTGTTGCCATTATAACAACAAATACTAAAAAACAGAATAAAATCAATTTTAAGGAGGCTCCCATACAAAAAACGTGATTTTTTTGCCGTTTTTATAGATAATAGTACGGAACCCTTCGTGCGCGAGTTCGACTCGCATTTGGCCGGTTTTATAAATTATTGTCACCCTATGAGATACTAAATGCTGCTGCAAAGTAAGTAGTAGGGTATCAATCTAGTGGAAGGAGCTGTATCGTTTAGTATACAGTTGTGACTTTCAATTTGATATCTACTACAGTCAACCTCGTCTGTCTGTCTCGTTTGTCTAGTGGTCGCAAGCGCTACTGCTTGAGGTCCTAGGTTCAATTCCTAGGTCGGGCAAAGTGTTATTCGGTTTTCCATCTGGAACTTCTCAATATAAGCCTAGAGTCTACATTCATGCATAACAAATTCTGCCCTGCGCTGCATCACCTGCTTCTCAGCATACATCTAACCTGATACGTGCAGCAGTGACTCAAAATCTCATCAAAAATGTACATTTATACACAACGTACGCCGAGACACGTATTTAGCCCTACGACCGACTTCAAACAATTCGCTTATAAGAGCAGGCGCACCTCTAATAGGAATTAGGTAGGCCAGTCCGTCTGCCTCTAATTGGAACACGGAGCACCTCTATTCCGAGTGTCGAATGCACGCGTCTGTGACATACGGGCTTGAATATTAAACAACTGAAATTCTGGCTTGTTTATGGTGGGTCGGGGTTCTTTTACAGGTTATGTAACATGATAGTGATAGTAACACGATGTTCTTCAGAGAGGTCAGGTGCGTAGTAGCAACCGGCGTGCGTGTATGACCAGACGTAGGAACGTTAAAGAAAAAACTTTTTACAAAAAAAAAAAAACCACCGACTTCAAGACACACAACGTGAAAAAAAATGTTAGTTTTGGAAGTCGGTTGTTTTTTGTAAAAGGTATTTAGTTTTCATTTTTTTGTTGTAGTACCAACATACCCCACACAAATTCGGATAGCATTACTTGTTATGTAAATAACAGTGACAGGAACTTAAAACATCATCCATGTACAAAAAAAACCTATTATTGAAGCTAACTCAAGCTAAGTTGTTATAAGGAACCACCGCGCAAGTGAAACTCTCTACCAAATGAAAAAAGAATTGTCAAAATTTGTCCAAAATTGACGAAAATGTCGATAAACATAAATAAATTAAAAAAAAACATTAAGTCGAATATAGAACCTCCTTTTTGGAAGTCGATTAATAATGAAAAAACATACATAGTCAGTAAAGTCTATAGTTTCTGCCTACCTCCATGGGAAGAAGGCATGAGTTTATGTTCATTTTTGTATGTCTAATTATAGCAATATTTACATTCTAGATGTTGCTTTTAACTTACGTCTAAAAAGTTTCAAGTCTCCTCATCCCTGTGTTGCACCAACTTCGTCTATTTCCGTGTTCAAATGAAGTTGGTATTTATCTTTCGCCTTCATTTATCATTTCTTAACTAGGAACTGTTGACTAGCGTGACGTAAGTGCAAGCAGGCACTAGTCTTGTGGAACTACATTCCTTATACAGAATGTTGCAAGACCCATTACATAGCCGTTGTCTACCACAATTATAAATTTAAGTTTCTTTTCTTGTCTGTCTATGTGACCACGTTGTTCTTCTAAACTCCGCAACGAAATTTGATGCGGTTTTCAACATCGTTTAGGGAATTTATTCCGGAAGAAATCTGGATATTTTGTTAAGGTCGTACCCTACCTCGATTGCCTACCTCGGTGGCTCTCAAGCCTCGAATAATTTAGGTAATTGCTTTTTACGGTTTAAATTAAATGATAATTTAAAAAAATACATAAGTGCTTTATAGTTAGTTCAGTAATTATAATGCAAACTTTCATGATCTAATTTGAAGTATTTTTTGAATACGTTTATAGATCGGTTTAGAGGTTTTTTGGATTTTTTTTGTATCGAGAAATGTAATCGTGTTTTCGCCAAACATAGTAGTTTAACATATATTTATTTCAAAATTAATGCTGCAGTATTTTCGGCATATCGGAGGATCATGCTAACTAATTTGAGGTAGGGTAGGGCCTTAAATCGTAAAACCCGTGTGAAGCAGGGGCAATAGTTTTGAATAAGATTCTGTTTGACTAAACAGGCAGCAGTATGTCATTTACCAGCCGATTGATTTGTGATTGATATATGCATTATGGTGCCTACGAGAGGTACTCTTAGTAGCATCGGTATGTAAATACGTAGGGAATCTAAAAATCAGAATCAGCTCGTAAACGTACAGTCGAAAATATTGAATTCTGACCCACCATAAGCTTATTTTCTTACAGACATTCAAATACAATTAGGTCGACATTCGCTTAAACATACATTTCCTTGGTAACGAACTTGTCATCTTTGTTATTTTGACGGTTTCAAACGATTTATCGTCAAAGTGGGTCATGATTCACTTAGCCTGACTGTACATAAATTATTTTTCTATGACTATGGGGACTGCCTCGTTGATCTAGTGTTTGCAAGCGCTACTGCTGATCATGAGGTTGTTGGGTTCGATTCCCGGGTCCGACAAAGTGTTATTGGGGTTTTTCTATCTGGAATTTCTCAGTAGCAGCCCGGAATCTGCATTTGTGCTCGGTTGATGGCAATATAGGCTCGCCCGATACTACCTACATGGGACTTAAAAAAAACCATAACTTGCGAAATGTACATAACTGCCTAACCCTTCATTACTTAATTATTGTAACGAATAACCCCTCGCAATCACTGCAACATATTGATATTCTAATTACCCAAGTTCGTTAACGAAGCTTGCTATAATTCGAGAGACTGCGGCCATGGTTCTAAAGTTCAAACCGCATGGAGGAAGGAAATGGTAGCTCTATATTGAAGCTGGATGCGTTTTGATGTTAATTTTGATAGAGTAGATGTGTAGTTATGGTAGGGAGTTTATGTTTGAGGATGATTTATAATAGAGATTCAGTGTTTGAACTAAAGTCTGTAGTTTAGTTCAGTTTTAGTTCAGAAGAAAATTTTCAATGTGGTAGAGTCCTCTACCTATGTAGAGGACTCTACCACATTAAAAATTTTCTTCATTTTTTGAATCGTAACGTCTCGAACTAAAAGAATATACAGTATTTTAATTAACGAAAGGAAATAGTATAGCGTCAATACATGCAAAAGAAAAAAAGTCGTTACGAGTCGTCAGAAGCACGAAAGTCTGACAACCAGTCTAACCAAGGGGTACTACCCAGTTACTGGGTTGTGGAGGTCAGATAGGCAGTCGCTCCATGTACAATACTTGTATTCAGCTGCATCCGGTTAGACTGGAAGCCGACCGCAACATAGTTGGGAAAAGGCTAGGCAGATTGACATGCAAAAGAAACACTCTGTACACACGCACTTGTCTTTCAAAGTGTAAAGACAAGTGCGATAAGTGCGCGTATACAGAGTGTTTCTTTTACGTATTCATTTAATATTTTTTTGTGAATATTTTAGATTTAAAAAAAATTAGCAAAATGTTTTTGAATGGTATTTTTTTTTGCATGTAAGGCGCCGTTTCTGGGACGCTTTTCGTTAAATTAACAAACTGTAATAATAATGTAATTGCGACGTGGCGGGAATCGACGTCAAGGCGACTCGACGTGGCGGGACTCGACGTGCAGGGAACAAATCATAAAAAGTTACATAGGTAACAGCGGGTTAAACTGCCCAGGTTACGTACGGTACCTACATTCAAGTAAGTAACTCCTCTCCAGATGTTCAAAGAGTGGAGTTACTTACTTGATTATTTTTTAGCCTCAATCTCCCTTATTTTCCAGCCGTCAAAGCGTGAACTGGCATCTTCTAGGCACGCTCGTTCCATCACAGACCTCATCTATCGCTTTCCATCAGACGAGACGAGACGATGATGAAAAGAAAAAAAAAGGTTTTAGAAAAAAAAAAAATTTTTTGCATGTATATTCCAGGCATATTTGTCGGACTCAAATTCAAAACCAACGGCCGCGCGCCCCAGCCCCAATCAAGCTATCAAATTAAACTTGTATGATATATTTAATTGGCTCGTACCCGTGGGATCACACAGCGGCGCATCGCATCTCTACCGGGTAGTATATATGTTAAAATTAACGTATAGGTTAGTCATGGTTGGTAAATCATAGCGTTTCACTGATGGGAATGTTTTCAAACAAAAACGAAAACATTGAAAACATTTTTTTTTCAATTTTTTTGTACAAATTATTTTTTAAACTTTGAAACATTTTTTTTTAATTCTGTATTTTGATATTGGTATCTTGTGTTTTAGGAGCTGTGCCCAAATAAACGTTATTCTTTATTTTCTTTCTTTCTTTCTTTCATTATCAGCGGTGGCAATGATGATGAGTGGTTCTTTCCTCAAAAGACCATTTCAGACTCTTATCTACATGGTCCTCATATGGCCTGACCAAGATTATGTCTGGACTTTAAAGGAGACGGTGACCTCTGAGTTTGTTTCGGCCTTTCTTCTCAGAGTAGTCAGATAGGAAACGCCGACCTCATCTAGCTTATTTTTACAACTTTTTAATATGACGTGTAAAAGTGATTCCAATATCCTATTTACAGAATAAACAATTTCATTTCATTTCATTTCATTTCAGTGTTTTTTGTCATTTATTTGTAACCTTTTAGAAGACTCGGAAAACCCCGTAAAAATAAAATGTTTCGTAATCTGTATCTATACATATAAATAAATAAAATTGAAGTGTCTGTTTGTAATGTCAAAATAACAGCATTTTACTAAATTAATCTGAATCCTATACAATCCGAGATCAGCATAAACTGGAAATGTATAGCTTGATGTGTAGCTGTGTGTACAACCAGTATACCTAAGGTCACTTTTTTAAAGTAAAAGTAAAACCACAACTGAACAGTGTTTAGTTTCAGGAAATAACACGGAAAATTGTATTTTTTTATAAAAAAAACATAATCCTTAACATCAGATCAGAAACAAAAAGTCAAAGTGTAATTTTACAATCCAATTTACTTTAGCCATTTTGAACAACAAAAACATTTTAGTATAGACTGGTTTTCATTAGACGGTCTCATAGAAATACCAAAATGACACAATAAAAACATTGGATAGGTAAGTACCGTGTTTCGCGAACTGAATCCTATGCAATAATGTTTAACAAGCGACTTTGACCCTTAATGCTAACGAATTAAGACGAGTAATCCATTGGTTAATCTAGTGGAAACTAAGTTAAAAGAGGTTTAGCATTGGCCGGTTATTACACCGTGGTTGCATGCGGCAGGTTATTTAATTAATTCGGTATTTCAAAGACGTGTTTATTTTGTCACGCTATTTTATTGTGTCAAGTACAGTTGTTAGCTAATAGCAACAATTTTATTAACTAATTTAAATATAAGTTTGTATCATTTGTAACACGTCAACGGTAAATAAATCGACTATTATATCAAGTAGTTGACAATGAGTGAAATGTTTGATTTCATTCACTTATCGAGATACTGAATTGTTCTAAATTAAATTAAGTTCTTAACTTCAATTTAGCTGGTTCCATTTTACAACCAACATACAAAAATCATACAAACGAAAGACGACATAAAGTTAATAAAACTTTCTGTCGTCTTTCGTTTGTGTTTTTTCGGTTACTCTGATTGTTGATCATTTTTACAAGCTGTTTTTAAAACTAGTTTTTCGGTATTCATCTAAAAGTTTCTCCCAAACAGCGGGATTCAAATAAACGAACCATCGAAATAGTTTGTCTAGAGAAATTATATCAGCTGTTTTCTCTTCTCTTGACGAACACAGATTAGATGTGATTATCAGGAGAGTTCTCTTGACGAACACAGACTAGAATATCAGGAGAGATTAGACATTTTCTTGTAAGCAGGAAATGGGATGCTGCTGTCAAAAAGAGGCACGGTCTGTCCTTTTATTACAAACAGTTAAAAAACATACTTTGAGTTACGCTACGGTGTAATAGGCGGACCACAGTAATGGGTTGTTAAATTTGTTGGACGCCTTATGGCTGAGAAACGGTGGAGTTGGAGCAAATTTATGCAACGGATAATTTTGTTCTCATGCTCCGAAGATGGGGCAGTAGCCTCGCTTATTTCATGTGTTTCATTGTGGGGTAACACAGGAAGAAATAAGGTAAATGCAACGACTATTCTTATCACCACCATTGTTAATGAAAGTGATGAAGCAGAGATACGTACTGATGCCGGGATGAACACTGTGACCAGCAGTTTCTGAACATTTTTAAACAGTTGGTAAATCAATCTGCCTAGCCTTTTCCCAACTATGTTGGGGTCGGCTTCCAGTCTAACTGGATGCAGCTGAATACCAGTATTTCTCATCATCTGACCTCCACAACCCAGAAACTGGGTAATACGATACCCCTTGGTAAGACTGGTTGTCAGACTTTCGGGCTTCTGACAACCCGTAACGACTGTCAAATATCATGCGGGGACTCCCCGCAGGGTAATAACTAATGAAATTCATAAGTCAAAAACGGTTGGTACACCGTCTTCGGGGAATCCCCGTAGCGGGCGTAGCACAGTATTGTTTTTGCCTCGAAAAACGGACATCTCCCTTTTATTAACTTATCCGATAGAACCGATTTACTTTATCAGAGAGGTTATTTTAAAAGTAAGAGTAAAATACCCGTTTGCTAATTATGTCCCAATTTGGAGATATACATTTTTTATATTTTTTATATGGTTTCCATAAAAACCATAGAAATCGCAATAGCTTCAGATCCGATCCGTTTTTGTTATATCTTTGATTGCAATTACTTGATGCTTTATATTAAGTAAATTATCAAGCAAACGCTGAATTTTTATCGTTAACCGTGAGTAACAACGAATTTTACATATTATCGATTTTATTTTTTTATGGGCTTATTTCATGGCATTTGGGTTCATTATACACGCTGTTGCTTTGGCACTAAGAAGTACTGATTTAAAATATCATATCCAAATCTTATGGTATCTAGAATTTACAGGATTCTGGAATTTTGGCGCTAGGGTTGGCGCAAGACGTATTTTTTTTAATGTTTTTTTTTTTGAGAAAATGTTAATTTCCGATACCGGTGGGCTACTATTTTTATATTTTTAAATGTTTTTTATTTATTTATTTTTGAGAAATATTTAAAAAAGTAAAATAATATATATAAAAATAAATAAAGGACATAGGTACAATAACGATATCATTTACAATTTAATTGTTAATGATTTATTCAACTATTTTCATATTATTTTATAAATGATTAAAAAGTAAATTAAATTAAAATGAATACGTAATTATAATGCTAGTAATCCTACTAGTTTTGTAAATGTACAATTTTTTTTTGCCGTTTAGATTTTTGTTTGGATATTAGTAAACTTATGACGTACAATAAACGAATTTTTCGTTTATGCAATGAAGGGCAATTTGTGGTGGGGGAAGGGGTCCGCCCTCGTTAGGCTTAAGTCAAAACCCTGTACCTATACATATTGCCTGGAGGAAAGGGGGGTGAGGCACCATGAAGACGCAAAAGATCCGTGGCACCACTTTGCCTCAACAGGACTTGACCCGACCTGTTGAGGGATGTCTGTCCTGGCTCCGACCGGCTGACTTATAGCGAGGAGAGTGTCAGGGCACCAACACTCATGTTGGTCCACGAGAGGCAGTTTATGAAGCTGTAGACAACGCCACAGCCGGTGCTCTTCAGCCTCCAGGAGTATCCGCAAATACGCAAGGAGGATTGACCAGATTAGAAGCATTTAATTTACTGACGAAACTAGCCAAGGATGAAGGTAGTAAATTCCGCCCTATTGACGTAGATTTAACAAAAAGAACTGTTGCTATTTTAAGAGCGCTGAATATGCCACTTTCATATAAAGATAATAAACAAGTCAAAATGTAAGGTGTGTTTTACTGTGTTCATCTCCTTATTTGGCTTGAAATGCAATATAGGCTGAAAAAATATTAGTTTAAATAATTAACTTCAGGTGTATGTTTAGTTCGACGTAAAATAAATAAAAAGTTAAAAGAATATTATTTGTATTTATGAAAGTGGTAAGAGTATTATTCTATGATAAATTCCAACATAAAATTTAAACCTACAAACAAAAAATATTATTTTTTGTGAAGTGATGTGATGACCCTAAAATCAAAATTATCAGAAAAAACTTTAGAAGTGAATAACTTCTAGATACCGCGAGATTTGGATTTGGTTTTTCTTTTAGTGATTGGTTGTGGTCTAAAGATGATTTACAATAAATATAGAATCCAATTATGCAAAGATACAACCATGAAAAATCGAAATCTCAAAACACAAAAAAAGCAATTTTCTTTATATCTGTACTAGTTAGTACTCTTTTGTATTTTTTTTCCAATATCTTTAATGTGGTTTTATTTTCCAATATCTTTAATGTGGTTTTTTTCCAATATCTTTAATGTGGTTTTATTACACCTACTAAAGAAAAGGGTAAAATAATGCGTATTTTTTTTGTAATTAATTAATATAGAAAAGTTAAAAAAAATATAAAATAATGTTTTACTCGTGTTTGGTGTAAAATTGGCACATCGGTATTTTACTCTTACTTTTAAAATAACCTGTTCTATCGGATAAGTTAATAAAAAGGGGATGTCCGTTTTTCGAGGCAAAAACAATACTGTGCGTAGCGACCAATCAATTAATCGCTCGGTAAAAAGCGTGCGGGGATTCACACCCAATGAAAATGACCAATGAAATGAGCCTTCAAAGCAACTGCTAAACGTGTAGTGCATGTTCTCCGTATACCGCAAATTGTTCCCTATCGACTAATGAAAATGGTTCCCCGAATACGGGCCCTATGGTATGCTTTACAGAAATCTCCCGCACTCCACGTGCGGGCTATTGACCAATAAAAATGTTTCCGTGCATGCGGGCCTTATGGCATGCTTTATAGAAATCTCCCGCACCTCACGTGCGGGCCCTATCGACTAAGGAAAATGAGCCTTTATACACCAATATAAAATATTCTTCAGCCACGTAAGCGTAGCTCTGTTATGTAGTGTAGCTACATAGATACCACCATAATTTTGATATCAAGGCTGGTAATACTATGGCACTAAAAATATTCATCAATCATATCTAACCCTTTCAGTAAAAAAAGTGCTTATTATTGTGTTTGATATCACTCGGTGTGATTGATGATATATGATTATGTTCGTTAATATTTATAACTAGACGAGTTCATAACCTTGCACGTGCTATCTTCTGTGTGGATCTGTATAGAGTGGGCAGTCAGACACCTGAATTTGGGTTACACGACATTGGTCAAGTCTGATATTTATCAAATCGGCAATTAGTGTGTGTAATTTTAGCAATAGTTCCAATAGGTCAATTTTTGCATGCCTATTTTAAGGCAAATTGTAAAAGGATCACAACTTATTTTAATATCTTATGTCATGTACAATTTATGCAAATAAAGCTTTCTTTCTTTCAAATAAAAAACCAAGACAGCGGCAGCGCTGCGAACAATACAGTGCAGCATGCCAAAACTACACCTCCCTTCTGTGCATACACGCACACATTTACAATCAAACTACACCTCATTAAGTGCACACAATGTTTACGGAACCAGCCTCACGTCACTTTTGACAGCACTCTGTCTTGGGTTTTTATTTGGTCAGGTAGTTCGTATAATTATAGTTTTAAATCCCCAACGGGGAAATTCTTGGCCAGCATCACACTTGATGGTAAGTGATGATCAGGCCGAAAGTAGAAGCGAGTTTCACCCGGAATCCTCAACTACAGAGGAACTGGCTATCTTACCTCTAACCGCTGAAACACAACAATGCTGTTAACATTATTGTTATGGCGACAGACTTCAGGTAAGAATATAAGTCAACCCTAGAAGGGCCAAGATGCGCTTTGAAGAATCCCTACACCTTCCTGCAAAGAACAACTAATTGCGTAAAAAAAATCCCCTCTCCTTAAACATCATCATTACATAATAGTTCCTTGCTCTTGTTTCATGTTTATTATTGTATAAATAATTATAGGTATATCTTAATAATATGTTATAAAAATAAGTATTTTCGGTTTGGGCAAAGTGTTATTGGGTTTTTCCATTAAGAATCTATTATACAGGCTGTAAGGGTAAACACTCTTGTCATTCAAACCATGGGTAGTTAACTTAAATATTAAAATAAATGACCGAACACAACAAAAAAAAACGTTATTTTCATTAAAAGATTTTAAAAAGTTTATTTCCTACACCGTGCTCTCTAGCGAAACAGCTGACTGACTGAGGGAGAGGTCGCGCTCGCGGCCAGTCAGGTCACATCCCGCACCCCCCGCCCGTGTTGAGACGCAAGTTCGTTGCCCTAGTGCATAGGGCAACGAACTTGCGTCTCTTGTGGTAATATGTAGGTTTAAAAAAAAGAAAAAAAAAGTTTTTTTACGTTCTGATTTACGTATTGATTTTACGTTCTATAAATGAAACCAAACCACTGGTTGCAAGGATAACGGTGTTCACCCTAACACCCTGTATAGTAACAGCCCGGAGTATGGAAGTTGGCGGTGTGGTACCCCCGCCTTCTTAGGCACGTTAAGCCGTTGGTCCTGCGCCTGAACTCTCTCCGCTCGCGATCGTGTCGGATTGCCGTCCCATCGGACTATGAGAGTGAGGGAAGAGAGAGTCCTATCTCTGCGCACACTTGTGCAATATAATATCTCCTGCGCCGAAGGTTGGTCTTCGCTGAGATTTGTCGCCAGGGCCAAAATTCTGTCTGGAGGACAATTATTATTACATAGTACAAAGTTGGCCAGAATAAAGCAGTACAGATAATAAAGATGACGCGATCAAAATTCCGCTGAATAAAAAGTTAAACCGGGTGAAGTTAAACAGTTCTCGAGGGACTTAATCAGAAAAAATGTAGTAGCGATGAAAAATGGGAAGTAGTAGCAACTTTGTACTTTTATTCTTTTTGTGAGCTGAGATCATATTTATGTGATCATTGTTTCTTATTACGTTACATTTATGACAAAGGACATTTAATTTATTTCCTTCTTTTCAAGTGTTAACCATTGTCGATCATAGCTTATCAGGTGAGATGGTGGCCAAATGCCTGTAGTTCTCCATGTGCTAAGGCATCGCTGTAAGAAATTGTCGAGGAAACGTATTCGAGGTAAAGAAAATCGAACAAACGGGTGTCGATGTAAAATATAGGACACTCTTATCAACCTAAAATAAATGAGAAAGTTAACTCTCGTCTCCCTGTCTTTTACATTCTCACGTCCTAACGGCTGAATGGATTTCTACGTTGGCACACTGTTAGACCATGACCTTTGGGAAATCATCCAATGACTTCTCCCGCTCTGGGTGGAGCGGAAGGGCGTGTCAGACTTTTACTGACTAAAACCCACCCGTGTTCCTTCAGTTGCCTGTTGCCAAGGTCCCGGTATCCCTTTCGGACTAACCCGCAACCCTGGCGCCTGCCAGGGTTGCGGGTGGCGGATTGGCGGGGTCCGCTAGGACCGATGCCTATCGGTCCTAGCGGACCCCGCCAATTGTGCTGACATCTCTTTGAGGCGCGCGTGGAACACGACGCGCCATCGACCCGGGCCTGGTCCTGATCGGACGGCGAGCTAGCCATTGCTCGCCGTCCGCAAGCCCGCGCCTATGGTGGCCGGGAATCCGCCTGGGATTCCCGACGCCCAGGGCGTCTCCAGCGGCGGCGGCGGTTAGGGGCGTGAGGGCGCAAACTATGCCTCTCCCTCACGCGTTCCGCCTCCTCCTTCCCGAGCATTACTGCTTCGCAGAAGGAGGTGACTGCTTCCCATGCCCTCTCGCTCCGTACCATGGCCTGGACCAGAGCCGGACGCGAGAGGTCACCGCCGCCAATCACCTCCAAGAGGACACGGCGGGGCTCCGCCCAAGCGGGGCAGACCTCCACCGTATGCTCCACCGTGTCCTCCGGGCGATCCACACAGTGGTGACATCCGGGCGTTTCCTCCCGCCTAATATGAAACAGGAACCTCCCGAAGCAACCGTGTCCGGTGAGGACCTGTGTCAGGCGGAAGGTGAGGACGCCGTGGCGCCTCTCTAGCCACTCCTCAAAGAGGGGACTTATCGCCGCAATTGTGGCGTGCCCAGTTAGACCATGACCTGGGTTAGGACAAAGGATATTGAGCACCATGTATCTATCACATAATTAATGTATCTGTCATTGCTTAATTTTATAATTCTTGTTACCTATTGTGATATCGTAATTTTATTCTAGGTGCATCGTCTTCACATATAATTAACTAGCTCATGCCAGCGGCTTCGCCCGTGTGGATGTCGGTTATTATATACTAAAACCTTCCTCGAGAACCACTTTATCCATTGGTGAAAACAGCATGAAAATCAGTGCAGTAGTTCTTGAGTTTACCGCGAACAGACAGACAGAAAGACGCGGCGGAGGACTTTGTTGTATAGTGATGTAGTGATGTATACAAAATAATTTTAAAAGAGAGGTGGAGTTTCTTGTCCATTCTTCTCCATACGAAGACTACCTTTTGGAAGGGGCATCTCTTTTTTTTTGTTAATTTTGACGTTTAAAAGTGCCTTTTATGTGCCTAATTGAAATAAATTATTTGACTTTGATACTTTTTATAGGATGCCCCCGTGGGATAATTTTCCCCGAAACCACGCAGTATTGCCGCGCAAACATTTGTCGGTTTAGTCACCGCGTGTTACTGCCGCGCTCTTGCCACTCAATGTTTGAACACACCAGCCCACTATTTTACCACTGTTTTCAATATCTACAACTCCGTCTAAACAATCAAAACACTAATTAACACCGTCATTCTGAAACAAACGAGAGAGCCTACATAAACGTAAACTCATACATCTCAACGCCCGCCATTTTACTTTCCCGACACCCTTATCAAGTAGATGACCGTTTTTAATTAATTAAAAGCGTGGATCAAGTCGGAAAGGAATTTGCGATAATGAACCGGTGGCATTTTTTTAATTTTCTCCGTCACGAAAAAGTAAGACACTCGGATGTTGGATGCCAAATTGGATAACAATTTTTTTAGACAGACCTTTTTATTTTTCGTTTGCAAGTGTATTTTATTTGAAAATGGAATTTGTTGTCTGGTTCATTGGATTACTATTAAGAGCAGTCGCACACGGCGTATTTTAAAAGCGCAGACGACGCGCGTTTCAGTGTTTTTCTTCGTCGTCCGAAGTCAAGTTTCAAGTCAAGTTCTAGAAACGAGCATACGATAGACTATTGTTTACAAAACGCAGTAAAACGTTAACGTAGGCAAAACGCCGTTCATACGCAGGCAAAATAAGCGAAACATACAACAACCCGTCGATTTAAAAATATCAGAAACGAATACAAATAAGTTCAGTATTCGACCAGTAAAAATATGATGCAAACCCTCAACCGCTGTGGTATTTACGAGACGAGGCCACGAGTAGTTTGCACAGCACTCGCGCGGTGGCACTGTTTGCGCCGCAATCGCGCGCCGATTTGTCGTGTCCTGTCGCAGGCGAGGGTTAAATCGCCACTGAATTGATCATGTGTTGTTGGATTTCCTTGGGTTGTGTAATGGAAAATGGCGGTGTTTGGTAGCGATTACGTAGATAGTCGATTTATTGTTGAGATTTTTGTTGGAACTGAAACCAACTTCGCGACAAAAAAACTTTGTTTTAGCTATAAATGCTTTGTTTATAGTCAGTCTGGCGCTTGTTGATAAAACGAAAAATAAGCATGTTTAGCATTTTTTCTTTTTGCGTTCAAAAACAGAAATAAAGCCAATTTAGCAGTTAGCAAAAAACAAGTCAAGAAAAACTGTCAACGTAATGAAAAATTAAAAACAAAAACTAAACGCCACAGCCTAATCAAACAACACGGCACGCGACATCGCCATTCAGTCCAAACAATTTAACAGGACAAACGTTGGCAAAATTTTGACAAATACCACCACAACCCAGCCGAGGCTGAACAAACAGTGTAACGTGTTATTTGTATTACTAAACGTCAGACAAGCAGAGGGTTAAAAATATTAACGTTGGCATATTCATCATGTGTGGGTTGTGGGTATACATGGTGTTTGTAGGCTGTTGGTTGTAGAGGGTTAAGTATCGTAAGACGTAAATCTGTTGTAAATCTGCTGTGGTCTTTTGACATTAGTTAGGTTCAGACTTAAACCAAGCTTAGAAAGCAATATGAGACAAAAAGAGCTTGAATAAAAAAAAAAGATATGAAAAAAAAAACAGTAAAAAAAATTTTACTCTTAAGGTTTTTTGATGATTTTAAGACATCTAAAAAAATTGTTTTCTTACAACTCGAGGCTTTTTCGATGAAGGAAGTCTATCTACCACAAAAATAGGAACAATACAATAGCTATAAGTACTCATCGGCCTTAACATTTTAAAATAAGTTTGATATTAGTTTTTAGGGGTATGAGGATCAGGGTGTAAAGTTCTCTCATCCACCATAGAAAAGGGAGGATCCTCCGACCAGACGGGTGTTGTGTCTGGCGGGCAACTGCCCAATGATTGATATTGGATTCTTGTATATATATCCACTGCACGGTAAACTCTAATTGCGCGATGCAGGATTTTTGTGACGTCAGAATTTTTCTATGACGTCAGGTCTTCGATGCGTAGTTCGCATGTGGCGATGTAGATACCGCCACAAGTTTATGCTCTCCTATTACTAAATACGTAATGTTCACTCTCAGATGCAATGCAAAAAACAAGTCTGTCCGACCTCATAAAAAAATGCACGTTCTCTTGCAGATTTCCTTTAATTTACTAAACTACAATCATTTTCAAGATAATCATGCAAAATGCACTCCATAAAAATGAGACAACAAATTTGTAAGTTCGCAAAAAACCCATTATTTCATACGAAACTCCAGCCAGAAATTGGAAAAACATGAGGAACGAAAAATATGGAACAACGAGAACCATTGAATAGCCAACCGGATCTTCCAGTATGCAGGTTTCAAACAATAAAGTCCAAATACGTACAGACGAGCACGCAAACTGTCAATGAATGGACGGGTGAAACCGGGTAAAACAATCATTTGTTGGTACAGTTGTGGAGAAAAATGTTTGTGATTTCTTTAAATTTTTTGGAAGTCGAATAATCAGAATTGTTGGAATCGAAAAATTAGAAATGTGTTTTTAGAATCAAATAGCAGTTTGAAATTAATTATTATGTTCGTTGTTCTCTGATAATAAAAAACGTTTCCAATAACCAGAAGATGCTTCCATATTGTGTGTGTACACAGTTACTAGCACAAGTTACATGCACAAAAAGGTTAATCTATATATTTATAGATATTTTAAATTAAAGTCGATTTTAGTGTGTGTCTGTTTGACTGCTTTGTTCTTCATTTATCGATTTTATTCCGGAAGGTTTTTGTATATAAAACTTACATAATTAAGAAATCTTGTTTTGTTGTTAAGTCGTTAAAACAGGGGCGAATCCGCTCGTATTTATAGTTTAAAAAAAAACTTGATAAACAACCAACGAGAGCGCTCCCTTGCTCATCAAGGGGTTCTTAAGAGGCAACTAAGGGATAACAGGAAAAAAACGCCAACCTGACTTTTAAAATATTTATGCAGCAGTTTGAAATCAAATGAAATGAAATTGAAATGAAACGAAATTGAAATTAAATTAAATTAAATTGAAATGAAATGAAATTGAAATGAAATGAAATTGAAATGAAATGAAATGAAATGAAAGTGAAATGAAATGAAATGAAATTGAAATGAAATGAAATGAAATTGAAATGAAATGAAAAGAAATGTAATTGTTTATTCTGTAAATAGGATATTGGAATCACTTTTACACATCATTTTTTTTGTTTATAAGTTAGTTGAGGTCGGCGGTTCCTATCTGACTACTCTGAAAAGAAAGGCCAATACAAACTCAGAGGTCGCAGTCTCTTTTAAAGTCCAGTTTATAGGTACTTGGAATATCATGAAAATTTATTCAAGAACTTAGAAAATATGTTGCATGATAAGCAATGCCAAAGTATCAAACGGAATAAATGTTGGAGAGTTTTGCATTAATTTTATTATTTAATTTAAACTCTTATGCCTCACACAATCATATAGCCTACAATGAAAGCGGACACGTCCAAAAAACAAAACAAATCGCTGACATAATCCCTCACCAATTAAAAGAAAAAACTTATTGTAAAAACCAGCGCATTTTTACGCAAATCTCTGCAACCGTACTTTTAACCGGGCCAGGCCAACGATACCCGTATATTTTGAAAGAACCGGCCCGCACATCCAGCGCTTTGTTTACACCCATGCATCCGTATTACCGGTTTAACAAAGAGAACAAAGTTGGATCCAGCTCCCGCTGGAAGAAAGCGTTGATTGTATGCTGGTTTGGCGGGACCTACTATTTAGAGCGAGGAAAAAATGTCGTCTTATCTGGTTATATTTTTATGAGGATGGTGAATGATTTGCTAAAATGGGGAATGACTGGCAGATGGGGTCGACGTTTTAAAGTGGCGATCACGCATCGCAAAGGACAGCGTGGTAATACCTTACTGAGAAGATGGTTCGATAACCTTCAGACCAATTGCAATCGCGCTTGGAAGTATAACATTTAGGCTGATTTTAGAGTCACGCTGAGCGTCGCTGAGCGTCGGCGCTGACGGCCCAATATGTATGATTATCGCACGGCACGGCCGTCAGCGCTGAGCAGGATGATGATATATAATCATACATATTGGGCCATCAGCGCCGACGCTCAGCGTGAATCTAAAATCAGCCTTATACGTCCAGGCGCGCCACGTATCGCGCTAACTAATTAATTAATTAAATTATTTGAAATTTAATTTTAATTGTGATTTTAATGTTAATTTAATTTAATTTTGATTGTAATTGTAACTTTTTAATTTTATTTAATTGTAATTTTGTTTTTAATTTGATTTTAATCTACTTAATGTTATTTGTAAATTATATGTCCATCCTATTAGTCTAATGCTATTCGAATCAAATGATTTGAATTTGAATTGCTTAACTGAGACACAATCAGAATCCTTTTCATTTTGATGGAGGTCCACAATCCATTGATTCGTTTGATCGTTTGATCGACAACGTAAATAGCCAAATAAAAATATTGTTGAACTAGCTGCGTCCCGCGGTTTCACCCGCGTAAGTCTCGAACCCGTGGGAATATCGGGATAAATAGTGTCTTATGTGTTAATCCAGGTTATAAACTATCTGTTTGCCAAATTTCATTCAAATCCATTCAGCCGTTTTTGCGTGATTGAGTAACAAACATCCAAACACAAACTTTCACATTTATAATATTAGTAGGATTTGTAGGAATATACAAATGCAAAGAATTGCAATAGTGAGTCAATCTGCCTAGCTTTTTCCCAACTATTTTGGGGTCGGCTTCCAGTCTAATCGGATGCAGCTGAATACCAGTATTTTACATGGAGCGATTGCCTATCTGACCTCCACAACTCTGTAACTGGGTAATACGATACCAATTGTTAAGACTGGTTGTCAGACTTTCGGGTTTCTGACGACCCGTAACAAATCCGACCCGACCCGACTGTCAAAGATCCACGATAACAGCCGGGACCAACGGCTTAACGTACTTTCCGAGGCATTTAGGAGTCTCGGAATGTAAAGATGGTCACCCATCCACGTACCAACCCTGGCAAGTATAGCTTAACCTGATCGATTGACCCGTGCGGCTGTTATTACTTAGCAACGAGACTACTTCAGAGAATAATAATTACTATACAATGGAAAAGTGACCTACTTTATATATACAGACAACGGCTTCTGTGTAAACATATTAAGTTAAATCTTGCTCTCAAGTATTAAATAAATTCCCTAGAGTTTAGTTAACTTCAAGCAAGAGGAGGCTAAACTATAATTATATACGTTCAACAATCAACCGGGTCACCCGGGTATCTAAGCCCCGTGTAATATCTAGCAACATCCGGTTGCAAGATGGCCGGCCCGGATATCCGGAGCTCTCAGATGTCGCTACTTGGACCGCTCTATTAAAGTTGTTACGTCGTTATGTTTGCTTAAAAATGGGGATTTTAAAGTAAACTAGTATAACATTGATTTTAAAATATGTTTGGTAGAATAGTTAAGATTTCTACGATTTTCAAAAATTAATAAAAAAATCTTAATAATATTATTGTTGAAAAGTAAAAAGTTAATGCTATTAAAATTTCACAAAAATGTGAATTTTTAATAGCATTAACTTTTTATTTCGCAAAATTACCCCAAATCCAATAAAAATTAGCAAAATTTCAACAACTTCCGCCCGCGCCCCGTGTAACCCGGTAAAAATCCACACTGAAAAAAGAAATTCGCCAGTTATATTTAGGTCCCAGGTAATTTGCGGGAAAGTCCGAATTGCGGGAAAGTCCGAAAAGGATACCGGGACCCTTGGCAACAGGCAACTGAAGGAACACGGGTGGGTTTTTCAGTAAAAGTCTGACACGCTCTCCCGCTCCGCCCAGAGCGGGAGAAGTCAAGATTTGATGATCTCCCAACCTCAAAAAAAAAAAGGTCCTAGGTAATAGGGGGCGAGCCTATTGCCATTAACCGGGCACAAATCCAGCCAATAACAGCCCAACCCGGAAATCGAACCCAGGACTTTAAGCTCAACAATAGCACTTGCGACCACTCGACCAACGAGGCAGGCACTAACTACTAAATCAAAAATATCGCAACCGTTACACTAACCTATAAAAACCAGTAAAAACCCTTGCAGAAGTCAAAGGTCAATCAAAAACAGACTCCAGTTCCACTCGCACTCATTCTATTTTCGATCTAAAAAAATCCATTTTATCTACCTGGCAACATTCGGCCGTGTCATTCAGCGCCTTTAAAAGTCGGTCGTAAAAATAAAAAACGGGAGTCTATGGACAATGGAGTTGGGGGTAATTTTTCACGCGTGTATAGAGTTATGTACGGTGTAAGGGCGCGTTTATATTGATATGGGGAAAGCTATTATTTTTCTCATATTTATATACTAGAGGGTCGCTCCTGCTTCGCACGATTTTTTGGGCGTGACAAAACATCGAGATTTCTTAGTTATATGTAACTTTAATATAAACGTATTATACACATAAACCTTTAGAAGAACGAACGAACTTTAGAAGAACAATAGCGGACATGCAGACAAATACGAAAAGCGATTTTAATTTAAAATATGTATACAGAGTGTTAGAGTAAATACCGTTATCCTTGAAACTAGTGGTTTGGTATCATTTATAGAACGTAAAATCAATGGAAAATGAAGACTTTTTTTTTTTTTTTTTATTACAATTCATTTTATCACTTGAGTATTTCACCTATGCGCTAGGGCAACGAACTTGCGTCTCAACACGTGTGCGAGGCGCGAGACGTGACTTGACCGGCCGCGAGCGCGACCCCTCCCTCAGTCAGTCAGCTGTTTCGCTAGCGAGCACGGTGTCGGATAGAAACTTTTTAAAATATTTTAATGAAAATAATGTTTTTTTTTGTTGTTTATTGGTCATTTATTTTTATATTTAAGTCAACTAACTACCCATGGTTTGAGTGGCAACGGTGTGTTACCCTTACACCCTGTAGATACCTACTCATTTCTTACTGTATCCATTTTTGTGTGGAGTGACGAAAATGGATAATTTAAGAAACGAGTATAGGGTGACTGGTAATTAGAGACCGATACTTACACACGTGAGTTTACTCATCATTATGAACAACTTTCACTATCATATGAGACTCTTATAGATAATTAAATGATTAAAATAACACGAAGCTACATCACGTTTTGTCGAATTATTTGTTGAAAATGTTAATTGAAAATTGAACGGAATAATACGGCATGTAGTGGGTAAAACGAATTTATTTCAAACAGCAATTGTATTGAATAACAATTATTTATTTAGAGAATCTATTTAATATGTTAATTACTGTGTCGGATTTCAGATTTAAGGATATTAGTTTTCATTGCCTGTTTTACATAAATAAATATATTTTATGCCGGAAAATCCTAACTTGCATATATAAAAATACACCGTGGCATTTTAATCGTCTTTCATCCGCAGCCCACTTCATGTATCCAATGACTACTACACATTCATAAAAAAAAGATAGGTATTTATGAACATTTGAGTAATTAAAAAAAAAAAAAATTCAATAGTAAGACGCATGACGTAGTTTGAAACACCCTGTTATGAGCGCGGTCCGAGCATTGCGTTCCAAAGGCGGCACGGACTGAAGCGGCGGCATCTTTATTGCAAAAATGTGTGTAACCTTTTTTTCTTTTAATGCCATCCTTATGCCTATGGAATAGAAGTCAAAATCGGTTGAACGGACTGTATAAAGGTTTGTTTCAATATCTAATCTTATTTCAAATGGGGTATAGGTACATAGTAAGTGCAGATTAATAAAAAAGAAAGTTACAAACATATGATCAATTTGTCTTCGTTCGACCCTATTGAAGATAGAAATTTGACTCATGTCTACTAACCTAGCAAATAACAAACAAAAGATATGTAGTTACTGAATTGCAGTCCTGGCACTTGCGGGTTGATCACACCTCGGTTGCGTAACATTTTCAGATTATTTGGCGCAGCGTACAATCTCCTTGCTCCCCGTAAATTGTCACCACTCACTGCGTACAGGCGCACCATTTGTAGGTACTCGATATTCGAGTATCGATAGTTCCTCATAATCATTGTGAATACCTACTTCACAATGATTATGAGGAACTATTCACTTCTTACACTGTAACGATCGCGAACAACGTTTGATATCCGGTAGCGCGCGCGCACTTCCACTTCCGGTATTCGGCCGCAACTGAGACGCTGCGAGCGAGATTGACCTTCACTTATTTTTCGTGTGAAAGGGGCGGGGCGTGACACGCGCGGCTCTACTCAAAGGATAGCATTAGAGCTTGTCATTGGATGACAGTCCACGTGGACTATGCTTGATTGGCTTTCGGTATTGGAATGATCTACTCGACCCGTGCGCTGCGTAGGTATGTTCTACCGTTTGATACGTAAACATTAATAACAGGATGTTTCAGAATTCTAATGCAATATTTATTTTTCTTTGTACCTATTATATTAATTAAAGGTAAAAAAAAAAAAATCGTGTCTGGAGGTATTTTATGTCGGATACATTGAGTGGACCACCTTTGTAAGACGATTAAAATGTCACGGTGTATATTATTTTATTCCTGACTTAATCCTAACTAATAATTATAAATGCGAAAGTGAGTTTGTTTGTTTGTTACGCTTTCACGCTAAAACGGCTGAACGGATTCGGATGAAATTTGGTATTGGGATACTTTGAACCCTATAGAAGGATATAGGTTGATTTTTATCGACATATTACCCAGGCGAAGTCACGGGTAAACCACTACTGTATGAACGCGCGTATATAAACGTGCCATTATGCACACACCCTAGTGCCATATAACTATTATCTGTTGTTGCGAAGTAATAATGTTCTATTATGAAGGAAAACTCCCTGTATATTGATGGTGACTCGCGGTTTTAATTCAACAACAAAATGTTATTAGGCATGTGTTTTTGGCACCCCTGCTATATAGGATTCAATAAGTATATTAAGCTCACATACAATACACGTAGATATATTTAGTAACCTTTTCCGTTTAACTATTCTTCTAGAGTCATAAAAACCCTGTAAGAAATTGACACGTGTTGCACCTCTCAACTGATAATTGACCAGTCGCAAACTAGAACACGATGTATTGCCATACCGAGCGCTGGACGCAGAGAACGGCGAGCGATGGAGAGAGAGTCTGTGACTGGTCAATCGTCAATGTCATCTATCTCCTTGCCAAATATCGAAATCCTATCAGTGGTTTCGGCGTGAAAAGGTAACATACAGACAGATAGACAGAGTAACTTTCAAATTTATAATATTAGTATGGATAGGCACTTTTAAAAGTAAAAATTTACAGAAAAATACAATTGATTTTTTGAAAAACAGACACGTTTATTTACAGGAAACTATGTAGCTACGTATGCGATTCCCAAAAATGATTGACCCACTTTCCGACGCGCCGAAACTTCGCGTAACAAAAGTTAGAAATGGCCGTGTCATCCGCTGATATGATCCGAGACTCGGATACTCTCGGATATCTTCGGATAAATCCAATACACATTGTGATCCGACTTAGGTACAAGTTGTTCGGACTAGTCTTAAAGTTGTTACTTGATATCAACTTCTGTTGATGCCTTGTAACACTTTGTTGATTTTGGAACTGTTTTGATTCTAGTAAATATGTAATCGTTGGTTTATGAGAGTGTTTTGTACAGTAAGGGAGCGGTAGGTAGGTAACCCTACACTTACTAATAATGATAACAAGCCGATTCTATTGGGATGATGACATAAAACCGACTGCTTTGAATCTTCTTTAAACACTGATTTATTAAAATAATAGGTATAAATGCTGTGTATGCAGAATGCGGCGCGTAAGTCGGTAGAGTAATAGAATAGAATATTTTATTATCTTTATTCAAGTATCATAATTATGACTCAAAAATGAGCTCGCGGCTAAGTGTAATAACAACCGCACGGGTCGATCCATCAGGTTAAGCTACGCTTGCTGGGGTTAGTCCGAAGATGGGTGACCATCTTTACATACCGAGACTCCTCCGTGCCTCGGAAAAAGCACGTGAAGCCGTTTGTCTCGGCTGTCATTCGTGGATCTTTGACAGTCGCTACGGGTCGTCAGAAGCCCGAAAGACTGACAACCAGTCTTACCAAGGGGTATCGTATTATACCCAGTTACTGGGAGGTCAAATAGGCAGTCGCTTCATGTAAAATACTAGTATTCAGGTGCATGCGGTTAGACTAGAAGCTGACCGCAATATAGTTGGGAAAAGTCTAGGCAGATTGATATGACTCAAAAATGATTTTTAAGACTTCATCTTTATGAATGGACCCTTCACAAAAACAAACAAATAGATCATCGTTGTGACTAAAAACACACGCACTGTGAAAACACATTCCAGGCGACTTGAAATCATGCTTAGGATACTGCTGGAGCTGCTCGACACCCTGCGCACCATGGAAGCGCACCTTTTAGGGTTTTTGGTATTCATGGTGGTTTGGTAGTTTTGTTTTGGTAATGTACGGTTCCATACAATCTGCCCGCCTAAACGGGACAACTGAAATGATTGATAGATAGGCAGTCTAGAATGTTTGCCTTTCAATCAATAAAAATCACTGTGCAGAGCGTTTACTTTTGTGTGGTGCCATTTTTATAATATTACGATGACACACGAAGAAAGTGAAAGAAATCCGCTTAAATAATATTGCAAAACTATATTCATTTAGACTTTGATATTCTAATTCCCTAAAATGTTAAGCTGATAGATTAGACAAGCCACAACCGCAGCAGCGCACATTAGATTGACGAGTAATGTGGAATGATTCCAAACAGCTCGTTTGGAGTCCTGCCCAAACTACTCTAAATATAATAACACCTGGAGCCAAAGACCACAAATTAACAATAAAGCTAAACCGACCTATCGAACTAAAGCTAGTTACACGTCATCACCTTCCTGCCCTTGTCCCATGTTACTTGGGGTCGACGTAACAGGTTTTCTCTTACCATTCTGATGTCACGCGTCACGCTATCATTCATTCCCTTCTCTTTTATATTCAACCTAGCGTTCAACGCGTAGGAGGCATGCTTCCTACGCGAGTTTTAATTGATTACTAGCTAACGACGTACTTAGGTATCGAGTGCGTATGGAGGCACTAGGAGCATTGAAATCGCTACGATTTATCGTAACGTGCGGGGCTAGCATAACTATATTGTAGTGAAGCGTTGCATAAACACGATCGATGGGTAGTGACCACATCGGCCCGTGCCTTTGTGAGTGATCTCTCATTTGCCTACGAATGTGCGTTTGACCGACACTGTTTTTGTAGGTTTTGTCAATGTTTCTGTCAATTTGGTACTGTATAATGGTGTAAATATAAATTCATTATTATCTTCAGAGATACCTTCTTGTCTCGTGATAAATAAATATAATAACCAACCAAGGTGCCAAAAAAAAAAGGAGACCTCCAAACATGGATGACGAAGGTTCAAAAGGACATGAGCTGAGACAAAGGCTTTGAATGTGCAGGCGTCGCTACGGAGCTACTTCAGAACGGTTAGCGAATTCGTCCAAAAATAAAATTTATTGGGTTTTCGTCTGTGCACTGCAGTCACATAAGCACGGAAACGCGAAGCGATCAGGGCGGCTTGGAGCACCAATATCGGGATAAAAAGAGGTTTCAGACACGCCAGCCTACCGGGAGATGGGACTTACGGAAGATGACGTACAAAACCGAAATAAATGACGTCCCATAATTGGCAAAGCCGACCCCGTGTAACGGGAAAAGGCGAGGTTAAAGAAGAAAAAGAACAAGATCAAGGTGCAAAAAATTAACTGCTAGAGAGCGCCACACCAAAGCACGAAATCATGGCGCCGCCGCCGGCAGCGCCTAGAGATGGCAGTACCGACTAATAAAATTCGTGTCGCCGAAACTGCGATCAGCGCTTACTTCTGTCACGGGCCAACGTACAAAGTCGTCAGTTTCTACACGCGCCGTAGTACGAGTAAACAGGGACACGCTTGTTTTGTATGGAAAGTATTGATAGTGGCCGCTGTGGCGTCTCAGTGCACCGTGCGCCAAACAATAGACCGACCGAGCATTCTCATTGGCAGGTTGAGAGCCACAGTGGTCGAGTAATGGTGGCTCAGTGGTAACGGCCCTGACCAGACAGGCGCTTTACTTTGTGTAAATAATTTCATCAGCCTGCTCTCAAAACGGTGAAGAGAAACATCGTGAGGAAACAGGCATGTACTGAGCCAAAAATTCGATGACATGTGACATCTACCAACCCGCACTGGGCCTGCGTGGTAGATTACAGCCCAGACTCACTCGAAGAGAGGAGGCCTGTGTCCCAGCAGTGGGAACATTGTAGGCTGATAATGCTTAAGCTAAGGCACAGTAAGCAACGTATTTTTTTTAAATTTAGTACATTCAATCGCACATCCTTGGTTAAGAAAACCGCAATTCCGCTACGTTTTTACTGACAAATTGTTACTGGTAGCGGTTGACTGTACAAAAAGCATATAACAAATAAGTTATTCTTATGCAAACAGTGTTTTTCTAATAAAATGTACCGTTTCGATAAATCCACGTCATATTATTTTAATCGATCCTTCCGAAAATTATTCATGGGCTGCCTTACTAAGCCATTTCCTATCAAACCTAGGCCTAGCACGAACGCGCGAAGTAAACGTTACGTAAATTCAAACGATTTTGGATTAAAATTGAAGTGTGTGTTTTTTGCACGCCTCCACGCACAGCTGCGCTTGCGCGTCTTATTGACATAATTATTCTTGTTCTCTCATTACTTCTTTTAACCGTTGTATTTCCATTGTTCATCATTATACATGTTATAGTCTACTACTTTCAAATCTTCTCCTGAGACCTATCGTCGCGATCAGTGTTTGTAATTTCCAAAACAACATAACATTTTTTAATTTTTGTCTGTCTGTTCGGTTTAAATTCTTGCGACAAGCACAATACGCATCATCCATAGAAATGAATAAAGTCTTAAAACTAACTAAATAAGTGGGAAACGTGTTTTGTGATCCACCCTTGATCTGACCAAGATTATGTCTGGACTATAGAAAAGACTTTGACCTCTTAGGTTATTTCTTCTTCTAGTCAGCTATGAAATGTCGACTCCATCTAGCAATTTTTTTTTGTTTTGTTTAAAGCGTGTAAAACTGCTTCCGATAATCTATCTACAGAATAAACAATTTCATTAAGGGCGAATTTCACCAAACTTTTATACCGAGTGTAAGTCTTATCCTGCAAATAAATTTTGAATTTTTGACAATTTTCCATACAAAAACTGTCAGACGACATTTTTATTCCACGGATAAAAGTTATCTGACTATGGTAAAATCAGCCCTTAGAGAGAAGATTTTATTTGACACGAGCCACACAATATTCAGACAAAAAAAATCGTATTGTGTGCCTCACGGCTGCGCCAAAATAGGCCTAGTTCAGCATAAATTTTAATGTTGCGAGGACGTCTTACGTCTTCGTTTCATTTCAGTATTTTCAATTTTAAAATCGTTCGTAATTACGTTACGTTTATTCCGCGCGTTCGTGCAAGGCCCACTGATCCACAACAGCTAGTATGTCAAAATCCGCTATACCAAGTCATATGCAAATGTGCGTTTCATACTCCGCTGGATTGCTTTCAATGGGTTCTGTATCTACTCGTTGGCGAACCCCCGGGTAACACATAGTGTTATACCAATTGTATTTGTTAGAAATCCATCAATGATTTGTATTTTGCGTTGTCTGTTTTTTATTCAAGTTGGTAAGATTTAGATGTATACCTATCTAGAACTAATAGATTCGAAGAGTAGGTATGAGATGGTTTGTATGAAAACGCTCTTTGTTACAAAGAGCGTTTTCTTCTTAGTTGTCAGAAGTTACACTCTCTGTCATTCCCAGGTGTCCACAACTTACCTCATCTAAGTATATTAAACTAGTTGTACCCCGCGGTTTTACCCGCATAAGTCTCGATCCCGTGGAAATATCGGGATAAAATCCTATGTCCTATTCCAGGTCATGGTCTACCAATGTGCCAAATTTCATCTAAATCCGTTCAGCCGTTTTATAAATTACAAGCTTTATGTCATCGCGCTTCTCTTGTTTTTCTTTGTGATCCGAGAGTTACTGTGACTTGTGACTGCGGTTTATCTGTTGTCAGCATCTTAACAATAGGGAATATGCATGTATTTTTTTAATATTTTTATTCGATAGTTTACATCGTCAAATAATAGTTAAAAAAAATTCGACGGTAAAAAAGCAATTTAAAGTACTTACTTAATTTTTTTTTTTATATCCATCCGATCCGGGCTATTTAAACGCCCTCCATTTGGTGCGCTTGGTGTGGTGACGTCACAGACCGTGAAAACAAACAAGCAACTGTCAAGTCAACGTCAAACACTCCTTTTTGTAGGAGCGTTTGACATTGACTTGACACTTGTTGATTTACTTGACATTGACGTTTTGATTGATAACCCGGATTGTTACGTCACATCCGCTCTTAGCTTTCAAGTATTTGAATTATCCACCATCCAGTTTTTTGGGACTTTAAAAAAATTAATTTCTCGCTCAAAAAGAAATTTTATTCAAAAATATTGATGGAGGCATAATTCTGAAGTAATATAGTTTATAAAAAAAAATATTTGTCCCATATTTGAATCACATGCATATTCCCTATTACATTCTGTGGCTGTACAGACAGTTGGATTAATTTGCTTCCCAGGTTCGGTGAAGGATACCCAATTAATGCATCTGCTCTACTCCTTCACTTCGCGATAAATTGAAGCTTCATACTTCAAGCTATATTAAATTATGTTTCTAATATCTAATACGAAGCCAGTATGGTTGTTTGTGCAAACCGCATCGATATTGGAGTAATAAACTTGAGATACGAGTAAATATTATTGAGGTACCGCTGTTCGAGTAGCTACTGGAGCGCAATACCGTTTTATTTGTAATAGAAACTGATTTGTTAGGGAAAATATTTTGATATAAAAATGGTCATGGTGGATTGGAGGAGTAGTCTTCGCTTTATGCGCCAGAGCATATAGGAAAATGCGTTGATTTTTAGTTATTTACGTATTTTGTAAGCTGCCTCGTTCGTATTGTGTTCAAATGCTACTAATGAGCGTGAGTTCTTGGGGTCGATTCTCGGGTCGGGCAAAGTTTTATATGGTACTTTATTTCATTCAAAAAGAATACAGAACATAAACATTATTATTGGGTTATTTTATTATTGGGTTTCCATCTGGAATTTCTCAGTAACAGCCTTTTTTTTTTGAGGTTGTGAAATCATCCATTGACTTCTCCCGCTCTGGGCGGAGCGGAAGCGCGTGTCAGACTTTTACTGACTGAAACCCACCCATGTTCCTTCAGTTGCCTGTTGCCAAGTGCCAAGGGCCCCGGTATCCCTTTCGGACTTTCCCGCAACCCTGGCAGGCATCGGTCCTAGCGGACCCCGCCAATTGTGCTGACATCTCTTTGAGGCGTCAGCACAATTGGCGTCTGGATTTGTGCCCGGTTGATAGCAATAGGCTCTATAGGGGGTCCTATTACATGGGACTTAAACGTAACTGGCGAAATGTGGGTGTACTTTAAATATACCGCTGCCCAACCCTTCGGAGGAACAAGGGGTAATGTTATGTTTATGTAAGCTCTCAGTCAACCTAAAACACTAGTGTGTTATTTGTAAAAGATAACTGGAATTGAAAATGGCCTAAAATCAACAACACTCAGTGAAAATGTGGCGCTATATAGATCGCCACATGCGAACTACGCATCAAAGACCTGTCGTCACACAAAAATCCTGACTTCACATAAATGCTGCATAGCGCAATTAAAGTTTACCATGCATTGGACATATATACAAGAACCCAACATCAATCGTTGGGAAGTTGCCCGCCACACACAACATCCGTCTGGTTGGAGGATCTGATAGTTCGCATGTGGCGATGTAGATACCGCCACAAAAAACACGGGCATCAATACCCATCTGTATCTACGAGGCCTTACGTTAAAGAAAAACAATAACATAAGAAGCAAATTTTGTGTCAATGATACCTACTACAAAAAGTAATTATTCTTCACTTCAAAAATATCGCGTTACAAAAGCATCCGACACCTTGAAGATAGCATACATAATTACAGACGAAAATTAAATTAATTTAATTAAAAGCCAAAATATCGCATTACAATTAAAAGAATATTCCTCACTTTAAGTCTCGTTTACACGAGGTGAGTTTTTCGACCATTAAGAGGCGGAAATGTCCATGCGAGATTTGGCAGGCGATTTTTTTTTTGACATTCGCTTTTATCATTCACAAATTATAAATGCAACCAACACGCTGTGATATAGAGAAATAATAACAATTGTTTCAGCCAACTAATCTGAGCAATTAACAGTGTGATATGACAACGTGTTAGTTGAAATTATGTGCATTTCAAAAACCGGGTGTTAGTAAGCTATATTATCCCGAAACAGAACCGTCAAGCTATTGTTTCACGACACTAGTTTCATAATTGTAAACTCCGCTTTAGGCATTCTTAGGTATATTCATACTCATGTGTTTACATTCAAGCGAGAAATAAAACGACCGGACACAATGTCAGTCGAGATTTCTCGAACTGTGATTATCCGGAATACACGGACCATGTAATTTTTTTTAAGTCGAGGCTATATCTTTACTTTTGACATGCGCGTATCATGACTCGAACGACCTGTTTAGACGGATCAAGTATTTTATTATATTTTCGATAATCGACGCAAAAAGAGCTACACGTGTAACAGACCCATTACATTTGTAATGAAAGAATGGATATTACAATTTATAGGAGACTCCGAAGTCCATTGTTCGGGCAATTTCTGATTTCAATTAAAGTTTCAATATATGGTAATGAATCATGGGGAATATTGTAAAAGCTGGACCGTTTCATTATTAATTCCTAGTTGAGAATTAAGGGCAATGTTGCCGTTTGTTTTGGTTTCGAGTTTTATTTCGTGGGTGTATAAGTTTAATTGTTTTTTTTGTAAATTTTAATTGATAGAGAATGATGTATTTGTTTCTGTTTCAGTAGGTTACCTTTATAATAAACAAAATTATTATTAGAATAATTTATTTACGGCATGGCTTATAGTCGTAGCCCAATTAGTCACTTCTTATTTTGATTGAATGGTAATTTAGGAGTAGACGTATATTTATAAACAAAAATAATAATCTATCGATTTTCTAATAATTTTAACACGAAGAGTTTTTCTTTTCTTTCAATAATTTCACTTACCTATGTAGTGCAATCGAGAATACTAAAAATATTGACTAGAAGTCTAGCTAGATCAACATCTCCCCTCACCAAAAGCAAAAAAAATATATTAAAAAATCCAAACTATCTCTCCCTTAACAGAGCCAGCTGGTGATATTGAAAGAATCGTCGGAACATATCGAGTGTTAAAACGGCGGCCATTACCATTCGTGTGAGATTAACTCTGTACCTGCGATGTTACGTAATTGCTTCTAGCTGGTAGCCGCCATGTTTGATCGGTGGGGTTCCGAAGAATATTTTGTGACGTCACGTTTTTATTGAATAAGGATGTATGATTTAGGTTTTTTCATAATATTAAATATAATTAGATGAATATAATATAATATATATAATTAGATGAATATTTTGTGACGTCACGTTTTTATTGAATAAGGATGTAGGATTTAGGTTTTTTCATAATATTAAATATAATTAGATGAATATAATATAATATATATAATTAGATGAATATTTTGTGACGTCACGTTTTTATTGAATAAGGATGTAGGATTTAGGTTTTTTTTATCTCGGTTTGAATGTGAAGTTAGTTTTCTTTTTACTTTTGTGAGTGTTATCTAGGCGAGTTTAAAAAAAAATCTGACATGAAAACGTATTATTTGCAAAATTATAATTTTACACAATATGTCTATAATCCAGATCAAATTATCATTTAGCTTACGCGCCTTCTGTTTCAAATTTTAAGATAGGTATTACACGTGGAAAGCGTACCGTTAGCAGTTGGTGCCGGCTGTCACTCGGGGATCTTTGAAAGTCGCAATGGGTCGTCCGAAGCCCAAAAGTCTTACCAAGGGACCCCAGCATTACCCAGTTACTGGTTTGTGGAGGTCAGATAGGTAGTCTCAATGTAAAATGTAAAATACTGGTATTCAGCTGCATCCGATTACACTGGAAGCCGATCTCAAAATAGTTGGGAAAAGGCTAGGCGGATTGATTGATTTCACTGTTCTTGTGGTTACAGTTTGACTCTCGAAAGGGCTGAACCACAGATACCCCATGAAGCATAAATCATCGACAACAAAAACTTCGTCGTTTTGTAATAAAAAATATAATAAAAATCATCACGGCGTAGACAAAAATTTAAAATAATTTGTACCAATTAAAACTAATAAGCCTTGTCTTAGAAAATCACTGTAAAAAAAAATTTTCAGGAGACGGCAAAGTTGCCTTGTTAAAATTATTTTCCCATTTTTTAAACGGTAATGATGAAGCCTTGTTCCAAAGTTAATTTTCTTACATAATTAACATAGAACAGTTTTATTAATTAGCTGATTGGGCGTGATTTTGTGAAGATGTTTTTTACTAATCTAATAATCAATCTAGGTAAAGAAATAATTTTGTAAAAAAATTATATGTTTTTTGTGAATAAATCAGTGTTTAATTAATAGTTGTGGAGTTAAAAATATTAATATTTAGCTGCATCGGGTTAGACTGGAAGCTGACCTCGGGGAAAGGCTAGGCAGATGGCAGATGATGAGAAGTAAAAAAGTTTATTTGGGTAAAATTAATTATGTCTGCTACTAAGCAAAATTTCTGTGCTGCGATGAGGTTATGCAAAAATAAAGACTTTTCTATCAAATACCTGGTGAAAGTCATGGTGGAGGAGCTCGTGGCTAAGTAATAACAGCCGCACGGGTCTATCGATTAGGTTAAGCTACGCTTGCCATGATTGGTCCGTGGATGGGTGACCATCTTCACATACCGAGATTCCTCCGTGCCTCGGAAAGCACGTTAATCCGTTGGTCCCGGCTGTCATTTGTGGATCTTTGACAGTCGTTTCTGGTCGTCAGAAGCCCGAAAGTCTGAGAACCAGTCTTACCAAGGGGTATCGTATTACCCAGTTACTGGGTTGTGAAGGTCAGATAGGCAGTCGCTCCATGTAAAATACTGGTATTCAGCTGCATCCGCTCAGACTGGAAGCCGACCCCAACATAGTTGGGAAAAGGCTAGGCAGATGATGATGACTAGGTAGGTCGTTCACTGTTTACCGACTTAAACAAAAGCCAATCAAAAAGCATGCCTAAAACAATTTATTTCTTCCAAATAAACGACTCGTAAATCACGCTAATTAGAAAACTCCAAGCCAAAACTCAAACCCATTCAATCAATGAGACCTGTGCCCTGTTTATCAAAACTTACAAGGCTTGTATTACCAAATGTCATTATTTATTTCACAATTACTTACATTTTGACACTTTTATTCGTGATTTTGTTTAGCAAAAAAATATTTGTAAGTTACAACTTGTAGAAAATCATAACAAATCCTGAGAGTGTCCGGCGACTCTCTGTTCCGTCTTACAAGTTTACAAGTACCGCAATAAATATTTCGATTCGATTTTCTTTTATAGAATGTGATCAAAAGAGAGAGATGACCTGATGCCCGTGTCCCAGCAGTGGGAACATTATGGCTGATTATGAATAAAAAAAATTAACATTCTAGGTAACTTGTGAACGTGTAGACTTGTAACTTTTGATAAACAGGGCACTGGACTTAGACCGCCCATTAGCAATAAATATATTCGCGTTGGGTCTCAAATTAGGTTGATGTTTGTAGCCCATCAATTCAGGCACACTCTGCGGGTCCACTTGTGACGTAACTTATGTCACTGTGATGTTGGAAGATGGTCGGATATGGTAGGCTAGGGTCGCTGAAAAAATTCCTTACATACATAATCTCACGCCGTTTTTCATGGGATAGACAGAAACTAAAGAACGTTACCAGTTACGATCCTTTTGCTGGCCCTGTATTGTAAAACCTATAAATCACTATGAACTTATTGAAGATAGTTTGCAGAGGAATACGGCAAAACACGTTAGGACGCGTTAATTTTTTAGTTATTTTTTTCAAAATTATGTGGTGAAAGACTTAACTAAACGCCTTTTACACTTCAACGGCGTTATCGGTGGCAGTGCCGAGGTCACTTTGACTGCATGTTTTAGGGCACTGAGGGCTGCTTACGCCTTGTTATCCTAATGTGGTAGCGTTGCTGACCCTCGAATGTGTACCAGACGAATATTTGAGAATCACCGAGCGTATTTGATAACGACTGATGGTGATGTATGAAAGAAGACCATACTACGTTCGGGTTCACGACAAGTCAATCGTCATCCTGAGGATGCCTTGTTGAGAGGTGAAACACGTGTCAATTTCTTACAGGGTTTTTTATGACTCTTTAGGAATAGTTAAGCGGAATTGCTTAATAAATATATCTACGTTTATTGTATTTTATGATGAATTTCCGCATAGTCACACCTGTAGCATCAGTAGGTATCGATGACATTGACAGTTCACTTCAAGCTCACTTCACTTAAGTTTTCACGGTGAGATTTTTACAGAATAGCACAGCAGAATCAATTAACTATCACCTTTATTGTTCAGTGGCGCAGTCCCAACAGCCACATCAAACTAGGTCACAATCAGCTTCATAACTCTTCGGGTACACTGAAGTGCACTAAAAGCATGGCATACGAATTCTTCGAATTATTTATTGAAGCAGAGAATTCCGACTATGTGCAAGTTCGTGCACTTCCCAAGAACCCATTAAAGTCACGACTATTATAAAATCTACTTAATTAGTTAGTTCCACTTTAATTATAAAGTTAAAGTTGAAAACTTTTTGAAAAATTTCGAGTTTTTTACTCTGGTCTTGGATGGATTATCTGATGGTGGATTTGGCAGAACAAAGATTTTATTGAGGTTAATAAAATTAAACGTCTATTACGAATTGTAATAAGAAAAGTTTTTATTAAATTGTGGATAAAAAAATGGATGAGTAAAAAAATATTTTATGGTGGAATAAAAATTATGAGTCTTGTTTGAAAGTGTAATTTGTAAAACGTTAAATATGTATAAAAATAAAAAAAATATGTCCTCAACCATTTGGTTGAGGACATATTTTTTTTACACGTATTTTTTTTGGTATACGTATTTACGTATACCTACTTTTAACCGACTTCTTAAAAAAGAAGGGGGTTCTCAATTCGTCTTTATGTACATAAAATATTTAAAAAAATATAATTATGTTCTTCGATATTTCCGGCAATTGTGGAACGATGAAAAATATTTTTTTTAGATATAAAATTACCTAAGTATTTTTAAAATTACAGAATTCGATTCAGTAAACGATTCAGTTCGTGGGCACATTGTAAGTCTTCAATTTTAATTCAATATAAAAACAGACCAACCCGAACCTTCAAACTTATACTGCAGTTAAACATTACAACAAGTAATAACAAAACGTAGCCTGTAAAGTACGTAGGATCGATGCAGTTACTGCCACTGGGAAGTTTAATGAATATTTCCATTTACTGTGCTGCAATAAACGGCTGCAAGGATGGAATGGACCGGGAGTTAGGTTTCAAAATGGTGGTCGAATATTAATGGTGGTAATAAAATATTCATATTTATTGTAATGGAATATTTTTCTGGGAATTTAAAATTGATAAATGTGAGGCACTTATTTAATATATTTTTTAGTATATTGATAATAATTACTGGGTAAATATAATTTGCTGAAATGTGAGCAACTGATTTTCGATTTGAAATAGTAACAAAATAATAAAAGCATCAGTTTATTTAGGATCGTAAATACGGCAATTTGGTTTTCAACTGAAACCTTTGCATTCAATTTCTTTGTACTTATTTGTTATTTATCATGTAAAACTACTACTCAATGCAGGTGATTTTTAAACGTAGTCCAGCAGCAAAGCTAGATTAGCTCTTATGTGTAAAATCAACAGGCAAAATAGTGGACCGTCTTACTGTTCAAGGAGCGATGACCGTTTAAGCATTAGAATCCTTGATTTGGTGAGTGCTCAAGCTTGAAAATCTAACGCTCTGAAGGCAGCGAATGCGGTGGATGTGTGGCAGAGAAATGGTTATTGTGGTAGAGTTGGGACAGTGTGGCATGGAAATAATAATATGCTGTTTAATTGGGTTTATAAGAACGACATTTAAGTGCTTTGATATTCAATTTTGATTGGACACATTGAAGTATAGTGCCACGTCACGTTTGACATGATAATGTTGATATTTCGAAGTTGATTGCTGCCTCATTCTCAGATTAAAATAATATTGAACGAAAAGTTCTCATTGTTGGTATTTGTAATTTAATTTTTTCCGCAAGAAACCAGACTGCGGTAAAGTCTACTTTCAGTATTTTTTCCGTTCCTTTCATTAATTCATTTTGAAAGGATAATTTTACCAGAAACAAGAAACTGACAGAAAAAACTCCTGAACAGAACCCTTCAATCTTTACAACTATGTACAGCAAGACTTCCTCAATAACATCCTTGTAGGAACTTTCCTTGAAGCCCCAAACTGCACCCTAACATTAGGGTACATTAAGGTTTGGGTGCCCAACTCCTGAACTACAGAAATAGTGTTATTACTTACTACAGGAGAACCGCATAGCTTAATGAAGTGCTCAAACTCAATTAGTTTACTACATGTTTCTAACTTAGATACTGTAATAGGTCATTGGGACTTAGTACTAACGTGTGGGAGGGTGTGTGGGTGTTTTATGGGATGAATGTCTGGAATCAATAATTTAATTGGGTGGGTTGAAGGTAATATACACTGGCCGTCAAAACTAAGGACCACACTTTTAAAATTGCAATAACTTTTAAATTACACAAGATATATTATCCAAAGGCCAAGGGTCACTGGCCGTCAAAACTAAGTACCACCACACTTTTAAAATTGCAATAACTTTTAAATTACACAAGATATATTTTCGAATTAAAAACGATTGGAAAAAGAATTAAATTTTTTATATAAAAAGTTTATAGCCGATAACCGTATTTTAAGGAATGGCTAAAAAAACATTATAAACAAAAACACTCATTTTCAAATTGTTGCAACTTTTGATTCTTTTTGTTTTCACATTTATTTCTTGAACAATGAATTTTGATACATAAGCCAAGGTGTCAAAAACAATGTAAATACGCGTAAAACTGTAGTTATAAATGTTACAAATGGCTATTTTTTGGTTTAAGTTAAAAACGTTATTTATGTATACTATAAACTATAATTTCCAAGAAAGCTGATAAAATTATCTATATAACGTTTTTTATTTCAAAACTCTAGCTTCAACAGTTTTGGAGAAATTGCAATTTTAAAAGTGTGGTACTAAGTTTTGAAGGCTAGTGAATAATGTTGTTGATGTCTGTGGCTTTGTATGTAGTTACACAAGGAAATTTGATACTAATGTATTTAATTTGATGTCATGAATTCCATGAAAACTGGGACCCAAAAACATCAAGCCGTTGTATTTCAAAAACTGAAAAATCTGGCCTTTTAAACAAACGCTAAAAATATCTGACACGTCGTCGTATACATTATAATTCTAGATTTATTTTCTAGAAATCCGAAAGGGAAATTCTTTATCTGGTTGTCATTTTAAAAATTTTGAACCGGTTTAATCATTCGGTGGAGTGGTCCCGTATTGTTTTACACTATAAGCGAGTGATGCCGTGGGCAAATCTATTCCTTCTTCTTGTATCCTAACCTAACTCTAATATTATAAATGCGAAAGTGAGTTTGTTTGTTACGCTTTCACGCTAAAACGGCTGAACGGATTTGGATGAAATTTCGCGCACGGGTAGACCATGAGCTGGTTAGGTCATACAATGCTTTTTATCCCAATATTCTAACGGGATCGAGACTGAGGTGGGTGAAACTGCGGGGCGCAGCTAGTAATATTATAATTCTTGCATGTTTGTTAATCAACAACTGAACGGATTGGATGACATTGTCACACCTGACTTGGATTGGTATAAAGGATACTTTTTATCTCGATAGTAGCAATTTTCCCGTGATAATTCGATACTTTCGGACAGTCACGCGGGTGAAGCCGTTGGCAATAGTTAGTATGGAATAATTTAAACCATAATTTATTACACAAAATGTGACCCACAAATCATAACTCGTGTTCTAAGACTGCATAATCGCATTATACACAGATTTTTGTAGCGAGCTCCCCCTGTGTTTCAAGGGTCACTTAATTCTCATGATAAATGGTTGGAGATTAGGAGCCATTACGTGCGCCATTCGCGACCGACAACACGTAAACTTACTTGTATTATAATGTACGGGCAAGTTCTTTACTCCAAAATACACGTAGTTTTAAATAAACACGCTAATTAATGGTTATTATAAAAACGTGTTTTAGAAAATTGGTGATAATTAAAGTAAACAAAAAAAACCGTTTGTTTACATAAATATGATTTTAAGGTTAAATTGACCCCAAAATTGGCCAAGTTATAAGGTCATTCACGTCGTTTGGTTACAATTCAGTCATTCGACTTAATTGTCTGAATTTGAATTAGATCTGCAACCACGAATTTTCTGCATCTTCGATCCGACAGGCCACAAATGGAAACCAAAATGGAGGACAACTGTAGGGAAGTCAGTATTTTATGATAGTCTCACAATATCTCTGCCGAAATTATGCGATGAAAAATTTGTTACGTCTTCTATCCCTATTAAATGAGCAATATTTGTGTAAACGGCTCTAAAGATTTCGATGAAAGTGCATTATAGGGGGCGAAAAATCGATCTAGCTACGTCTCATATCTGGGAAAATTCATTTTCTCTAAAGTTTAGAACAAGATCTTACTAGGCTTACTTAGAATAAGACTCTTCTGGCTACCTTAGAATAATAACATGGCAGCATGGAATTAGCGCTCCGATTGGCCCTTCACCAGTGAATGGCCAATCGGAGCGCCGAACGCGGTCATTCTGTGGTGGTATCTACATCGCCACATGCAATCTACGTATCAAAGACCTGACGTCACACAAAAATCCTGACGTCACATAAATCCTGCATCGCGCAATAAATTAGAGTTTACCGCGCGATGGACATAAATACAAGAAACCAACACCAATCGTTGGGCAGTTGCCCGCCAGACACAACACCCGTCTGGTCGGAGGATCCTCCCTTTTCTATGGTAGATGAGTGAACTTTACGCCCTGTTCCTCATACCCCGATCATGGCAGCATTGAATTAGTATGAACTATCTTATCCTCTGAGTATTCTTTGTTTCACCAGAGCAGAGCTCAGTCGCCCAGGTACATCGCATAGAAAACAAAGCAGGTGGAATTACCGTAACTTAATTTTCGGCATGTGTCGCTACGCTAGATTCAATCGTCTCACATGATAAGTATCTTACAAATTAAGATTTCCAATATAATAAAACACGATCAATCGCAATCTGTTTCATTTTGACAGTTCAACTACATACATTGCGATAATTACGTTGCTGAGCAGATTTTATCAAGCAATGGATAAGCAATATCCTTCAAAATGATTCAGATTATGATCGATCCTGTGTTACGCAATTAAAGTGCTGGGCAGCTCATGTCCCATACTCTGCAGACGTGCTTACATCGTGAAATGGACCAATCAGGTGAGACTGCACGCATTGCTGCACACCAGCACGTGACGTCATTACTTCTCGTTTCTTCACTATCTCGATTCTCGAGTCTCTTCGTTACTTCACGACAATGTCTGATCACGATTTATAGGAAGCTATCGTTATGGATTTGTTGGGGATGCTTCTAGCAAGATCACATTTGTAGGTACACACGGCTATATTTTTTATTATGAATAACAATACGTAATAGGTGTGCATGTTTTATGAATAGAATAAGATGTGCAATTTAGGCCTTAGGCTAGCAGAAAAAATATCGATATATCGAAATATCGATATATTTTGTTCGATATATCGATATTTTCAGGCGATATTTATTATTTCGATATATCGATGTATCGATATAAAATATCAAGTATCGAAAATGTATCAAAAACGATATATTTTCAATAGCAACACCGTTGTCGCCACTGACTAAAACCTCTGGAATTCAGAACCGTAAAAAGTATAAGAATTTTTTTTCCGAGTTTGGTATTTAATTGATTATAAAACACGAACTACATAAAGCATTTTTTTTTGAAAATTCCACCGATATATCGATATATCGATATTTTTTTTTCGATGTATCGAAATCGATATTGATATTTTTTTTAAATATCGATACGATATATATCGATACTTTTTTACACTTCTTGCATCCCTATTAGGCCTCTAGAGCCAACAACAACAAACAATTTAGTATCTTACAACCAAAATTTTGGCCAGAAATTACCAAAATGTAGCAAAGTTGTCGCTTTGCGATTTGTGGTAATTTCTTGTTAAAAACTGGTATTATCTGGGCCTAACAAAAAAACCGGCCAAGTGCGAGTCGGACTCGTGAACGAAGGGTTCCGTACCATTATCTATAAAAACGGCAAAAAAAATTACGTTTGTTGTATGGGAGCGAGCACCCCTTAAATATTTGTTTTATTTTAATTTAATTATTTATTTTTAAAGTGAAGTAACTAAATATTCCGTGTTTATTTCAAGCGTCTACATGCTGTCGTTTTCAATATCGAGCAAAAACGAGCAAAAAAATCACGTTTGTTGTATGGGAGCCCCCTTTAATATTTATTTTATTCTGTTTTTTAGTATTTGTTGTTATAGCGGCAACAGATATACATCATCTGTGAAAATTTCAACTGTCTAGCTATCATGGTTCTGGTGACAGACGGACAGACAGACAGCGGAGCTTTAGTAATAGGGTCCCGTTTTACCCTTTGGGTACGGAACCCTCAAAATCGCCCAATGCACCTAAAGAAGTTTTGTACAAATTGTACAAAACTTCTTGTGTCTCAAATTGTACCTACTAAAAAGTTAAAGGGTGGTTGAGCTTATGCAGGGTGTCAAAAAAGGCTGTTTATGATGAACATTATTATTTCGCTTGTAAGACGCATTGTAAGTTATATAAACGAGACTAAACCTCAAAATCACTTACCTATATCATAAATTGTAACCTGACCTATTATCAACACAATATACAAAATCGCCAATATGAAGATTCGCATCGAACTTCCCTACTTTCAATCTAACTGTAATGCCATCCCGATTCGCCAGTCTACATTGTCAGTTCACATACATCTGTTGGGGGCGCTCTCTGAGCTAATCTGCCGCACCTGTGCAAAGAAAAATGTTGCTATCACACGCGATTCGAACCTTTTAACATCGACAAATCGTATATATCTATTTAAAATGTATTTAGGGAGCTTTGTTAGCAGATGTTCGGGAGATCGGGTTTATGTTCATGCTTTTTGTTTATTTGTGAGAGAATTTGGAGTTCGTAGATTTTAGTTTTAGAGGTGAGCCGTTGAGAGACTTTAATTTAAAAGTTTTTACGATTCTAGATAATAAAACATGTGTTTAATATTAAACATGTATTTTACTCATGATTTTATTTTACCACTTTGTCGGCGTGATTTATTATGTATACTCATAACAAAGCACAGCTTTCTAGTACTAAACGTCCCTGAGCTAAGCCGCGGACAGACAGGCAGACAGACGGACATGGCGTAAAAGGGTTCCTTGTTGAATACGGAACCCTAAAAAGAAGATGAGTACAATACCGTAGTGACTTTCTCTAGCTCTATAATAATATCAAATAAGTGAACACGTCTGGCCTCGAACCAGGTCTTTATTTTTATTTTTTGAGGATCGTACATTATCAAATGACTTCTCCCGCTCTGGTCGGAGCGGAAGGGCGTGTCAGACTTTTACTAACTAAAACCCACCCGTGTTCCTTCAGTTGCCTGTTGCCAAGGTCCCGGTATCCCTATCGGGCTTTCCCGCAACCCTGGCAGTTTCCCGCAACCCTGGCCTTGAACCAGGTCCAACAGTTAAATTAAAACAAAAAACACATCATAGGTTATCTGTTTCGTGTTCTATTCTGAAGGTAAACAAGCGATTTTATTTCAATATCGTCTTACCTGTGCCAATCCACCCGAAAATCTCACAAAAGCAATCGATCTCTCCAATTTGACAATACTTGTGAAAACAATAACAAGGTATACGGGGAAGCTGTTCCGATTGGACTCAACCGGCAATTTTGTTAATTAAAAGGTTCAACATTAATTTGTACTGTAAACAAGTTGTATCCGAAATCTAACTTGATTTGTATAAGGTTTTGTGTTCATGGAATAAAACAAATTGGCGTAGTATTCTGAAATTCGATAATTATGTGAATTATGTTTGAGTTTTACGTGTTGGTTAACTCTGTTTCTATGGAAATTTGTTTTTATTAATGTCAAACATTGTTTCTTATTGTGCGTATGACATACTTTCATATTCATTATTTCTTCTTCCACGCTTTTGGCTTATTCAGATCTTAATGCAGATTTCTGCCTTTTTCAGACAAATATTTTTAGTTTTTTCAATCTCAGTCTTACCAAGGGGTATCGTGTTACCCAGTAACTGGGATGTGGAGGTTAGATAGGCAGTCGCTTCATGTAAAATAATGATATTCAGCTGAATCTGGTAAGACAGATCAGATTTATTGATTTCAAAATTCCTGGAATAGTTATAACCAATTTACCAAACTTTTAGTTGCTGCTACAAAATACAGAGTCAAGCTAAATATTCTTGTTCAGTAAGATTTCAGAACACATAACAAAATAACCGAAGTTAGTCCTCCCAAAACAAAAATCGATAATCCAATCGGTGATTAAGGGCGAATCTCCAATAAATTCACCATTATTTAGTCTCCAGGGCTCGAAAGTCGCCCGCTATGCAAATTGTACAGCATAATCACTGAACCTGTTTAGAAGGGTTCGCCAATTAAATGTACAGCTGAAAATTTCACTTCCAAATTCCCAAATCGATTCTCTCTCGAGTTTTATTTTATTTGCTTTGGGATGTTCAAACAGGACTAGTGGACGTAACGACTTTATCTTTTCATTTAGAAGTTGAAAGAGTTCTTTTAGATCGATTTGTTATTCTTCTAGCTTTTCGTGAGGAAAGTTTTGAGTATAAATCTGGATGACTATATTATATAAATAAGTACAGTATGTTAACTAACAAAGGGCGTTCCCGTTAACCCGCAATAGTATAGCGTCCATACATGCTAAAAAAGATATTATTAACACAAAACAAAAAAAAAAAACATTTAAATAATGATTCACAAAACGAGGTATTAAATTGATACATAAATGAAACACTCTGTACACACTTGTATTTCAACGTAGAAATACAAGTGTGACAAGTGTCCGTGTACAAAGTGTTTCTTTTCCGTATCAATTTTTGAGAATATTTTACTATTAAAAAAATTAAAATACTATTTTTTTAATGGTAATATTTTTTTGTATAATTATATAGACGCTATACTATTGCAGGTCAACGGGAACGCCCTTTGCCACCCAACGGAGACTAACCTGCGGCGCGGGAGATATTATAGTGCACAAGTGTGTGCGCAGACACAGGTGCACTCTCTCTTCCCTCACTCTCACAGTCCGATGGGACGGCAATCCGAAACGACCGGAGAGAGATCAGGCGCAGGATGACTATATGAGTAGGGTAAGACCTAAGAAATGATGGATGGACTGTGTGAAAGATGATATTGCTAGAAAGGGAGTAACTACCGAGATGGCGTCTATAGCGAAGTATGGAAGAAAAAAAAATATCGAGATGACGACTAATATCGAAGTATGGGAAAAATATGCGCTTACGCCAAAGAAATCAGTACAGAGAATGAAGTTGATGTTATTAATCTAGAGCTTATTCTTTATGGGCAGGCTATTGAACTTTAAGTATGATCAAGGATTTAGTGATTAAAACTGTTACTATAATCACATCTACAAATCATATCGCAGTAAAATTTATCTTAAGATTAAAAGAAAAAAACTTTTCAATTCAATCTGACTTTGCAAACACAAACGGAGTTTAATCTGAAACTTACTAATTTAACTACTTTCAACCTTAAGCTTACTCTTTAATATCTAACATTTGAATTTTCAAGACAAAAATCTTTGCATCTTGCACAGAATTTCTTTAAATGAATATTGGGTTGTTAAAGTCGAAGTACAGAAAAGCACAGAAGGTCAGCTCCATACAACGAACGAAAATATGCGCACGCACACAATTAGGCAAGTTTCTTACCTGTGGCATACAATAAACCATCCTATCGCAGGTATGCTGGAAGAGATTTCTTTAGAAATAAGCATTGCCTTTGTACGAATTTTTCTGTTCCTTTCTTCTTTTCTGTATTTATATGTGTGTGCATAAATGGTTAAATAAATAATAAAATTGAAGCAACAAATTAATGTCTTGCATCGTCTAAACACTGTAAAAACGGTGCTACTTTCATTGTTGCTTCACCCTATGGAATGCCACAGGCAATGAAATCGCGCCGTGTGAATCAGGTTAAAAGCTCGGTTTAGACCAAACGATCGAATACACATTTTATTCCCATTCTACCAAATTATTTTTGTGTAAACAAGGATAGTGCATGCGTTAGTATGATCCTGTATTTAAGTTGATATATAACTACACTGGCTGAGGAGCTCGTGGCTACTTAATAATAGCCGCACGTGTCGATCCATCAGGTTAAGCTACGCTTGCCGGGGTTGTGCCGTGGATGGGTGACCATTTTTACATCCCGAGACTCCTCCGTGACTCGGAAAGCACGTTAAGCCGTTAGTCCCGGCTGTCATTTGTGGATCTTTGATAATCGTTACGGGTCGTCAGAAGCCCGAAAATCTGACAACCAGTCTTACCAAGGGGTATCGTATTACCCAGTTACTGGGTTGTGTAGGTCAGATAGGCAGTCGCTCCATGGAAAATACTGGTATTCAGCTGCATCCGGTTAGACTGGAAGCAGATGATGATAATGACTACACTGGCTCATTAACACACCAAGCGTTCCGAGCAAGGCCAGATCACCTTCAACCTGTGCCCGCCATTTGTGGTGACTGACGGATGACATTGGTGACAGCAGCTACGTCACTACTTGTATGAACGAGACAGGCTTTATACATCTATAAAAAAAAATTAAGTAATAATAACTAAAATCCAACTACGAGTAAAAAGGTATTAACAAGACACCACAGACAAATTACACGTGTCACACGTGTTATGGCAAATCGAATAGATTACGTGTGACTCCGGATTTTTAATTTGTCTCTCATTTGTCAAATTGTGATGAGTGGTTTAGAAGATAGGAGGGAACAGATGAACATACATACATACCGGTCAAAATCATAACCCTCCTTTTTTCTTCGCCGTAGTCGGGTAAATAAAAACACTACATTACTCACACAAACATGTCAAGAATATACAGAAAAGAATGCTCTTGCTTTGCTGTTATGTTGGTTCTATGTTCGTTTGGTCTAAACACCTCTACAGACGAATACCTGTCACGAGTGCGCGTGTACTCGCTGTACGTGAAGCATGTCTTTGTGTGCTTGTGTTTTCGCTCGATGTACGGAGTCGACCTTCTGTAAGTAATCTGTTTTCGAAAGCTAACTTATTAAACCTGGCTAAAAGGCGCCCAACTTTCTTCAGATTCGAGTAATTCGAAGCTTTCACCGATTTGTTTCGCTTTGTTGGGCTTTAAAGGTATTGCAAAATGTTTTTTGATATTCAGATAATAAAATATGAAAAATGTTTGATAGAATTTATCGATTTATTAATGGTGCTATACGTAGAGGTGATTAAAGTCAGTCAGTGATTTTACAGGTCTGCTTTCGGTCGTATCTTTATTGTTATAAAATATTCGTGATCTTTGCGAGAATATGGCGTATGGTGGAGGGCAGTTATCTTTTATGGACTCAGGATTTTATTGATTCTAAATAATTAAAAATTCCAGATTTTTGCGAAATAATTTGTTCTCTTAGAACCATTCGTTTTGACTTCATTATGAGGCCTAAGACATCATGGCAGGGTTGCGGGAAAGTCCGAAAGGGATACCGGGACCCTTGGCAACAGGCAACTGAAGGAACACGGGTGGGTTTTAGTCAGTAAAAGTCTGACACACCATCCCGCTCTGCCCAGAGGGGGAGAAGTCATTTGATGATTTCGCAAACTAAAAAAAAAGGCCTATGACATGAAGAGGACATCTTTCGGTACAACAGACTGTGTAAAGGCTTTGTATACTACTGAAATGAGGGTAAAGACACCGGAAATACTTAATGTAAGTACTGCTGCGTTGAAAAATCTAAAGCATTCGCAGCTTCTTAAAGAACATATCCAAACTTAGTACGTCACCTTACAAAAACCCAACATATGAACCACCCCAATAAACCAGCTTACCTAAAATAAAATCCACACACGATCGACACAATCTAAACACGGACTTGTAACAATAAATTTGTTCTGCATCGGTTGCCGCGTCTGCGTACAATTTATGCCGGCCGGCCGTCTCAGCCCGGAGATGTATCGCATCCGATCGTTGCATCGACGTGTTCATTTGCCCTCAAGATTTACTAGCCGTATTCACGTGGTTCGATTTGATACGTTCTAGAAACGTCTTTATTTCTTTTTATGGGAGAAGGTTCAGTTAACTTTACTTCCGGCTGTTGGGACTTGAAAGGCGTTTGTTTTATTGTGATTATGTGAATAATCTATGAATGTAAGTGGTTTTGAAGTTTAGTTGGTTGGTAATTTTGCTGTGGTTCTTGTCTGTTGTTGTATGTATGTTTGTCCTTCTACGCAAGGAATGCTATTGCCAGTCTTCTATCACAATAAACATTTCAAGAATGTGATTCCCTTTTACAAAGTAATTGTAATTTTACCGTAGAAGCATAATATAAGTATAAAGAAACGATGGATGAACTGCGTGAAAGATGATAGGGCTAGAAAGGGCACTACCTTTCTAGCCCTATCATCTTTCACGCAGTGACTATCAATATGACGACTAATAGAGAAGTAGAATGGATGAAAAAGACGTGTTGCGCCGACCGCAAATAAATTGGGATAAGGGCAGGAGACTAATGATGATGACGCATAATAAATATTATAAAGTATCGTTTTTAGGGTTCCGTACCCAAAGGGTAAAGACCCTATTACTATAAAACTCCGCTGTCTGTCTGTCACCAGGCTGTATCTCATATCTCAACCGTGATATCTAGTTAGTTGAAATTTTCACAGGTGATGTAATTCTGTTGCCGCTTTATCAATAAATACTAAAAGACCCCCTTAAAAATAAACATTTAAGGGGGCTCCCTTACAACAAAGGTGATTTTTTATAGATAATGGTAACGATTTTATAAATAACGGAACCCTTCGTGCTCGAGTCCGACTCGCACTTGGCCGGTTTTTTTAAACTGATAAGTCTGTGTTAAAGCGCATTTTAATATTTAATGTCTGAACTTTAAAAGAGAGTAACCCCTGAGTTTGTTTCGCCATTTCTTTTCAGAGGTAGTCAGATAGGATATAAATAAATAAATAATCATTTATTTCAGATTCAACCTTCAATGTCGACTCCATCTAGCTTATTTTTTAAATATGACATTAAAAAGTGATTTTGAAACAATTTCCTTTCATTTCGTTTGCTAAAAAAGCTTACAATATCTTCAAACTCACAATAATTTGGCCCTAACTTGTTTTCACTAATAAGTAACTTATTTTCCGCGCTAAAGAACAAACCCCACGCCACACAGGCTCCAAATTAAAACTACCCGCGAACAAATTTACAAAAAAATTGGAAAGAATTTTTCCCTCGAAAACCTGAGCATAATACTCGTCTGAAAGGGTTTTTTTCAAAGGCCACGCGTCTGAACGGGGCTTTGTGTCATGTAATGATTTTTTTATATAGAGAACTCCTTTGCTGTTATGGCCGGTTCATTACAGGAGATAAGGCCCTTGGTGGTATTATTAAGGCGGGACGAGCGGTGGTGGGCAGGCTTTGAGATCATGTTCATGCAGCTTAATTGATGTTTTTTGTTGAGGATATTTTAGTAGTTGTAGTTGATTTACGCCCGGTTTCTGAATTGGGAATCTGAAGTTGAGAAATTCGAAAACTCTACTTTAGCATTACTTACACTCTGCCAGGGCTGCGGGAAAGTCCAAAAGGGATACCGGGGCCCGATATCCCTGATAATGAACGCGAGTAAAGAAATATATAAAAATAAAAAATATAACCATAAAAAAAAAATATACTTATTGTAAAATATTCACAAAAAATATTAAATTGATACGTAAAACAAACACTATACACGCACACTTAATGGCGCTTACAAATTAGCCGCAAAGTGCCGCGGGGTGGCAGCGCGGCTATGCGCGCATAGCGCATCATAGTGTTATACATTTAGTTTCGACCTCATCGATAAATTCGTCAACCTGTTTTGAACAAAAACTGCGTGCGCATCGTCACTAGTCGATCGATGCACTGATGCGCGGCGGCAACGCGGCTATAGCGCAGCGGAAAATTTGAAGGCGCCCTTACACTTGTCCTGTCTACGTTGAAATACGTAGTGTGCGTGTAGGTAGTGTTTTTTTTTTAACATGTATACACGCTACACTATTGCAGGTTAGCGGGAACGCCCCATACTGCATATAATTACGAGTACAAATCGGAAAAAGTCGGTAGCTGTTGAATTAACTTCGAAATACCTACTGATGACCATCCCTTCACTGTCTCGAGACGTTTTTACAGAACACCTGATGCGTCCACGTTGTGTTTTAGAACAGTTCGTATTCTACGTGACAGGAGGCGACACTTATCGCAGTATTCTTAGTAATAAACACGTCTTGATTTTAGTACTAGAAAGTGGAAAACTACATTCTTGTTCTGAATTGAAAACTCTTAGTAGTTTTGGAAACTGTTTAGTCGCCATTTACGGAAAATTGTAGATGAAACGACTATAACTAGTTTTTCAACAACATTTTCCACTTAAACATGAAATAGTATATGTTTAAAATCATGGGTTTTGGCTATACTGTGGAGTGTCCACGCAGGGAGGTGGTTAGAACTGTCTTCACTTAGTAGTTTTGTTGAAAATTTTGCTATTTGTAGAAGCTCTTAAAAAAAAACATCCTCTAGGTATATTCATAAGGCGCACAGACTTGGTCTTTGACTAAAATCCAGAAGTCCAAAATCAAGGTCTGCCAACGAGCAATGGAGCGCAGTATAATATAGGCGTTAAATTAACAGATCGTCTTTGTAACACAATACTGCGCTCCAAAACAAAGATAGCTAACGTGACTCAAAAGGCTGCCCAACTTAAATGGAGCTGGGCAGGACACGTCTGCCGCATGCCGGACAAACTGTGGGCCCAAATAGCACAGAACTGGTGCCCTGAGACAGTGAAGCGGGGTCGCGGCAGACCACGTAAGAGATGGCGGGACGAGCTGGATAGGTTCCATCAAAACTGGAAAGAGGACGCGCGGGCTCGCGAAACATGGAAGGAGTGGAGGTAGGCCTTTGCCCAGCAGTGTGACAGCGTAGGCTAGAAAAAAAAAAAGGGTATATTACATTTTGTCCATAATTGCATAGCCGATCATTGACAAGTATGTCACCTAATACAAATAAGGTTTATACTCGCATAAAACGTTACTGTACATAAGTTTAACATAAGTCTAAGTAGGTACGCTTGATAGATCTCAGTCTCTAATATCAGAAATATTTAGCTCTGTAATATTCCCTTTAATACTCCCAGGAATTTCCATATCCTTTAAACTCGAAATACCTAAAATACAATATCAAATAATTTAACGAAAATCAAACTCTGAAAATGGTTCTATCATCGAGCCAACATTAATCATGTTTACGACGCAAATAATTGTTTGGCGGACATTCTAGCTTGAACTGAGACAAAGATTTGGACGGTACCTACGTGCGGAATTGCGCCCCGACCGTTCGGTAGGTAGGTCCTTACTATTTTTGCTGAATTCACTATACTGTGGCTAAATTGTTAGGAGTTTTATTTTTAATTTTGCTGTATAGCGTTGGTGGTGAAATTGCTGAGTAGCGTCTAGGACTGCGGATCTATGTACAGTCGAACAAGCTATTTGTTATACAGGGTTATTGGTAAAACACCAGCAACCTCTTAAGGAGTCATTGTACTCATCATTATAAACAACTTTTACTATGGGAACAAATATGAAATCGCGAGAAAAAAAACAGCTGTTCCCTACATTTTGACGAGTTTTGCGAACATAAATGTACTGAACAGCTGTTTTATTTTTGGCGATTTCATATTTCTTCCCATAGTAAAAGTTGTTCATAATGATGAGTACAATGACTCCTTAAGATGTTGCTGGTGTTTTACCAATAACCCTGTATAGGCAGATAACTTGCAACTACTTTAAATAATTTTCTGAGCGCTTTCAGCAGTCAAACATCCTTTTACGTCACGTTCTTAAGCCAAAAAGCTCAAAAAGTTAAATTACATACACAATCAAAACGAGTTTTGACAGTGTAGCGCAAAATGAATATATTTTGCCTGTATACCAAATAGCTTGTTCGACTGTACACGTACAATATAGGTGACGGATTTGGGAGTAGTTAGGGTTCCGTAGTCAACAAGGAACCCTTATAGTTTTGCCATGTCCGTCTGTCTGTCTGTCTGTCTGTCCGCAGCTTAGCTCAGAGACTCTTACTGCTAGTTTTCTGTAGGACTCATATAGACAGACTTCCAGTCCTTTCACAGTTATTATATCTTTTATTGTGGTCCACTGTCAAATTCACAGTAATTGATCTTTATTTCAGTTATAGATTCCGCGCCACCAACGAACATGAAAACCATTCGACGCGGCGCTAGTGTCTACGTCATTGCATCACTATTTGCATTAAAAAAACTGTAGTTCCACAATTTTCCGCAGGCCTTATTTTGTGGCGCGCTCTCTAATAGGGTTGCTGCCACTGACAAGTCTGTCTGAATAAGGTTGCAGCTGTCAGAGGTAAAAAAAAAACTGAAAGGACTGTCTATGGCACAGGTCTATGGTCATAAGCAGTTCAGAGCTAGTATTATAATTTAAACAATCTTTGAAATTCAGAAACGGGTAGAACAAAATGCATTTTAAAACAAAAGTAAGTTCCAAAACCATTAAATATTTATAAAATTAAAAGTATTCGTGCACAAATTATAATGAAGCTCAATTAGAGTTCCGTAAACTCGGAATACGCATTAATGTATTTAAATATTCAGTCTGTCTGTCAAGTGTCGCGGCTGACAAGAAAGAAGGGAAGACCTTGGAACATTCAAAGAGACATTTTTAAACCAACTGCATTGCTGGGTTTGCAGAATAATTACCTAACAAATAAATTAAGAAAAGAGTATTTCTTTCTTATAATCAACTAGCTTTTGCACTTGGCTTCGCCCGCGTAGAGGTCCGAAATTATACCACGAGAACGTACTATCAGAATAAAAGTATTCTATCTCCTGACCCAGGTCATGTGTGCCAAAAATAATCGAAATTCGTTCATCCGTTAAGGTGAGTAAAAGTAGACAGACTGAGTTATCTTGGAGTTTACTCTAATAAAAAGTATTAAGTAGAAAATAGAGCGATGAAAAAATATTTAAAAAAATATATACAGGCCTCTGCGAGTTGTCTTTGGCTCGTCTCACGCCTTCTAAAGGATTGAGAATCATGGTAAAGATTTAGATTAAAAAATATCTCCTTCTTTATTAATATTATTAAATACTTCTTCGTCCTAGCCTTTTCCTAACTATGTTGGGGTCGGCTTCCAGTCTAACCGGATGCAGGCTAAACTCGGATGCAGCTGAATACCAAATTCCTTATTAATTAATACAACGTGTTTTTTTTATAACTAAGGCGGGATATAAAATATTTTTCATTTTTTTTTTAAGATGTCGTAACATTGTACTCTCGATAAAAAAAAATGATAAGTACGAGTAAATAATTTTCATTCAAACCAATCATACATATTTAAAGCTAAGAAAACGCGACGTTGTCATTCTTTTATAGACAAAAATAGTCAGTTCTTCTTTTACTTTTTTCACGTAAGGGAATGTTTTACGTAAAAAAAATGTGTCGAATTATTTTATTATGACAAATGAAAAAGAAAAACAAGTCAGTTGATTTTTTGACATTAATACCCCAGAGCTATGGGATTAAAAAAAAACACCTTGTATTAATAAAAATTATATAACTTAGATTAGAGCTTACCAAACACATATAACAATGCAATAGATGAAATCCATTCAATCACCTCATACAATACCTTGATTAAAGAAAACGGTTCTAAAATGCAGTCTGTGGCCTAGCAGAGGCTAAAAAACTAAATAATATTCACCTCACCATGAAAGTGTGAAATACAAACGACATTATAACCCCTAGTAAGTGGCCAGGTCAGAAGATATCATGATTTATTCGCCAATTAATTTTGTAACGGTTATAAAGGATGGGTCCCGATACTTATATCAGTTTTAGGGGATTGCTCTACCTGATTCATTTGAATTTTGGTTGTTAAGACTCGGAATACCAATAAAGGATCTTGTTTGGTTAATGGAATGTTATTTATTTGATTTCGTTTGGGATGAAAAATGGTACAATTTGGTGCAGCCGTGTGAAGAGAGTTTATACTTGGCAGAGGTACTGTTTATCGAAGACTGTTCGTAAAGAATAATGGCAGGAACGTTGTTGATGGAAATATTAGGTCCCCACCTATGAAATTAGTGTTTTGTATGGGGAATTTTAAAGAAGTTGCATTTTTCATACTAACATTTTCTTAATTTATTTATCAACCATTAACACGAATGTTTTAAAACTTTTATGCACTAATGTTTAAAAATTAAGATAACGTATGCCACTAAGATTAAGCGACAAAAAAAAGTTGTGGCTAAGTTAAAAAAAAAATGGTGGTCAATTCTGCTCACAAAATGAGGAGTAATTTTTAAGGTATTTTTTATGTTTAGAAAACTATAAGTAATAAGGTTTTTTTACTATTGGTAGTTGTCTATGATGATCATCATTCGATATAATACCAAGCGATTGATGAATGTTTTAAATCAAAGAAGTGACGAGGTTCTCTATTTGTGAGAAAAAACACCAATTTCATAGGTGGGGACCCAATATTAAACGTTTACATAATTATGTCACCGTGATAGATACAGACGAAATATTTTATTAAATTTTATCAAACCAAGCATATGGCCTATCGAAGTCTGGAAAAAAAATTGTTGACAAGACATTAACCTCTAGAACTAGAACTTCAAATTGGAGTATAATTTAAACTCTGTACTTCTAAATATTTTTCAACACACTTGCTCGTAAAGTGGCTCTTATTGAACCGCTTTTAGGTTCATAATGCAGTGTATTATGGAAGCGTGCTTTTTAGCAATAAAACTAATACTTCATTAAAAGCGTTATTAATTACCTACTCTAGATTTAGATTTGGATCAATATATAAGTATTAATTTTATGTCCTCGCACAATGTATAGTAAAACGTTGTATGATACACGTGCATAAGATGATTTTCGTCTCGTGTCGGCTGATACACTCGCTCGCTTCACTCACTCGGGAATCAAAATGCTACTTGTCGGAAATCACCTACTTTCCGCACTTAAATAACTATTTCACCGGCAGATGCAAAACAAAAATGTCAACAAAGCTCGGGGGCTACCATGATCCTTAACATAATATTGTGATCCATGGGGTTTCTTGCTTTTTCTTCTCCATATACTTTGAAATGAGCAACTTAACTCCTGACAATCTAAGAAGCTAGCTAAAGTACAAACATCTTTTATGGGGTACTGCGTTAAATGCTATAACAAAATACCTAGTGATATATTGCAATTAAATGAAAGAAAATTTAAAACTCATATTAAAAGTACACTTTGTAAACAAGCATATTACAAATTAGAGGATTATATCCAAGATAAGAATGCTTGGAAACATGCTGGTCTTGCTCCATAGGACAAATTCGAGTCTGGACAAAATCAAACTGGTTGCTAATCTAGTTGTATAATTTAATATTTGTATATCATAGATTTTTTACATTTTATGATTATTACACTCACACACTGTCTTATTAGTGTTACTTGTAAGTTTGTAGGAATATTGTGATATCGTATACTTTTACAATGTTTGTAAATATGTGAGCACCATGTATCTATCACATACCTACTTAATTAATTTATTTGTCATTTTTCATTCTTTTTTTTTTACCTATTGTGGTACAGTAATTGTATTCTCGGTGCATCGTCTTCACATGTAATTATATAATTGATGTATACCAAATATTGTAAAACATTTTTTTTTTAAAAGAGTAACGGTGGAGTTTCTTGCCCATTCTTCTCCATACGAAAACTACCTTTTGGAAGGGGCAACTAGAATCAGTTCTATTTCTATGTATTTGACGTTCAAAAGTGCCTTTATGTGCCTAGTTGAAATAAATTATTTGACTTTGACTTTGACTTTGAAGTCCGTTTTGACAGCTATAAAAATGCTTTGTGTAGCGATGAAAAAAAAAAGGCTTAACGTTTTATTACATGTACGAGAACGAAACGTCAAAACGGACTTCTTAGATTGTCGCGAGTATAGCTACATCTTTCTGACTGAATCATTGACAATTTCTATGTTCTTTAATGGTGTATTGAAGTAAATGCTTTGAATTTGAGTTGTAATTAGCAACTACTGCACTCTTAAAATATTCAACGTTAGTACAAATTATAGTGCCTTCTTCATTATACACCTATAAATTTTCCTAGAAAACTGAAACTGCACCATATTCTAATGTATAAAACGCGTAAACTCAAACCACACTTGGGTGTTATAGGTGTACATACATAGTAATTTGTCTCGCATTTACAGTCTCTGAAGCGGTTGCATAAATTTGCACCAGACGACGGTTGTGCCGTTCACAATGAGCTTTTAATGTGCTCTGATGCGGTATACATTCCCCTCTGTTTATTAGGATACGTGAGCTTGGGTATTGATTAGTTAGACTTAGGGCTTGTGGGTTATGAGCTGCATAATTACAAAGTTAGTTATAAGCATTTTGAACGGTTTTACGCGGCTGAGTTATGATTGAAACTTACATTAGCTTCTAGGCTCCCGCTTTTGACATTAGATAGCTTTGCCATAATCTAGTGTATTTTAACTATCTTTTTTAACCAACATTTTACAGCCAGTCATTTGCATTTCCAATTTAAACCAATGTGATTAAAGGATAGTGCCGAACGAGGTAGGTATAATTATTATGCTGTTACCATATACCTCAGAGTACTAGATATTGGATATTATGTTGGTCACCGGCTGTTACTGCTGAGCAAGAGCTCCCGGGTTCGATACCCAGGTCGGGCAGTATTATTGGGTATATCCATCCAGTCTGGATTTGACCTCGGTTGTTGACAATAGGGTCTATTGTAATCAACTGGACCTAATAGGGCCTATTGTATCATCCCTATTCCATGGGACTGGTCTATTTGGCGCAGCCGCGAGGCACACTTCCTTCTTAATTTCTAAGGTACCTACACTTTTAAATTATTTTTTTTTTATACATGTTATTACATTGTGTTGTGTGCCCTGTCTGTGCTAAATAAATGTATTTTCTGTCTTTCTTTTCCATCAACAGTAATTTTATATGTTAAGTGTTGTTTGAAATGATTGGGTCCATCTATTAATAATACAACGTTGAAAATTCTGATCTCCCATAACCAAGTCGCACGCTTATTCATATACTGACCGATTAGTGTTTCGGTCAAAGTTTAGTTAAGTATATCAAGAAGTTTATTTTAACGCCCTCTTTCGGCCGATCTCGGATTTTTTTTTGATATCTTGTTTCTAGGCGGAGTTAAACCTATATCTGTCTCTTTCACACGCAAACGTATCGGCAAACGCTTTTACGAGACAGACAGATATCAGTAAGCGTCAAGGACTAAGATCGTGAACATCACGTGTTTTTATTTAAAAGTGTCAAATTAGTAGTTAAGTCGCTTTAGTGTAAAAATCAAAGATAAGTTAACTTACATTTAATAAAACGTTAATAAACTTTTAATAAAAATTTAATCGTTCAATAAACGTCTTTTTTTAGTTGTGTCAGTATATGATTAAGCGTCTCAGACCAACAAAAAAGGAAAGACAGATCACGCCGTACATCAAAAGTGAAGCCACAAAACCAAGCTCCTGCAAGTAAACACACAGGCTCACGCACACACCTACACTAAAACCAAGCTCATCGCTCCTAGTACGTCACGAGTCGTCGTCTAGCTAACATCACCAAAACAAATATAATTATGCCTTCCTGTGTAGTGAAAACGTGTAAAAACAATACTAAATCACAGAAAAAGTATCACGGAATCACTTTTCACTTGTAAGTACTTAAAATAACATCGTTTTTTAATTTAGATAACTATGAATTTTAGGTTATTTGGAACAAAAAACCTGAACGAATGAACGAACGAAAACAGTGACATTTAAAGAGCGAGGGTTGCCATAATATGATTTCAAATTTCCCCATTCGATATTTTTTACTTCGAGTAATTATGTCTGTTTTTTTATGCATTTAATATTTTAGATTTCCATGTAATACTGAAAATAAAAATAAATGGATAGTAGCTAATTTACTTACCTATTTATACACATATATATATATATTTTTTTAACACTCAATTGAAAATTAATGGATAATTCTAAGTGAAAGAGCGGAGTCTCCTAACTCAAGCAATTCTTGCATAAAAGGTGATCTCATAAATGCACTTTGTACTTAATTGTTTTTTTATTTTATTTTGCAATGTAAAAAAAAATGTTTTTGTTTCGGAATTCTTCCTAAAAATTGAGGTACAATACCATACTCAACAATATCTTACTCGTACAATATTAGCCTACCCAAAATATTATTCCCCAAGTTATAGGGAAAAACTTTAACAACTGACAACCCTTTTTACACACACATAGATAAAAAGGTGGCTTCACTTTTGATGTACGGCGTGATCTGTCTTTCCTTTTTTGTTGGTCTGAGTTAAGCGTGCGAAGTGTTTCCTGAGTTTGAAAGTGTACCATAGGTACAGATCTAGGTACAATCAGGACCATAAATAAGAGACAAAACATAACTTCTGTACTTGTAATACAGCGTGATAAAAAAAAACACTGGAGACATTTTATACCTCACAGTTTCCCCCTCCCTCAAAGCACCTTGATTACAGATCCCTACAAAAATATGAAGTAACAAAATCTTTGTCTTTTAAAATTCGCACTCAGTGCTATCTATCATAACCACCCTCTTTTTGCCTTGTTCCCCTATAAAAAAATAAACTGTCATTTCAAGAGGGTGCATTTTTCCATTTTTCCTTCATGGTATATTTTCTTTTTTTGCTTTTAAAATTTCTCTATGGCAGCTGTTTTTTTTATACTTACTGCTTTTTTGTAGCCTGAGGTAATGGTTAAAGGAGTATGTCATAATTTCTGGTGTTTAGGTTTTTTAGGGTGGAAATAAACTTGGTCCTTTTGAAGTGAAATCAGAGATCAAAATATTTTAACTTACTCACCGCGTCGCATCGTCCGCATGCGCTATTACTTAGTTTTCGCTGAGCGCTCCTAAAAATCGTTTGTTACACAACTTTCCTCAAAAATTGGATTATATGCAAAATGTTTTTTTTTTTAATCCGACTGATGGTTCCGGAGATTACCTACCCCCCTACATACAAACTTACAAACAAACCTATAAAATACTATTATCATTAGTTGATCTTAGTATTTGGTCCTTCAAAAACTATCTATCCACTATACCATGTATAATGGCCGTGTGCCTACCGGTAAAAATAATAATTCCTACGATATTCCAGGTTACGAACATACATGAGAAATACTTGTATCCAAAAATTCTTCAGCATCTCTGGTTATTGGTCTTTTACAACCCAACAACCAGGGGGCCTACCACCACCGCTTACAGCAGTATTATTTTAATCTTACTTCGTGGGGGAAAGAGATGGAGCTATACGTCCTGTAGAGCTTCATCTCTTTCCTACACTGAAGTAATATTAAAATAATAGGAAGAGGTTTTATGTACTTATTTTGAGTATTGAATGACGAGCTAAGAAACTGTTATTACAACTGGGGGCCTACCACCACCGCTTACAGCAGTATTATTTTAATCTTACTTCGTGGGGGAAAGAGATGGAGCTATACGTCCTGTAGAGCTTCATCTCTTTCCTACACTGAAGTAATATTAAAATAATACTGCTGTAAGCGGTGGTGGTAGGCCCCCAGTTGTAATAACAGTTTCTTAGCTCGTCATTCAATACTCAAAATAAGTACATAAAACCTCTTCCAGATAGGACGTCCGTCACCGCCGTAAGGCACCGTTCACACGGTCCATAACGATGAGGTAACGAGCTCTTTTTGTTGCTATAACAAGTTTTAGCAAGTCACCGACATGAAAAGCTGAGAAAAGTGTAGGACTTGAATTATGTTGGCGCTTGTGTCAACTGTGAGGTTTAAGTACACTTGATGGCGTTTGAAGTGAATTGAATAGAAAAGGTAAGTGTTATGGCCTTCCCTACACTTACCTTAAATACTTATATTTAAGGCACTGACGACAGGCAAACGGTAAAAGTAGGCTTGAGTTAAACAAAAAAAAACCAAATCTATATTGTTTGTGGTAGCGGAAAAAAATGATGTTTATCTTGAACATATTACTCAAAGACTGGTAGTTAAAAAAACAAGCTTTGAAAAAAAAAACTCGACACAAATTAACGGTAAACTACTCTTACTGCTGCTGTTACTGCATTGGAATTTGCGATGGAAAAACTGAATAAAACTTTTTCCGACCTGGGAATTCAACCTAGAACCTCGCTCACCACCAACAGACAGGAGTCTGACTATCAATGACTATAAAGCCTCTTGACTGCTCATGCGGGCGACTCGGACTCACGACACATCAGTACAATTGCACTGATAGTAGATGGAAATATGAGTGGCCATTTTAGTTTTGACCAGTTATTGGATCTCTGCACACGCGGTTATTTTGATACCTTTTAAACCATTTCTGTATAAATAAAAACAATTATGAGTTCCTGTTCACTTAAAAGGTGTGGGCAATTGTCTAGAAAATACAGCTATAAAAAGATTACATATCTTTTCATCGGTAAGTAAAATAAATATTTTATTAAGAATAATTGCAGGGCTCAAGCTAAACTGGTTGTTTACGTAAAATGGCACAAAAACGTACACCGCGTTGAGGTCTTTTTGAAAAGCCCCTTCTCTCACTTTGGTATTGCAATACGTCTGTCCCTTTCTATCTGCACTTATACTGTAGAGTGTTGTGATAACTTAAGTTTAAATTATTGATGATAAAAATTACGATGTTTCCTTATATTTAGTTAAAAAGTAACATTAAGTACTTAATGTTTACATTTTAGATCAAAATATTCTGTAACTTAAAGAAAAGTGGATTAATGCAGTTAACAGAGAAAAATTAATTCCAAATATAGCGTTGTTTGTTCAAGGAATTTCACAGCAGATTAAAAATAAGTAATAGCATTTCCTTTCGGATAGAACAATAAAGTCTCATAAGTGGAATTTAAATTAATTATTGTTCAATTAGGATCATCGGAATCGTCGGATCGACGTCGATTTTATCGATATCGATATTATTGTTGCAAAACTGACTTGTGCATCACTATGTTTGGGACTTCCGTCCTGACACTGTTGCATCAGCCAATCACAACCGCTGTAATTTTTGCGTCCCCCGGCCCGCAGTAGTGAGTCGTGTGTCTAGGCGAAATCGGTCTATCAGCTCTCAAGTCGTTTAATACTCTTTGCTGACTGTATTACATAGAGAACAAATTCAGTTAGTTATCCGTAAGGGCTTTATCACACTAGAAAGTTGAGAGCGAGTGGAAAGCGGGGCGAGTGCGCAGCGAGCTCGCCGCGAGTTCGCAACGTGTGCGCGGCGAACTCGCCGCGGGTGCGCAACGAGCTCGCCGCGGGTGGGCAGCGAGTTCGGCGAGCCCGCTGCGCACTCGCCCCGCTTTCCACTCGCTCACAACTCGCTAGTGTGATAAAGCCCTTAGGTTACGTACATAGTTTCAAAACATTCAATTTGAAACGCAAATATTTCCTACACCGTCCAACTATTTATAAACCCAACAATTTAAAATATTAATTAACAGACCCAGGAACTTGTTACAAACTCCGAAATAACACAAATATATTTTCCACTACTTCCTAATGACATGTAAACAATAAACCAATCTCGAACATTTAATAAATTTAGCTGAAAACCCGAACTAACGAACGAACGGAGCCTTATCTCAGTGCCTCTAATTAACACCTATGTATTATACCCAAACGAAACATATTCACAAAGTTACAGCACTTCAAGAAAAAAACAAAAATCAACTCTATACCATAGACATAAGGTGCTTCAGAAGGGTAAAGTAAAGCTGGTAAATCTCCATCCCTTGTCACACTGGATAGGTATAAATTAATTAGTTTTCTAAAGCCTTTCCGGTGAAGAATTTTGTTTTATTTTTAGTTTAATTATTTTGATACGGTTTTGATTTTATTTATTAGATTATGTATCAAAATCTATCAATGTATCAAAATAATTAAACTAAAAATAAAACAAAATGCTTCACCATGGAAAGCCATAGGTAAGCTAACAAGTTATATTAAAATATTTTTTTTAAAAACCCCCGAAAAAAACAATGCATCTAATGAACGATTTTTTTTTTGTAGCTAAGCTAACTCTCGATTGAGTCACTTTTCAAACAAAACCAAAAAAATCAAAATAGGTTCAGGCCGTTTGGCAGCTACGATGGCGCAGACAGACACACAGATACACACGTTAAACTTAACACCCCTCTTTTTCCGTCAGGGGTTAAAAATAGGGCGAAGTTAACAACTATTTGTCAGCTGAAAGTCGTCTTGGTCCTCCAAGCATCTTCAAAACAACTGGTCCTCGCATCCGCATCCAATAGTTACTTCTCCGCAAAAAATATAATATTCATGCCTAAACAGAACTACAATTACGAGCATAATTATAAATCTGCCTAGCCTTTCCCCAACTATGTTGACTAGACTAACTTCTAGAGACTAGACTTCCAGTCTAACCTGATGCAGCTGAATACTATTTTACATGGAGCGACTGCCGATCTGACCTCCACAACCCAGTAACTGGTTAATACGATACCACTTGGTAAGTCTGGTTGTCAGAATTTCGGGCTTCTGACGACCCGTAACGACTTTCAAAAATCCACGATGACAGCCGGCTCCAACTGCTTAACGTGCTTTCCGAGGCACAGAGAAGTCTCCATCCCATCCACGGACCAACCCCGGCAAGCGTAGCTTAAACTGATGAATCGACCCGTGCGGATGTTATTACTTAGCCACGAGCGCCACGAGCATTATATACCTTACGCTAAATTAAAAAGTAATTTTTTCGAGAAAAATAATGACTTTGAGAAAAGACCTATTTAAAAATTATTTTTAAATAGGTCTTTTATTTAAAAAATATTTTTAAATAGGTCTTTTATTTAAAAAATATTTTTAAATAGGTCTTTTATTTAAAAAATATTTTTAAATAGGTCTTTTCTAATGATGATGATGATTTTTAAATAATCCAAATCAGTTTAGCTGTTTTAGCTTGAAAGCTTTACAAACAAACGAACCCACTTTCGCAATTATAATTATTATAGTTAGGTTAAATAGTTAGAATACTTTTAAAAATACTATAGTGGGACCAATACTTTAGGAGAAAATCGCTTATGAAACTTGCGTACGAGCATAAATTCATCACGCAAGTAACTACTTGCGTATTTATGCTCGTGACTGTATACGTAAACACAAACTAATATAACTACAGGCTGTTCAATATTATCTGCACGCCGCAGATGCCGAATGTATCCTTCCGCTGAATTTGACAGTGCGTATGCGGTCGAGCTAAACACAATATAATACTATAAATCCGAAACAGTAGTAGCATATTCAAGCCTCTGCAGTAATTGGTATCGGCGAGTGGCAATCGCTTTCAAAGCGTTTTGTATTTCCACAACGGTTTTTAACAGCAACCCAATTGCGTAACGCACTTTCAATCAGTATTTCAAGGATTTTAAATAAAATTCCTAATACAATTGCTTCTTATGAAAAATAAAATTTTAATTTTAATTTTGATTTTTAATAAAATTTTAATCTACCTACCTATTTTTTTTTTTTGAGTTGCATCTTTGACAATCGTTACGGGTCGTCAGAAGCCCGAAAGTCTGACAACCAGTCTTACCAAGTCTGACAACCTATCGTATTACCCAGTTACTGGGTTGTGGAGGTCAGATAGGCAGTCGCTCCATGTAAAATACTGTTATTCAGTCGCATCCGGTTAGACTGGAAGCCGACCCCAACATGGTTGGGAAAAGGCTAGGCAGATTGATTTTTGAGTTGATGTATAATGTTTTGTTGGCTAATATTATGATGATTGTGTGTCGTTGTATGAGTTTTGGTACAGAATACTCAGTACTTACCAACGTGACTTTTGTCATTCATCATCATCATCAAATCATTGGCAGCCTTGTTCCACCCACAACCCACATTATCCTCCCTTTTTCGTTAACTTATCTATACTAATAATAAAGCTAAAGAGTTTGTTTTTTTGTTTGAACGCGCTAATCTATAAAGGATTTAAAAAATCTTTTTGCATTTTCATAGCCAAATTCTTGAGGAAGATTATAGGGTATTTATTTAACATCACGCTACGACCCTTAGGAGACGAGCAAAAATAAAAAAGTCAGTAAGCAAAAACAAAATAATAGCGCGGGCGATGCGATACCATGCGACGCGGTCGGTCGGGGGCCGAGGGCGGCCGCCTGACTGTAATTGGGCATTACTTAGAAGAGCCGAACTGTATGTCAACAAGGTACCGTGTGATAATTTTCGACCTCCAGGCGGGTGAAGCCGTGACCAAACTACAATAATATAAATACCGAATAGTCAGGAAAGGGAAGGAAATTTATTTTTAATGTTGAACATTAAAAATAAATTCCCTTCCACATACACTATGTTTTTGATTACGCTGCAACATTGCCCGAGCAAGCTCCGAGCCAGCGCTGATCTCTAAGCTCTAGCAGTATGCTAAGATAATATTATTCTGTCATTGTTGCTATGCTACAGCAACAGTTCATAGCCCAGCAATATCCTGTTTCAGATTGTTTGCTGTACCTTATCATCTTCACTCCAGTGCACTTAAGTTTGTGATGGTGGACAAATTAATCGAGCCACTCGGAAATTTTAATTTTCAGGAAATCCAATTTAAAATTTTACGTAGTAAGCAAGACCAATTTAGTGCATGATTATGTGTTGTACTGATGTTGCCGTTAATAAATTTAGATTTTTATGGTGTAGGTGTTTAAAATTATTGCACGATTCTCATACTTTATAGAGTAGCTAGAAAAATCGGTGTGTTCGTAGAAAAGAGAAAATTACTTTTCGGTTTTATGTCAAATTCTTCTTTATAGATTATTTTAATAAAAATAGAGCAGTCTTTGTAAGAAATTCAAAATGGCCGAAGAAGTCTCATTTTGTCACACAAAAGGTCGTACTCAAATTGTACAAAAAGTTCGGCTCGAGTGTCATCGACATTATTATAATCTGATACGTACATAAGCCACTTTTTATCATTTATTAGCCTCACGTACGGGTAAAATATTATGAAGCCAGGATGCAGCTGCAGCAATGACTATTTCATCTTGTTTGATGTTTTTCATCTTCCTCATCGCACTTAAGTTCGTTAGTGCTAATAATATGACCGCATCCACAAGTTATATTTTTATGAAAATGGATGCTAAAACGTGGAACATACATTTGCCTACCAGCTGCGGTAAAACTGATCTTTATAATATTTAATGTTAAGTGCAAAAAGTAATAATACAGGCTGTAAGGGTAAACAGTCTTGTCATTCAAACCATGGGTAGTTGACTTAAATATAAAAATAAATGACCGAACACAACAAAAAAAAACGTCATTTTCATTAAAAGATTTTAAAAAGTTTCTATCCGACACCGTGCTCTCTAGTGAAACAGCTGACTGACTGAGGGAGGGGTCGCGCTTGCGGCCGGTCAATTCACATCCCGTACCCCCCGCCCGTGTTGAGACGTAAGTTCGTTGCCCTAGCGCATAGGACAACGAACTTGCGTCTCTTTTGGTAAAATGTAGAATTAAAAAAAAGAAAAATAAAGTTGTAATTTACCATTGATTTTACGTTCTAAAAATGAAACCAAACCACTGGTTGCAAGGATAACGGTGTTTACCCTAACACCCTGTATATAGCAGGAAAAAAATTAAATACCTTTATTTCCTTCTCCAGAATAATTAACAATTAAAAACATTAACATTTCATCGTAGCCTTTTAATTCAAAATAAAACACATTCACAGCATAACTCAAAATAAAACGATAATAATTAAAAGAGAAAATATTTTCCGTGCAAAAATTAAACACGGGCAAAATTAATTCCTGAAAATTACAAGGCCGGCTCGTTTTCTAAAAATAATTTTAACAAAAGCTATATAATTTTACGGCGACCGCCAGTGTATCGAGGCATTATTCGAGTGTGCAAGCATCAAATACGGCCGAGTTATTATGAGGCTTGTTCCCTGTAAGACTTACTTAATTAAAATTGTGTTCCTTACTGCCGACGAGAAAATTATTCCATTATGCTGTAAGCTGAAAATGCTTCGTACATGAAAAGAATTTCATGTACCTAAGTAAATTACCAGCTGTTGCTTTGAAGCTGTCAAATAAATGCATAGTTTTTTATAGGTAGGTTTTTTGTTTTAATGAGTTGATTTAATTTTAGTCTTGGTATGCAAGTTTAGTTTTTCTTACCACAGTCACAGTATAATAATGAGTAACAGTATTAATTATATTATAACAGGTTATATTATCATTTTAATTTAAAAAATATTTAAAAGTGTAATTATATCCAATCTGCCTCAATCTGCTTCAATCTGCCTCAATCTGCCTAGCCTTTTCCCAACTATATTGAGGTCGGCTTCCAGTCTAGCCGGATGCAGTTGAATACCAGTATTTTACATGGAGCGACTGCCTATCTGACCTCGACAACCCAGTAACTGGGTAATACGATACCCCTTGGTAAGACTGGTTGTTGAAATGTAATTATTTAAGAAAGGAAATAAATAAACGAAATAGTAACAGTATTATAACTTTATGAAAAACGGGCGAAACGACGGGCCTCGAAATCTCAGTGTATAATCAGTACGCAACAGTATCGAGTGCGCGTGCAGGTACGCACGGACGCGGAAGGTTTATCTACCGAGCGACGGTAGATAATTATTTCAAGGGTAGTGCCGAGATATAATACTGTTACTTATTTATACTGTACAACTTTATTTTTATTGTTACATTTGTTTTTAATGTTTTAATTATGGCCTTTTATTTGAAACCCAAAACGGCACCATAAAAAAAATTTAGTTCATAAATTTATGTACTCTAGAGAGCGCCGTAACTAGCGGACGATCAAGACGCTACCAACGATACATTTGCCAAATTATTATGAGTAGTTTAGAAGATAAGACGGAACAGATGAACATAAATACATACATACCGGTCAAAATCATAACTCTCCTTTTTGCTTCGCCGCAGTAGGGTAAAAACAAACTATCTCAAAACATTTTCTCACTACATAAACTAAAATTTCAATTAAGATACTGCCATCAATTCAGGGCCTTTATAATGTTGACTAACATGATAGCTGCGGGCAGAACAAAATAGATACAATAATACCTTTTAAGACCAACTCTTTAGATACGCGCCAGCTGAAAACCGCTTTATCCTCCCCTGACCCCAGCCTTGTGGTAAGTAGCTGTTTCAATTTAGCGACTATTGTTTCTAGAAAGTTAGTTTTGTGCTCACACCGAGACGCGAACCGCCGCGCACTTTTTTATGATCCGATACAATATCGAATTTATTTACTACACAATAAGGTACACGCTGTATAAGGTGTACGCTGCGCGGCACCGATCATCTCAGCCTACTTTGACACGTGTCAAACCTCGCACTGAAATTATACCTTTTCGTGAAGAAAATAAGTTCGTTAATTGGTAAAAATTGCGCGCAGCGTCACGTCATTTCACGTCGCGGCATTTGTTGAGTTAAATTAAAATAGTAGTGCGTAATTGAAGATTTTAAATAACTTAGGTCTCGTTGGTCTAGTGGTCGCAAGCGCTACTACTGAGCACGAGGTCCTGGGATCGACTCCCAGGTCAGACAAAGGGCTTTTCTATCTAGAATTTCTCAGTAGCAGCCAGGAGCCTGGATTTGTGCCCGGTGGATGACAATAGGTTCGTAGTATTTCACATGGAGCGTCTGCCTATTTGACCTCCACAACCCAGTTACTGGGTAAAACGATACCCTTTAGTAAGACTGGTTGTCAGACTTTTGGGCTTCTGTAACAACTATCAAAGATCTACATCTACAAATGATAGCCGGGACCAACGGCTTAACGTACTTGCCGAGCCACGGGGGGGAGCCACGGGGGGCCTTCAAAGATCCAAGAATGACACATAACTAGCTAAATGTGGGGGTACTATACATAGGTACACCTTTGCTAAACCCTTTGGGGAAATAAGACTAAGTATTAAGTCTAGTAAGAAGTAGTAGTAGTAAGTGTTAAGTCTAAGTAGTTAGTCTATTATTATGACTAAGTATTAAGGATCTAGATTATTTATGTTAAGACCGAAATTGTACCAGTACTTTGTAGCAAATAAATTGATTTGATTTGATTTGAAGGCGTTATGTTATCTATGTGTTATGCAAGGTTATATTAATATGTGTTATGCAAGATTATATATGTGTTATGCAAGGTTATAATATGTGTTATGCAAGGCTCGTCGACGGATGGTCGACGTTAAAACACGCTTTGCCTTTTGTTTTGATATTAACAAAAAATGAATCTGCCAGTTAGCAGCTCAATATCCCGTGCACTTTGCAGTGAGTTCAGATTTCCCGAAGCTTTTGGGATGATGCATAAGTGTCGTAAAAGGGCGAATGATAGATTACGTCAATAGGATGAATAGCAATGTAGTCCTATCTGCTAATTGGAAGAACATGCGTTAAATTAACCAGAAATATAAAACACCACTTTTAAACTTTGGTATATCTATATTCAGCCATCTTGCAGCTCAGCAATGTTTATGAGTACCTATAGCTAATAATGTTCTTTTGATTTTCACGAACCATACCATTTTTCGTGTCTCACATTATTTTCCTAAGCTAACCTAAGCACAAACAGCATCCTACCTCCACGCGACCCGTACCTGCAGCGACCACGAACCTTCATTGTGCTAGTGACAAACTACATGAGACGTTTAATAAAAGCAGCCTTGAGAAATGTGCCCGCGTCCAAGCCCCTTTGTAACTCCGCCATTTGTAAAATACGGAGAATAAAATATTTTCTTAGAGGCCGGTATGCGTTCGCGTAAACAAAGGTAAAAGGAATTGTTACCGTTTTCTTTTTTGGATATTTTTAACTTGATGAGGATTGTTGTTTAGGTTATTGCTTTTTTGGTAAGATGTACCGACCTACTCATAAAAATAATATAGAAGATTCATAAGCAATGTAGAGTAGAGATATATAAATGCTGCTGTAGGATGAGATCGCAAGTTGGCAAGCTTAGTTTAGGACACCCTCCAGGTAGATAGATCTTTAAAACTAGCCAGATCGGACGACTACAGGCTTTAGCGCTATGTGTCTGCGTAGTCAGTCGATTGCAGTCCAATAGTGGACTGTAATCGGCTGACTATGCTATGGCTTGCTATACGATTGTGGACGATAGTTCTTATTCAGAGAAGAAGTAAGTAGTGATCATAAATACATAATGTGGTAGCATATGAGGAAGAATTATTTAAATTCAGTTTTTTTCACAATTTTTTTATCACAATAAAGGCTAAGTAATAACAGCCTTACGGGTCGATCGATCAGGAAAAGCTACGCTTGTCGGGGTTGGTCGGTAGATGGGTGATCATCTTTACATACCGAGACTCCTCCGTGTCTCGGGGTCTTGGCTGTCATAAGTGGAACTTTGATAGTCCTTACGTGTCGTCAGAAGCCTGAAGGTCCGACAATCAGTCTTACCAAGGAGTATCGTATTATCCCCTTTGTCAGATAGGCAGTCGCTCCATGAAAAATACTGGTAATCAGCTGCATCCGGCTACACTGGAAGCTGACCCCAACATAGCTGGGACGGCTAGGCAGATTGAATAAATTATTATCGACTAATTATTACTTATTATTATCAGACAGCAGGACTCTTTGCATGATTTCATTTTCAATTTGACAAGAAGTATGATTTTGTCTCAACAAAAATTAAAACCATATTTCCAGATACCAAACAACACAAGCCGTATAAAAGTAGCAAAAGGATCAATCAAAAAGCAAAGCAAAAGGCGAAGAAAGTTTCCCAGTGAAGCCTTAAACTTAAATTGCAGGCTTATTTCCAAGAAATCGTCCTGCAAGGCAGTGGTCGTACTGCCAGTGTTGCGGGTTAGTCCGAAAGGGATATAGGGGGACCTTGGCAACAGGCAACTGAAGGAACACGGGTGGGTTTTAGTCAGTAAAAGTCTGACACACACTAGGTCGGCTAATATCTGTGGCAGACAATTAAGATAGTAGATACACCTATTGTAATAGCAGGCGATGGAAAGTTGGAAGTTTTTGGTGGCGGCTCGCCAAAATATAATGTTATTGTCTTGGAAAAGGACGGCATGTTTTCGAGAATCTTTTCTTTCTGATAGTTCAATAATATTCATTGCGTTGAATAGCTTCTTATTTTTAACGCAGTCTTCGGTAATTATAAATAGCTTACACATTATTGGTGATGTTCAGAAAGGTCAGGTGCGTAGTACTCGCAACCGGCGTGCGTGTATGACAACAGTAACTTTGGCAGAATCATAATAAAATATAGTAGACGTAGATATATTTAGTAACCTATTCTGCTGGACTATTCTTCAAGAGTCATAAAAACCCTGTAAGATATCGACACATGTTTCACCTCTCAACGAGGCATCCTCAGGATGACGATTGACCAATTGCAAACCAGAACGCGACGTGTTACCACACCGAGCGCTGGACGCAATGTAACTGACTTTGAGTAAGTGACTTTGCGAGCAAATTAGAGGAATTCCTAATGACAGCTGGAAATTCAGGAAATTAATTGCTTAAGAGGAATTGCTAATGTGGCCGTTTTAGCCCTCAGATGTATATGAACATATAAACGAAGCAGAAAGAGTCTGTAAGGATCGTAGAAGGTGGCGTTCTGTCATTTCTGCCTACCCCCACGGGAAGAAGGCATCAGTGTTATTGAATCGATGGTTTGCGTTATCACTAGTTGCTGTTTACGTGTTAATAAACTTAAATATAACTGGCGAAATGTGGGTGTGTGGGTGTCATGTGAGTGTGGGCGGGTGAAGGTGTACCGTTGCCTCACCTTTCGCAATATTGCAACTGCATGCTAAGCAGTTCTTTTAAAAATCATGAGTCTAAATTACCCAAAATCTACCTAATTCACCTCGTAAAAGCACGAATCGTATTCCGAGATCCATTGGCACGTTTTGGACACAAAACACCGTAGAGGTACACAAACAGCACCCATTCGGCAATTCTTCGCTAATTTCGCGCACACGTAAACGCATTTCGGCGTCCTCATTTCACTTAACACTGGGAACGATCTAAAATACGCTCCCACACATTCGTTCATGTAAATAGGGGAGAGTCGGCCCCCACGCTCTGTAATAAATGCAAATTGGCTCGAACTCTCGATTCGCGGAGTAAAACTTTTCGCTGTACTACCCTAGTGGACCGAGTTTCCCGAATTCACCCTGTTTCTGATACGAATATTTCGTTCGAACTATTAACTAGTGAGGGGGTTAAATGAGCCGATTGCCTCTATTGCTTTTTGTTTTGATTTCGAGATAGTGTAGTGACATGGAACGGGTGGAGTGTTGCGTGGTATAGGAATTAGGAATAAAAAAAAATACGTAGCAATTATATGAAATTGATATAGTCCATGCAATAGGAGCTCGTGGCTAAGTAATAACAGCCGCACGGGTCGATCCATCAGGTTAAGCTACGCTTGCCGGGGTTGGTCCGTGGATGAGTGACCATCTTTACATACCGAGACTCCTCCGTGACTCGGAAAGCACGTTAAGCCGTTGGTCCCGGCTGTCATTCTAGATCTCTCTCTCTCTCATTCGTAGAGGTCTTACCAAGGGGTATCGTGTTACCTAGTAACTGGGTTGTGGAGGTCAGATAGGCAGTCGCTTCATGTAAAATACTGGTATTTAGCTGCATCCGGTTAGACTGGAAGTCGACCCCAACATTGTTGGGAAAAGGCTAGGGAGATGATGATATAGTCCAGGCAAATCACTGTCCATTCCAAGGTTGCCTGGCCGCCCATTGTATGTTATGTATTGAATGATTTATTTTCTGTTATGTGTATATATAGTGTGTATTTTAATATAGGTACTTATCCTTACATATAATATAATAAAACAAAGTCCTCCGCCGCATCTGTCTGTCTGTCTGTTCGCGATAAACTCAAAAACAACTGCACTGATTTTCATGCTGTTTTCACCAATGGAAAGAGTGGTTTTCGAGGAAGGTTTTAGTATATAATAATCAACATCCACGCGAGCGAAGCCGCGGGCTTCAGCTAGTATATAAATAAATAATAATTTAAGTTAGGGGTATTAGTACTTTTTTCTTCTTTGAATTCTAATGTATATTGTATGCATTAAACAAACAAACAACAATAACGGAATGAGGATTTTCCTGAAAATTCACGCCACCAGTTGGCGCCACTTTTACAAGAGTTCTTCTACTTCGCAATGAATATAATAAAATATATGATGACGTTCATCATTCAGTCACGATTAAAGAAAATATAGGCGCTTTGACACTTTTGACAGGTGCACGGACCTGGCGTCTCAGTGCTGCCACCCAGTGAACGTTATTTCAGAAAACCCTAATTTCCTTCATAATAACAAGATTCCGCAATAATTCCCAGAGAAGTTACGTCCGTATGTTATTTGTATACTATAGCAACTGCAAATAGCAAGTAAGCTGCTTATAAAATATACTAACTGCGCCCCGTGGTTTCACCCGCATAAGTCTCGATTCCTGTGGGAATATCGGGATTAAAACGTATCCTATGTTCTAACCCAGGTTATCGTCTACCCATGTACCAAATTTCATCCAAATCAGTTAAGCCGTTTAAGCGTCAAAGCGTAACACACAAACAGACTCACTTTCGCTTTTATAATATTAGTTAGGACTAGTTAGGAAGAACAAATTATAAGTTACTTTTTGCAACGGCCAGGCTATTTTAATGCGCTAGAATTCAGGTTTCGAGTTTGAACTATTTGTATTCTGCTCAACTTTACAATCACTCATAATAATAATAGTCCTCCAGACCGTATTTTCGGCCACGGCGGCTAATCTCAACGGAGACTAGCCATCGGCGCGGGAGATATTATAGTGCACAAGTGTTTGCGCAGACACAAGTGCACTCTCTCTTCCCTCGCTCTCATAGTCCGATGGGACGGCAATCCGACACGACCGGAGAGAGATCAGGCGTAGGACCAACGGCTTAACGTGCTTTCCGAGGCACGGGGGTATCACACCGCCAACTTCCAAACTCCGGGCTGTTACTACGAAATTCCCAATGGAAAAATCCAATAACACTTTGCCCGACCCAGGAATCGAACCCAGGACCCCATGCTCTGCAGTCGCGCTTGCGACCACTTGACCAACGGGGCAGTCATGAATCACTCATATAGTAGTACTAAAGTGGATATAAGTTTACTAACTTCTAGACGTAGGTACTAAAGTGAATTTTAATTACAAAAAAAAACAACCAAATTCCAATTCCAAATTTCGGAAGTCGGTGGCAAAAAACGAAAATTGAAAAGCAAAGACACCGACTTCCGAAATTAAAGTTATTTTTCACATATTAGTGTTTTTTTTTTGTAATTCGGTTGTTTTTTTTTTTCACTTTTTAGTTGTGGTATACCAATACCTGCTATGTAAATAACAGTGATGGAGTCGCTTAAAACATCGTCTGGATAAATTAAGTGGCAAAAATACGTAATATTGAAGCTAACTCAAAAACTACGCTAGCAAAGTTAGTAAAAATTTTACTAACTTTGCTAGCGTAGTTTCGAGTTTGAACTATTTGTATTCTGCTCAACTTTACAATCACTCATAATAATAATAGTCCTCCAGACCGTATTTTCGGCCACGGCGGCTAATCTCAACGGAGACTAGCCATCGGCGCGGGAGATATTATAGTGCACAAGTGTTTGCGCAGACACAAGTGCACTCTCTCTTCCCTCGCTCTCATAGTCCGATGGGACGGCAATCCGACACGACCGGAGAGAGATCAGGCGTAGGACCAACGGCTTAACGTGCTTTCCGAGGCACGGGGGTATCACACCGCCAACTTCCAAACTCCGGGCTGTTACTACGAAATTCCCAATGGAAAAATCCAATAACACTTTGCCCGACCCAGGAATCGAACCCAGGACCCCATGCTCTGCAGTCGCGCTTGCGACCACTTGACCAACGGGGCAGTCATGAATCACTCATATAGTAGTACTAAAGTGGATATAAGTTTACTAACTTCTAGACGTAGGTACTAAAGTGAATTTTAATTACAAAAAAAAACAACCAAATTCCAATTCCAAATTTCGGAAGTCGGTGGCAAAAAACGAAAATTGAAAAGCAAAGACACCGACTTCCGAAATTAAAGTTATTTTTCACATATTAGTGTTTTTTTTTTGTAATTCGGTTGTTTTTTTTTTTCACTTTTTAGTTGTGGTATACCAATACCTGCTATGTAAATAACAGTGATGGAGTCGCTTAAAACATCGTCTGGATAAATTAAGTGGCAAAAATACGTAATATTGAAGCTAACTCAAAAACTACGCTAGCAAAGTTAGTAAAATTTTTACCACTTCTGAAGCATGACCTACCAAACAAGAAACATTCATAATTGGCGGAGTAATCGCGTACATACACACAAAAAAAAACACAGACGAATTGAGAACCTCCTCCTTTTTGAAGAAGTCGGTTAAAAATGAAAAGGCATTTTCACAATTTCTAACAAAAATCCAAGTCTCAACCCGTCAATAAGTTGGTTCTAATCGCGATCACGTGCACATAATCCGGGCCGGCAGTACAAAGGTTGCTAATAGTCATTAGTCGACATCACGCCCGCGGCTCGAACCGCCATTTTAATCACGGCTAATAAGCGAGCTCCCGGTAATGGCTGCGAGTTTAACCGTGACAGTGACGGTCAATGAATTTTATTTTCATTGGGTTTGTAAGGATTTTGTTGGCTGAGTTAATTGGCGTTTGGTTCTGGGTGACTTTGGCGTAATGATCGTGACCTTGGATTTGCTAGCTTTCCCTGCCTGAAGCTAATAATTATCTAATATCTAAATGACCGTGATTTCTTGAGAAATGTCGGGAACATAAAAATATTTAAAACTAGCTTCCGCCAGCGGGTTCGCTCGCGTGTGATATCTTTATGAATTACAGCCGGGGTATCGTATTACCCAGTTACTGGGTTGTGGAGATCAGATAGGCAGTCGCCCTATGTAAAATACTGGTATTCAGCTGCATCCGGTTAGACTGGAAGCCGACCCCAACATAGTTGGGAAAAGGCTAGGCAGATGATAATGTTCCTCAGTGTTAATATAGCATTCTACTGGAAAAATAATTTTTAAAATCGGTCCATTTTTTTTGAGTTTATTCATTACAAACAATAATACAAATCTTTTTTCTTTATGATATTAGTGTAGATGATATAAACAAATAGAGCCTAAGTCGGTATCAATGTAGAAAGTAAACACATCTTTCAGTTAAGTATCAAAACATGGAACTAGAACTACCATCAAGAAAAATAAGAGTTGACAGTGCCGGTCGAATATGGATGTTGACTAAAAAAAATATTTTGTCCTTCAGTTATATTATTAAAAAAATATTGGACACGTAGTTTTTATTTTTTTTCGTAATCAAAAAATTACGACAATATTATTGACTTAAATGTGGCATGACATCACTGGCCGGTAAATTTTATACTGACTTGTGATGTAGCGAGCTCGAGCTTTTTTCGAGCAAAAAATACGTAGGTATCTAATATTTTTTTATTATCTGACTGTCATAAATAGCTTTTTTTTTACCCATTCAACCCTAATCAACGGCGTTTCAGTAACATTCATAAAGAGATGACACTGACCACTTCCCGCCTACCAAACCGTCAAATGTATGACACATACTACCTTATAAATTATGCGTTGTATCCATCCATAGGAAAGCCCATGTTGACTGCAGCTATACTCCAACAATTTCTGGTTCAAATTTCCATACAAATCATGCAAGTGGCAACGTCGATACATCTGAGGTGCTCGGGGCTATTCTCCGCACGATACATTCTATTTGTGTGGCAGTATGGAGCGTGAATCAAGCGCTTAGGTATAGGAATCAACCATATTGAGAGCTTGTGCTGAATTTGATGGAGGAATTTTGTGTGTACATGCAAAAAAATTGAAAACTTTATTGAAATGGTATTTTATAATTGCTTGCCTTTGACCTTCCCCGTTTTAAGGCTGTTTGCAATCCTACATGCAAGCAAAAAAAAAACTTAACTGACATCATTTCTACCCATCCTACAAAATTATAGCTTAACAGGGGTTACGAGCGCAGCGAGTGATCACTAATATTTTACATGTGAATACATAATGTGTATCATGATACCTAGCTTCATCATCATCTGCCTAGCCGTGGGCTTTCAGTCTAACCGGATACAGCTGAATAATATTTTACATGAAGCGACTGCTCATCTGACCTCTATATCCCCAACCTAGCTACTGGGCAACACGATCATCTTATTTATATTATTAAAAGAAAATAAAAAGCTTGACATCGCCGTGAAGTTTCCTGGTTTTAGTATTAAATCTAATTTTCATAACGCGAGTTCCACCGATCGAGTCGTGATATCGCGTAACTGCGCACATTAATACGATGTAAATGTTACGTGTGCGTTGTGTTGCCAACAAACACACCACGTTGCTAATACTCAGATGATATTATAAGCACATGACCTATCCTCTATTTCTCATGCACGTGCTGGTCGATGGTAAACCATAATCCTGCCCTAATTCCAATTGAGGCCATGAGAACCATTATGGCCTAATTGAATGGACAAGCCTTTTGAAAATCATAGAAAACAAAAAAAAGTATTTTTTTAATAGACTAGACTCTTCAGAATACATACTTTCATTACTTTTATATTTTAACTAGCTGCGCCCCGCGGTTTCACCCGCTTAAGTCTCGATCCCGCAGGAATGTCGGAATAAAAAGTATCCTATGTCCTATTCCAGGTCATGGTCTACCCCTGTGCCAAATTTCATCCAAACCCGTTCAGCCGTTTTAGCGTAAAAGCGTAACAAACAAACTTACTTTCGCATTTATAATATTAGTTAGGATTAACTTAACTGGAAAAAATCATAGACTGAACTTTAACTTGAAAAAATCAAGACTCAATATTGTAAAAAAAATAGTAGGCCACTATGGTTCTCATGGCCTCAATTTATTTAGGGTGCACTAAAACTAGTTTTAAAGCTTGAGTCTTGAGTAGGTAAGGTTCTGTAATACGGTTCAAACAGGAACAGTCCTACCATGCCTTGTAATATTTTCTGACCAGTGCCAAAACAAACGAAGATCAAAAATAATTATCGTCCGTCGTTCAGAAAGTCGAATTTAGAAACAGGAGGTTTTATAAGTAGAAATTAAATTTCTTATCACCGCATAGCAGTAGCACCTTTTAAAATTGTACCCAAATAACGTGCTCCGGTCTCACTTTTTAAATTACTCCAAATATTCTCACCGCTCTGAGTGTTATTAACTTTATATTTAACACCTATATTCCTCAACTTGAAAGCAACAAGGCAAAAAGGTTTCAAGTACTTAAAGTAAAGAACGTTGAATTGAAGTAATTTGTAAAACAAGTTGTAGTGAAAAAGTTGTGTACAGGTAACTTTAACCACGGCTACGGTAATAATGGGAGTTTTTGTAAGTAAACCCTTGTGACGCGTGATGAAAGTTTTTAGTTTCGACCCATTTTTTTAAAGGTGGTTAGAATTTGTTGAGGGTAAATAATAGGTAGGTATTTATGTATATAAGTGGTTAAAAGTATCTTTTTCCTTTTAATTTTAGGACTTGTAGGTGTATTCAATATGATATCATAGCTCTTGGACTTTTCCCGTAAAAATAGAACTCATTATAATCTTCTAGACTAAGACCCGAATAAATCTGTGACTTGGCGACTGATTCCGATTAATTAGCGACTAAATTTGGAAGAAAACAGATCTTCGCTAGGTGCCCTAGTTTTTGAGATATAAATGTGGCCCTGCTGCGGAGACTCTCCAGATCGGCCACCTATAAACCCTTATATCTTTTGAACCAGTGACCGACAAATTTTGATATTTGGTGACAAATTTGAACAAATTAGCGACAATTTTTTTGTGTAATCATAATTAAAATCCCTGATGGTGGCCCTGCCAGAGTCAGTGACACGTGTCATTAATGTCGAGTACGGGATTGCTTCGAAAGAATTAGGAGTAGAGTCTTCTTGATAGTAAAAGAATGACGAATCCAAACTGCGATCAGCACGACACGGCCACGACATAGGGCGGTGCGTCTTGCGGCGCGAGGCAGCGCTCGAATGTTCTCGCGCCGCTCTCCTTTTAGAGGTATGAGGAACAGGGTGGAAAGTTCGAGAAAATGGAGGTTAAGTTCATTCATCCTCTATAGAAAAGGGAGGATACTCCGACCAGATGGGTGTCGTATCTGGCGGGCAACTGCCCAACGATTCATGTTGGAATCTTGTATATATGTCCATCGCGTGGTAAACTCTAATTGCATGATGCAGGATTTTATGTGACGTCAGGTGTTTGATGCGTAGTTCGCATGTGACGATGTAGATCCGCAAGTCACACCGCGGCGCCTCATGCCACGCTCTAAATAACGTCTAACATTTGTGCTCGCCGCGGTCGCAGACGCAAGACGCGCGCAGTTCGCGCGAGCGGTAATGTCGTGGCCAAGAGGCCAGTATGGTAAATTAAATAACGGTGATTATGACAATATTACCGTTATAACGATCTAAGGTAAGCGCGGTAAGCGCTTCATACTTTATGAACCTTATTTTAATGCGATTAATGTTCTTATGTATTAGACGATTACTTACCTATGTGAAATTAAAGTGTGCTCTATGAACCTCGCTCTATGACAGGTGGGCAGACGGCCAGATGGCGTATGCTTAGTATTATTATAGTCCTGCTGGCACCCTCGGGCACAAAACATGACGTCATAATATTTTTTTTTCAGGTTCAATGTCAAGTCACCCCAGAACCATAGCCCCTCATAAGCAGCCCATACACTAAAAACATCTCCTTACTCCATAAACCCTGAACCCTAAACCTTCAAGACCATAATTCTTCCTATCACGCTTATCACAGCCAAAAAGAATATAAACAAAATAAAATTTACGATTGCACGGCTTCGCCGTACCGACTTCGCAAAAAGTTCCAACCTTTTGTTTCGTACTCGTATGAACCTTACCTGTGGAGAGCAGTAAATAAATGCAAATTGTTGGAAGCACTCTCTTGGACCCCTACCTACCCCTGTTCTGACACCCGGCTGCCTTTCGGACCAGTAGGGCCGTTTGATTGCTCCTGTTAATGTTTTAGCATTCGATACGAAGGTTGGGGCAATTTTGGGAGGTAATTAGGTTAGGGAGATGTAGTTTAGGTTTCTAAGTTACACGATTTTTATTGCCACTGATAAAAAATAAAACATGAGTATTGAAATGGTTGGTAATTAAGTATGGATTCCTTAATAAAAAATATATATTAAAAAAAAAAGATTTTTCCTTAATGTTTTACTTTATTTTATTACTAACTGGTGCCCGCGGCTTCACCCGTGTGGATGTCGATTAATAAACACTAAAATCTTTCTCGAGAACCACTCTATTCATTGGTGAAAACAGCATAAAAATCGGTGCAGTAGTTTTTGAGTTTATCGCAAACAGACAGACAGACAGACGCGGCGGAGGAGTTTGTTTTATAATTATGTAGTGATACCACAACAAAGGCAGTTTTGAAACGTCAGAAGCTAAGTACGCGATTCCATTTGGCTGTTTCCTATGCTGTTTAGAAAAGAAAAATTGCCTTTGATAATATTTTTAAAACAATACAGTGTTATACATAGTTATGGGAGCAGAGTGTACGCTTTTCGCTTGCATACTGTATAAGATAAATAAAATAATAAAAATATAACTTATTTAAACCAAATGAAATGATTTTCATCAGAATTGTAACAAATCTGAATAATTAAACATGTCCATAAAAGCCACTAATAAAGAGTTGAAATGATGTCAAAGTGATGCATTTCCTACCAACGAACAGCATGTAATTTTTATTTAAACTGACAATCATTTTTCGTGGAAAATTGAGCCCTAGCTTTTTGCTATGTAAATAGCTTTTAGTGACAAACGAGGATTAATTGGTTCTATTCCTAGTAAACTAAATGGACAAGTTTATTTCAATAATAATTTATGGCATACATTTGCAATATTCACTAACGAATATGAATTATTAATATAGTTGACACTTTTTTAAGTACTAAATTTGAATCATTCTGGGTAAACTTTAAAACGTTTACTTACTGATAAATTATTCACGAAAACGAAGAGCATTGAAAACTAGTGGATAGATGGTTATTATTTTCACATGATTATGGGTAAAGTAGAAACAAATACAGTCGTGGTACCGAACGGATTTTCAACAAAAATACGGAGCGATTCATTAGAAAGGTTTAGGTGTATAATTCATTATGGTTTTGTGAAAATTTGTTAAAATATAACAATGTAAAATACTCAATGTAGAATGAACATCAGTTACATTTGAATCTAACCCACATGCTCGACGCAACAGGCTGATAAAACAGAAAAAAGTTTGGGCGTATGCTCTGCTACCCGTGCGAAGCCTGGGCGGGTTGTTAGTCTACCTATAAGGGCCGGCGCACACCTGGTAAGGCGCAGCGCGGCGCGGTTGTCACTGTTAAACAAATATCAACGTTGCGTGCCTAAAAATAAAGTTGAGAGTAGATAACCTGAGACGCGCGCCTCTTGCCGCTTACGGTGCGCTCTCGAGCTGATGGAAGTTTATTTATTATCAACTTTATTTCAAGTGATACAAGGTAGATATTTGTTTGGCAGTGACGAATGCGCTGCGCTGTGCCTTGCCAAATGTGCGCCGGCCCTAAAACACATTCCATTTACTCACCCAGTCATCTACTTTTTCCAAACACTCTCACACGATTAGCAATTCTTTTGTTTTTTTACAAGCATTCTGAGCAATCAGTTGAATTGGTAGACCTAATGCGCAGACATTAGCAGGAGTGCGGTTAAAAGGGTGTTTGTTGAAGCTTGGTCGTAAATTCTGCCCAGCGCAATGGTGTGAGCAAAGTATTGAAAGGCTTTGGGTAAAAATCTTGGACATGATATGTCGTTAGTTATTGTGTGGTCATTGTAAATTCAGGGAATTTAATTGTAAAATTGGCACACTACTTCAATTTGTCGTGTATAACTGCTAAAAAGAAACAAAGTTGTGATTTTAATCAAAATCAAAATATTTTATTTCACATAAACCTACATGGCCACTTATGAGACGTCAGAAGCTAGGTGCACGGTTCCAATTGGTCGTTTCCTATGGAGAAGAGCCAGCAAGAAACTCCATGGTTACTCTTTTAAAAATAATTGGCTTTTACAATACTTTCAAATTACAGTGTTGGTTGGCATGGGAGGACAATGTAGGCCTTTCAACAAGTAAGTACCAGGTACTTAACAAAAATAGAAGATGTTCAATAAATCTACAGTCCAATAAGCCTACAACGTTCTCACATTCACAAATTAGAAAATAATCTATCTAAAAGACTAATAATAATAAAATTAAAATAAAAACCTATTTAAACCAATTGACGTGATTGCTATTACAACTGTAACAAATTGAATAATTGTAAATGTAAATGTAATAATTAATTGGAGGTATATAGTGTCAAATACAATGATTATATGTCAAGGATGAATGTAAAGAAAATAAACATGGTAATTTGGGAGCAGTTAACAGACTCTTACATAAATATTCCGTTAATGAGGTACCACAGAAGCCACATGTGCAGAAGGAATTATTGCCGAACTTCCTTGTCTTCAACGTAGTCTTTAATCTTATAATATGCTTTTTTGATAAGGACACGTTTGATGTGGGTTTTGAACTTTCCATCGCTAAGTTCTGTTGTTATAGAAGCGGATACTGTTTATAAGAAATGCCTTGCTTGTTTTAGTTAATCTAAATTTGGGTATGACAATTTCATGTCTACTACGTGTATTTATATTATGGAAATCGCTTCTTATTTTGAAAAGTTCTAAGTTTTTGCGAACTTACAAAATACTTTCAAAGATATAGAGAAAAGAAGAGTCAGTATATCAATTTCTTTGAATTTGTTTCTAAGGGACTCGCGAGGACCCATTTTATAGATCGCGCGGATTACCCTCTTCTGTAAAATGAAAATTGAATCTACGTCAGCTGCCGATCCCCAGCAGAACGCCGTAAGACATAATACTGTGGAAATAAGCAAAGTAAACTAACCTGGCTGTGGCTATATCAGTCAACTGCCTTATTTTTATTACTGCATATGCAGCTGAACTTAGTCTATCTGAAAGAGTTCTGATGTGGGCGCCCCATTGTAATTTTGAGTCTTGGTAATTCCTAAAAATATAGTTTCCGTGATTGCATCTAGTTTCTTGCCATCAAGTTTTAGATTTAGACCCACTTAAGGTACATTTGGTAATGACAACCTAATACATTTAATTTTGTTCGCATTAGGTAAAAGATTATTGGCTGCGAACCTTTCCGAAAGATTAGCCAGGCTATCGTTGACATGTGAGACATCTGTATCTTTTCTATCTATTTTAAAGATAAGAGAAGTGTCGTCAGCGAATAGTATTATATCCGATAAGTTAGCCATCATGGAAAGAAGGTCATTTATATAAACTGGAAAAAAAAGGGCCGAGAATTGAACCTCGAGGCACACCCATTTTAACTAGAGACCCCGAGGACGTCGCCCCGTTAACATTTACTTTTTGCTACCTGGAAAGAACAAGATCAGCAGCTTGTCCATGAATTCCGTAATGGTGTAATTTACAGATCAGTGTATTGTGGTCAACGCAGTCAAACGCTTTTGAGAGGTCACAGAAGATGCCAATTGCATCCTGGGACTTCTTCCAAGATTCTAAAATGTGACTGATGAGTTTTACTCCCGCGTCTGTCGTCGACCTACCTTTCGTGAAACCAAACTGGTGACTATGTAAAATCCTATTTGAGTTCAAATGTGACAACATCTGGTCTTGCATGATTTTTTCATAGATTTTGCTCAATGCTGGTAATACAGATATTGGTCTATAATTAGAGGGATCGCGAATAAACGGACAATATAAAGTTGGTAGGTATAAAGTAGTTAATTTGCTGAAAAATCAATTTCCCTGGCTTTACTTGCTTTGGTCATTTTAAATATTCAGAATCACTAGGTACCAATTTCTATCTTCTACAGTGGTTTCTGTACATAGAAGGATAAAGACGGCAAAAGAATATCAACACAACGACAGACGTTCGAAATAACTTGTCCAAGACTAGCCACCCGCCCCTGCTTCTCACAGTTTTTAAGACTTGACAGAACTTCGAGATTTCTCATCATCATCTGCCTAGCCTTTTCACAACTATGTTGGGGTCGGCTTCCAGTCTAACCGGATGCAGCTGAATACCAGTATTTTACATGCATGCATGCAGGTTAAGCTACGCTTGCCGGGGTTGGTCCATGGATGGGTGATACGTTACCCCTTGGTAAGACTGGTTGTCAGACTTTCAGGCTTCTGACGACTGTCAAAGATCCACAAATGACAGCCGGGAGCAACGGCTTAACGTGCTGTCCGAGGCACGGAGGAGTCTCGATATGTAAAGATGGTCACCCATCCATGGACCAACCCCGGCAAGCGTAGCTTAACCTGACGAAAAGATCCGTGCGGCTGTTATTACTTAGCCACGAGCTCCTCCGAACTTCGACATTTCTATATGAAGTATTATGTAGTGCACATAAAATTTCCAAAATAAATTCTCGAATACTACGGCTACATTGTCGCAATAAAGCGAACTGCCTTGGCGCTCTCTGTTGCTCAGCAAGACGTCGAGTGGTGATCGAGAGAGAGCGCGCGAAGTTTAGTTCGCGATAACGCGACAATGTAGTCTTAGCAATAGAAACACTAAATATGACTTGATTTATGTAATCGACATTCAAATCTTCACTAAAGACTCCCAATATTCCTCTCTTATGCCACAAAATACCTCATTACAAATCACACGTATTTAATCAACCCCTTTCATATCGCAGTGCATCTCACCGATTTAACTATTTTCAATACGTGGCCCCCATTGGCCCCATTCAGACAGCCACCGTTTCCTATTAGTTTCCGCCTCCAGGACTTTGCTCGCTTTTGAAACTTGGTATTCATGGATTTACTTAATCTTTATGTATGTTTTACGATAGTATGTAATCATTGGTTTTTCGCATTGGTTTTATGTGCATGATTGTGTCAAGAGTGAAAACCAACGCTGTACTATACATGTAGGTAATATTTATAAGTTCACTTATGTTTTTAATTCAGGTTATTAGACTTACCCACAGTTCCACAAGCCCTTCTGCTCTGGTGATGGCTGCGAATGTCGTTGAACAAAAACTTTTTACAAAAAAAAAAACATCCGACTTAATAAAACGTTTTTCATAATGACTTCGTTAGTTCCAATAATAGCTATTGACCCAGATAAGTTTATGACACTACACTATAGATTTCGTTGTAAAGTAACACACATAGAAACACAAGAACAGAAAATTATTATATTATTATTAACATTTTGGTGTAACCTGGCGACGCGACACACCACACCACGCGCACGTTGGCCGTTTTTGTTTTTTTTGTAATTTGTCACCTCCTTGACAAATTCTGCGTATGCATTTGTTTTTTTTTATTCGAATGCATTTTCTTTTTTTTTCGAATTTTAAATCATGCTTCTGTGTTTCGATGGTGTTTTTTTGTCTTTTTTGCACTTTATAAATCCTTTCTTTATTCGTTTTCTTTCTTTTGAATGACGTGAACTTTTAGTCTTATTATTTTTACTGTTTGCTTTCATTGTTTAGTCCAAACTTTACCCAAACTCACGATAAACACAACTTGAACGTCGCATAGCTCCTATAAAGGGGAAACCACATAATAGTTTGAGAAACTCTAAAAGTTATAGAGAATGCGTCAAGTTGAGCTATCCCAAAGTTTTCTGCCCCCTTTTGGGGAATACCTCGGCAGATTGTTGGAAATCAAATGGGTTTACTGTCATTGTTGCTTAACTATTCTCTTTGATGAAGGAATTTTGATTCTTATTTAATTATAATAATATTTTAACAAGTCTAACGCTATTGAGAGGTTCAGAATTTGAGTTCTAGGCAATAACTTATTGTAATTTGAAAGAGGGTGAGGAGTTTGTTGGACCAGGCGTATCCTATGACAGAGACACGGACCAGGCTTATCCGATGACAAAGACACAGAGTTATGCGGCGATCTTATACAGTCACCCATCAAAGTATGATGGGTCTGCTTAGACGCTGACAAGAGCTAAAGCGCGGTCATTGTCGAACTGTATAGAAAGGAAAGAGATGCGCGATGACTCAATTGTAATTAAATCCAAAATATGAAGTAATTATCCATTTACTCAAAAATTAGCTGAGTAATAAAAATAAAAATAAACTAAGTTTTGCATTCAATTATGACGATATTGTTACTAAGTATGTACCTACCAAAGTACGTTAATATTTAATCCAGATATTTTGGATTGGAACTCAAGGTAAAAGGTTAGTTTACCGTTAATTTGTTCCAATATACCTCTCCGCTCCAACAAACTATATATTGCCAATTTTAAGACAAGCCTACTTAGTACATTTGCCTCTTAGCCGCATAACTTTTACTTTGACTCGGTATGATGCTGCCCAGAAGAATGCTATCCATGAAGATTTCCATACATCAAAGTTTGAAAAACTTTGAACAGTGATGTAGATACTAAATTATAATCGTATAGCTTCCATTCATTTATACTAAACCAGAAACTCCAAAAACCATAGCTAAAATTGCCGAATTGAGTGTCCTTAAAAGCCATTTTTGGTACGAACTTAGTAACTAAACGATATTCAGGTAAAATGTCCAACACGCGGCTAAGCTGGGACAACAGAACAAAAAACTGGTTATCCAGGATTACAAGTGGCTTCGTTTTGTCGAGATATTTTTGTGGGAACCATAACGAGTTGTAAAAGTTTCCAGCTTTAGGATTTAGCGTGAATGAAAATAACTTTAGTCTTGTTTTCGCATAGAAGTCATAATTTTTACTCAAATTAGAGTTAATCTGGTTGTTAATTGATTCAATCGTGAAAACCATTATAAAATACAATAGACGTAGATATATTTAGTAACCTTTTCCGCTTGACTATTTTTTATGAGTCATAAAAATCCTGTAAGAAATCGACACGTTTCTCACCTCTCAACGAGGCATCCTCAGGATGACGATTGACCAATTGCAAACCAGAACGCGACGTGTTACCACACCGAGCGCTGGACGCTCGGTGTGGTAACATCGTGTCGATTTCTGTGAGTCTGAGTCTGGATGTGTGCACTACTCGATATCCGTGAAATATATGGATATGAGTGCTGGCCATGCTGGCCGATGAGGTAGACGGATGAAGAGAAAATTCACAGCGCAGAGATACAGATGCTACACTGGTAAGGTGGAGTTTCAAAAATTGATAAAATAAGGAACGAGTATGTCCGTGATACCTATAATATTAAATGGTTCTATTGTTTTAAACCTTCTCTGAAACTTACCTTATTCCATTTCGTTTCCAACTGTTGGGGCACACTATAATAAAGTTACAGTATTATGTCTCGGCAGTGACCTTGAAATTATTACCTAGAGCCGCTCGGTAGATAAATCTCCGTGGTGCGCACTCGAAACTGTTGCGTAGTGGTTTACACTGAGATTTCGAAGCGCGTCGGTTCGGCCGTTTTGAATGAAGACATAGTACTGTTACTTATTTAGACTGTGGTTGAGGTTATAATCACTAATAATTTACTAACAAACGTAAAATATCTCGTCTAATAACAATAGCATTTTATTGGAATAGTTATAGGGTAAAACTTCACAGACAAAATGAAACATCAAAAGCGAACATTTTCGAATATTTCCATTTATTTTCGTTTCCCAATAGTTTAGTGAAAACATTCCGACAGTTAGAAAGACTCCATTTTAAACTATTTACAATTATTTAACGTACAAACTTAATTGTTTTTTTTTAATTATAAAATTATTAACTAGCAACAGAACAGGATATTTTATATCCGCTAAAATTAAAAGTTGCAAAATGCAAAAATTTAAAATTTTAACTAATATCGTAAGTGTATTTGAGTATATACCCATTGTTCGATGATTCCCGTCTTAGGGCGCCGTTTTTATAATTGACTTTGTGAAATCTAACTGTAAGTATTTATAACATAACATTTTTCATCTATTACTTGCAAAATGCTAGGTGAGGCTAGGTGGAGCGACGATCTTCGCAGGGTGGCTGGTAGCAACTGGATGAGAGTTGCCGAGAATCGAGCTCAATGGCGTGCAATTGGAGAGGCCTATGTCCAGCAGTGGACTGCTATAGGCTGATGATGATGATGAATTGCAAAATGATGTACAAAAATTAATTTTGACAAAAAAAAAATCTCAAAACGATTGAAAACGTTTCTTACTGCTTTCAGAATTCGGAAACGCATAAATTTTGCACGATGTTTGTTAAAAAATATGTATTTTTGGAAGTCCTATACAAACAATAAAAAATTAAAAAAGTTATTGGGCAAAACATGATACACGATGCCTACTTACTATTGCTAGCAATGCAGTTTTTACTTAGTGCCTTGCAGCACCACTATACAAAACATTTGTCTATTTTTTAATATGCGTACCAGACCACGCCATTTGCTAATGGCCCCATTTCCATTTAGTACCAATAGTTTATTCCCCAGCATAACAAAAAGGTTGACTCAAAGTGCTTGTAACTTTGAGCATTATAATTTAGCTCCATAACTTTGCAGACTCTAATAATTCTCATAGCAATGTCTTCTGTCACTTCCAAACAATTGCTATGACATGTAATTAAGACAAATAGGTACACTCACAGGTATATTTCAGAAAGTCATATTTCCATTAAGAACGTTGTTTACACCACTTTAAGACACAAATAGGATTATAACCGTTATAATACAAAACATATTTACATTGTTACTGTATATACAAAACCCTTAATGGACAAAGTAATATGAACTATATTGTTAATGGCTCAAGTCTCATGTTCATTTGATAGAGTTTGCTGGCTGATACGAAGTAAAACGTTTTATGTGATGTTTGTTTTAATACGATTTAAATGTCAAGGTGATATTTCAGACATAATTAAACATTTATTTTCGTCACTTATTAAAAACAAAGCCCGATTTTATTGGCTTTGTTTTTAATAAGTGACGAAAATAAATGTTTTCAGACCAATTTTTCGTTGGAATTAAATAAAAAAATATTAGATTAAAATTAATACTAAAAAAAATTAAAATTAAAAATTAAATTGATACTAAAATTAGATTACACAAAAAAAAATTATACTTCATGACAGTCCACTAAAATGTTAAAATATTAAATTAGTAGATAAAACGTAGATTAAAAACTTTGCTGAATAAAAGCGCAGACAATCTTTTTATTACTGTACCTATTAAAACAGTAGTACCTAGTGCTAAAGTTTTAATCAAGGTAGGAAAATTGTGGTCACGGATCTGGGCTAATGAAACAGCAATCTGTAGCTTTACAGCTGTCTCTCACATATTTCAGTGCATCTATCTTTAAAGTTGACTTCATTTAACAATGTTTGACAGTTTTCTGTCGCATTTATGAAATAAAATAATGTTTGTTGACAGTTTTCTGTCGAATTTTATGAAATAAACTAATAGATGTTGACAGTTCTCTGTCGTATTTATAAAATAAAATATGTTGACCGTTTTTGTCGCATTTATGAAATAAACTAATAGATGTTGACAGTTCTCTGTCGCATTTATGAAATAAACTAAAAGACGTTGACAGTTTTTTGTTGCATTTATGAAATAAACTATGTTGACAGTTTTTTATATCGCACTTACGTATCGCAGAAAAACAATTGATTTGTTAAGATCAAAAAATGTTGTCGGTACTATAATTTAAAAAAAAAAAAAACCAAGACAGGCACAAAAAATAAATAAACAGTAAGCAAAACTCAACAGTGAATTCTAAAATAAGTTATAGTCATAATCTTAAAATCTTATTAACTAAATATTCCTGAAACTTTGCAGATAATAATCGTTCAAAAATTGTTTGAAAAGACTGTCTCTCGTAAAATTTCACATTCGAATTTCGCTTACTCTCTACATACATCATTTTCAATCTGTCTGTACCTATGTAAGTGCACAGCACATAAAACGTTTGCGAAATCAGAAATGATTTGAATTTTCAGAGTTTATTAAAATCCGTGAGTATGTGACTCGTTTCAGCAAACACTACAATGAACCAAAGAATCGAAAGCTCACCCCTTATTCATAAAAATGTGAAAAACGCTCGAAAAATCTTTACCTGACATTTCAATAATACGACTTTTTTTTCTATAGATTTCAGGAGCGTTTTTATCAAATATTATTCAGGAATAAGGGGTTCAATTATCACATTTTAGTGATTATGTTTATAACTAGAATACCAGTTTCATACTAACTATACAGTAGGAAATATTAGTCCAATCTTCAACACATTTTTAAATTCCAAAATTTAAATGGTACTTACTGTGGGCAGTCAGAATAGAACCTTGCAATGTTATACTTATAGACTTGCTGAAAGAAAGGAAAATTGAAATGTTAAATAATGCATGCGTTGTAACTCTGCAAGTAGTTTGCACGTAAGAGAAACGGGTTTATGGAAAGACAACTTGCTTCTGAGTTTATTCCAGTATTTACTAAACAGATGCGAATAGCGTGGAAGCAAGCTCTGTCTTTGTCTGTCACGCTACGGCTAAATTGTCGCTCACTGTTGTATAGCGGTCAGCGAGACGTCGGCGTCGGCGTCGAGGGATGCGCGAAGTGTAGTTCGCGTTATCGCGACAATGTAGCCGTCACATTAAAATAAACTTGCGTAATACGAACATAGAACTTGCACTAAGTACAAGCAAGTTTTGGTTATGAGTTTATAACGCAAGTATAACGTAAAGTTACTTGCAGCAAAAATTAAAAGTATAAAATATCATCAAACTCTGACCATCCACGGATTACATTATATTGATATTCATATAAACTAGTTTACAAAGGTGGCTTGTTTATTTTCACAACCATTTATAAACGGAAAATGAAAACTTTAAAACAACGACAATCCGATTTACACTGTTTAACATTTTTGATTATAAATATTGTTTTTGAATGTATTTTATATAACTAGTTTATATTGTGTTATATTTACATTTTCTTGATTTACAAACGAATTGTAACAGAATTTTCAATTATTTTATCCTACCTAATCGGAATTTGACTAACAATAATATCAAGTACGTGCTTGAAATGCTGCAATTTTTTTTAAATCGATTTCAAAACACAGATTTACATGAATCCAGTCTTTAGTAGAGTGCATGTAAATAGTCTGAAGTCTGTTGGAAGGCGTAAACCAAGATTTAAGAACTGTTGGATTGACAAAGTGGAGAGTAAAAGCCGGATCTAGGGCACGTTGGAAAATATACTTGACCAGGCGAAGGCCCACCATGATGATGATCATGTAATTAGTTGCTGCAAGTAAACGGCCACTTGACTAACAACTAAATCAGTTTTTTATTTTATTTAAGCAATCAGCATCGACCTGAACCTCTACTTATGACTGGAAACGTATGAATGACCCCTAAAACAAAGTTGCTAGGTGTCCGCACAGGAATTTGTGCTAACCGATTCAAAAGCCACATTCCAGCTGTTAGCCAATCAGACGTGTCCACGTCACAGCTCGAAACGTCAGATTGGCTGATGTAAACTAGTTTTGGCAGTAGTTATATCAGCTAGTTTTTCCGGGGTGTCTAAAAGCTCGACCACTTTATTCAGCTGTCAAGTTTCCTAACTAGATTTGACTTGGGGCTTCTATTTCGGTCAATGAATGAAAAAAATGACGCATCATAGTGGATTTCGTTGACGCAATGTTGAGACAAAAATGAAAAGAGTATGCTTAGATAGTCTGGTCATGTTGACAGGCGACTAACTTATGGTATTTACAAGGCAGATGTGAGTAGAAGCGCCGGGAGGGGATGCCCTAGGAGGAATTACAGTGATCTTATTGGTGATGTGGTTCAGAAAGGTAAATTAAACTCGCAACCGGCGTGCGTGTAAAAAAGCAGTATGTAAGCCTCAAGTTCAGTTGTTTCCCAACGTTGCAGAATAATTTTGAATTAGCATCGTGTCTGAGTTGAATCACGTCGTTTTAAGATATTGTCGAAGTACATCATATCGGAGGAGAGTATACGTCGAAATTGAATCATGTCGAACTAGTATTATTGTCGAAGTAGTATATCATCGAAATTGCATCATTTCGTCAAGTCATGTCGAAGAAACGTTTTGTCGGCATACAGTAGTGTCGGACTTAAGGTATTTCAAACTAAAGTATTGTCGAATTATAGACGTGTCGGAGTTCCGTATTGCCGAAATAAAATCTTGTACGGTTTATCGTAGTTCAGTTTATAGTTTCGTAGTAGGTGGCTTTCTGTAGTTTCTGCCTTACCCAATGGGAAGGAGGCATGAGTTTGTATGTATGTTTTGGTGTTACTTACGAAACGACTATTTTTGAAGTGAAAACTTCTTCAGCCACGTTGAGCACTTTTTGGGTGAACAAACATCATGGAACTCGCGTCATCGTCACCGAACGCTTGAAGAAATTAATGAATGTTACTTAGTTTTCTCTTGTGTCGGCAGTCCCCAAAGACCCGCATGTTCTTGGCAGTAGATAGCGATACAAAGTCAATTTATATTGAACTGATAACGGGGTCTACGGCCGGGCGGGTGTAGTCACTTGAAATTATGAGTTTGGAAAATCATTATCTTTTTTGTTTTGTCATCAATAAATATCGATTCTATTACGTCTGTGAAGTTACTCTCGTCAATTTATTTTATCTTGTGACATAATTTATATTTTAGCCACTCATATTTGAAATGAACTCGGTTTAAAGGATTGTTCAAGTAAATAATAAGTTAGAACTTCAATTTTGTACACTTAGCTAGAACTTCACTAGTGTCGTAATAAACAGCTTTCTACGTGGCGTAATTTTTTAGTTCCTGTTTTAATTTCAGTTCATGAAGTCATTGCAGTGAAGTTTATTACCAACTTGGTTTTATATAGCTTTGGACGCTGAGCAAAACCATTTGGACAGCATTTTTTTTTATAATTTCATAATTATTATTATTAATATCTTCTTCTTTTTCGTGTGGTTAGTGACTAGAAACTCTGACACCAGGTTGGTGTCAGAGTTTCTAGTCCGCCCATGGGCCTCTGACTTGGCTGGCTTGGCATGTCTTTCTTCATCTTTTTTGAAGTAAGTAAACAATACGCACGTGAATCCGAAAACTCAGAGGTGTGTGACTTGGGTTCGAACTTGAGACCTATGGCTTGGCAGTCTGACAGTCACACCACTAAGGCTATCACTGCTGTAAATTATTATTATGATGCGTTAGATAAAAATCATAAAGCCATGTGTGTTAATATAAAGATTCTGTAATTAGTGAATTATGACTGCCATGTAGATAAGTACAGATTTTGGTATCGTAAGGTTTTATTTCTTGGCAGTCTTTATAACAAATTAATTCAAATGACAGCTCATTTACAGCTTTTAAAGATCAGTTTGAACAGCACAACAGCAAGTACTTGATATCAACAAAAAAATCACTAATCACTCGATTTAAAAAAAGTTTTGAGCACTTGAATAACACAGTCGTATTTACATGTCCTATAGCTGCGTGGTCTGTCAGAGCGGAGTGTCGCGGGGGGGCAGGCGGGGGCCCGCCACGCAGGCACCGGGCGCGGGCCCCGGCGGCCCCGCGGGCCCCGCGGAACCCGCTGGGCGCGGCAGCGTGCGCAGGTGCTGCATGGGGATGCCGCCCGCGGGCCCCAGGCCGGGCCCCAGGCTAGAGCCCCGCGGGAGGGTGCATGAGCCCGACGCGAACCGCGCGGGCGGCGGAATGCCCGATGACGGGTTCTGGACGAAGAGAACACCATAAGAATATCCTTCTTCGATCTGCTGGAGAGATTTTTGCTGGTACATTTTAAAGTTCCGTGGTTCATGCATTTTTTGTGACTTAAAAAATGATTATTGAGACAAAAGTTTCACAATAAAAAAAATGTTATGCATTCACTTAGACGACCAAAAATAAAGTATCCACGGATGTAAGAATGCATTTTATATTAAAAAAAGTCTTACGTCTGTGGATTGTGGGATATCCAAAGCAAAAGCTTTAAAACAACGTAATCTAATTCATTGCGCGCTGGAAGTTAGAGTGGACATTGCAGGAATGCGGTGAAATCGTAAAGTGGTAAGTTCTTATTCTATCTTTGTGTTAGATCTTTTTGCTTTCTCTGAACTACACTTCTACAAGCCCAAACTAACTACTAGATCAAATCAAATGTATTCACTACAGTAATTTTACTTATAGTCTGTTTCAAAATTATCTGATGAAAATATAAACAAACCATTTTCTGGTTGAATTCTTACGCAATCACTCAATAAAAGGCATTACATATTTATAAATATTTGTATTTAGAAGGTTTTGTAACTATCACCACTTTCTCAAAAAGTGTAATAGAAAATTTAAAAATCATCGACGACAATTGAGGTTATAAAATTAAGTTAAATTTCCAAATGAAAAACTTCGTTAAGATCAATGAGATTATATTAATATCATTGGTTAAGATGATTTGAAATTATCAAACAAAGCACTCTATTTGTAAGTGGCACTACAAATTGGCATCCACATGTACCGACATTTTCTGAACCATATTTGTTTATATTTTCATCAGATACATTCAGAACAGAGCATATGAGCAACACTGACCTGCTGCGGGTCGCGCGCGGCGTGCGCGGGCGGTGCCGTGCGCAGCGCGCCGTAGGCGGGCAGGCCGCCGCGCACGCCCGCCAGCGAGCCGCGCGGGCCGCGCGCGCCCAGCGGGGGCGAGATCGTGGACACCTGCTGCTGGCGGTAGTAGTCCATCTGGACGACAGATACTTGTTGTAGGTGAATGGTTAACGGACAAGGCTGTATTTGGGCTCTCAGTAGATACTATTTTATTTGTCAATAGGGTTTTGGGTACGTAATGAATCATTAGATATGGCTAGCTATGAGCGGATATCGGAAGCGTCACTAGAGTAAATTACTGTTGCGGCCTGCAACTGGGCTGCGGCCAACGCTTATAACACTTTTCTCAAACAATGCGCAGAAATTCAAACTAAATAAATAAATAATAATTCACGCGCCACTACATTCATTTGTTTCTTCTTTATTTTAAACAGCTCTATTTGCAAGCCAAATCGAAATTTAAATAAAATCATTGATGCGTTGAAGTTAAAAGTTCGTTCCATTTTTAAATAACACTACAGATAATATGAGTTTTCATAGTAATTTATTTTGCCGCTAAACAGGATTTTCATAGTTAATTTGCCGGCCCCATCGTCAGTTGTTTTTGACCAATACAGCAATTTCAATTTATCTCAACAATGCTCGAATTTCCAAGCATGTTTGAGAACAAATTCATTTTTGTTTAATTCCAAGTTTACACGACGACGTCGACAGAATGATATGAATTAATATGTTCATCTGCTCATTTCTTTTAATTTTTCGAACGTTCAATGGGTGAATTAAAAATGCTGAGTGTCGAATTCCGTTGGACTGTTTAACGAATTAATACATTTTTTGATAATTTTATGTTCAGATGTTTCAGTTCGAGTGAAAGGCAAAAATGAATAAAAATTTAAGCGTTTGATATCGGCTCTTAACTATGTTGGTTATTACCAAACACTGTCTTATCAATGTAACACCCAAGTCTACAGTTGACAGCTTAACCCTGCTTTCAGATTAACCCTGTTCCTTTTTGCCCTCCTGGAGATTTTGTTCAAAACTCATTCATTTCTTTTGCACTAAAATTACAATAATCATCTTCCCAAAAAACGAGCGCGCCTAGCAGTAGTCGCGTATGATGTGTTGCATCTGACATCTCACCCGACGGCCAACTCTAGCATTGTACACGGTCATTAATCAAATAAAATAGCGCTCATCCCCCGGCTTCCTGTTACACACTTCCGTCCCTTTTAACGAAATCACTCCGAAAGATTGCAGGAAAGCGAGAGGAAAGATGTTACACATGAATAATAATACGTCATATTCTACAAATAATCGTCTTTAAATAATTTCATTTAAAATCCGCACCTGCATCTGATCAGTATCCGACGGTATAATATCAGGGTTCCTGTCGTCGCTCTCGCTGTCGTCCTTGTCCCGCAGCTTGTCGGGGCTGGCGGGCGGCTCGCGCGCGGGCGGCGGCTCGCGCGGCTTGCGGCGCGCGGCGCGCTGGCGCAGCGCCACCAGCGACAGCAGCAGCACCACCGTCAGGATGACGCCGCCGCCCACGGCTGCCGACATCGGGCCCGTCATTTGGAAAGCTGTTCGCGGTAGATCTGTTTACAATACGTAGTCTTTTAAAATCGATTTGGAAAATACCCACCGTTTTGGAATCTCTCTCTTGCGAGTTTTAACTCATGAGTTTAAATGCGGGGTAAAAGTTGTGTATATTATTTAGATAATTATTATGAACTTTGAATTCATTGACTACAGAATTTCCCTGCAATATCTGTTATTGTTTTTTACACGTCACTATGTATCAATGACCTTGACCTTGAGAGTCCAAGGTGAAGGTAATGACTGTGAGTCTCCGTTGTCTGAGCTAGAAAGGGTTTTGAGTATTGTTACTTTAGTTATCGCACACAATACTTACCTAAACTCTTATCATGAACATGATGTTTCTCTGGTGGCCTCAAGGTGCTGGCTCTCAACGGATAGGGATCCCCTCTGCCCTTAGCGTTGTAAGCAAGTACAGCCGCTGCGTACGTGCGGCCCGGGGCCAGCCCCACCGCGGTGAAGCGGGGCACGGCACTCGACACGTTGGCTACAATCTCCTGTTTGGGAAAAATGGTGATAAAGTTGATAATTTGGTGAAAGTAATTAGCTTGGTATGGCTGTTATTTTAAGTAAGATTTTGGGTACACAGGGTAGGGTTTGGAAAAGTCACTTTGCAGTGCTAATGCACGTGAACTCGTATTCACACTCCATCACTTTTAGGGGTCTTATTTTTTTGTATTTTGTACTAGGACATCAATCAAAGTGCTAATGTAAATGAATTTTATTACTATCCAAAGAGCATTCTGGTGGAATAATAATGTTATGCTGAAATACTTTTATTTGGCACTAAATCACTTACATGATTTTTATGTTCGTGTTTTAACTCTAGTGATTCAAATTCAAATAGTTTTCGTGAAAGGAAAACAATTTGAATCAATAGAGTTATAAGGATCTTGGTTGATATTTTATGTAATTTACTTTCTAATAGATTCTTACCTGCGTAACGATCTCCCGTACTTCTAGAAGAAAAGACTGGGGCATGCCACCGTTGAAGCCTTCTGAGCACCGAACCCCAAATGATGTCAGTGATGCATTTACCAATGTGCAGTTGTGAACTTGATCAGGACGACCTGCGATCAAAAAAGATAATGTGAAAATATCCTTGAACTTTTAAAATATTCATGTTAAAATGACCTTGACCTTTTAAATAACTATGTAAAATTGACCTTGAACTTTTGAAAATAACAACGTTATAATGACCTTGACCTTTAAAAATCACAATGTAAAAGGTTCACAATAGTGTATCAAGTGGATACCTGAAACTCAACTTAGTTATCAAGTACGGATAAGTAAGTTAAGGCTTTGCAAAGTAAACTTTCGATGTCCGTGTTGATTTTGGAAATTAAAGAATAACTTAGCGTTTGCGTTGGTTGCTTAAAGGGGGATGCGGTTAGGTGGGTGTACCTAATTATTGCGAAGTTCATTACAGCGATGTACGTTATTGCGAAAGTATGTGATTGCGATGTACGTTGCTGCGAAAGTACGTGATTGCGATGTACGTTACTGCGAATGTTTACCATTCCGACGTACGTGGCCGCGCGTCTTTAGCCCGTGAAATTCTTACATTTTTTGCAATTTGCAGGTCAGTGTCAAGTTGTGAATATTTGAATTTTCGCTTTCGCCTTAAGGTAAATCTAATTCAGGTAAATATCAGCATATTTTTAACTGCCAGTGTACTTCCAGGAATTATCATTTATCTCGATGATAATATTTAAAGAAACAATGCGAATAAGCTGAAACGTTTTTTAATTTAAAAAAAATCCTTTTCTTTAGGTAATTTATAAAAATGGATCTACAAGACGTAAATTAAGTTGATTATGAAACTTGTAGTCATGAAAACCTCACAAAATTATCATTGAATAAAGAACGGTAACATTGAAAAAACAAAATTATTTAAAAAACAAAACAAAATACCCGCCGTGTTTTTTAAATTATTTTGTTTTATTTCAAGCTTTTTTTTTAATTTTGTTTTATTAAATTTTATTTTTGGAATTACTTAACTACTATCTTTTATTTGATACCAATATTGGAATTCATTTTAAAAAAAAACCTTCCGCTCCCTTTTTTTTTTTGTTTGCAGATGAAATATATAAAAAAAATATAGCCCATGTCACTCCCACAATTAAGACGAATCTAACGACACCTCAAATGTTAAAATCCATCAAGCCGTTTAGGCTACAGAGCGTGCCAAAGAAATAGACACACATACAAACATACATACATACATACATACTCTCGAAAAACATTACCCTCCTTCTGGGGCAGTCGGGTAAAAATACTAAATAACCCTAAGCCTTCCCAAAGTCAAAGGAACACAAGTACATGAACAAAGGCTTTAGTAATTCGTTTTCTAATAATCTAGTCCCCAATGCCCCAAGCCCTTGTACAGTAGGTCGCACGTCTGTGGTAAGAAAACTGGTATAATTTGGCCTCTCATTCTACTGAAACTCAGTTCTACACTGGCCAAATCTACGTGCGGGCGACTGTAGCATTATCAGCCTATCATTTTCTCACAGCTGGGACACAAGGCTCCTTTCTGTGAGAGGAAGTGGGCCGTAATCCACCACGCGGACCCAATGCGGGTTGGTAGATATCACATATCTTCGATTTTTTGGTTCTAGGACCTGCCGGTTTTCTCACGATGATGTTTTCCTTCACCGTTTTGAGAGGTGATGAAATTATTTACACAAAGTAAAGCGCCTAGCTGGGTTCGACTTACAACTCGTAAGTTAGGCCCGTTACAATGGGCCACCACTGCTCCTAGCTCTGGGCAACTGTACAAGACTTTAAAAATCCTACATTGTAAAAGATGTATACTGTTATACATCTGCCAAAAGATAACAAGACGTACATATAATGTAATGTTTTCCATCTAAAATTAGACAATTTTAGTGTACACACAAGTATATCCATCAGAACTTGTGAAGGTTTCACAGAGAATTTTGAGCCGCCCTCGGGCGAGATGAGGCATTTGTGGGATAAAATATACAAATACATATTTTGGGAAGGTATTACATGAAACTATGTAGTGGTAGATACTAATTTATATAAGTTTCTCTCTTCAAAATATGGTTCGTAACATTAAAGCTTAAACCTTTTTGAAACCGTTACAAAAGTGTGTTCCAATGAAATACCTAATTCTTTTGAAAATTTTGATGATACACTACAATTCGTTGGTTTTATGAAAAACTATATATACCTATTTTGCTTGAAGACATTTTATGACGAAAGTACTCGGTGAAGTTTTGATATAATTACCGATAAAATGATTTTGATTTAATAGAAACGAATAAAGATGGGCCAGATGAGCTGAGGGTTAAACGAACTACTGATTGGATTCTATAAAATGCTGAACGACATCGCAGCAGACTAAGACGAAAATGGAGGGATGAATTTGACCCCCACCGATGAGACTGGCTAGTAATAGCAGAAAAAAAAGAATTTACGGGATATTAATTTATTTTAATATTTAGTTTATGTGAGGGCGCTTTAAAATTTGCTGCAAAGTGCCGCGTGGCGGCAGTGCAGCTGCAGTCGCGCATCAGTGCATCGATCGCCTAGTAACGATGCACACGTAGTTTTTGTTCAAAACATGAACGAAAATTAGGTTGAAGAATTTATCGATGAGTTCGAAACTAAATGTACAACACTATGATGCTCGAACCTAGCGATTGTAGCGCGACACTTAGCGGGTAATTTGAAGGCGCCCTTAGTAACTAATGATACTATTTTATCTAAAAATTAAATATTATAAATTATAAAAAATCAGGAAATTCATTAAAACATTTAAATCTATTACAATCATAAAACAACAATATAAATAAAAAATGAAGAAATACTAATTAGCTATAGAATAGAGATCTAAAAACATACCAGCTGCAATAATATGGTAGACACACGGCACCCTCTGCTTCCCGATCCTATTATGTGCCCAACAGAGTAGCGTGCCATAGTCCATCTCAGTATGAGGAGTGTAGGTGACAGTGGAACTGGTACCAGCTCGGGAGACGTACGTGTCGCTGACCTCGTTGCTATTTGCTGTATTGTTGAAGGTCCAGCGGAACTGTGGGAGAAAGTGTTGGTTAGTAAAGGGTGAAATAGAAATAGATCATGTCATTTGGGTTAAATAGTTTTTTTTTTTTTTTCTTTTCTATTTTGCTAAGCTAAAGTAGAAAAGAAAAGAAAAAAGATTTAATAACTCCCAAGACAAGAAATAATAATTAATAATAGCTCGTGGCTAAGTAACAACAGCCGCACGGGTCGATCCATCAGGTTAAGCTACGCTTGCCGGGGTTGTTCCGTGGATGGGTGACCATCTTTATATACCGAGACTCCTCCGTGCCTCAGAAAGCACGTTAAGCCGTTGGTCCCAGCTGTCATTTGTGGATCTTTGATAGTCGTTATGGGTCATCAGAAGCTCGAAAGTCTGACAACCAGTCTTACCAAGGGCATCGGGGGGTATCATATTACCCAGTTACTGGGTTGTGGAGGTCAGATAGGCAGTCGCTTCATGTAAAATACTGATATTCAGCTGCATCCGGTTAGAGTGGAAGTCGACCCTAACACAGTTGGGAAAAGGCTAGGCAGATGATGATGACAAGAAATAATAATTTATTATTAAGAAAAATCTGACAAAGATGAGTGACTTAACTGGTTGTTAAGTAGCTAAGTATCAATAGAATACAATAGAAATCCTATTATAAGTACCAATTACTTACTCAAAGTCATATTTAGCAAAACGATCTCGACTAATTAATCGGGAATATGGAACCAATATCACTTTATTATTATCATTAGTATAATGGATAATCGGAAAACAATAAAATATTATCTATTAGAGAAATACCAATATCGACTAATATAGAATAAAATACCATTTCTATTAGCTTTCTGCAATTAATTCCATCTTAATAATAATTTCACATTACTTATTCATGGCTTATTTAGTCCGAGCTTGAAACTCGATGATTTTGATCAACTTCGCACTTAAAAGTTTTGAGTTGTCTGTTTTAATTTTAATCATCTATTTTCGACAGTTAGGTTAATTATTGAAGAAAGAGTATGCGAAATCTTTTTAGGTGTGAGGTCAAAGAAATTAGGTACTAGTTAATTTGTGATAATTAAAAATGAAAGCTTTTGTACTCATATTTTAATTATGTCGTATCTATTTTGTATTTTACTGTGTGTACATAAATAATAAAATAAATAAATAAAGCTAAGAATTTGTAGTGTTCTTAGTTTACAAGATAGAACAAGGTAGTTCTTTACTTCTAAAAATGAACGAAAATGGAACACCCTCTTCACCATCTTCCTTTATTTCATTTTGAATACATTTTTAATTTACATTTTTAAATATTTTTACAAAAACATAAGAAAAATATATAAAAATAGTATTGGCATTGGAAAATGTGAATTAATGTGTGGTGCGAGGATGGATGGACTGGCTTCTCAACACACATTCCTCGCAACACATCCTTCTCAACACACATTCCTCGCAACACATCCCTCGCACACATCCCTCGCTTGTTTTGTATGCGCAAAAATCAAGCTCCGCTGAGCCGTTTCCACCAGAGCTGTGCTGTCCGAGGTGAGGTAAATGAAGCGATTCTATTGGTGTTTTACAAACACATCTCTCGCTACGCATCCTCGCACATCTCTGGTGGAAACGCAGCCATAAAGCTCGCCTCTTATTCTATAAAACCTTATTGTACTACGCTTCAGTCCGGCTGTCGAAAGAATGTGATCTTGACACCTGTCAATTTCATACTAACGTATATTATGTGTTTTGGAAATTTGATCCATATTACTAGTAGAAATTGTCCAACTGACAGGTGACAGGTACGCATTCTCTCGACGGCCAGACTGTAAGCTCAAGGTCAAAGTATTAACACTGACGTGCTATCTATTGTACGTTATATTCTCCAAAACGTGTCAACCAATTTTACCATTTCTTATCACAGGAGTTTTTTGCAGAAAAAAAAAGATAAGGAAGAAACGTTACAATTGTTGTAACTAAGTCAATGTCTTAGGCAGCGAGAGGGGGAGGGGGAAGGGTTATAAGGAAAACCACATTGTAATTCCCTCTTGATTGGCAAATTTACCCTTAACCTATAGATATTTATGTGAAGACAGGCTTTTGTATAATTTCTGACTAAATTAACAAACCATAAACGAACTGAGCTAGCGCCTTCCAATTATGTAGATTGTAAGGTGGAATATTAAATTGATTTACTTACACCTTTCTTGCATTGTTGGCAGGAATTACAAGAGCCTTCTATTTAATGAGACTTTGATTGCTATTCAGAATAAAATTGTCTTTGTGGTATAGAAGTATGAGGAACGGGGTGTAAAGTTCACTCATTCTCTATAGAAAACTGCCCGATGATTGCTGTCGGGATGTTGTACGTATATATATACTCGTGGCGCGGTAAACTCTGCTTGCGCGATGCAGGATTTATGTGACGTAAGGTCTTTGAAGCGTAGTTCGCTGGTGGTGTTATAGATGCCGCGACTGGCGTCCTTTCAATATATCTCAGTTACATACCAATCCAAGCTAAGTGTCTATTTCAGCATACCAATCTTACAGCCAATCTTAGTTAAGTGTCTATTTCAGCGTCATCATTCGGCTCTTTATACAATGACAGTACAAAACTGGCCCAGATGGGTCATGGAGTCAGATTCGCAAAAAAACACAGTTATGAGTTCAAAACTGGAGTGTTTTTCACATAAAATAACCAGTTTCAACTCTCGGCGGCTCCATGTTTGTACCTAGTTCTAATATGATCGACGAAATTGTTTGCTCAAACGCTTGATACATTATTATTCCATGGTGTATACTCACCACAACTTCAGGAGGGTTAGCGTCCACATGGCACGTGATATGAGCGCGCTCTTGTTTAGCCACGCCATGTACCCTCTGCTGGGAACTCCTGCAGGTTGGTGCATCTGTTGTTCAAAATAATTGTATTGGTGAGTTATGATATGAAAAAGAAGGGAGTGAATGATAGCATTGCGGTTGACAGGGGAGAATGGAAGAAGAAGATGTATTAGGCCGACCCCAAGTAATATTGACAAGGGCATGAAGATGATAATGGTTTCAACTGTACGTTGGTGTTGGATTTGTTCAAATTGTTCAGGAAATCTGAAGAATTTCATATCAAATACAACGATGCACGCCGCATAATTATGAAATGCATGCGTGCGTAATTATGCATGCGTGTTATGCAATAAACTGAACACACATCAATATGTAACAATCAATGACGTTACAGACAGTACCAAACTGCTGGTCCTGTGAAGCTGCTGCCCGCGGTTTCATACGCGTGGTACCTAATTCTTTTTCTAAAATAAAAGTAACCTAAGTTACTGTTTTTATCATCAGCTATCTGCTAGTGAAAGTCCCGTAAAAATCGGTCCAGCCGTTTCGGAGATTAGCCGGAACAAACAGAAATACAGACAAAAAAAAATGATTTTTTTAAATAAGTATCGTCTTATAATGTCTTATGAATTTAGTAAAAAGCTGTTATTTTGATATTACAAACAGACACTTCAATTTTATTTATTTCTATATAACGTGTTTTCTTTTAAAATCCCGTAAATCTAGGGTACTAATGAGACAATCTCAAAGAATCAACTGGGATATGATTTTTTTTTTAATTGTTATGGAATTTAAAAAAAACACGATGTAGTTGAACTCAATTTTGACTTTCACGAACAAAAAGTCACTTTGATATCCAAAGTTAGCCAACAGTTCTCTCTTACACATGACCGATTTACTCTCTCCAAAGTCTATAAAACTATAAATTTGGAGTACTTAGTTGAAAAGCTATCATAAGTGAGACTATGAGCTATCTAATTGTCTCTTCAAAGTCCTTGCAATCACAAAGTGAACTTGAGACATCATTAGACAGACAAGTGGCCACAAAGGCACATGCGTTCTACTACAAGCAATAATTCAAGAATCACTTTAATATTCTGATATGAAGTTAGTCTGGATACATAATTTGGTATGTTTATATCATCGAGGAGCTTGTGGCTAAGTACTAACAGCCGCACGGGTCGATCCATCAGGTTTAGCTACGCTTGCCGGGGTTGGTCCGTGGATGGGTACCCATCGTTACATACAGAGACTCCTCCGTGTCTTGGAAAGCACGTTAAGCCGTTGGTCCCGGCTGTCATTCGTGGATCTTTGACAGTCGTCGGGTGGTCAGAAGCCCGAAAGTCGACAATCAGTCTTACCAAGGTGTATCGTATTACTCAGTTACTGGGTTGTGGAGGTCAGATAGGCAGTCATTCCATGTATAATACTGGTCTTTAGCTGCATCCGGTTAGACTGGAAGCTGACCCCAACATAGTTGGGAAAAAGCTAGTATAGCGTCTATACATGCAAAAAAATAATTACTATAAAAAAAAAGTAAAATATTCTCAAAACATATTAAATTGATACGGAAATGAAAAAATGTACACGCATACTAGTCACACTTGTCTTTCTACATTGAAATACAAGTATGCGTGTACAGAGTGTTTTATTTACGTATCAATTTAATAGTTTTGTGAATATTTCAATAATTATTATAATATTTTTTTATTGATTTGTGATATTTTTTTTGCATATATGGACGCTATACTATTGCGGGTAAACGGTAACGCCCTTTGTTAGTTATCATACTGTATATCATTATACCTATTAGTATACTCTACGATTTAATTAGCCAACTTAGGGCCAATTTCACTAAACTTTTATACCGAGTATAAGTCTTATCCAGCGAATAAATATTAAATTTTTCACAGATTTTCTATACAAAAATTGTCAGACGTCAATTTTATTCCCCGAATAAAATATATCTGGCTTTGGTTAAATCGGCCCTTATTATTCTAAACCTGCAGGCTAAAACAAAGTAAAACTTACACAAAACATTCAAAGAGAAGGGTTTACTCTCCCCGTCTCCCTCCGCGTTGAACCCCACACACGTGTAGTTACCGGCTGTCCTCCTGCCCACCCCCTGCAGCACTAGCGACTGGTTGCTGATGATGACGCCTTGACCCACGTTGTGGAGAAGTGTCTTACCCTGGTGGAGGAAAAATAGTTTGTTAATTTCGCATTATTATGTATACAGGGTGTAAGCGACATCGATGCGTATACGTTTAGCCCGATTTTTTTAAGATTACTAAAAAAAATCTGCTGTTTTATAGATAAGTCCAATACCTCCAACGGTCAAAGTGTAAGGAACACCAGATTTTTCTTGATTAAGTGATGAAAAATTTCATCTCTGGCATGTCTAGAATCATTAGGTACATAAAATCATGCGCGTCAATGGGGCACCCTGTATATTGTTCTAGTAACATTTTTTTTTTACAATTTACTGTTAGGGCTCCAGCTTTTATTATTGTACCAAACCCATCACATTACGTTAGTATCACCAGATATTTTTTTATGAAAACAAAATTTTCTTGATCATCGTTGCCGTACGTGCTACGCCATAGCTCATGCAAGCTACGCCGTAGCTCATGCAAGCTACGTCGTAGCTCATGCAAGCTACGCCGTAGCTCATGCAAGCTACGTCGTAGCTCATGCAAGCTACGCCGTAGCTCATCGCGTAGCATTGAAATTGGTCGCGGCAGCAAACGCTACCCGTCTTTCTAATTTTGTATTAGATTCTAAAAATGTCTGATTTATTTAATTTACCTTAGTAAATTTATTGATTTGGGATCTTCCTGTAGCCAAAAAAAAGTTCCTCTTTTCCCAAGTCAAAAGTATGGTAGGTACATAGTATAAGGCACGCCTTACATGATGTTATGGCAAAACTAAAGTTAGTTTCAGAGTTAAGTCGCTGTTTCAACCCTTTCATGGGTCCCATGGGGTTGAAACTTAGCGTTATGTCTCTTCACTATAAGATACATGGCACGAATATAAGTTTGACCCTTTCGAAGGGACATTATTGAAGAGTTTATCCTGTTACGATAGTTGATTGAAAAATATAGTACTAATACTTTTTTTTTTTTGTAATTTCACGGTTAAAACTAAACAGATGTGTATTTGTAATAGATAATGTTCTGTTAAATATTTCATTATGTTAAAATAATATCCAAATTTTGACTTCATCGAATTTTGTTTCCATTACAAAACAATTACAATCATACGCAAGTAATTTAATATTTTTTTCATTAGTTAAATAAACATTGTATAGAAAATTGTATTTTTTTATTTAAATACATTACTAAATTTACGAGTCATTATTAGTTTTTTACCGACTTCATGGTGTAACGAAACGCAAAGTCGAAACGTGTTGTTTGCGACGATGCCAGAAGGGACGTCTTAATTGACTCAATATACAAATATGTATAAATAACATTTTTAAATATTTGAATCAAAAAAATCATACAAAAATATTTAAAAAATTATGGGCCACCGGTATCGGGAGCAGGGTCAAAGCTACCGGTGGATACGGTTTCAGAGATAGGTACCCACTCAAGATGCGAGCCGTATCTAGGAGTACTGTCTTTGAATAAAACCCTTGATCCAACAGCCTAAAGAGAGCCTCGAAGGATTTATCACAATTATTATCTCCTTTTTTAATTATTTACATATAAATTATATTTTTAAATATTAGAATAAAAACATTCAAAAATATATAACAATTAATCTTCCTTATTTCATTTTGATTACATTTAAATTATATTTTTAAATATTAGAATAAAGAAATATATAAAAACATTTAAAAATATAAAAAATAGTGGCCCACCGGTATCGGGAACAGGGTCCAAGCTACGGGTCAGGGCTCCAGAGAGAGGAACCTCCTAACAATGCGAGCCGTGTCCAGGAGTACAGCTTTCTGAATCAAGCCCTTAATCCAGCTGCCCAACGAGAGCCTCCTTAGGTGTTAACTCCTTAATATAACAATTACGATTAAAGTTTGAAAATATACTCACATTATGTCTCCACTCGACTTTATAAACGTAAGGGTGTGCTCTGATGATGCAGTCAAAGTAGACATCAGTGCCTTCTCTGATGTTGGAGGGGTCCAGGTTCGTTCCTAACCGGACTGTCGTTTCGGGGACATCTGTATGACAACAAAAGACAATGAGTTTCACGAGTACTCTACTAGGGGGCCTATCACCATCGCTTACAGCAGTATTATATTAGTATTACTTCAGTGGGGGAAAGAGATGAAGCTCTGCAGGACGTATAGCTCCATCTCTTTCCCCACGAAGTAAGATTATAATAATACTGCTGTAAGCGGTGGTGGTAGGCCCCTAGGTCGAGTTTATAAAAAACCTTATTTAGGTAGTTGGAGGAAACTTATCCCACAACTTTCAAACTAAAAAGTGCAAGATAGAGACAGGAATATGTGTAAGCTATAACGTTTATTAATCTCGGTCATAATATTCATAAACTAACGACTTTTCCACATAGGCGGTAACATAAGAAGAAACTATGTAACGCCACCAGCTAAGGTTCTTACATAACTCCTTTTGCTTCACCCACGTCCATCATCAATCATCATTTCAGCCGAGAGACGTCCACTGCTGGACATAGGCCTTCCCCCAAGCACCGCCACTTCGACGGGTTCTGTGCTTCCCGCATCCAGCGGATTCCTGCGACCTCCACAAGGTCATCGATCCATTCCTACGCTACATACCTTTCAGCTCTATAGGCTATCTGTTCTGAAATCTTCGACCACGTTCATACATTTTGTAATACGCTCGCACCGGCTTAGGAGTACTACACAATTGGCTTGTTTGAAAGACATCACGAATGACGTCTGTGTATGTTATATGCGAATAATAATAGCATGATAATAGTCTTTCTTCGTTACATATTATAAAACAAAGTCCTCCGCCGCGTCTGCCTGTTGTCCTGTTCGCGATATACTCAAAAACAACTGCACCGATGTTCATGCTGTTTTCACCAATGGATAGAGTGGTTCTCGAGGAAGGTTTTAGTATATAATAACCGACATCTACCCGGGCAAAGCCGCGGGCATCAGCTAACAGTTAAACATAAAAATAACGTCAGAAATATAAAAAGAATGGATGTTAATATGAGCATTTTAGTGTGCTTTTACCTACATTCAAAAACAAGCACCTACCTATTGGAAAACCCAATTCATACATATTTAATAATCGTTAACCAAGCGTACAAAGTTTTCTACTAACAATATAATAAGCAGTCTGTTATTTCAGTCTTCAATATCAAGAAGTTTTTGTACTTTCGCAAAATTTTCATTCTCGACCATAAAATCTAGAATTCAAGAAAAACAAAGTTGTGTAAAGTTTCGAGGCTTGCTCGTAATAAAATTCGGGAAATTTCGGATAAGCTTAATTTTTCTTTACCGTTTTTACTTTCTCATGGGAGACTTAAGATTAAGATGTTCAACTTACTTTAGTAAAGCTTACAATTTTGTGATGGAATAATGCGCTAAAATAAAACCCTCAATTATGACTCATTCACACGCGGACGAATCGTGTTTTTTGACGATTCTCTCGAGGCTGTATTGCATTTTAAATGCCCGTGTCCACACGCATCACGAATCGTGAAAAATGACGGAAGCGTCTTAAATCACGTATCGTCTTTTAAAAATCACTTTCGTCAAAAAACACGAATCGCTTTTTTTTGAGGATCTGCTGAAGCACTCCCGAATACTGAACTCTGAATCACGAATCAAGTGTGAACATCTTTCGGATATTTTGACGAATCGCCAAACAAATCGTTTCGGATAAACAATAACGAACGACATATGAACGTCCATTCGCCATGACGTATCGTGTTTTTTGACGAATCGTCAATAACGGAACCCGTATGAATGCTGCCTAATGCTTTTAAAACACATTGATATCAGCCACGAAAAAGTAGGTAATGATACGAGTATTCCTTCGATTTACTGTGAAAACCGCTGTAACCAAATGTTTAATTTAACACCTAACATACTTCCCACGGGGGTAGGCAGAAACTACAGAAAGCCACCTACTACGATCCTTACATATTCTTTTTGCTAACCTGTTAGTTAAGTCTTCTCAGCATAATGTTACGGCGACTGGTTACGTTTTATCCTCGTTGGACGAAATATCATCTTGAAGAAAACGCATAACACACCTGGGTGATAAAAGCTCACTTACACTGAATATCTAAAGTCCAGTCGTCTTCTAAGGCTGGTACCAAAGGCATCTGAGGATTAGATGCTCTGCACGCCAGTTTAGCACCAGCATCAGACTTCGTCAGCTGAAGAGAAACTGTTGATGTCGTAGTGTTGCCATCTGTTGATAGCTGTGAAAAAAAAACCAGTTTATATCCAGTTTCTGAAAGTGTAGAATGATTGGTCGTTGATATTATGATTGATAAAAATAACAATCTCTGATTTGAGATTTTCAGAGCAAATAAAATAATTAAACTACAACGTAACTTGATTGTAACCGGTTCAGTTCACACCAAGACGCGACTCGACGCGCATTTTTTTATGATCCGATAGAAAATCGAATTTAATTACTACACAACGAGGTACACGCGCTGCGCAACACCGCGCATCTCAGCGTACTTTGACACGTGTCAACACTCGCACTGAAATTATACCTTTTTGTGAAGAAAATAAGTTCTATAATTGTTAAAAAAGTGCGCGCAGCGTTACGTGAAGCGATGCGTACCTATTATTTGTATATTTCAGGAATTGAAACTTACTAGAAACACTTTAACGTTTAAAAAAAAATGTTCTATGCATTATAATTTTATAAAAATAATTTTACTCTGATCGAATACAAACAAAACAAAAAAATCCAAAGTCGAAAAATACCTTAATTTTCCTTCCTCAACATAAATAAATAATCACCCAACTTAAAATACACAGACCTGGACCGATCGGTTAAAAATAACTTTGAAATATAACTTTTAGCTATTAAATTTTACTCGAGGAACACAATAATCAGTATGATATAACAGATTTGAAATTACTTTGAAAGTCCTTTGAAGTCGCTTTTACAATCAAAATTGGCTTTAATTAATATCATTTTGAAATTCTAAATCAAAATTCACAAGGAAAAGGTCATCTGATTAATGGGGACTTTAAAAGGTCATAATTATTGTGTTTGCCAGGTAAATTGGTCTTTCGTGGCAAGATTCTATCAGTAAGAAAAGAAGTACCTAATGCTGCTGCCGGTCAATTTAATATATTCCTAAAGTCTCTTTTTAGAGACACGCATAGAAAGGGAGACTAATTTAGCTTGAATTTCAAACAATTGAATGTTTCGAGTAAAAGACTTTTGATAAAAGAATCTAATCGATCATAAATCTAAAGAATCTATAAACTCCAATTCTGCGAACAATGTGTTTTAAACAAAGTCTGGAATAACGCCCAAATATTAGCTCCAAAACTTGCAAAGAATTCAATTAAACCATTACGTCCAAGGTCAAAGACCTAAATCAAAATCCAGACGCATAAATTGAAATCAAAAACACCAATCGCGAGCCTCGAAATCCTACGGCGAACAATTCAACCAATCACAGGGCTTACCCTTCGAATCTGTATTCAGAATTGATTTTAATTAAGTGTTAATATTAATTTCTAGTTGGCATGTTGGCTGGTTTAATTAAATTACGTAGGACAATCAAACCGGTTTGAATAGCGTGTGTGAGACTTGATTGACGTTCCCGCGTTGTGTTGTAATCAAGAAGCTTGAGTTCCAACTGATATTTCGGCTTTGCCAGTGTAATCTAGTTAGATCGTCACTTTTGTTCAAGGAAGCGTGGATGCACGGAATTTAATATTAGTGACGCGTTCGTTGTGCTGATGAATTTGATGAAAGAGAAATATTGGGTTTAACTTTGTATTAAACTAGGCCTGACTTTGTTCTCCAATATTTGCTCTTTGGGGTGGAAATTTTACCAGTATTGCTCTTACCGAAGACATCGGATCAAATCTAGGGCACGGTTCTAATGGTGGAATCCGACAATCGGCAATATTGCGGTCGGATACGCAAGGCAGACGACCACAGACCGCCACGCACCGCGCACCGAGGAACTTCGCATGTCTGCGATACCCCGCACGTACACCTTCCCACGGTCCGTCGTCCGGGCTCGTCGGTGTCCGTCCGCAAAATCGCGGATCGAGGGATTTTGGTATAAGACACGCTTACACCGTACATTTTAATCGCATATGACGTGTAATGCCAAACATGTTTAAAACATCATTCTGTCATATTGGAATGATTGACAGAGACAGACTGACAGATGTTACTATATTTGGTATATATCTGAAGATTACGAACAGCATTATTTTACTAGTCACAGAAAGAGTCGTACACAGGTGAAGGCGCGGCATCGCGGGCACGACAGGCAGCGCAACACTTGTCGCGCCCGTTTGTGGGAGCTTTAATATGATCCTTTTTATTAGCAAATAAAACAGTTGCTTATAACCATTAATATACTATCAATTCTAATAACACGTCTTGTGTGCTATCTGTATTGAATACAAAATGGGCAACTACGATGGTTTAAAAACCAACCAGCCATAATATTATTCGAATAAATTCGAAAGTAACTCTGTCTGTCTGTCTGTCTATCTGTATGTTACCTTTTCACGCTTAAACCACAGAACGGATTTCGATAAAATTTGGCAAGGAGATAGATGGCATTCCGGGGAAGGACATAGGCTACTTTTTATCGACATACCACGCGGGCGAAGCCGCGGGCGGAAGTTAGTTTTTAATATTTCAATGGTGAAAAACGTAAGTATTCGGAGAGATACTCAATAATAAGGCCACCAGGCCATAGTGTAGAGTAGATTAGGTAATAAAAATCAGTTAGGCAGTTTAATCTGAGGAATTAGAATAGATTGGCATCGCCACTGGGCCAAAGATGACTGATTGGACAGTACAGCATATGATCCATAAAGAAAAACTAGCGTTAAATTTAACTTCAAAGCATTTTTTGTTAAAGCGAGCCATGTGTTAGCTTCGTTAGAGATTGGGGAATTTCACTGAAAAAGTTTCCTATGAAATACTGTTTGTAACAAGAATTCATGGAGCATGATAGGCATGTAGCTGATGATATTCGGGTATATTTTGCTGTGCCTTTTAGATAAATCTATTTTCGGGCATCATTCTCGGATAATTTCTGAGAATTTTCGATTTCATTAACTCTCTGCTAGGACATCACTAAGTCGATGCAAGAATTAGAAACAAAGGCAATAAAAGAAAAACAAAATTAGAGACGAGATCAATGAATATCCGTTCCGAGTATCGAACATTGGAAGCAGTTTCGAGGAATCCTATGTAATTAAATATATTTTTAAAAGCTTTGCTCATGTTTCACAAATAACGTTTTTTTGATTTTATTTGGTCCGGAAACATATCAATTGAGGACTTAATTAAGCTCCAGGAAGTGAAAAAAATTTAATTTAAATTTTTGCATTCAAATGTGTTAGTTATTAAATTATAAATTAATTATGCTGTCAATGCAATGTATGTGGATTACTTGTTATGTAGTTCCGATAAGCATTATGAAAACAAATACGTATTAATTATATTATAATTATAAATCATATTATATTATCATTCAATTAATAAAATCATTGTCGGTAACAAAAAGGGACAAGAAAACATGTATGAATGAAATCACGACTAATCCTTTTAAGATAGCGTCAAAGATAATAATTTATCGTGATTAAAAGTTTAATGACGTCACAAAAAAACATGTTCATTACATTCCTCCAGAAAAAAAATCTCAAACTCACAAAAGGTTCTAGGACCAATTTTTCAAGGCCCAGCTAATCACGGTACCGAAGGACCAACTGAAAAATTTGCCTGAATATAACTTAGCGTAACTTTCACTTGGTACAGACATTTACAACAGGAACCCAGTTGGTCTCTTACGAGCGATTTGTGCACGCCATAAGCATTCGCTGTCCCATTCAATCTACATTTATTACTTTTACGTGCCCCTATTTCAAGTTGCTACACTGACGCCGTATAAGATGGCCACTTTGATTAAATTTCTATGCAAAATTAGCTTTTCCCTCGAAAAGTTTGGGAATTGATGAGGTAGTTGGGCTTATCTGTTTTTGATTTCGTTTGTTGTCAATCTCGATAACCCCGCGACTTGATGGAATTTTCTTTTGATCGTGCAAAATGAATGGTTAAGTTATTATAAATCAACATTTAAATTCAGAATCAAAAGTCATTCAAATTAGGCTGAGAAATCAGTACTTTTCGAACGTCAAAATTACATAAGACAGTCCCCCAAAACGCCCGCCCTTCACCACTTCCTAGTGCTTTAGCTGGGAAGAAGAAGTGGCGGAACAAACTCCCCAGCAGCACAGCTGTCTGTTCAGTTAGAAAAAATTGATTATATACAAGTATGCAAAGTCATTTACATTACGCAACACAAAACATAAATCTTAAAAAAAAATAGAAACTTTATTTTATTGATTTATTTAATACTTTAAGCACACATATGTACAGAGGCGGACTTAATGAATAATATGTAATAGATATAATTCGCGTCGTATCCGTTTCCATGAAGGGATATGAGGTCTATTAAATTACTCAATGTTATGGTTACAACTTTATAGGAGTTTAAAAGTTTCGGAAACAAAGGAAGGTTATTGGAGTAATTTCAAAGTTCTTGGAGTGTCTTAGTTAATAATATAAGATGTTTGTTACACAAAAGTAAACTGGTATAACTTGTGACTAAAGTCTGTTAACAAGTTAAATTAATGACAGTCATTTGTATCTATGACCATGGTCAGCAGTGGTGGCCCAGTGGTAATGACTGCGAGTAGGCACTTTACTTTGTGTAAATTATTTCGTCACCACTGCTCGGAACAACGGTGAAGGAAAACATCGTGTGGAAATCGGCATGTCCTAGAACCAAAAATTCGAAGACATGTGACAGCCGCCAATCTGCGCTGGGCCCACGTGGTGGATTATAGCCCACTCCGTCTCAACAAGAGAGGAGCCCATTGTCACAGTAGACATTATAGGCCGATTATAAAATTTTAACCCATATTATTATAACTAATTATAAATGTAAAAACGTGTTCGGTTCCCAACTAACATTAACTTAAGGTACAAAAAGTCAACAAAAATCTTAATTTTTAAGGGCGAATTCGACCAAACTTTTATCCCGGGTATAAGTCTACGAATAAATATCAAATTGTTGACAGATTTTCGATACAAAAACTGTCAGACGTCAATTTTATTCCCCGAATAAAAGATATCTGGCTTTGGTTAAGGGCTGATTTTATCAAAGTCTTTTATCCGTGGAATAAAATTGGCGTCTGACAGTTTTTGTATGGAAAAACTGTCAAAAATTCAAAATTTATTCGCAGGATAAGACTTATAGTCGGTATAAAAGTTTGGTGAAATTCGCCCTAAATCAGCCCTAAAAATGATAAGGTTTTTTAGTAAATGATGGTTCTTACAGTTTCCTTGGCATTGTTTATCCTATGTCCATTCTTCCACCAGGTGATGGACGCGGGAGGTCTTGACCCTGAACTCTGACAGAGCAGGTCGTATCTTCTGCTTGCTGATAACGGCTGGTTGGACCCGAGGATGTGGACTGTCAGTGGTGGAACTGCAAAGAAAGTTGGTTTTAGTAGTTATACCAAGATGACTGACCGGACTTAGGTGACTTTCTTTCTTTCATTCTCACACAGATGAGTCCAGGGGGCCTACCACTACCGCTTACAGCAGTATTGAAAGAAAAGAAAAAAAGAAAGAAAAATGCGTTTATTGGCATTGTCACAGAAAAATACACCTTAAAACTAAAAAAAACAGAAATCAGTCATTACAATGCCTCAGCTCAGCATATTGTCAGATGGCGACACACAGTGTACCACCTGACGCTGATTTTCAGCTGCAACCTACGAGTGTCATACGCTAGAATAATAATATAATACATTAAAAACTGATTGAAATGATAAAAGAAATACAATAAATAAAATACCTAAAAATTGTGAATATAAAAATATATATAAAGTATAGTTTTTAAAATGGCAACATTCCGATTAGTCCGTTTAGTTATAATATTACTTCAGTGTAGGAAAGAGATGAAGCTCTGCAGGACGTATAGCTCCAACGCTTTCCCCCACTGAAGTAAGAATAAAAGAATACTGCTGTAAGCGGTGGTGGTAGGCCCCCTGAGCCCTGAGTCCCAGCAGTAGACAGATTATAAGTCGATTATGCTTTATGAACCGAAACGAACTAAAACCTGTGTCTTGGTATTAATAAAGCATCTAATGATTGTAACAAATCATTGTAAGAAAAATTAAGTATATTATAGCATATAGTTTATATATATTTAGGTTTATTATATATATATATTTGTTTATACAGTTTTAATTGGTTTACGTATTTAAATAATATTTATTCCACAATTTTCGCTATTGCACCTACTACTGTAATGTTTGTCTCTACATCACCCAAAGGTTGACTGGTAGAAAATGCCTATGGCATTAAGTCCGCCTCTGTACATTTGTGTGCTTAAAGAATTAAATAAATAAATATAAACCAAGGCATTTTCTTTATATTAGAAGACTAGCAACCCGCTACTGCTTCGCATGGTTTTTGACCAAACATCGAGATCTCTTAGTTATAATTACGTAACTTTAATATTAACGTATTATACACATAAACCTTCCAGAGTACATTCTGTAAACGATGCTAAAAACCTCATCAAAATATGTTGCGAGGTTTAGAAGAACAACGCGGACAAACAGACAAACACGATTATCGACTTTATTATGTATAGAAGATAAGTCTATTGAAATTCGTTTATTGTAATTTTATGATAATTTTCGTGTCACACAAATAGTTAAATATTAATATCTCTGTAATTTCAGCATTACAGAGATAATAATATTTAATTATTTGTATACTTGTGTGCTATAACGGTTTAATGCCTTTACCCTTGTAAAGGCATTAAACCGTTATAGCACACTATAGGAATTTTCTTTTGACAACTGATATGTTGACCCTCTACTGACCCTTGTCAGTAGAGGGTCAACATATCAGTTGTCAAAAGAAAATGCCAGGGCTTCCCACAAGACTCGGCCAGAACTGACAAAGATGATCTATATTTCATAAAAAAGGAAAATAAATATAGAATTAGATAGTATAATTAGTTATTCTATTAAAAGCACACCAAAAAAAGATTTTTTTTTTAAAGTTGGCCACTTTACCCTTCTGATTTTGATTTTTCTGATTAATCTTATGTTTACTAACTGTGAATTCCCAATATTAACTTCCTTGCATCCCCCCGTCCCCTAGCCATTTCGGAAGGGACAGTTTAGGTTATGGGAATTCATTTCTTATGTCGGTGGGAGGGTGACCAAGTCTGGGACGAGCCCTACAGAACAGTGCGGATTCGGCGGGGCACTGTTCTTTCCCCTACGGGGAAACCGACCTAAAACACTAATATTAGCATAATTAGGAAAAACGAAAATTTTATCAGCCTAGGGTAATTTAGGTACAGTCACACCATCTAATCTTTTCACCAGTCTTGGTTGACTGGTAGAGAATGCCTAAGGCATTAAGTTCGCCTTGTACTTTATTTTAGTGCGAAAAGTTTAAATATGTAAATAACAAGCACAGCCCTCCATCCAACATTGTATCTATTAATTATCTTTCAGTGCTAAACGTAATTAAATAACGTTCCTAGATCCATGTTCAGACTATTAAATTTTCCCCAACGGAATTTAGCCTGCGTATGAGTTCAAACGGCTAAAGGAAATTATTTTAACTTCCTTGAGGAAATATTATTAAGACCTCCAAATAAATAATTTATTTCTGTTATAGCGTAAGACATTATTTCTTGGTATATGACTTTAGCATTTATGTAATCACGCAATATTTCGTGAGAAAGCTTTTCCGTCAAGTGTGTGACTTGATCAGTAGAAAAAGTATTATATTATTATTATAATAAATATGATAAAACCTCTTTCGGTATAAATGTATTGTGTGACCTCTCCTGTCATTCGTAGTGAGATAGGTAGACAAACCCGTTTACGAATTATATCATTTTGTTTTCTTGGGAAAGACGGAAGGACCATGGTATGTTGTCTCTTGACAAGCGAGAGAGCATTCACGTTCGGGAAACGTTAATAATTTAGAAGGTCAAGGACTGATCTGGTGGAATAGCGGGATGATTCGATACAGTTCATGTGTTAACTGCAAAACTGTCAGCGCTTAGTGAAATTAAAGAGCCAATAGTCGAAACGGCTAATAGGCTCATGTAAAATAATGGTAATCTAATACAATAGACGTAGTTTAGTTCTTCAAGAGTCATAAAAACCCGTGTTCTGGTTTGCAATTGGTCAATAGTCATCCTGAGGATGCCTCGTTGAGAGGTGAAACACGTGTCGATTTCTTACAGGGTTTTTATGACTCTTGAAGAATAGTTAAGCGGAATAGGTTACTAAATATATCTACGTCTATTGTATTTTATAATGGATTTTCGCAAAGTCACGCCTGAGTTAAGTTACTATACTGGTAATCAGCTATATTTGGTTGGCCTGAAAGCCGATAATAACAAAGTTAGGAAAAGGCTAGGTAGATGAGGAGTCCAAACGTTTAAGCCTCAAGCTGGGAGTGACTCGTGAGGTCAAAGGTCACCTGTTGCACTAATCTCCTTCTTTTCATGTGGTTAGTGACTAACCTAGTGTCAGAGTTTTAAAGCCGCCCAAGGGCCGCTAACTTGACTTCACATGCCGTCGAGAAATATCTCTCTGGCATGCCGGTTTCCTCACGATGTTTTCCTTCACCGTTTTTAAAGCAAGTGATAATTATGCAATACGCACATGAATCCGAAAAGTCAGAGGTGCGTGTCTTGGGTTCGAAATCGAGACCTATGACTTGGCAGTGACGGTCACACCATTAGGCTATCGTTGCTATCACTATTAATGCAATAAGTATTAATGTCGGTTCACCTTAAATGTTCACTCCTATTTTCTAATAGGAGTGAATATTGAAGGTGAACTTGCTTCACAACTTCCTATTGGACTGGCTTCACAACTTCCTATTGGTTACAGAAGGAAATAATTGAATATCATAGACTATCGCATCTTCTCTTGAAAACTAACTGAACCGGATTAACTGGAACTTATTCATAAATTAAATCCGTCACTTACACTTTTTCAGGGGACCAAATAGAAGTCAAGATTGTTCCAATACCTACTTTTTGATTACCTTATTGCTAACTACACATAAAAAAAGTAGCCAATACTTACAATTCATATCCAAAGTGAGTGTGGTCTCAATTGGGTGCGCTCGCGGATGATTAGATGCCCTGCAAGTGAATGCGGCCCTAACATCCGCGCGCGTCAGTGGACCAATGTGTAACACCCCTCTGACGCCATTCGCGGACAGCGGAGTCGCTGGCGTATCGGTTTCTACCTCATCTCTGAACCATTTCACCCACGGTCTGGGACGACCTGTAAAGGAAATATGGATTAAAGGTCTTTTAGAGGTATGAGGAACGGGGTGTAAAGTTCACTCATCCTCTATAGAAAAAGGAGGATCCTCCGACCAGACGGGTGTTGTGTCTGGCGGGCAACTGCCCGACGATTGATGTTGGAGTCTTGTATAATTATGTTGATTGCGCGGTGTTGTCGGCGCGAATTGCGCGATGCAGGATTTTATGTGACGACATGATTTTTGTGTGACGTCAGGTCTTTGATGCGTAGTTCGCAAGTGCCGATGTAGATGCCGCCACAAGTCGTACATTTTAAAATAATTTCATGTGAAAATGGTTTATAAAATTCTTCATTTCTAAGAATTGCTATAGAAGATGGAAAAATAAACAAGTTTAAGAAAACACCATTTAAGCGACTATACAGGGTGTTAGTGTAAACACCGTTATCCTTGAAACCAGTGGTTTGGTTTCATTTATAGAATGTAAAATCAATGTAAAAAACCAACATTTTTTTTAAAAGAAAATCTACATTTTTCCACAAGAATATTTCACCCTATACGCAAGGGCAACGAACTTGCATCTCAACACGGCGGGCAGCGGTTGGCGGGGGCGGGCGGGGCGCGCGGGGCGTTACATGACCGGCCGTCAGCTGTTTTGCAGCTCTCTCGAGCGAGTATCCATGAGTATCGGGACAGGGACGGATATTTACTTTTTAAAATCTTTTAATGAAAATAAGGTTTTTCTTTTTGTTGTTACTGGGTCATTTATTTTTATATTTAAGTCAACTACCCATGGTTTGAGTGACAACGGTGTTTACCCTTGCATATTGTATTGAAGAAATATTGTTACTAACTTCTGGATCAACTTACCCCCGCTGACGTCACATTTCAACGTAAAGGTATCTCCTTCGATGTAGGGCCCAACGATGGCTTGCTTCACATCTCCTTTGTCATCTGTGATCACCATCTTATTTGGTGGTACTGTTGACAAAGATATTATTTTTAATAATTATCATAGACAATGGCTTGAGTCCAAGGCTCAAAGCAATAACATCCTGCAGGCAATCATAGAAACGAACGATTAAAAAAAACTAATTTCTAGGATGTAAATGACAACCAGTATTAGTTAAAAACTTTTTACAAAAAAAAGCAACCGACTTCCAATAAACACAAAAAAGGGAAAAATAACTTTAATTTCGGAAGTCGGTGTTGGTTTTGAATTTAAAAAATGGTGGTATTTAGCGGCATCTGGTAAGTCTAGATAACGATTAAAATAAAGTTAGGAAAAGACTAGATACACGATGAGTAATTGAGTATAAAGAAAGGCACATTATAGTACCGCAATAGATTATAATAATATGTAAGAATTATAATTAAAAAAATATATTTATAATTTGGCCTAAGCGTGCGACTAAAGCGAAATTGAGGAGGAAAAGTAAGAGCAACATAATTCCTTCCGAGAGTCTTTAGAGTCTTAAGAGATTAAATCTGACGGACAAGCAGCAAATCTACCTGTATACTGATTAAATAAAAATTTACGTTTTCTTGTCAGGAGCCCTTGACCCCATTGTTAAAATTAAGCCTCTTCACGAGTTACGGCTTTTGGCTAAGAACAGATATTTACACAAACTATGTGTTCAAGGAACATTATGTCCCTGTCCCACATGTTGGTCACCGTGTGTGTTAATAATTGAATTCTGTTTTTTTCTCGATTTTGGAAATTGACGTCTGCACGATGATTTATACAATTTAATGAGTGACGTTTTCATAGATCTTTAAAAATAAAAATATTATAACTACAATATTATTGCAGGCATTCTTTTTAACACGTATTATTTAGGAAATCGGTCTAAATTTAATGTTACCTGAACATTTTATAGAACTGCTACTTTTAAATCCACTCGAGGAGCTCGTGGCTAATTAATAACAGCCCCACGGTCGATCCATCGAGTTAAGCTACGCTTGTCGGGATGGGTCCGTGGATGGGTGACCATCTTTACATATTGAGACTTCTCCGTGTCTTGGATCCGGTTGTCATTCATGGATCTTTGACAGTCGTTACGGGTCGTCGGAAGCCCGAAAGTCTGACAACCAGTCTTAACAAACGGTTTCGTATTACCCAGTTACTGGGTTGTGGAAGTCAGATAGGCAGTCGCTTCATGTAAAATACTTGTATTCAGCTGAATCGGGTTGGACTTGAAGCCGATCCCAACATAGTTGGGAAAAGGCTAGGCAGATTGTTTTATTTACTTTTAAATCCACAAGCTCCAATAAAGCAAAATAGTATTATATTAATCAGAATAATAATCCAAAACACAATGAAAACGCTGAAATAAACTGAATAAAACATAATTAAGTTGACGTAATAAAACCAGAGCACAAATCTAGCCGTAATTATAATTACAAAGTTCATTAATTGCTGTCAATTTGAGCTGAAGTAATTGGTTTCCATTGTTCGTTACATTCGACCGAAGTTAACACAGTAACTGAATGAAATCCAGTCTGTTCTTCGTCACAGTTTATTGCAGTACGTTAATTCAACGTTTTTGGTCATCTCTTGTAGTTTATTTAAAGGAGAAAATGTGGAAAGGATCTTGTTAAACGGTTGGTTTATTAATTTATTTGTGTTTGTTTTGGAGTAATTATTAAATGAGAACATTTCTTTTTGTGCAGTTGTGTAATAAAACAAGCGTTTTCTGTTGATTACTTGCATAAAGTTCAGAATTCTAACAATACTACATAAACAACGTTCTTGTAAACTTTCCCAGAAAAGGAATAGATTCTAAAGATGAAAACGAATATATAACAGACTTTCCCAATATTGTTTTGTTTTTTATTATTTTCGCAGGGTTTATTCGCATTACAAACATATATTTTTATAATAATAATTTATAATATTATTATTTGTTATACCTTACCTGATAATTATTACGAATCTCTCTGATCTCAGTACAAATAAATGTTATAATTTAGATAGGGAAATAATTTCTGTGGCCCTAGTGAAAAGGGGTATAAGTCCGATTTTGTGGAAAATGAGTTAAGTATACAGAAGTGATCAGAGAAAAATGCTCTATCGTTTGGTGTAAACGGATCTAAGCTATCTTTAAAAATAAAGAAGTTACCTTGTGTAAAAGGGTCCAACTGTCACCAAAAAAAACTACAAAAGTCGGTTTCAAGTACTTTTGTATTCTTTTAAACGGATTTTTTCAAATATATTTTGTGTTTTTTAATCTAAATTAACATAAATTACCCACGTTTTTATTTGGTTCGTGTTTATCAATACAACAAGACCTGGTTCTTAAAAATGGTTTAGTGAGTAATGTGATATTATTAGACATAAATCCGTTTTCACTGAAATAAAGGGAAAAAATCAAAGTAACTCTGTTGAGATTAGTATGAACATAATCATTCCAAATGCGTATTCATTTTCACTTGTATGAATTAACATTTAACATTATGGAAGAAGGGGTATAACTTATATTATACCCTAAATGAATTCATTTTGTGGTTAGTATAAGTCATTATCTTAAAAAATAATAACGTCGTCCAAGTGCTATGCAATGACCTTTGGCCGAATGCGACACCCAATTGATTTTGAATACAAAATAAATGGAAAAAAAATAACTAGACCAACTAACATGAAGGACTTGGGTGTCACATTCGACCAGAAACTTACTTTCCATGATCACATTTCTACAGTCGCCAAAGAATCTTTTAAAAGGCTAGGGTTTGTTCTCAGGAATGCCCGTGATTTTCACAACGAGCATGTAATAAGGCTCTTATACAACACACTTGTCCGAACCAAGCTAGAAGCTAGTTCTTCGGTGTGGAATCCGCACGAAGCTAAGTATGCACTTCTTGTAGAAAAAGTGCAAAAAGCATTCCTGCGTTTTCTTTACAGAAGAGCTCTCGGTTACTATCCCTACCTCTATCCCACCAGGTTCCTCTTAGGATGTCTGGGATATCATTCACTGGAGACCAGAAGGGCATGTGGCCAGGTAGGCGTTATGCTCAAAGTGTGGAAGGGTATGACAGATGCGCCTGACATCCATAATGAGCTGATTCGACTCTACACACCGAATAATTATCTCCGTGGCAGAAGTCATCGACTGCTAAGCGTGCCTTCGTGTCGGACTGTGGCCCGTGCTGCGTCTCCCCTGCCGCGCGTGTTGACCGCATTAAACAAGCTCCTGGAAGCCAACCCGGACTGTGATCTGTTCCATCAAAGATTCGCCAATTTAATGGTTACGTGCCTAATTTTTTGTGAAAATAATTGTATTTAATTGTTGTGATTCCTTTATGTGTTATGTTTGTACTTACCATATATATTCTGATTTATGTAATTGGTTGTTAAAGCCGTGTAAATCAAATAATTAAATAAATAAATAAATAATTAAATAAATAACATTAAATAAAAATAACTCAATAATAATAAAGAGCATAAATTGTTTACCTATAAAAAACTTCACATGTATTTCAATTGGTAGCGGTTTAAATGTCACACGAGGTCAAACACGCAATTTGAAGCGCGCGGAGTGTTTTTGGCGTCTCCTGTAAAGTTGCATTTTTGGACTTAGATCCCTTTTCACTAGGGCCACAGATTTAATGATGATGATGATGAATTTATTAACATATTATTGAAAAAAAATTAATTGATTTCTAATTTCATTTAAAAAACATCTGTTGCTTACCAGCATCTACTGCACAAGTTTTGTTAACATTCATTTTCATTTTTGTTTAATACCAAACATGGATGCCTAGACTTTTTAAACGAAATCGTTAATGGCCTTTTTGCCAAACTAGCAAACATACAGCAAAAGGTATTGGGTTTTCTAACAAAAAATAAAATGAAATGGCCCAAAACCGTTCGGCTTTTACTCTGCTAACATTCTGCTGATCGGTCTCAAAGCATAAAATCTCGACTAAGAATATCGATAATAGCCTTAATATAATTTTCATAGCCCTATTCCTTTACTTTTTATTATTCATTTAGCATTAATTCCATTTTTATTGGACAACTTTTATGTCCAATTATTTTATAATGCTTCCCGTTGATTTGTTTAAGTGAATTTCGTAAATTTTTGGAGGGAGGATTGAAATTGAATGTGCGTCTCATATTTTTAACGTGCTTTTTGCCATGCATTGTTTGTTAATTTTACAATTCAGCAGGATGTAAGGTAAGTAAATTAATACTACCGGTAAAATGTTTCCGTTGATAAACAGAAAAATCGGCCAAGTGCATGTCGAACCACGCACAATGAAGGGTTCCGTAGTTGGGATGAATTTATCCAACAAACTTAATATTGTAGTTGAAAAACTGGTTTTCCCATACAAAATGTATGGCAGAACATGTTTTTTCAACTGCAAATTTAAGTTGGTCGATTATTACTCGGTAACTTGTGGAGCCTACGTAGCGGTGATAGTTTTTCTTTTAATTTCGTTATATATACTACTGCCGTGAATTTTTTCACAATCCTAAAACTAACCATTTAGCTAGCAGGGGGCACACACTTGGCTCTAACAAAAATTAGCATTTTAAAGCTTAAAAGATATCCCACACAATGGGATTGACGAGAAAAAAAAAACCATCCCCACTTTACGTGTAGGGGAGGTACCCTAAAAAAAATATTTTTTACGATTTTCTTTTACCACTTTGTCGGCGTGATTTATATGTATACCCATACCAAATTACAGCTTTCTAGTACCAACAGTCTCTGAGCTAGGCCGCGGGGCAATTCCTACCAGGGTTGCGGGTTAGTCCGAAAGGGATACCGGGACCTTGGCAACAGGCAACTGAAGGAACACGGGTGGGTTTTAGTCAGTAAAAGTCTGACACGTCCTTCCGCTCCACCCAGAGCGGAAGAAGTCATTGGATGATTTCCCACCCTCAAAAAAAAAAAAAAAAAAAAAAAAAAAAAAAAAGGCCGCGGACAGACAGACAGACGGACATGGCGAAACTATAAGGGTTCCTTGTTTACTACGGAGCCCTAAAAAACAACTGCTTTTCATGCGGTTCTACGTTTCATCTTGATAAAACGGAATATTTTTAAAGACACAACAGAATAACAGAGTATATCGAGATTAATCTCAGCTTGTTCCAGGGAAAGTTCCTCAATTATTTTCCCATCTACCATTATATTGATTGAAACTACGAACATAGTAATTAATTCTATTTCTACAACCTTTAACCAACACAACAACAAACATTAATTAAACGAAGGAAAATTTACAAAATATTTACCCGAAAATATTCCTAAATTAAAACGGATAACATGAAAATACTCGCTATATTAATAATTTACCGAACATCTTAGATTGTAAGACGTATTTGATAAAGGAAGAGATAGGATCAAAGAAATATTTTGAAGTCAAAGTCGGCCATCGGCTCCTAGAAATTCGTTTATATCGACGCGGAAGGCGGAATGAAATAAAAACAGAACTGTTTACTCGACGACTTATGATTGGAGGAAATGGATCAAGATGGCGGTTCGCAAGTGGTTTAAAATTGCTCTTTTTTTTAAAGAATGAAGCAGGCAGTAGTGAGGTTATGTTTAAAATGAATTTAGCTGTTTTCTAAGAAGACGGTGCAGTTTTATACCTATTTGTAACCATCTAGTTTTCTTTTAAAATGTCTTTATATACCTTTTTTTTTGAGTGAGGGTAGTCATCAAATGAGTTCTCCCGCTCTGGGTGGAGCGAGAGGGCATGTCAGACGTTTACTGAATAAAACCCACCTGTGTTCGTTCAGTTGCCTGGGGTTATCAAGGGCCCCGGTATCCCTTTCGGACTTTCCTGCAAGTCTTTATATACCTTATGTGCATATGCTATGGTGGACAAACCATCCAGCAAGGTTAGTAAAATTCCTGACTATGGAGAAAATATAAATCAGTTTCCAAACAGAACTAAAGCAGATAGTAACTATGAAATTAAAGTTCGTAACATTTAAGAGTAGACCTCATTAATAATTCCGCGTACTTTTGTAGCAAAGTAATAACAGAAAGTTATGCACAGAACTTAAAATAAGATAAAAAATTAATTGAAACTAGCAGAACTTTGTAGTGCTCTTCGTGATGTAAAAGATTCAGGTGTATTTACGGCCCGTTAAGTGGGCGACACGAATTCAAAATAAAACGAGAAGTATGAAAGCAATGCGAGAAAATGCAGAAAAGCCACTCTTTCCTATCGAGTTATACTCTTGAAAAAACATGGTTATTTTCTCGTGAATATCCTTATAGTATAAGTACCTACACATAACATATGAAACTTAAGGCTCTTAATACTAGCGCGATTCGTCGCGCGACGCGAATTTTAACAAAACAATTTCTGAGAAAACTACACGGTGAACAATGCGGTGGCGTCGCGTCGCGCGACGAATCGCCCCTGTATGTAAGAGCCTATATATTTGTTTGTTTGTTTAGGTTTCAAGCTAAAACAGCTGAACGGATTCAGATGAAATTAGACTGTTTGACATATAAATGTAATTTGCTTCCTGCTTCAACTTCACCAAGTCGATTCACTTTTTAGTCGTAATAAAAATAGATAGACAAAGTAGATTATTGATATTTATAGTCCAAAAGTGTTTTTTTGTCAAACTGATGCTAAATTCAGTATGCAATTTTGATGTATTCACAAACACATTATATTACTCATATGTAGGTACATTTAGGAGGATAGGTCAAAAACTGGAAATGACAAGTGGGTTGCAAATTGTCAAAAGAATAGGATGTCAAAAGCGTAGAAAGTCAAATGCGCAGAATGTCAAAAATTCTACTTCAACGCGTTAACTGATGCAATTTTGATGTATTCACAAACAAATAACAATACTCATAGTTACCCAAAATGGAACAGTCTGGAACTACAGTCACAAATTGCACTCGTCTGTATATTACATTTTGTTCCTTTAGGGGACCGTGTATATGTCATGCACTGTAAAATGGACCTACTGAAGATAATGTTATCTTGAATAAGGACATCGTGACACTTGCCATAAATATGAGCGTGTCTTCTTTGTCTCTTGTCTGCAGTTGCAAAGTAACGTAACGTTTTTAGTATCATTAAAATTGCCAATTTGCATTTCAGTAGTTTTATGGAGTTTTGGTAAGAGAACTGGGGGCTTAAAACGGCCACTTTGGCAGACTCATGCATAATCAGCCTATAATTTTCCCACTGCTGGGACACAGACCTCCTCTCTGTGAGAGGGAGTGGGCCGTAATCCACGCGGGCCCAGCGCGGGTTAGTAGATGTTTCCTCTCGATGTTTTCCTTCACTGTTTTGAGAGCATAGAGAGTTTATAGAGCAGACTCATAATAGGAAAATATTATAAATCATCGTAAAATGTCACAAACTGACAATTCATAATATGATCTGCGTGCAATTCATATTACGAAATAATTCATCTGTTTGACAGTTTTCTATGGAGATTCGTAATATGGTCCATAAATTATGAATTGATTTTGTGTCGATTAGAGGTATTGTTAATGACAGCTGGGAATTCAGCAAATGAATTGCTTTTAGAGGAATTGCTAATGTGGCCAATTTAGGCCTGTAGTAACTTTAATTGCATATTTTTGTAAGATTTTAATTCAAGCCCAGTTGAGTATAAGCCAAAGTGTTCGTCTTGTGAAATATATTCTTAAACTAAAATGATAATAATTGTATAAAAAATCTGCATAAAGACTTTTCCCAACTATTTTGGGGTCAGCTTTCAGTCTAAACGGATGCAGCTGAATACCAGTATTTTACATGGAGCGACTGCCTATCTAATCTCCACAACCCAGTAATACGATACCCCTTGGTAAGGCCGGTTGTCAGACATTCATGCTTCTGACGACTGGTTAGTTTTAAGGGTGTAAAGAAAATGAATGATTTATCAAAATCAAAAATCAAAATATTTTATTTCACATAAACCTACATGGGCACTTATGAAACGTCAGAAGCTAGGTGCACGGTTCCAATTGGTCGTTTCCTATGGAGAAGAGCCGGCAAGAAACTCCGCGGTTACTCTTTTATCATTATTTTAGCTATTGCGATAACCTAAAGAGCGTGTAATTGCCTTCAAATAGATATGGTTCAGAACTTTCTTATTAAATCGATCACATAAAATTAATATTTATAAGAATTTTATGTTCTTAGCAAAGACCTTGACATCTTATTTATGTACATGAGGATATGCATGCAATTTAACAGTATCATTAAAATGTATATGCAGAAATAACAATCACATTAACATTATACAAAAATCACAGAAAAACAAAACAAAATAAAACTTTGCCAAAAACACGTTTCCAAATTCAAAACGAAGTACCAAAGAGACATTTTAATAATATCAATTTGTATACTCTATTGTCCCTAGAGTAGTGCAATAGTGGGGCCTTTGTGCTCGGTCCAAGAGTCATACTTTGTGCAACAACCTACGAATAATCTTATTCTGGCAGAGCTTGCCTCTTGAGATGTGAGACGTTGCTATGGTAACAATGGCCTGTTTGCAGTCGGAAGTGTTCGTTAGTTTTCGGCTAATTACGTTAGTGAAACGATTTATAGAATAGAGTGTTTGAAATAAACAAGAGTTTTAACTTTCTGTAAGAGTGAATTTATATAATGGGTCTTTAGAATTTAATAGTCTTTTGTGGACATATTGTAATTTGACAGGAAAATTTTATAATTATTATTAGAAATGGACATTACAGACATCGGTTAAGGAAAAAAAACGTGTCAGAAAAAGTCGTATTTTTAAACTAGCTTTATATATTATTTATCTTTTATATATTATTTTTCTTTTATAATTTTATATTCTAGTAAAAACACATTTTTCTTATTCGTTTTAACATCGCACCACTCAAATTCCTGAGTACCTACTTGCTCGTAGCAACGCCTACGCCACGGCGTAGCTACTTGCTACGTAGAGGGTATTCTTTCTTAGTTCCGTGTCATGTCATTATACAATACCTACTTGCTCGTAGCAACGCCTACGCCTACGGCGTAGCTACTTGCTACGTAGAGGGTATTCTTTCTTAGTTCCGTGTCATGTCATTATACGATACCTACTTGCTCATAGCAACGCCTACGCCTACGGCGTAGCTACTTGCTACGTAGAGGGTATTCTTTCTTAGTTCCGTGTCATGTCATTATACAATACCTACTTGCTCATAGCAACGCCTACGCCTACGGCGTAGCTACTTGCTACGTAGAGGGTATTCTTTCTTAGTTCCGTGTCATGTCATTATACGATACCTACTTGCTCGTAGCAACGCCTACGCCTACGGCGTAGCTATTTGCTACGCAGTGGTATTCTTTCTTATTTCCGTGTCATGCCAACATACATAAATAGAACATCACGCCTTGTTTCCCCGATGGATTGGGCAGAAGTGTACCTTGAGTACTCCCATATTCCGCCAGTTACGTATAAGAGCCATGTAATAGCCAGCTCATCAACTGGGCACAAATCCAGATTCCGGGCTGCTACTGAGAAATTTCAGATAGAAAAACTCAATAGCCCGACCTGGGAGTCGAACCCAGGACCTTATACTCTGCAGTAGCGCTTGCGACTAGACCAACGAGGTAGCAAAATATTTACGGAGCAGTCCTTCCATAGTTTCACATGAATATGGATGAAGCTATGGGTCTGTGTAGGGATCGTTAAGCCGTGGCGTTATGAAGCTCTCGCTGTGAGAATGATATTTATGTACGTAACTACGAGCTTTGCGCACGCATACGCACATGTGATAACTTTGCTTTTCTTGAACGATATCCTTTTAAAATGCCAGTACCCAAAATTGGTTACATAATAATAACGGGTGTAAAAAGACGCTTGACGAAGCCGAAAGTTACCTAATAATTTAATTTTTTTTTTTGTTCTGCACCTGGTAAACTTCTAGTTTCGGAGATATTGAAGGTTTTTCAGACAATTTTTAAAGAAAGCTAGTTTTATATGTAATAATTTAATTTTAAATACCCCCACGAGCCCTGAACCGTTGCATGCACCCATAAACACAATGTTTTGCGTGCGTTACGTTGCGCACCGTAAACAGATACAAGCCATTAGCCGTCCCCCGACACGACGACGCTTATGGATCAAAATATTACCTACAACTTTTATGTTAAACTTAAAGGGCCATTAAATATTATTTTTTTACTTTTTAGATACTTTGTTTTTGTCGGGGGTTTTTTAAATTTCTAATTTAACTATGTAAAGTATTTTCCAATTAAAATGTCGTCATTCTATTTCGAAACTTAATTCTTTGAAGACAAGAATTACTTTCGAAAAATGATGACGATGAAGTTGTGCTTTTTAAATAGAGCTAATAATTAGGTAATTATGTTTCCAAGAATTGAGTTTCTTTGAGGTCTTCAAAGAGCCTTTTTAATTCATATTTCTCAGAATTTTTTTTGATGAAAATGTCGATGAAAGCTGAAGTTATAAGCAGCTGAAGCTTATTTTAGGTACAAACATAACTAGATCAAAATCAATCTGCCTAGCCTTTTCCCAACTATTTTGGGGTCGGCTTCCAGTCTAACCGGATGCAGCTGAATACCAGTATTTTACATGGGGTTACTGCGTATCTGACCTCCACAACCCAGTAACTGGGTAATACGATACTCCTTGGTAAGACTGGTTACGAACCGTAACTACTGTCAAAGATCCACTTATGACAGTCGGGACCAATTATATTAATGAGACAAAATGTATCTATTGTTGCGAGAGTCCTGGGAGTCTTACGTGGTTTTACGTCACTTCATCGATTTAATGAGAAAATTACTCTTCAGAATGCTCTCGACGCGAATACACTCTCTTCTGACCAGTTTTGTAGATGCCGAAGTCTCTATAGGGTACAGTGGTAGACACCCTGGTATGAAGCCTTCACTCAGTCTACTCCAAGCTATGCTAGTCTCTCGCGAAGGTGTTAGGCTCTCGACGCGAAGACGCTCTCGTCTGGCCAGCGTTCTGGGACGCCGAAGTCTCTTAAGACTCTCAGGAGTCTTAGGCTGAGTCCTGAGTGATGGTGCACCGCGCAGCCGGAATGAACGGCGGATTAAACAAATGTTCGACACGTTTGAACTTGTCCGGAGTGGGAGCGGTCGCGCACACTTCACGGCGCATTCTACTGGCGGATGCGCTCATCAATACACGTATTATTTCGATGGTGGAAAGGTAAAATGGCTAAAGCGCCAAAACGTGAAATCTCAGAAATGAATTTTAAAGCTTTTTATTTGCGAAAAAAATTCGTAGAAAATTTTCTAATGGAAATATTTCTGAGTTACTTATATTTTCATGAATCATATTTTTTTTCCTGTAATATGTATTATAAATGGTTTCTATAAAACCTTTATTTTAGGAGATAGGTGTCGCTTTAGCAAAAAAAAATCGAAATTAAAAAAGTTCCAGTAAGCAAAAATTGCTAATATCCAAAAAACTTGCGTATAACATATAATTAATTACTCTTACTGTCAGAATTACAATTATTTAGCAATCTGAAATTTGCTAATGCACTGAGTAATATCATAGAGTGAAAAAAAAAAAATTCTAACGAGCTGTTCATTTGAAATAAAGTTGCTAACGTTGAACTAAAACTAGCTGAAGAGCGAATAAATTGATGGAGGTATCATGGGAATGAGGCGTAACTTCTAAAACTCGTCTCTTTCTTTTATTTTCATTTAAAATATTGATTATTGCTAGTGTACAGTTTTTGTAAATAGATTATTTAGATTATGACGCGTTAGCATCAATCTGTAACCTCAATCAATGTGTACTACCTACTATTAGGTCCGGAATATTAGCGGGAAGACCAATTAATTAATATTTAGCAAAAAATAAGGGAAATTATTTTATTAGCCAACTAGAATCAAGTAAAATAACGTAGGTAATTAGATTGGTTAAGTAGAGTTACTAATTATCTACTACAATCAAAGAACCATTGTTTATCATGGTTAGTACCACTAAATATTCAATGTAAGTTATAAGTTTAAACAAATAAATCATCATTTAATAGATAATAACTGATCATTTTTAACCCCCGACGGGATAAGAGGGGTGTTATTGGCACTAAGATTCTGAAACTCAAAATAATTCTGTGCTTATTGTGCCATCTTCTCACACACAACAACATCGTGTTACAATTTAACAAAACAGTCCTTAGAACACATACACATTTGAAGGATTATGCCAGGAAATGTATGGAAGCTGGTACCCGCTACAATAAGAATAAATGATACATCATTAGAAAGATATTAATATTGAATAATTCAGTTCAATAATTTCAATGGCCTTTGTCCGATCGTAGTAATACAGGGTAGAAGTTGTGACGCCGTGTTGTAGCTATAGAAATACGGTCTAAGGAGACTGTCCTTAACATCTAGAGTACTTGCTAGCTGTATTAATAGATATTGGGAAAATGGCACATTCAGCTAAAAAATCGTTAATTCTGACACCTTATTTTTATGATGGCAATCGATGCAGTTTCGAATAAGGATTCAAAGACTCTTTTCGACCAACTGCGGTAAGAGTACTTAGAAATGTCGCAAATAACTTTTCCCATAAGTAAGTACCTACATTTCATAGTGATCGATCATCTTACCCCGATCTTTTACGACGTTTGCTATTAATTATTTTAAATAAGGCGTTCATCATCTATCAAGTCTTTTCCCAACTACGTAAGGATTATCCTTGAATCTTAACTGGATGCAGTTGAATACCAGTATTTTACATGGAGCGATTTACTATGTGACCACCACCAATACAGGCACTGGGATACTCCTTGATAAGCTGGATGTTCGACTTTCGGGCTTCTGACTACTCGATACGACTGTCAAAGATCTACTGTGTTAAATGTTAGTATGTGCCCAAATACATATAACTTAGATAACTTGTTTATCAGTGTGATAGCTCGGGAAATCCAACTCAAACCTCAAACCTAAAAGCTCTTCTACTCTTCAAACGAAACAGGTAACAATAACAAACCCCATAAGAGATAGCCGGAGTCAATAAGAAAGACTGAACTATCCTAACCTAACCTGACCGAAGGCGGAGTCCAGAATGCGAATAGCTAAACAGTTGCATAACAGTAAGAAACAAAGTAAAAATAATAGTAAAAAGAGCTATCATGGTTATTGGAGGGGTACCAAAATGGGCATCATCTTTAAAATGGGTATTATCTTTTAAATAACAGAATTTTAACTGCTTTATACTCTTAGTACTCATATAGGCGAGCAGCACTTTGCCAACGAAAGAGGCAACTGCAGCCGTCTGCCCCGTTGACGATGCTAGAAATCACTAATATTCTAAGTTACACGCAAGAACAAAGACGTATGATTAGATTTGCAATGCTAACAAAATTTATTTACGAAGTACACTTACTTTAAATTAAGCAAGTTTTTAGTTCTAAAATCAATACCTTCTTACATTAAATCATGTACTACTGCCTAATATACAATTTTAAATAATATTTGGAATCTAAAACAACTCAGAACTATCGTTCTATACGAAAATATTTACGAGCACTATTGTTAAAGCGCCAAAGCGCTAAATAAAACAGAAACGACTTTTGCTAAACTGCCACACAAGTAATAATGTAGTTCAGGTAAAACTACTAATAAGGTATTTATACATGAAATAGAGAAACGTAAAAATGCACAATCACTAAAGCGACATAAACTTCAGAATCATCGAAAAAACGTCGCTTTAAACCATGACTACATGAAACAAGCAACAAAATTTCTACTGCTAAAGCGCCAAAAAAGTGCTCAAATCGACGCGAAAGGTAGACTAATCGACGCAGAAAAAAAAATCCAGTTCAGTGATATATATAACTCAATATCGACCAAAATGGCGCTTTAGCCATTTTACCTTTCCACCGTCGATTTCAACTTTCCCGCGTGCACTAACGACAGGTATCCGACGTGTAAATCCGCTCCGCAATCCAACATACGCATTGCGCCGTCACTCAGGACTTAGACTGACGTTGCTTTATAACTTAAATGAGAAAATTACTTACCAATAACTGTCAAATTGACTCTTGAGTTTCTCGTTTGGGCTTGCTTGAAGTCCACCCTACAGCGGTAGACTCCCTGGTCTGATGCCTTCACCCGGTCTACTCCAAGCTCGGCTGGTCTTCTCTCGGGGAGGAAGTAGGCTCTGGACGCGAAGACACTCTCGTCTGACCAGCGTTCTGCGACCCCGAAGTCTCTTTCCCGGGCGTCGACGCTAGAAGAAATTGTATGTTTTAAACATAGATATCTTTAAGACACGTGGGACATAATAGGACAATCGTCAAAAACTTATTGAGCGCAATTTGAATTTTATGCTTATTATAAAAGATTTTTTCGAAAAATTCTAAGTTGCTAACGCAGATTATGACATACTCTGTCTACAATATCCATGAAAATAGACTAAAACTCGTCTCCTTTAGAGTTGCTTTTGCACTGGAGTCATACGAAATCTTAAAAAAAAACAGTCAAGTGCATGTCAGTCTCGCCCACCAAGGGTACGGTAGCACCAAAACTATTATTATTTACCTAATTTCTATGAGGGAGGCCACAGTAGAATACCTAATCTGTGAACAACTAGCTACCGATTAGGTACGGTTAAAAAGGTACAGCCCTAGGACATACATAAAGATAGACTTTGGGTAGGTACTGTACGCAATAGAGTAAGTTTTTTTAATCACAAGCTAATTGCTCAACAATAAATACTTCTACAAGGTTCACTGAGCTAACAAATGACCCAATAAACTAAATTGTCCTCCAATTATCAAAAAAGCTTTACTTTCATTGGCCCTAAGCCAAGAAAATTGAACCAGATACTATTTTTACACCAAGGAAAGGAAACAAAACTGTTTTCTAACAAAAGCGATAGTCAAAACTATACGTATTCTAATAGTAACTCAATCTGCCTAGCCTTTTCTCAAGTATGTTAGGGTCAGCTTCCAGTCTAACCAAATGTAGCTGACTACCAGTATTTTACATGGAGCGATCGCCTATCTGATCTCCAGAACCCAGTTACTGGGTAACACGATACCACTTAGTAAGACTGGTTGTCAGGCTTTCGGGCTTCTGACGACCCGTAACAACTGTCTAAGATGTACAAATGACAGCCAGGACAAACGGCTTAACGTGCTGTCCGAGGCACGGAGAAGTCTCGTTATGTAAAGATGGTCACCCATCCACGGACCAACCCCGGCAGGCGTAGCTTAACCTGATGGATCGCCCCGTACGGCTGTCATTACTTAGCCACGAGCTCCTCCATTCTATTAATAACTGAAAATCAAATTAACTGATTAAACTCGAGCCCTTGCCAAGTTTCAAGTTGTTCTTGTTCTAGTTTGTGAAGGAAGCCTATCCGGTTGAACTAAGAACTTGTATATAGATAGCTACTGTTCGAGTTACAGAAACCTTAATATTTTATTGATTAAAGATCTATTGGTATAACGTCTTATGTCTGGTTTTAGAAAGCCGAGAAAATTCTCAATAGCGTGTACAAGATTGTACAAAGTTGACACAAAATTGATGCATGTTTTTTCTTAAATATGAGGCGCTTGCCACCCAGCAGTGGGCAGATACAAGCTAGTTAGATTAGATTAGATGTTTTAAGTCAATTGATTTAGGCGTGACTTTGCAGAAATCCATTATAAAATACAATAGATGTAGATATATTAGTTGAAGGCCGCGGGAATGTGCTGGATGCGAGAAGCACAGAACCGGTCGAAGTGGCGGTGCTTGGGGGAGGCCTATGTCCAGCAGTGGACGTCTTTCGGCTGTAATGATGATGATGATGATATTTAGAAAACTATTCCGCTTAACTATTCCTCAAGAGTCATAAGAAACCCTGTAAGAAATTGACACGTGTTTCACCTCTCAACGAGGTATCCTCAGGATGACGATTGACCTGTCGCGAACCCGAACACGATGTGTTGCCACGCAGAGCGCCGGATGCAGAGAAGACAAGAACAACTCTATGGATACATATTTATCTGAATTAAATGGTTTTTTTTTCCTTCATTAAACGCCCTTAAGCGTTAAAACAATAAAACTTTTACCGTGTTTCGTTCAATTTCCTTGAAAGCGTTAATAGTGTTCTGAAAGACAACTGTGTAATTTGAAAACATTGTAAAAGCCATTTTTAATTAAAAGGGTAACTGTTGTTTTCTTACCGGCTCTTCTGCATAAGAAACGACCAATTGGAACCGTGCACCTAACTTCTGCCGGGCATTGAGTGGAAATAATATCTGGCGTTTAAGAAATAAATGATATTTATTATTATCCATTTGCTTCCAATAAAGTACTAAACATTTCCGTATCAACTCGGTTGTTAAGTTTATTTTCCTGACTATAATAATTCTATTGGATTACAGGGCGGGACAGGAAGAACAATGAGTTAGCAATACGGAATGGATTGAAAATAATGGGTGACCGTCGCAAGACGGATGAACTGCTAAACGCAATCTTTATTTTAGTTCAATAAAAGTCAGATGCTTAATGCTCTAGTAAAATTCAGACGAATCCAGCGCGGGATGCGGGACGAATTTTTTCAAATTCAAATTCAAATATTTTAATTCAGACCAAGAGATCTTTAAAGTGTTACTATGAACTTAGCCTATGTTAGTACAACATAATAACTTAAAGATTGTGAACCCGAAAAGGGGTCATTATATTCATCATTTTGAACAACTTTTTCTACGGGACCAACCTTGAAATCGCGAAAAAAAAAATCTGCTGTTCCATACATTTGTGTTCATTTAAATCAACAAAATGTAGGGAACAACAGATTTTTTTTTTCGCGATTTCAAAGTTGGTCCCATAGAAAAAGTTGTTCAAAATGATGAGTTCAATGACCCCTTTCCGGGTTTACCATAAACAAAAAATAATGTTGTATAAAAAGTGTGTTATAAGTCGCTGTCGCTGGCCACCAGTGGCTGTGGTAGGGGCCCGTTTGCCGAGCCATAAAGTATCAACACTGGTAGGCGCAGCCTGTATCCTGCGCGGGATTCGGCTCAGTTCCGAAGCCTATTGTGATGTAGTTTTAATGGCTCCTCACAAAACGTCCTTCCTACCCAGTAGGTACCTATGCGTACTACTTCTTACTCAGTGAGACAAAGAAATAACCTCTTAACATAATATTCCAAGTTTCCTTTTACTTACAAATCAAAATAGCATACTGTGAGTTCCTCAAGTCTGTTTTGTAACAAAAGTGCATTGCGTGAATGTTTAAAAATCTCTCGGAACATTCCCGCTGTTTCCTCATGAAAGTTTAAACGGCGATATTTGTTTAAAATTCTTTTACCTTCAAGTTTGCTTGTTCTTTGTCTAACTGAATGGGGCGTTTATTGTCTTTCTTTTCATCTATTTTTTTACGTATTTTACTTGAAAAAACATTATTTTCCATGAAATTGAAAGATGTTTTCAATAACAGCTCAAAAATGTGTTTAAAAAAAGAATCATTAAAATCTTATTTGTTTTCAATATTTGTATAAATCTTCATAATAAAAAGATTCTAGATTCAATAACATGGAAAGGCAGATTATGTAAACATAGCCGTACAATATATTTAAAAAAACGGGCCAAGTTCGTGTCGGACCACGCACAATGAAGTGGTCCGTAAAGATTTACCATGTTATTTTAAGACCATAGACTTCTTAAAGGTTTTCCTGTAATCTGTGATTAAAGAAACATTCTCTGCATTTTTTTCAAAATTTTAAAATAAAAAAACATATTTCTGATCCTCACAACAACCCCTTTCATTTAGGTCACAGAAATTCACATGTGTACCAAACAACTAAATTGGTCTAGTATATTCTGAGAAAATTGGCTGTGACAGACAGACAGACAGACACACGACTGATCCTTTAAGTCTGTACCCTACCTTGGATTTTATCTCACTCGCGGCCTGAGTGAGAGCGAGACGGAGTGGGGTGCTGGCGGCCCTCAAGCCTCGAAAAGGAGAATGCCATATTGTCGTACCAACAAAGGAGCTAGAGTGTCACAATCAAATGTAGTTCATAAAAATACTCCTATTTTTTAAATCAGATATACGATTTTGTTATGAAAACGATTCCCGGCTTTCGGACACCAAAAATAAAAGTCTTTTTTTACTTTTGTGGTACGTATTTTCCAGTGACATATCACTGACATTGCACTTCATTTCCGAATGTTGCTACTACGTTAAAAATATAGGTACCTACCAGTCAACGAACATTAAAAAATGAAGAAGATAATTGTACCAATTTGCCATTTTATATTAGGATACAATATATTTTTATGTGTGTCAAAAAACATCTTTAGGTCACGCGTTACATCGTAATAATTTTTTTTTTTTTTTTTGGAATACATTGCAAATACATGCATTTAATGAAAAGAGGACCTATTCAAAAAAGTAAAATGTCATTTGTACTGTGACGTATTGCAATAATTATTCTGTGGCGCCGTCATGGATGACGTTACTTTCAATATTGGTTTCATCTGAACTATTTGAATAATAATTTGTAATACTTATTAACAAAAACAGAGGCTCAGGTGCGTTTTCATAACGTAGTCTTTGTGTGATAATCCTTAGCGATGCCCTCAACTAGAGTAAGACATCGGCCAGCAAGTCAGCGTCGCCGACGTATCCTAAACCGTTCACTAGTATTGTTAGAACAATTTAGAATATATTACATAGAAAATATATCCGTGGATATGATCGTGTTTTAACATCATAGATTGTACCGACGCGACGCCTGTAAGTATTACCTCACCTAGTAGAAGTATGTATATTATAGTTAGCTTCTAAAGTACCTACCTACTTCCGGGATTATTTATTCAATTTAAGGATTAAAAAACAGTTTTTATGCTTTCAGATCAATCCTGGTAGTTCCTACTCATAATATTACAATTGTTTCGCATCGATACAAGAAAAACTCCCTGAGATTCCGAACTGATACCTGAACTAACACTTGGTCACAATGTGGAGTGATGTGTGCTTTGGATGTGGACAGTCCATGCTACGTGTTGCAACAGTTGCAAGGCGTTCCCGAGTGCCACCCAATTGTCCTACCTATTGTTTTATTTGTATATTTCTTTTCTGTCCTGGTAGCGGTCGAGGTCAAATACGTTATGTAAATATGAATATATCTTAACTGCGTTTTTCATTTTTGATATAAGTGCCTTATTAGGTACTAAAAACATTATCACCTTATTATTATTTACATTTACTAACATGTGAAGTTCGAGAAGTGGGTGTACTATATAGTAAATACAACTCTGCCTAATTCTTCTGGGAAAACAGGCCTGCTGTTATGTTAAGATTTCAAGATATTAGGAATCAGTAAACACAGTAAGTACTAAATTGATTACTTATTCAGACTACCAGCTGCACATACTATGAGTACCTACCTACCTACATGATTATTGATAGGTATCCATTATCATTATGTATAAAACCTGACACCAAGAATTATTATTGACTATCAGTGATGTATTGTATAATCATCCATCAGGAAACAAGCGCCAAATCAAGAATAAAAAGCAACCGATATTAGGTACCGCTTCATTTGTCATCAACTTCACCATTTCGAGCCTGTCACTTTCTCGAACTAGCCTCAAAATATGAAGTAGATAAATGGTTAATAAATACGAATTGCGGGAATCCATGTAAAAAAAAGTTAACAATATAAGAAGAGCATTTAATTCTCCTCTAAATACACTAGGTTTGGTTGTGACAGGCGGACTTTTCGCTTGGTACAGGGTGCCCTACATTCCTGGTCATTCTCCTTTTAGGTATTTGCTTTTTCGCCAAACATAAGACCTAGCATCAATCCTCAACTTTAACATAATTATATTTATTTCAAAATTAATGCTGCAATATTTTCGGCATAACGGAGGATCATGCTAAGCAATTTGAGATGGGTGCGGCCTTAAGGGTTCCGTTTTTTACCCTGTAGAGGTACGTGGAACCCTAAAAAACAACAAATTGATCAACAATATGAAACAAAATGTTTTATTCAGCACAATTTTCGATAAGCCGGTCAAAAAGCAATGATATTTTATACCAAAACTATGTCTTTTCCTTTTACTCAAAAGGCACCTTTAATCTACAAATAGGGTTCAACGAAGCGTGTTTGAGTCACGACCCTTTTAAGGCACCTCATCCATAGTGGAGACGGACTAGAGAAATTTGCTCTCGAAGAGTAGTGTACGCTAAGTTGATTTTGTATAGCATATTTAAAAGTCGGTTCGTGATTTTAGGAGGACGTCTGTATACAGGGTGGTCCATACTTGTCGCTTTAAATCCGTATCAGTATGGCTTTAACACGTCTCGGCGTAATATGCAGAGTAGCTGATATTATTAATTATACAGCTGCACACACTTCAGTACTAACATGTATTTTGATTCAAAATTTAGAACAAATACAACAGACATAGGTAGATATATTTAGTAACGTATTCCGCTTAATTATTCTGGACGCAGAGCGCACCCAGCGCTCGGTGTGGTAACACGTCGTGTTCTGGTTTGCAACTGGTCAATCGTCATCCTGAGGATGCCTCGTTGAGAGGTGAAATACGTGTCGATTTCTTACAGGGGTTTTCATGACTCTTGAAGAATAGTCAAGCGGAATAGGTTACTAAATATATCTACATCTATTGTATTTTTTTATAATGAATTTCCGCAAAGTCACGCCCGAATCAATTAACTATCTTAAATTAACAACAATTTTGTTTTGTAACATTAATTAAAACAACAAGATAGCGGCATTAGTTCCGATTTTGGCCACGCCCCAATAGATCCTTAGGGCGAATTTCACCAATGTAACAGCACATCTCAACCTCGTTCAAGAGCTGTCAGTGTCAATATTCCACAGAAAATAATGACACTGACAGCAGTAACATGTAACATTATAGTGCTGATCGTGTTAAGTTTATTTGGTGAAATTCGCCCTTAGACAGTTAAACATGCGCTTCTACGCGTGGAAGCTTTACCAGGCTGTCATTCAAATGACGACAAGCCGTAAGTAAATGAAAAGTAGGTATACCACTAGAACAACGATGATAATGCTGTGCAGACGCCGTATGATGACAGTTACCACCGCTCATTGTTCAGTTTTATAGTGAGATGAGCTATAAAAGTCGAACAGCACCAAAGATTGATGGATAACATAGCGCACCTTAAGTTCTGATTCCACTCTCAGAAGAAGCTTTGCTTATACAGTGCTAAAGCGATAAATGTGTGGCAACCTTAAGCAAGTAAGTTCACTTCTCCCGTTGGCTTCGAACGTCAAAGGTCACATTTAATACTTCTTTTTGCAGCGATATACACAGTCGATGCACTCAAAACTTTTTCGTATGCACGGAACGAAGCAAAAAGTAAGCTCAAAGGATAAAAATACTTTCTCAAAGCTTTTCATCAACTGTAGTTCGGAAATATGTGAAATGATTACAGATTTCAAGTTGTCACAGCAGTTTTTTTAATTTTTATATCGGATTGAGGAGTTGTTAATGAAATACACTGGCGTGGCGCCTATGACGCGGTTGGTATGATGAACTTTTGCAGGTCTTGATTTAGTAAATTATAATAAGGTGTGTGATGAAACACAGATTTATGGTGGTTTTATATATAAATCGTTGTTGAAAGAAAGAAAGAAAAGAAAGAAAATTGCGTTTATTGGCATAAAGCAGAAGAAAAATCTTAAAACTATAAGTAACAAAAAAAAAACAATGCTTTTAATGTCAAATGGGCCTCAGCTCAGCATAATGTCAATGACAACACAAGGTCACCATCTGACGCTTATTATCAGCTGCATCCCACGAGTGTCATACGCAAGAATAATAAACACTTAAGGAAATGCATGTGCCCGTTGATGATTTGACACATCATTTTAGTGCATATTCAAGAGCATCTGCTACAGTAAACGGGCAAGATTTCATTGTGTCTTAGCCACACTCTTGATTTTCGGACAAGAGTAATCGTAGTACGTTGCTAAAGACTGAGCTGTATATTTATAAAATAAAAAATGCATAATATCACGCCTTATTGCCACGAAAGGTTGGGCAGAGGTGTAGGTACATATTGTTCACCCTCATTTGGCCAGTTACGTTAAAATCCCATGTAATAGGGGGCAAGCCTATTGCCATCAACTGGGCACAAATTCAGACACCAGGTTGGTACTGAAAAATTCCGGAAAACTCTTATACGCGGATTAGACGTGCTGATCGCGTTCAGAATCTTTGGTGAAATTCGCCTGACTATGCCGGAATATTCAAATTTTCTAAGATATTATTAAAAATATAGTCTATCGGTGACTGCGATTGCAAAAGTTAAAGCAAAACGAGTGTTTGCAAAATTAAAATGGTTATTGAAATTACTTTGAACTGACTTTAAGATGAACTTTGGCAACTTTAGGCCCTCTTAACTGGGATCATACAAAATTAGTATTAAAATTTAGATATTCGGCAAACTGTTCCAAAGTTAGATTTTGTTAAAATATTATGGCGTACCTACATAGAGATTGGTTTGTAATAATATTAGACCAAAGTTTGTTATTTGAGATCATTTATTATTATAGCATACCTACAACGTTACAATCGTTAGGTACACAATGTTGGAAAATGCTCAATAAAAGAAGATTGAAAGTGTGGCGGCATCTACAACGCCACATGCGAACTACGTAGGTATCAAAGACCTGACGTCACACAATTTCTGCATCGCGCATGCAGGGTTTACTGTGCGACCGATATATATACAACGTCCCAACATCAATCGTCAGGCCGTTGCCCACCAGACTCAACACCCGTCTGGTCGGAGGATCCACCCTGTTCTATGGAGGATCAGTTTATCCTTACCTGTAGATAGGCGTGCCAAGATCTTCCCTGTACCACAGCACCAACAAGACGGCATCATCTTCATCCTGTGTCGCGATGTCGCACGGCAGGTACACAGGCTCGCCGGCCACGGCTACCACTTGTGTCATCGGCACTGTGGACAAGGAAAAAAATGTTAATACCACACATCACATGTACAATCAATCTGCCTAGCCTTTTCCCAACTATGTTGGGGTCGGCTTCCAGTCTAATCAGATGCAGCTGAATATTAGTATTTTACATGGAGCGACTGTCACCCCTTGGTAAGACAGACGGTTGTCAGACTTTCGGGCTTCTGATGACCCGTAACGACTGTCAAAGATCCACGAATGACAGCCGGGATCAACGGCTTAACGTGCTTGCCGAGGCACGGAGGAGTCTCGGTATGTAAAGATGGTCACCCATCCACGGACCAACCACGGCAAGCGTAGCTTTACCTCATGGATCGACCTGTGCAGCTGTTATCACTTAGCCACGAGCTCCTCAGTCAGCCTCGCTACCAAAGAGTACAATAATAAAACGGCGCGACGCGACTCTAATGGAACAATTTGTATGAAAACTTCATGGAAATTGTCGAGTCACGCCGCGCTGTCGCGTTGCGCCTATCTGCAGGAGCCTGGAAGCCCGCCACCACCTTACTGATTGACAAATAAATATTTTTATCAAAGATTGAGCTCTTTTCTTAGTGACCAATACTTCGATCAATAACTATTATTGATCGAAGTATTCGTCACTAAGATCGAAGGTATGCGAGATGAAAATTATAATGTCTTACCATTCATGAACGTTTCAAACAATAGGTAAGTACAATTTAATTAAAAAAATATCGTATCAATTGTCAAGTTTTCTGTGTTGAAGTGAAATTGCCGCCATTTTGAATGAATTAGGAACTACCACAGGAATATTGCAAATAATACTTGGATAACCTAAGTTTAGGTAATTAATTCTTAATCCATCATGATAATTTGCAATTCACAATCAAACATTAAAGCGCATTGACCATCCATATATGGGAGTTGTACCAAGTGCTGCCCAGAATAGACACATAGTGCATTATGTTCCTTGGGTTTATACTACTCGTAGTCTGTAAACCAAAGCTCAATAAAATCTATCCGAGGCGTTTTGGGAAAAACGATTTTTTGTTGAGTATTTTTTAATGATGAATACCAACCAACCGGTGGCGAATTTGATTAAATAATGACAGTAATTATGTTAAAAAACATATTATTAATTCATTTGTATGCATATCATTTACATGTTAAATATTTTTTACTGAACATCCATATATGGGAGTTGGGCCAAGTGCTGCCCAGAATGGACACATAGTGCATTATGTTCCTTGGGCTTGTACTAGTCTGTACACCAAAGCTCAATAAAATCTATACGCGGAGTTTTGAGAAAAACTATTTTTTGTTGAGTATTTTTATTGATGAACACCAACCAACCAATGGCGCATTTGATTAAATAATGACAGTAATTATGTTAAGCAACACATTCTTATTCCATTTTTATGCATATCATTTACATTGTAGTGTAAAGCAATTGTCAATGCATATTCAACGAGTCCAAACACGATGGTGCTGACTTGTTTGGCTGAGGAGTTCCTATCGGTACCTTCCGGCTCGATCACCAGGTCCTCGATGCAACCTTGGGCTATACTAGGTAATTATCAAGACAAAGCCAACGAGTTCAAACACGATGGTGCTATCTTGTTTGGTTGAGGAGTTCCTATGACCACCTTCCGGGTCCATCATCAGACCCTGGACACTGCCTAGTATAAGGTACTTGTCAATGCATAATCAACGAGTCCAAACCCGACGGTGCTGTCTTGTTTGGTTGAGGAGTTCCTATTGGTACCTTCCAGCTCCATCACCAGACCCTGGATGCAACCTTGGGCTATACTAGGCACTTATCAAGACAAAACCAACGAGTTCAAACACGATGGTGCTATCTTGTTTGGTTGAGGAGTTCCTATAGCCACCTTCCGGCTCCATCATCAGACCCTGGACACTGCCTAGTGTAAAGCACTTGTCAATGCATATTCAACGAGTCCAAACTCGATGGTGCTGTCTTGTTTGTTTGAGGAGTTCCTATGGATACCTGCCGGCTCCGTATACAGGCAATAACTTTTTAACCCTGGGACCGATTTTTTTTTTAATTTTTGTATGTATAAATTGATGCAAGGAACCATTTGGAAGCACTCCCATGGCTGGGCAGCATTTGGTCCAAATTAGTCAATATCCTTTTAATGTAGATAAATCCTTAGAAAATTGTTTATTCTTATTTCGCGGCGACGAGGACATTTTTTTAGCCATGTCATTTTTATCTGTGGTTTGCGAGCTTTTACTTTTTATTGCCAAGGTATTCTAACATTCAGCCTAATATTTCTCTATCTTAAATTCCAATTTGTAATGTTTTCATAATTTGAAATAAGAACACAGAATACGTGATGCATGGTCAAGGTATCGTTATTACGTCAGTGAGCCTATTAAAACATGCATAATTATGTAATTATAAAAACATTATTTTCGTTTTGCAGCATTTATTTATGAATTTGTAATTGGAACACGGGACAACAAAATCCGCAGCCATATTTTCATTTTTATTTTTATGGTTTTGTTTTAGAACTTAGTACTTTGTCTTTCATTTAATAAGTTCAACAGTTTATTTCTCAACTTGTAGTTGTTAAAGTCGCCTTGCAAACTGTAAGAAGTTTTATAGTAAAGCGAGTTCTTCGTCGACTATACCCTATTAAATTGTCGTTTGACGTTAAACTATAATTTTTACAATGTACAGTATACGCCGTTTTACTGCACATAAATGTGCAATGAATATAGCATTACATACAGCATATACATACCTACATTTTATTTTATTTTAAGAATAATGTTTTCAAAATAAATTATGTTAATATAAAAATTACGAGGAAACCTCCTGTTTTTGAAGTCGGCTACATATGAGTCTTTTTATTCATACGAAAATCTAAGTTTTTCTAAGGGATTGTTCAATCCGAGCAAGGAAAGAAGAAATTACCAAATAACGAAACATGCCATAAAATATTAAGAAAAAAATACAAACTTTTATGGATTTATTATCTACTATGAACAACACAGCACATCTAATAGTACCCAAAATCATGGGGCGGAAACATCGCATAATACATTTCCGTGAATAAGAATCGTTGGCCGCTCTCCCTCACGTCGCCAGAGTGGACATGAGTGCTTTTTGCGCTCAACTGAGCAAAAGACTTGCAACTAGCACAAGCACATGTCGGGAAACTTACAAGTCCTTTGGAGTTTCTGTGAGGAGGTCTTAGAAAAGGATCCAGCGTTGAGAAATAAAAAATAAGTGGATGGCACGACTTTTAATCTTTTATTCTTTTTATTTTGTTCGTAGACGTTTAGAACGTTTATTTTCGGCCAGGCCTTTCTTTTTTTACTTACTTTTCTATATTTATGCTATCACCATAATAGATGCAGTTGATATAATTCGTATTAAGAGCGTTTATTCTGAAAGTTGGCAACGTCGCAAATAACTGTCAAATATTTCCCTGTTTTGATTATTTTGGCAATATTGCTTTAAGGAACTATGAAATATCGCTAACTGACCAGAAAATTAATAATGATTTGAAATTATAACACTGAATTTAAGTTTGGCATTTGGAAAGTTTTCAAATCCTTTTTAGAACATCTAAAACTAAATATTCGGTGTTACCATATTATTTATTGCATTTCATAATCAATATTTTAGACAACTAGTTAGCCATATTTCATATTTCCAAATGAATCAAAACAGTGAAATATTTGATATCTATTTGCGACGTTGCCCACTTTCAGACTAAACGCTCATACGAATCATACGAGTTATACTTACACACATACATACATTAACTCACGCCGTCTTACCATTGAGGATAGGCAAAAACTACAGAACGCCACCTGCTACGATAATAACATACTCCTTTTACTTCGTTTACATTCATACATCTAGACATACACGCTACACGCACACCGGTTGCGAGTTATCCTTCACAAGTTATCCTTGCAAATCAAATGATACACAGCGTCTTACTAAATTGTAAGACGCTGGTGACCCCATGTAGGGTTTTGATATTTTAACCACATCTAGTGAAATTGGACGCTGGCTAAAGCTGAGCGGTTGTATTTCGAAAATCGTGAATCTAGAGTTATGTGTGGATGTACATACACACGGTTACACATCAAGCTATACCTACATTTCCAGTATAAAGTGACCTTACATTGTTCGAAAATCCTATACAATGTAAGATCAGCATTAACTGGAAATGTATAGCTTGATGTGTAGCCGTGTATACAAGTAAGGTTGACCTATTTTTGCTCCATTCAGACTGCATCTCTTTAAATAACTAAGAATAGCTGTCACTTCGAATGGTCTATCGTTGTCTTGCTCTCACTAAAGTCCGTTTTTTTATATCTCGTTGACTAATTTGACAGGTGCTAATGTCAAACTTCAAATTGAAAACGACAATCACTTGAAATGTCAAATTAGTCTATGATATTAAAAAAAAAACAGACTACGATCTAAAACTGAAATCTATTTTCCACATGTCACTTTCGCGAAAGCAAAAGACTCAAAAGAAACATCGACATCAATTTCTTTCCTTTCTCCATTCTTCCTCACCTCTAGAGTAGGCTTTAGACGTGCTACACACTTGATACTTCGGTATTCGGCATAGCCGGGCGGCAAAATAATGTATTCAAATTTGCCGCCCGGCTGTACCGAATCATGCGACCCGAACATTTGAGTAGCACCCCTGACACGGACTCGCGCACCTAAAAATAAATCAAAGTAATCACCAAACTTCTTTTTCCAATAAAAACATAGTGAAGAGCTCCAATTTCCTTACATTTTGGGCCTTGTATTTTTAGGCCCGACCAACGGTATTTTCTAAAGGCAGATTTATCTCCGTTTTTGTTTCGCCTCTGCTCGGATTTCGTCGATCGTGAGGATTTGAATTTGAATATTATTGAAACTGCCATTCATATTTTTATCTGTACAGCTGAATGAAAGGAAGCGAAAGACGTTAAACATATTAATTTTGTTCTGAATATTTATTATAATAATTAATTATTTTGCACGATGGTCTCGGCTGTCATTCGTGGAACTATGATAGTCGTTACGGGTCGTTAGAAGCCCGAAAGTCAGACAACCAGTTTTGCCGAGGGGTATCGTATTACCCCTCGGGTTGTGGAGGTCAGATAGGGAGTCGCTCTATGTAAAATACTGGTATTCAGCTGCATCCGGTTAGACTGGAAGCTGACCCCAACATAGTTGGGAAAAGGCTAGGCAGATGATGACTTGCTGCTAGTAGAATTTAAAATGCGTTTCTACAAAATCCAATTCACTTTACCGTCGTAGATTAGTAAGATACTCTTAACAAACAATTTTTAAAACAGCAGCGAGCTCTTACATATTTTATTCAGACTTAAAGAACATTTAAATCACTTAAAAGAACAGGGACTTGTTAGAGAACTACGGATAAACTGTATCCGGACTAACACAAATACAGTACGCTTTTCTCGGTATATTGTCTCATTGCATCCGGACAGGAGTAAGAACGCCCGGACGTACGGATGTCCGGGTGGCGAAGACGTCACTTATCCCCGCCGTTACATCGCCCGATTTATTGTTTGAACTTTTTGCGATGTATTTGAGCATTTTTCAGCGTTGATGCTCTTTTGTTTCTCTAGATATTTTATGAGGGTACCATGGAATGTCACTTGTGTAACTATGAAAAGAGCTATGTATATGCTATGCTATGGCTATAGAAGTTATTGATACGCTAGGTACCTATATGAAAAAACAGTAATAATCATAACTTTTGTACTATTTCTTTTCCATAAGCACGAAAATGTTTCCGACGCCGAAGACCGGTCTCCGCTGAGATTGGTTGCCATGGCCGAAATCCGGTATGGAAAACTATTATTCTTTTAGGGTTATGTGGAACAGGGTGTAAAGTTCAATCATCCTCCTTAGAAAAGGGAGGATCCTCCGACCAGACGAGTGTTGTGTCCGGCGGGCAACTGCCCAACGATTGATGTTCGAGTTTTGTATAATATGGCCATCGCGCGGTAAACTCTAATTGCGCGATGCAGGATTTATGTGACGTCGGGATTTTTGTGGGATGTCAGGTCTTTGATGCGTAGTTCGCAATTGTTCGCGATGTAGATGCCGCCACATTCTTACCAAGCAGAAAGCATCACTATTCCGCTACATAATTTTAGACCATAATTTCTTTCCCCAGACAAACGATACAACTAACATATTTGATATTACGAAATAAAAACTCTTTTCATGAAATTAACAGATACAGATCTCGGAGTAAAGTCAAAGTATTTATTAGTGTGATTTTTGGTGATACAGTAGGTCTTCTAGGTCTATCTAGGTTATGGTAATTCAAAAAACTACCTATTAGGGTAGGTATACTCGTAAACTATTTAATCGATATTAGGTACCTACCTAGAAATTAACAAAAAATTCAATATTTAGAATAGTCTGTCCGAATCAATTGTGCAGGACAGCCGATCGCATAGTTAAGCTGTAGAATGAAATGTTATAGGCATGTGTTATTTTTAGGAATATACCATTTTAGTTGTTAACCATTTTAGAAAGTAGCCACATGTTGGAGACCCTCTGGCGGCGCTCGGGAATTTTGGGTTATATTGTATTATAACCCAAAATTCCCGATGCTTACTGCCGAGTGTCGTAGTAAAATTAATTGTTTTATTATTTTCTAAATGTTTTGTTATTGGTAGCGCCAAACGTGAATTATTGTCTGCTGCATAAAATGTGCATTTATTTTAATACTTTTATAGTTTGTATTAACAGTTTTGTGCCGGCATTGTTATCCGCACCAAATGTGTGTTTTGTATAGTTTTAAATAAACAATAGTTAAATAAACACTAGCCTTTTCGCAACTATGTTGGGGTCAGCTTCCAGTCTAACAGGATGCAGCTGAATACCAGTATTTTACATAGAGCGACTCCCTATCTGACCTCCACAACCCGAGGGGTAATACGATACCCCTCGGCAAGACTGGTTGTCTGACTTTCGGGCTTCTGACGACCCGTAACGACTGTCATAATTCCACGAATGACAGCCGAGACCAACGGCTTAACGTACTTTCCGAGACACGGAGGAGTCTCGGTATGTAAAGATGGTCACTCACCCACGGACCAACCCCGGCAAGCGTAGCTTGACCTGATGGACTGATCCGTGCGGCTGTTATTACTTAGCCACGAGCTCCTCCTACTAGTAGCAAGTGGATTAAGGATTAGGTGACATGACCATTGTGTCATACCTTCACACATGGGTGACTAATCTTCACACATCCAGTATAACCTTTAGTCGTTGTTGGTTGTCAATGTCAAAATTTTGACATAAACTATAAAAAATACACCTTTGTTAATAGACGAATATTGATCCAATGTAAATGTGTCGGTTATCTTAGCGGCCAATCCTCCGGATTCGGAGTGCAACATAATAGATCACACAATGCACCGCGTAAAAGCATAAAGCATAACAAAAAAAAAAAAAAAACACACCATAAACTCATCTTCCAACTAACAAGTCAGTTTACTTTCAAAGAATTTCCATCTGAGATCATGAAACATGCATGCAGCAACAAACGTCTATGAGCCACCATTATTGAATATCCTCGCTATTGGATATGGTTGCAATGGAAATCGGTTCTCGAAGCGTTGCGTCGCCGTCGCGGAAACGTTATTAATTTCCGAATGTCGATTCGTGTCAGCTCTGCGTGCGGTACCAGACGGTTTCGGCTATATTTAGAATGTCGAATGATGTGGATGTCCGATTTGTTCGCAAAAATCTGGGGATGTGGAGTTCATAATAGAGCTTGGGATTTGGGGTGTAGTATAGTTCGAGATTCATTTGTTTGGAATTTTGGATACTTTAACTTGGTGATTGAGAAATTTTGGTACGAGTAATGTTTACGTAGTAAGTAAAAACTACACTGCGCAGTTGACACAACCAAGAAGCCAAGGTTTTAAATAAGAATTGAGGTTAAAGGGTATGCATAATCTCAGGACCTAAAATATCAGAACATGAAATACTGTAATTTTATAATGAAGGTGCTGTGTAAAAACTGAAACGCACACTGCAACGCAATAATCCACTTATCACTTTCATACATTTTGTACTACTTATGAACTATGAAATACCTTCCGTAGCTAGCGACACGGTATTAATTCATAGAAATACATAGAAACCAGTAGTGTCGCGGCGACACGTCGTCGCCTTCTGCTGCTGCCTGTAGACAGCTACGGAATAGTACCTTTATTCCATTAAATATCAAAAGTCAAACACAAAATCATCACCCGTAATGTCACGGAGTCAGTTCAGTTGAATCCAATAATCTTGTTTGGAAACCTTTCCAGCGCGAACGTGTTCGAATAAATCCTATTTCGTAGCTGTGACGTCGGCATCCCTGAAAATACCCAAAATTTGACTATTCAGAGTATTCAGTGCAGACGTACAGGGAATCGAGTTAAGCTCTTCTAATTTGGCTTTGATGTTTAGACGTCGTTCGTGTTGATATTATGTTGAAAGGACGGACGGAGGACGTAGTTAGTTGGAAATTGTTATGAAGTGATTCAATATCTCCGGACGGACATTATGTATGTCCAGGGGGCCAAATCTACTAATTTACACACGTGTCATTGGTCTCACAATGATCAGTTTTTGACAGATTTTGTATGGCATATCTGTCAAAAACTGATCATTGTGAGACCACTGACACGTTTGTAAATTAGTAGACTTGGCCCCCTGTTCGTTTGACAAATCGATAGCGTTCTACGGTGTTTAGAACTACGAATTTAAATTATGAATTACTTTGCCAATGTTATTTATTTTGTCATAATTAAACAATTTAATAATAAAACACATGGCCGAATTCTGGGCCGAGTTTATTTAGATTGCCATCAACACACTAATATGAAGATTACTAAAATATTTATATTATGAATTTACAAGTAATACATAAATATTTTATGATGTTATGTTATTTTTGTGATTATGTAACCTTTAATATGGAGTTTTCTCCGAAATAAAATTATAAAAAAAAAGTATGTAGAAAAAATAAAGGGAAGAGCTCATTGGGCATAAAACATTCGTCCGCATCGCTGGCAGCATCAACTTAATGGCTGGCAGCATTGCCACGTTGGATAGTAATGCTGATTCCTTGGCCTAAAAATAGATCAGCCCTTTGGTCACGTGAAGAGTAGACCAACCGCTTGACGATGTCCCGAAATACTCGATGAGCACTCGGATCCTGCGACCCCTAGTTCTTTAACCAAATAGGAAGTTAGTCCTACACAGTTTTAATTTGAACTAAAAGTAGGTGAGGGTGTCGAAAAAAACATTTTTTACAACAATGCCCCGGAAATTGAAACTTCACTAAGGTTGAAACTATCTAACTGGCACATTATACAAATAGACCTTATCGTTTTATGACATGCAAGTGACATTCAACCTTATGATGATATAGGAATTAAGGTCACAACGACTATGTTGAAGACCTGAGGATCATCTTCATTCTGGTATCTTATTTTCTTTTTCGTATACAAAGAGTAGGTATCAATCAATCTGCCTAGCCTTTTCCCAACTATATTGGAGTCGGCTTCCAGTCTAACCGGATGCAGCTGAATACCAGTATCATACATTGCGCGACTGTGACATTATCTGACCTCCACAACCCAGTGATAAGACGATATCCCTTGGTAAGACTTTGTCAAACTTTCGGGCTTCTGAGGACCCGTAACGACTGTCAAAGATCCACCAATGACAGCCGAGACCAACGGCTTAACGTGCTTTCCAAGGCACGGAGGTGTCTCGGTATGTAAAGATGGTCACCCATGCACGGACCAACCCCGGCAAGCGTAGCTTAACCAACCTGATTGATTGAACCGTGCGGCTGTTATTACTTAGCCACGAGCTCCTTACAAAGAGCAGGTATACAAAGAAAAATATAGACTAAGCTTTATTTTACATGCATACCGACATAAGAAAACCATATTTCAACTTTATGCTAAAGATTTTACGGACCTGACGTACTCGGGTGGTAATGCCACCCACCCAAGTAATATCGATCGATATCCGCTCTGAAATTGATACTATTCAAAGTTCCATTCATTTGAAAATTAATGTAGTAATGGCCGAAAGATAACATCTAACTGAACCCTAAAATTACGCCAATCTCTCGAATAGCTCTTTATTTTAAAGGAACATTCTAGAAACAGTTTCCAAAATAGCTCTAAAATTCTGTAGCACCGCCTCTTACCTTGCCTATTCTACTAACGACAGTATGTAAATGAAGTCATCAACACACCTAATCCAATCTTTTTGCCGTCGTACCAAATTGCTCAAAAACGATATTACTCCCAAACTGCAAGCGCAAACTGGCAAAAAGCTTAATAAAGCACCGATAACGCAAAAGGAAATGGCTCCAATTCTATTCAACAACGTTGCTAACCCAAATTAAACTTTGACAGTTGTATTATAAAGTCCAATTTGCTTCGCCATTTATTATTATCCAAAGTTGGGATTCGAGGACGCTAGTGGGACATCATTTGAATAATTAAAAAGCGGCTTTATCTATTTATTCAGTTTCTCCCAAAAGTTGTTGAGTTGCATTGTGTCCAATCTATAGGCGAACTTGAGGGTGCTTTAGTTCGCTACAGCGCTGGTTTTCTCTGAAGGGCTATTGACAAGAGTGGGCTTTGCAGCCGTCAAAATAGATTCCACTGTATTTGAGAAAGTCAAAATGTTTTTAAATTTTATTTGCTGTGCATTATTATTCACGTTTCTATTTCTCGAAAAGGTGAAAAATCGAATGGAATGCTGGCTTTTCAATTAAAAACAACAATGTCTTTCTTTTTTTGTTTAGTGCCAATTAACTATGAGCTTACTTCTGCGAATGTTCTGTCAATGTGAATGTTCTTTTATTCAAACATAGAATTAGATTTTCTGTTTTTGCTTTTAGCTTTCCTTTATTAGTGTGTGTTCTCTTTGTGAGAATAAGGACCCTTATTGACGTTCGAGACGTTGACCTCGATAATCAATACCTACGTTTATTGAAAAACAACAATCTTGAAAGTTTTCATCCAAAAACGGCTTTACAAATACTTTTTATTTTTGTCGAGAAGGAAGGTGTCAAGTTCAGATAATATTCCAATAAATATAAAAAACAAATGAAACTTATGAGATGTTCTCTGAGTTTTGTTCCAGTAGCAGGTTAAGCCCCCAGCACACCCTGGGCGAGCCCTTCGCTCGGCCAACGTATACTGTGTCTTTTTGCGTTATTTGCCGTTTATTTGCTTGTATTTTGCGTTGACCGAGCGGGCTTGCCCAACGTGTACTGGGGTATATGTGTCTAAGTCGTTCAAACGTCAATCCTTCGTCAATCCTTAAGTGTCATTGTGAATTTAAGTGTCGCGTATAGACATCAAAATATTTTTATCTACACCCATGCTATAAATCCTCTATAAAAGTTTCTGAAACAGTTAGCTTATAGACAACATTAAAACATCCAGTGTCATAGTAACCATAATATCATCCAAACGGGTGTTATAATGTTGTACTGAATTTCATAATGCAACTCATTTAAAAAAAGAACATTGTCATTCACGAGCGTTTCACTAACAAAGCACCGTGATTTAAAAACAAAACACATTCGTATTCGAAAAATCGAATTCACGTCGTACCGCGCCATTTTTGTTCGATATTGGTATTGCAAAGAAAGTTTTATAGAAGATTCATATCATGGGTGTAGATAAAATCTTGTATGCAACTGTATATAATTAGGTATTAAAACACTCATGTGATAAACCCAAATTCGTGTTTTAATACCCTTTATTATATAACAGTTGCATAAATAACTAATCTAACACAAATGTAAAAATCAACCTTTAAATATGGTCGTTTTAAGTTTAAGAATAAGTAGATTCTGTAATAACCGATCTAGAGTTCTGCCTGTGGTAACATTTACTTGGATGTTATCCTTAGAACGGCTTCTGTAGTTCGAATATTTGAGCATACACTTCATGAGTTCTTTTCAATCCGTTAAAAAGCTTGCAATAAATAAAAAATATTTCAAAGCAATGGAACACTTCAAAGAACGAGCAATAACCCAGTATTCAACAAGTACAGCAGGCGTAGCATGGCGTTTGCTATCTCTACGAAGAATAGACATAGCTTTTTCTATACAAAGTGACAGTTCGTGTCTTCATTTTTGACATCGCACCATAGAAATCCTTCTACAATCTGTCACTTTGTCTTTCATTTCCAACGATCTTGGTCTAGGTCTTTTTGTAGGTATTTTGGAAGAAAGTTTTCTATCCTTACTGTCAAAATCACACTGACAACCGATAAAACCTATGACAAAACAAAAAATTCGGAGTCGAATTATGTAAAAGAGTAAATTTCGTAAAAAGTGCAGTTGACTCTTTCTACTTTGCTGTCGTCGTACTGTCTACAGGAAACGTCATTTTTGGCTACTCTTCCGTCGACAAAACGGTGCTCATGCTACGCCTGTTGGTGTACCTACAGAGAAAGAAGCCGAACAGAAGTTTAAAAAAGCCTGAATAGAAAAGCCAGCAACAATTTTAAATCTATACACCACATTTAAAAATCTCGGCAACAATTCAAGATGATCAAAACTTGAAACAAAGCGTATCCAAGACTAAGATAGCTTAAGTATCTCGTTCGTGTAACAGTTGCGGGTGGAATATAAAACGGGTGCACGTACAACAAACATTGGTTCGCAAACACTTCGTTTGAACATGTACAGCAAACAATTGGTCTTGGTACTGCTTGGACGCTGGCCGTGTTTGGTGATTGGTGATCGGTTGGTTAAGAATTTGTTATTTGTTCGTGTTTATGTTTACGGAGGAAGAAGGAATTACTTTGATGAATTTAAGCTGGATGCTGTGTTTTGGAATACAGAATTTATAGCTAGGCTGCGATAGGCTCGATAAGTCCCCTCTTTGAGGAGTGGCTAGAGAGGCGCCACGGCGTCCTCACCTTCCGCTTGACACAGGTCCTCACCGGACACGGTTGCTTCGGGAGGTTCCTGTTTCGTATAAGGCGGTAGGAAACGCCCGCGTGAGGGAGAGGCAAAGTTTGCGCCCTCACGCCCCTAACCGCCGCCGCTGGAGACGCCCTGGGCGTCGGGAATCCCAGGCGGATTCCCGGCCACCATAGGCGCGGGCTTGCGGACGGCGAGCAATGGGTAGCTCGCCGTCCGATCAGGACCAGGCCCGGGTCGATGGCGCGTCGTGTTCCACGCGCGCCTCAAAGAGATGTCAGCACAATTGGCGGGGTCCGCTAGGACCGATGCCTGCCAGGGTTGCGGGTTAGTCCGAAAGGGATACCGGGACCTTGGCAACCTGAAGGAACACGGGTGGGTTTTAGTCAGTAAAAGTCTGACACGCCCTTCCGCTCCACCCAGAGCGGGAGAAGTCACTGGATGATTTCCCACCGTCAAAAAAAAAAAAAAAAAAAGCCTGCGATAGGCTTTTATTTCAAAAAGATAGTGACGTTAAGAATTTATTAGCAACAAGTTTTTCAAAATCTTCTAACTCTGTAAATAGTCATAGATATGTAGTCACAACTACGCGAGACAAAAATCATAATAATAAACCTTTATTTCAAACCACAATGAGCCCATGCAGTACTCGTAGTGTTTGTTTTTCTAAACTTTATCTCCTTTTTATTATATATTATAGCACAGGTGTGAGTACTATGTACTATAGAGCTACCATTTACCGGGTAATTTGTCTTTCATTGACTTGAATGTTGCGGCTGGGCTCACTCAAATATCTCACTGATGGTGGCGCGTGTGTTGGATCATTTAGCTCCCTTCAAAACGGTTGAACTGAATGGTGCTGATCCATGCGTCATGTTCGTGAACGGGCGCCGTCAGTTGTGACTGGTCATCTCTTAGTTGCCATGGCTTATTTTAATTTTTGATTTGTTTTTATGTTATAATTGCGGACGCTTTTAACGTGCTTTCTCCATTTTTCTGACATGTATAATTTCAACGTAAATGATGTAACCAATATATTGTAACAATATTTTGATTTAAAACAGTGCCCGTGTAGTTTCTTGCCCGTTCTTCTTCCTTATGTACCTAGCTTCATATTTCTGACTGACCGACTCCTTGACAGTTCAAAAGTGCCTGTAAATGGTTTAATTGAAATAAATGCTTTGAGTTTGAGTTTGTTAGTAGAGAAAATCCAAGCAAAAAAATTTTTGCTCGAAATAATTCTGTCTTACTTTTAACTCAAGATTTGTCTACAGTATTCTCTTCAATTTTATCAATACTATACCTAAAAATATCTACCACAATCCGACTCAGATCATAACGAAAGCCACCTGATCATAATCTTATCCAAAACTTCCATAAATGACCTTGTGGAGTCCTGAGGGAAATCTCCCCATGTCCCGGCTTGTCACGCCTGAGATATGAAAGGCTGACTGTGAGTAATGCTGGTTTTGTCTAGATGAGGCAAAGGATTTTCCGGATTAAGCCAGACGTGTTATTATTGCGTGTGTGAGAGTTACACGCTTAATTTGGCTTTGAATTTTTATGGACTTTTAGGGTTGTCTTGGTGAGATTTGAGATGGGATTAGTTAATGATTTAGTTGGTGTAGTAGGATATAACATACGTTTTATGAATAATGAAAGTACACAAAATGATTACACAGAAAAACAAAATGTGAAATGTCTAGAGAACGACTGACGATTATTCAGAATCGTCAATCGTTCGATTGATGATGAACTTTCGTATAGAATGACCACACAATACTCTTTTTTAGGGTTCTGCACCCAAAGGGTAAAGCGGGACCCTCAGAATTCAGAATTGATTTGAGATTTATTTTTAAGACCCCGCTGTCCGCCAGGCTGTCTATCTGTCTGTCCATCTGTAACCAGGCTGTATCTTATGAACCGTGATAGTATAGGTAACCGTGATAGGTTTACGTATTTAAATAATATTTATTCCACAATTTTCGCTATTGCACCTACCACTGTTTGTCTCTGCATCACCCAAAGGTTGATTGGTAGAAAATGCCTATGGCATTAAGTCCGCCTCTGTACATTTGTGTGCTTAAAGTATTAAATAAATAAAATAAATAGTAAGACAGTTGAAATTTTCACAGACTGATGATATATTTCTGTTGCCGCTATAACAAAAAGTACTAAAAAACAGAATAAAATAAATGTATAAGGGGGCTCACATACAACAAACGTGATTTTTTTGCCGTTTTTATAGATAATGGTACGGAACTCTTCGTGCGCGAGTCCGACTCGCACTTAGCCGGTTTTTTCATAAGTACATGAAAGACCTCATGAGCCAGACATTATTCTCATACTCAATCCCTATCTTTTTTGTCTGAGAAAAATAAAATAAAATAAATTTCCAGTATTTTTGGTCAAAATATTTTTACAAATTCAAGAAGAAAATTCCAAGAGCCTTAGATCCTAAGACGTATCAATCAGAAGCATACCAGTTGGCATCCGTTAATAATTTAGAAGCTACTCATGTTTTACTCCGACCCACACGCAGACAGACATTGAAAAACAACGGTACAGCTACGTCAGAGGCAGAATTACAGTCGGTAATAATAAATGTAGGCTTTCGAGGATTCAAACAGTTGCTACCAAGGAGTCCCGACAGGAATAACGGGACAAGGAAGCAAGGAAAGTAATACAGGACGTAGTTAGAATATTGTTGCTGAATTTCGAAGAACATTTTAGTAGGAATGTAAATAATAATATCTAGGAATCATATGAAAGTATTGTGACAAGAATGGAATCTTATGAATGTTTGTTTATTTTGTTATCAAATACATGATTTGTGAGAAATAACATGTAACAAATTAGAGGAGGTTTAAACGAAAAGATAGCCTCTTTTGTCAAAATCGGTCCAGTAACTTAGACTAGGCTTGCAGAGATTTTAATGACTATCAAAATAATTTACGGTAGCATATTCCGTTTCAATAACTTTTTTGTATACGCACAATGAAGTTCGACTGCTTCCTTGGTCTAGTGATGGTTAACACTATAGCTGGGCATGAGGTCCTGGGTTAGATTCCCGGGTCGGGCAAAGTGTTATTGGTTTTTTCATCTGGAATTTCTCAGTAGCAGCCGCGAGTCTGGGTTTGTGCCCGCTAGATGGCAGTAGGCTCGCCCCCTATTACATGGGACTCAAACATAACTGGCGAAATGTGGGTGTACTAAAGGTACACCTCTGCCTAACCTTTGGGGAATACAGCCGTGTTATGTTATATTACAATGAAAGTATTCCCAAAACATTTTGTTATTATTTTATTACCCTTCTTCTCGCCTCTAACCTTAGCCAAAAATATTGTCGTGATATAAATTCCAGCTAAATCTTCCCCGTCCTGTAACATACGGTCTATAATCACATTATCGGCTTTCACATCCAACACCCAGCTACAGCCTCCGAATCCTTCCCATTCATCAGCTCACAAACATAAATAACAGCTCCCATCCTAATCAACAGGACATCACATAAAATCCAGAGTACATACTATGGATACAGCAAATATTTTTCCACCATTTATCCTGCCGGGCAAACACGGCCGTCCCCTGTGTAATTCCATTATAGATGGACCCGCCCGTCGTGTATTATTCAACGTCTCACGAATCTTTGTGTAAAGATTCTTGTGTTTCTGTTTTAATATTAGCCTGTTTACTAAGGGAAATTGCCTGCTATATCTTAGTTGGATCTGTCTCTGTCCTTATCTCCTTGTCACTTTGTGTTTTTGAAATTTTTATGCCGTCGCTCCGTCCGGACGAAATTATGTCGGATGATAGATGTTAAATATAAGCGGTGGTGGAATATAACGGAGTCTGGGCGGCTCGTGTTTTTTGGTGGAGTTATTTAAGATTGCAGGTGGCTTATTAGATTTGGCGGGGAGTTGTAGAAGTCTTTTTGATTGATGTGTAACAACTATCTAATCCTCGCGCTTTTCTGCAATATGTGGGCGTGAAAAGGGACGGAAGTTTGTAACAGAAAGCCGGGGAAGCTTGCACTATTTGATTTGACCAATGAGCGTGTGCGTTGCTATAGGTGGCCGTCAGATGGTACCAACACATTTTTCGAGAGGTTGGTCAAGATGTCAGATATTACACATCATATGCGACTAAAGCGTCGCTCGTTTTTTTGTTGTTTCAGTTAAAGCTTCGACATTGCTTTTCCTGTTAAGTTACGTATCAGTAACAGTAATTATAGTACAGTCAAGTATGTTACGTTACGTAATGATTTGTACAGAGATACTGAAATTTATGATGTGGGAACCAAAGTTACTTCGTCTTTCATTCATTTTTGATTTTCGTTATATAAACGGGATGTGGATGATTCTGTGACTAAACATAATATTATGCTGCTTACGTCTAACTTATTTAACTCAACTAATTCAAAACACTCTAGACAATTCCCGTGATTAGCATAATAAGATTAAACACAATCGTTGTATTGCAATCAAACCATTGATTATCGTTTGAACCAATCATGTGTAGGGTGCCATAACTAGTCTATTACTAATTACAGGACTGAATATATTAAACAGGAATGCATTAAACGTGTTTGATTGGCGCGGTGAAGCGGCTGACCGCGAGGTTAGTTTCTGGATGGGTGAGTAATGTGGTAATTGTAGTACTCTGGAGACAATAATGTAGACCATTTAATTGTATTTGGCTATTATTGAGCTTCAAACGTAGTATTGTTTGATTATGTACAAACGATGAAACGGAGGTGACTAGACATAAATGGAATTGAGTGGGACTACGCGCAGAATTGTTACTACTCTATTTAAAATTGTCTCTCAGTAGATCCAAATAACATAACACTCATAATAACATAACATCAGGCCTGTAATATGAAGGGGTAGAGCCAAATAACATATTTAGGTCGAAAATAATCTGTCTGTTATCCCTTGGCTCTTTAATTGTATTCACGTTGTTTAAACCGCTTTTGTTTTCTTGATCTGCAAGGTCGCTTCAGCCACAGTATAAGTGCTTCAGCGTTGATTTATTAGAACTCTAAAATTGGGTTAACTCACCACTTTGTTTGCTACACAATCCACTGGAAACTTTCAAAAGGGAAACAAGTTCAGCGTAAAAAGCGAATAAGATTCGCGAGAGAAAAAAAACAGCGGCCAACGAATTCACTTAATTCAAAATAATAGGAAGTTTCTGGGCACAGTTGCTCACAGATTTCCCAATCGGGGTCCAAACGTTGAGCATTTTGTTTCGAAGATATGCGAAGAAAATTTACGCCCGGAGGCCGCGAGTCGCTCGGATTGCTCGCAAAAGACCCGAAGTTAAATCGACTTCAGAATTGTTACTCCCTTCGGATGTGAGCTCCGATAGGGGCCTATCGACGGAAAATTTTAGGCTCCAAAAGGTTTTTTCGACGAGAAAGGTTGGAATAATAGTTATAATCAGTTTTTAGGGTATAAGTACTTTGAGTTTGGGTGTTCACTTTGAAACGTGTGATAGGTTTTAAGTTTGATTTGGGTAAAGGAATGTGATTGACTGCTTCGTGATTAAAATCGGGTAAGGTTAAATTGGGTCGAATAAGGAACTGGAATTTATATTCCGCCGTGTTTTTGGGTCGGGGTTTCGTTATTGATTCTGATAGATTGGAAATATTTTTGAGTGAAGTTTTGTAAAAGTTACTGCCACCCTTTTCCTGTTGACGAATTTTTTGATGCCCTATAATTTTTTTATAGATGTATGTACATTATTATTATTTCAAGCCTATTAACGTGTATATTATGTTACTAGCTGTTCGTGCCCGGCGTTGCCCGGGTGTAATTCCGACTTTTCCGGTGGAGTAACAAAAAACATTTTTCGTAAAAATACAAATATACGATATAATAGTATTGCAGATAGGAATAGAACAAAAAAGTGAGTGATGTACTTAAAATAATCTAAACGTGAATTCATGCAAGCCTAGTACTTTTTGTCAGTTATAATTATTTGATATCCTATTAGTTAATATATCGTGAATTCATGCAAGCCTAGTACTTTCTGTTAGGTTACAGCTCGGAAACTGCACAATTTCTTGTGAACAGAATACCGTCAAGCGCTGCACGTAATACCCCGAGAAAAACAAAAAATCATAAGTGTTAAATATCTTTTGATTCTGCAGGTCGATTTTGATGAAATAAAGACTAAATGTTACTCACAATAAAGCTTCTTATTGTTCAGTAATTCAATTTGGAATCCAATGAGTGGCTTTTACGTGATGCGCTCACAAACGAACAAACAAACAGACAAAAATTTCAAAAAATATTTTTTTACTTTCTATTACCTACTTATTTCTCGCGGCTTCCAGTACTTTTTTTGCAAAAATCTTTAATGTCACACGGACCGCTTACGATTTTATTATATGTATAGATTTAAAAATAAAAACAATTACAAATTGAAAAAAAAGTTTTTACGTGTTTGCCGTGTTGCCTGCCTGATTATTCCGGATGTGTACTGGCCCTGAACGTTTAAATAACGTAGTTGTATACGTATTATTTACATAAAATTGAGATTAATTACTACCTAATCAAATAATAAATGAAAAAGCTCGTTATGAACAACAAACAATTTTTTGTATTGACTGCCAAATATGCAAAAGGATTAGGTTGCCGGCTATATTTTCCCCCTCTATTACACTCTAAAAACCTCAATCCAAAATAAATACCCGAAACTTCCTAAATAAATAACCATCGAACTCCGACCCCTATATCACGGATAGCCATTAAAATTTAAAGGTATTTTGGCTGGAAACAGTAACGAATGTTTCAATTTATCTTATATAGGAACAAAACAGAAAACGTACTGCTTCACCCCCCATTAGCTTTATAGCTGGTACATCGTGCTGGCAAACTATTGTGCGTCGGGATGTATGGAGCTATGTGGGCGTTGGTCCAAAAGTAAGTCGCCAATGAGCCAGTGAACGGGATGGCAACGTCAGGGGTGAAATGTGGAGATGGTGATTGATTGTCAATTGATTGATGGGGTAATAATGAAGTTGGTTTGTGAAGAATCACAACTGCAATTACGACTGTATTCCCAAAATAAGTAGCCAGTTCACCCACATTTCGCAAGTTGTTTTAAGTGTTATGTTATAGGGTTCCTTAGCGATAGTAAGCGATAGTCTTTGGCAACCATTTCAGTAAAAAAAAAAAAAAAAATGGATAACATTCATTTGACACGGACAAGTCACAACAGCAACTATCCCAAAGTTACCATAGCATAATGTTAATATCGTCCTATGATGACAAGTGAGGTGATATATTTAGTGTAAAATAGGATCTTTTGAAAATAAATTAGCAATTTAATAACGAGCAACAAGCATTTTCGTCAAAATCAAATTCCAACAGGCGACTCCTTCTAGATCATTTTTAGAGTTCCGTATCCAAAGGGTAAAACGGGACCCTATTACTAAGACTCCGCTGTCTGTCTGCCTGTCCGTCTGTCACCAGGCTGTATCTCATGAACCGTGATAGTTAGTTAGACACTTGAAATTTTCACAGAAGATGTATTTCTGTTGTCGCTATAACAAAAAATACTAAAAATCAGAATAAAATAAATATTTAAGGGGAGTCCCCTTAATTATTACAACACGGTTTATATTACCATACAACAAACGTGATTTTTTTGCCATTTTTATAGATAATGGTACGGAAGCCTTTGTGTGCGAGTCCGACTCGCACTTGGCTGGTTTATTATGATATCCTTTTTACAGACACAGTTTCAATTCACTTCAAAGGATATTGAAGATTCATACCATAACCTTGAAAACCACGGTCAAAGAACAGCCTCTTCATAGATGTAAGACAAAAAATATGATGACACAAACATATAACATAAAAGTACAGTTACACTCTCCCCTCAATCTACATTTACGACTCACTGGGGCAGCAAGTTGATAAATTTTATGTTTTTCCTCCATTTTTAGAGCCGTATGCAAATGTGTAGTGACGAATAATAATCTCTAGACTGATGTAGGGGGATAGAAATTAAGGAATAGGATGGTTTTTGGAGACATTTTAAGTTTATTGGTGCTGATCCATGCGTCATGTTCGTGAACGGGCGCCGTCAGTTGTGACTGATCATCCCTTAGCTGCCATGGCTTATTTAAATTTTTGAATTGTTTTTATTTTATAATTGCGGACGCTTTTAACGTCCTTTCTACATTGTTCTCACATGTATAATTTCAACATATAATTATCATGATGTAACCAACTTTGTATCCATTTTTTTATTTAAAAGAGTGTCCGTGGAATTTCTTGCCCGTTCTTCTCCATAGGTACCTACTACGCTTTGGAATGGGCAACTAGCTTCATATTTCTGACTGACCGACTCCTTGACAATTCAAAAATGCCTGTAAATGGTTTAATTGAAATAAATGCTTTGAGTTTGAGTTTACTCTTTATATTTGATGTTCTTGGCTCGAAAGCTGGGTGCACGCTTCTTGGTAGGCACATGGTTTATATGAGGATGAACCCAGTCAATACTGAGCGGGTGACACGAAGGCTTAAGGTATAGTTGTACACGTAGATCGGATTCTATAGCAAAGACAGAGTTCAAGTTCTACATTAAGTTCAAACCTTCATGATATTAGGTCCCCACCTATGAAATCGGCGTTTTGTATGGGGAATTTTAAAGAAGTTGCATTTTTCATACTAACATTTAACTAAGATAACGTATGCCACTTAGATTAAGCGACAAAAATAAGTTCGGGCTAAGTTAAAAAAAAAATAGTGGTTATGTCTGCTAACAAAATGAGGAGTCATTTTTAAGGTATTTTTTATGTTTAGAAAATTATAAGTAAGTAAGTTTTTTTTAGTATTGGTAGTAGAGAAGGTGCGTATTTACGCGACCAGGTTTTTACACCAGGTATTTACTAACAAGTACGCCGACCAAGTGCCGACCCGAAATACTTCAAAGTATTTTGCTCCGTTGACACTCGACGCGATTCTGCTCTTTATTTATATCATGTTACGGATCAATGTTCTGTGAAAGTATTTTTATTTTAAAGGTTTGGAAGTATTTTTCTTGAAGACGCAATTCTGCTCCTTATTTATATTACATTACGACTTAATGTTCTATGCAAGTATTTTTCTACCAAGAAGGCTTGGATCCTATGCAAGTATTTTTCCTTTAAGGTTTTGGAAGTATTTTTTTTTGTAAACGCGACTGTGCTCTTTATTTATATAATGTTACGGATCAATGTTCTATGCAAGTATTTACTTCCACCAAGGCTTGGTTGGAAGTTGGACGTATATTTTTTTGCATACGCGATTGTACTCCTTATTTGTATGACCTTACGGATCTATTTTCCATGCAGAAAGAAAATACTTGAAAGTATTTCAAGCCCTGGTTTTTGGCGCTGGTGTCTAAAGATGGAAGTACTTGGAAGCCCTGGTACTCGATTTTGCAAGTACGACCCATGTCTAATTGGTAGTTGTCTATGATGGTCATTATTCGATATAATACCAAGTAATTGATGAATATTTTAAATTATAGAAATGACGAGGTTCTCTATTTGTGAGAAAAAAACGCCAATTTCATAGGTGAGGACCCAATATTTATCGTCATGTAGTTTTGTTACAAGTTTCAATACTAATTAAAGAAAGCAAGAAATATAATTATTCTATTTGGGACACACACAGGAAATACAACAATAAAATCAAAGAACATTACTCGTAAAACTAACAAAATCATGAAAACAATTAAAAAACTAAAAAATTGTGAGAAAAGAAGACCTGTGCGGGGCCAAAAAAGCTCCTAACTCAGCATAATGCTACGATAAAACGAATGGCACGTTCGAGCATTAAAATAAGTCTATTTCCGCAGCACACTTCCAAAAAATGCCAATGCAGTTCCCACCGAATCTATTTCACCATCTATATCAATGCCCCGCACCGCTAGCAACAAACAAAAAATATTTGCACCAACATTTGGCCAACCCCCAAAACCTGGCCATACAATATACAAAGCTAAATTTCGTTCCACTTATTAAATAAAACAGGCCAGTGACCTAACAGGGATTGATGGGTATACCCCACGTTGTTGGCAAACACTTTGGTCGTATAGAGCCAAAACGGTCACATTTTTATGGCCTCCTTGACCCGATAATATGGTTTACTTTGTCATTAATATATGACCCATGTATGGGAACTGCCGAAACTAGGAGTAAAGTGGTAATTTTTGCTGGTGACAAAGTTTGTTTGATGGTGTGAGAGATGTGAAAGTTTCTTCCCGAGTGAATATCGTGGGAATTGAGTAAAGGCTCTTACATACTGGCGCGATTCGCCGCGCGACGCGACGGAAATTGTTTTGTTAAAATTCGCATCGGATCGCGCCTGTATGTAAGAGCCTTTATTGTGGTTTTTGTAATCAGGAGGTTGAGAGTCTGTTTGTAAATGTTGCTGCTATTTTAACATTGGGATGTCATTCCTGAATTAAAAAATGGTTTTTTACTTGACACGTTTTACGATGAGGATATAAATCTGGGTACGAAGCACACCGGGTTTCGAAACTCTAAGAAAATCAAAAATCAAAATCAAAATATTTTATTTCACATAAACCTACATGGGCACTTATGAAACGTCAGGAGCTAGGTGTACGGTTCCAATTGGTCGTTTCCTATGGAGAAGAGCCGGCAATAAACTACACGGTTAGTACGGTTACTCTTACAATGTTTTCAAATTACAGTGTTAATAGGTATGAGAGGTGTAGGCCTGTCGACCAGTACCACTGGTCGACAGGCCTACACCTCTCATAGAAATGTTAGTACTTAGCAAAATAGAAAATGGTCTACAAATCTAGTCTGGTAAGCTTACAACGTACTCACATTCACTAAATCTAAAAGAATCTATATAGGAGACAAATAAAATAATAAAAATCTATTTAAACCAAATGACATGATTGCCACTACAATTGTAACAAATCATTTACTAAAAATCAGAGAAAAAAATCAAAGATCTTGATTGTTACTGCATTACTTCTTTTGTACACTCAGAAAGAAAAATACAAACTCACATTTCATACCCCTCTTTTTAAGCCTTGAAAAAATACTGACCAACCCAACGCCCTGGACAAAAAAAGTTGTCCAACCTTTTTTCGCGTCAGTCAACAGTACGAAAATGAAAAATCCCTCGCGTTGGGCCATCGATCTAAACCAGCCGTACATTGTGATGTACGGAACCTTTCACGGTATTTATTACCGTTCCCGATTCGGGTAAGCGGTCAATGTCGGTTGATAAATGGTATTATGCAAATGTGTGATGTGTTATGTTTGCTGTTGTATTAAGGCACTTGTACCACCGCCGACGAGGAGCGACTAGCTACAATAGACGTAGATATATTAAGTAACTTATTCCGCTGACACGTGTTTCACCTCTCAACGAAACATCCCCAGGACGATTGACCAGACGCGAACCAGAACACGGCGTGTTGCCACATCGAGCACTGGACGAAGAGTGAGTAGCTATCATCGATTTTACCTCTCAAGAAACCTACAAAAGATTGTAGCTAAGTAAATAAAAGAGATACATAATACTAATATTTCATCACTTCTTATGAGAGCAGTGTGATAGCCTGGTGGTAACGTCTTCGACTTACGAGTTATATAGGTCGTAAGTTTGAGCCCAGACAGGCGCTTTACTTTGTGTAAATTATTTCACTACCACTGCTCTCAGTACGGTGAAGGAAAACATCGTGAGGAAGCATGTCCTAGAACCAAAAAATCGAAGACATGTGACATCTACCAACCCGCACTGGGCCCGCATGGAGGATTATGGCCCACTCCCTCTCACCGAGAGGAGGCCTGTGTCCCAGCAGTGGGAACATTATAGGCTGATTATGCTGACTGTTTAAACAGCCGGCGAGTACTCCTTTGTCGCTGCGACAAGAGCTACTCGCTCAGCGAAGCTCGCTTGGCAGGCAGAACACTCGCGGCGACTCACGCTTGATTGCATAACTAAACCAGCGAGTAATAGCTCGTCGCCGCCGAGCACTCGTTTCTAGTTGCTCGGTCTACTCATAATCAACATCATAATCAACATCACGCCATGTTTCCCCGAAAGATAGGCAGAGGTGTACCTACCTATAGTAAACCCACAATTCGCTAGTTATGTTTAAGTACCATGTAATGTGGGGCGAGCCTATTGCCATCAACCGGGCAGAATTCCAACCGAATTGCTAAGAAATTCTAGATGGAAAAATCCAATAGCACTGTGCCCGCCCTTTTTTTTTGTGAGTGGGCAATCGTCAAATGACTTCTCCCGATCTGGGCGGAGCGGGAGGGCGTGTCAGACTTTTACTGACTAAAAGCCACCCGTGTTCCTTCACTTGCCTGTTGCCAGGGGTCCCGGTATCCCTTTCGGACTTTCCCGCAACCCTGGGGACCACTATGCCTGCCCTGAGAATTGAACTCGAGACTTCAAGCTCAGTAGTAGCGTTTGCAACCACTAGACCAACAAGGCAGTCAAGGCTAGCTCTACTTGCTCGCTTCTCGCTAATCGTTGGTGGTGGGGTAGGTGCCTAAGGTCTGATGAATGTGATGATAGGGCCGCCATGTGCCTGGTGTAGTGATTAAGGTTATAGCCGGTCCGGTTACGCTTAGACTCGCCTCATGGGTGTTGTAAAAGTTGATTTATGAGAAGATAATTTTAATAGGCGGTCTTTGTAATAGACTGGCCATTATAATTGTATCATTTACTTGCTAATGTTCTCAGCTAATCTTATGATTAGTTAAGAACATTAGCAAGTAACTGAAACAATTGTTTTGTATGTAGAGAAAAAGTTTTTGGTCGTAATGAATAAACTCAAAAACTACTGGACCGATTTTAAAATTTCTTTCACTAGTAAAATGCTAAATTATCACTGAGTAACGTAGGCTATAATTTATAAAGATATCACGCGGGCGAAGCCGCTGGCGGAAGCTAGTGTTAATATAAACTGTATAATTAATTTTTAGTAGGTAATTTCAGATCTAAAGTCACCAGAGGCCAACAATACTAAAACGCTAAGCAAAAAGAAAAGAAATGAGCAACATAATCTCAAATATTTTAGTTCTCAAATATAAAGCTATGAGTATACGAGCGTGCCTCGCCTAGCGGCTCACAGTATGTAGGGGCTTTGATGACGTATAAATTTGCGCGCCTCGCAAGGGATTTGCTGTGGCCAGCCAACCGCAAATAGCGCATTATTGGTATAATATTCTATGTTTGTGAAATATGTGCTGCGACGACCTATTTTGTAATGTAACATGTTCATAGATATGTTAGTTCGTGTAATTTCGTTCGGATGCCCGTGAATTGATTATAGTTTGTGCAGGTATTTCTATTGTAGTGTTACAATTTGCTGTGTTAACATTCGAGAAATGTTAGATAATGAAAATACCTTTGTTTGGTTAAACTTTCCAGCAATTGTTTCCTTATTAAGTAAAGCTTGCGTAATTGCAATAACAATATACATAAAGAGTATTTTTATGTTTTACACCAATTAAGTTTCGGCTTACAAATTGATTTTCAATTAGATTAGTAATCAAATAGTTACGATGCATCGTAAGGAAACCGGCATGCCAGAGAGATATTTCTCGACTGCCGCGGCACGCGAAGCCAACTCAGAGGCATTTAGGTGGCTTTAAAACTCTTACACCAGGTAAGTCACTAACCACACGAAATGAAGTCTTCATAAAACAAAGAAGATCGACTAAATACATTCACTTCTATTTAAAAAAAAAACCCATTAACTTAAATTTCAACTGCAACTTCCATGTATATCTAAAATACCTAACCTTTCTACAAAATTAAAACAACCCCAGCGTAAAATACATAACATTATCTTTTGAAACACTTTGAACTACATCTTCGTATCGAAAGGAGCTTTTAACTACGAAGGGTGTGGTATTAAACAGGCTTTGCCTTGTCACCGTCCTCGAGGCACTAGCCGACGGTGGAACCTAAGCTTTATTTATGTTCCTGCTTTTATATTAACGGTCTTTTTTGTTTCTGAACTTGTAGACTTGAAAATTGTTTAATTATAGACAGCTTTCAAGGAGCGTGATATTTCTTAAGGAAAATGCTTTTACTATCCTTTTAATTACAATATATAATATATAAAATAGCGGGCTCTTGTCACCGCCGGGGTGCCAGCTATTTTAGAACCCAATGGCTTGGTACGCGACGATGGGAAGAGACCAGACGGAATGACCATAATGCCTTGGAAGTTGGGTAGGCCTTTGGTGTGGGATGCAACCTGTGTCGACACCCTCGCGCAATCCCATCTTCCTAGCACGGCGGGCTGTGCTGGGGCGGCTGCTGCAGGTGCAGAAAACCTCAAACGGCGCAAATATAACAACCTTATTGGTAGCTATATTTTTGAGCCGTTTGGGGTTGAAACACTAGGGCCGTGGGGTCCGAGTGCTCATCGAGTATTTCGGGACATCGCCAAGCGGTTGGTCGACTCTTCACGTGACCAGAGGGCTGGTCAATTTCTAGGTCAAAGAATCAGCATTGCCATCCAACGTGGCAATGCTGCCAGCCTTTTGGGCACTTTTCCCACTGACAGCGATGCGGAAGAATTTTTTGACGCCCTATGAGCCCTACTTTCTATAATAATTTTTATTTCGCTTTGTATATAATTTTAGTGTTAGATTGTATATAAAAATATATGATTATTAAATATGTAAATAGGATATTCAATTAAATAAAATATAGTGCACCGATATTTCGCCAGTTATGTTTAACTCCCATGTAATAGGCGGCATTATTATCATTTTTTATCAAATACATAATCTTAAATGCCAAAAGTCCGAAAGTCTGACAACCAGTCTTACCAAGGGGTATCGTATTACCCAGTTACTGGGTTGTGGAGGTCAGATAGGCAGTCGCTCCATGTAAAATGCTGGTATTCAGCTGCATCCGGCTAGACTGGAAGCCGACCCCAACATAGTTGGGAAAAGGCTAGGCAGATGATGAATCTTAAATGCCAAAATCTTACGGATTTTGGCATTTAAGATTCATCATCTGCCTATCTCATTATCTAGTTAAAATCAGTCAGATTACAGGCTGATTATGCATAATGGATCGCAGCAGGTGCCGTTTTGTAGCTTCTGCTTGTTCTGTTCTAAAGAAGGCGAAAGTTTGTTGATTTAAAGCTTCGATAATTGATGATAAAATACATTCAGTGTACGATACTGATCCTGACAGCAAACAGAAGCCTCTGGTGCTATTATGCTACGATGATAAAGAATTACATAACAAGTACACTATAAATATTATATAATACCAGTACATAGTTACTCGTCGATGTCTGAACCATTCATTTTGTTTACCGACAGATTCACGTTCAATACTGTTACATAAGAGCGTTTAAAAATAAAACAACAGACTGTTTCGTTTATCATTGTTTGCGAATACCATGACGCATACCAGTATAACATTTTCATACTGATTTGGTAACATATCGAATGAATGACGGACTTCAAGGCAGAATATTTTTGTCAAGTACGTAAACAATGTATTCATTTTAACTGCCCCGTTGGTCTCGTGGTCGCTAGCGCGACTGCAGAGAGTGGGGTCCTGGGTTCGATTCCCGGGTCGGGCAAAGTGTTATTGGATTTTTTCATTAGGAATTTCGTAGTAACAGCCCGGAGTTTGGAAGTTAGCGGTGTGATACCCCCGTGCCTCGAAAAGCACGTTAAGCCGTTGGTCCTACGCCTGATCTCTCTCCGGTCGTGTCGGATTACCGTCCCATCGGACTATGAGAGTGAGGGAAGAGAGAGTGCACTTGTGTCTGCGCAAACACTTGTGCACTATAATATCTCCCGCGCTGAAGGCTAGTCTCCGTTGAGATTGGCCGCCGTGGCCGAAAATACGGTCTGGAGGACTATTATTATTATTATTCATTCCAAAATACATTGTTTTACCGATATTCTAAGGGGATTGAGACTTAAACGGGTGAAACCGTGGGGCGCAGCTAGTGTTTAATATAAGCTGGAGATCACTTCTCAGAACAGATCATACGTATGATCAACTCAACATCATCATTTCAGCCGAAAGATGTCCACTGCGGGAAAGATTCCTGCGGCCTTCACCAGGTTATCGGTCCACCTTGTGGGAGGCGTTCGAATGCTACGTCTTCCGGAACGCGGTCGCCTCTCCAGTACTTTTCGGCCCCATCGGCCATCTGTTCTACGATGTGCCCAGCCCACTGCCACTTAAGTTCAACACTAACTTAAGTGATAGTAAGATCAACTCTTATTAGGCCATAAATCAAGATAAAGCTTGGGCCACACTGCTCAACGTACCAAAGACACAGCCATCCCTCCGAAATCGGAACACGTCCTAATTTGATATCGGTACCCTTTCCGTCTGTCAGTCATAACAGAATTGAATTGTGCCCTATCATGGCACATAATACCGGCTCGTATACACGTACAATTTTATTCATTTATTCAGTGGCCTTAATATCTGTGGATTACGCTTTGTTCAGATGGGGAGATAGTGAGGCAATTGGATAGTTGCATCTGATCTCAACGATGTAAGAGATGTAAAAAGGTAAGTTTCGTGATCTTAAAATGTTTCAGAATTATGTCTTTATGGGTTTCAATAAGCCTTAAACTTTTAAGGTACCTACCTATTACTTTTCGTTCTGAAATAATAAATTGAGTTTGGAATTAATTTTAAGTAATAATTGATATTAGTTACATCTTTGTCAAAGAATAAATAACAGATAAGTTGATTAAATACCTTAAATTTTTTTAATCCGAATATCTTTATAATCAAATTACTAACTTCTAACTCGCTATATTGTGTATACTTAGAAAATAAAACGAAAATTCGAGAAGCACGCTATACTTGAAATATTAATAAACATACTGGCTTTGTGTTACGATACTGTCAAAATAACTTTCAGCGAAGCGCTTGCAAAAAATAATAAAACTGGATCAAGCAGAAAAAGCAATTAACGCACATTCTGTACAGTGTCAAATTGCCCGTCCGGTGCCGGGACGTATCGCCGTGTGGAGTTGCCTTTATAACCCGTTTACTGAACAAAGGATCCGTACAAAATAGTCAAAAAGAGATGAAAATGATAGAACATGGTAAATCGTCAATTTTTTACTATTGACTAGTATGTGGGGCGTAGTGGAATAAAAATATTTTGGCTCGTTTTTATGCCTCACGTAATAAAATCGGAGACTGTTGTCAAGTGGAAGTGGACTGACTAAAATACTGGAAGAGATCATCGTAGATGAGATAAAACGCTTCAGAGGCCCAAGACAAGTGACAATCGCTTCAAAAGCGTTTCGTATTTCTACAACGACTTTCAACAGGATTGACGTATGCTTTTCGATAGCTTATGTCAGTTCTACACATTTTTGCCTTTTCAATCATCGTTATCGCTGATAGAATGTCAGTTTGTCTAGGGCCTCTGAACTCTCATTTTTTCGACCACTATTTCGCCATTTCACCAGAAGCGAAGATCGCAAGTGATGCAAGTGAAGCAGTGATGCAAGGATCGTAGCAGGTGGCGTTCTGGGGTTTCTGCCTACCCCCGTGGGAAGAAGGGGTATGTATGTCTTGAAAATAGAAAGTGTGCAGCTAAAGGAGCCTCTAAGCCTGATTTACACTATGCAATAATAAGCCTGATTTACACGATGCAATAATAAATATAAATTGTTCCTGATAAATAAATAAATAAATATTTTAATTGCATGTGGTACACCATTAAGTTTAAGCAATGTAACAATAAATTAATGTAACAATTGCATCGTGTAAACGTGCTTCAGAATCATAGCAGGTGGCGTTCTATAGTTTTTGTATCTATGGAAAAAAGGCGTAATTTATGTACAGTAGGTTCATTTTAGCACGGCAATAGCGGTCCTTGCCCTTTCTCTAATATCTCTCCGTAGGAATCCAAATAATTAACTACCTATGTGTGGTTTTTTGTTAATAGAACCTGTTGATGATCACGATAGATCAATATTCGAGAAGTTAACGGAAATTATTTCAGTTTTTTAAATAAAAATGCAAAACGATGTAGGTGGGGTCAATGACCGCATTTTTTTTTTTAATTGGTAAATCATATGACTACTTCCGCTCTGTGCGGAGCGGGAGGGCGTGTCAGACTTTCACTGACTAAAACCCACCCGTGTTCCTTCAGTTGCCTATTTTGCCAAGGTCCCGGTATCCCTTTCGGACTTTCCCGCAACCCTGGCAGGATTCTTGACACCTATCATTTTCAAGAAAACGAATAATATGTGTTTTGCTAATTTGATTACTACTAGAAATTGTCCAACTGACAGGTGTCAGGAGCGCAACAACTTTCATTATGGGACCAAACCTGAAATCGCGAAAAAAAAAAACAGCTGTTCTCTACTTTTATGTTTGCATAATATGTCGTCTAAACGTAGGGAACAGCTAATTTTTTCGTCGCGGCCTCTCGATCACGGTCGATGGCCTCTAAAGAGATTTCGTGTAATAGATACATCTTTATAAATACCTTAATAGATACATCTTTATACGTACCTTTACACAGCTATAGAATAAATATCAAGCAAAAGAGATTCCCTAAGCCAACTTGGATTCTAAATCCTAAATATGGTAGTAAATTCATTGCCAAAACAGATCGTTAACATAGGCTCTCTAAAACCACAATAGTTTAGAGATATATTTTGTTTAGGCCCCCCGTCCTCCCTAGTGGGATATTAAGTGAATTTTGCGTTTTACTGTAATTTATATAAGCGTGTATTTTGTAATAAAAAGTTTTAGGCTCCGAGAATTTTGGCAGCCATGTTGCTTGTATTTATCTCAGTACATGAGGGTTGTTGAAGTTATTTTTAACCAATTAGTGTGTTTATTTGTGAATAATCTTCTGGTTTTAAATAACAAAGCGGTTTTGACATAAAATTCAAGCATTATTTTTATCATAATGCTGGTATTTTTTCCGTTCTTCCCAGGAAGAACGTTCTACATTCATCGTAACGTAGAATTATAGAGATGAATGTCTATTCTGTATGTTATGTCTGAATGTAGAATTATAGAGATACTTTTATCAAAGGTAGCAAATGAATAACATCGCCTAAAAAAAAAACACCATTAACCAAGTAACTCACTCCATTAACCAAGTAACCATCAAATAACTCCATTTCTAAGAACAAACCGATTATAATAAAAACAAACAGAAAGAAAAACTATTAAATATAAAAGAAAACAAAACAAAATTCTTTCTAAGCTATCAGCAGTCGGTCCTCCATTCCTTCGATGTCCATCCTTCGATTCCTCAGTTTCTCCATCCTCCATTCCTAGTGCATCCGAGATTAATTTTCCAAATCATTGGGCAGTTTCACACTACACTGGACTTCAAGAAGATGTTTCCATTACTCTGCTATAACTTTGCAATTCTAATTTGCCTGGATCAGTGTCTGTCTATAAAAATGTGTTCGTTTCTTTTGAGAAAAGTTATTTAAGACCTCATTGCGTTTGAAGTAGGGAATTAAAGTTTTGAAGATGTTTGAAAGTATTGCAAAACTTTATGATTTTACTGTTTGATGTGAAACTAGCCTATACCCGCGACTTTTGCTTCTACCTTTTGCCCGGATCTTTTGCCCGGTCGGAAATTATCGCACGGGAACGTACTACCGGAATAAAAAGTATCCTTTGTCCTATTCCAGGTCATGGTCTACCCATGTGCCAACTTTCATCCAAATTCGTTCTGCCGTTTTAGCGTAAAAGCATAAAAAATAAACTCACGTTCGCGTTTATAATATTACTAGCTGATGCTCGCGGCTTTGCCCGGGTAGATGTCGGTTATTATATACTAAAATCTTCCTCGAGAACCACTCTATCCATTGGTGAAATTAGCATGAAACTCTGTGCAGTAGTTTTTAAGTTTATTGCGAACAGGACGACAGACAGACTCTGTGGATGACTTTGTATTATAATATGTAATGTAAAGATAGTTAGGATGATATTCGGCAATAGTGCCACACTGCCGAGTACAAAAAACAACATCAATCAGATTCTTCTACAAACATAATTTGCAAACAAACAATTTTACCTCTTTTTAACCGACTTCTTCAAAAAAGGAGGAGGTTCTCAATTCGTCTGTATGTTTTTTTTTATATATATTTTACCCGATTACTCCGCCAATTATGAATCGATTTCGATGGTTCTTTTTTTGTTTGGTAGGTCATGCTTCAGAGGTGGTCCCGTATAAATTTTATTAATTTTGCTTGCGTAGTTTTTGAGTTAGCTTCAATAATTACGTATTTTTCCCACTTTGCGTATGGTGATGACATGTTAATTGACTCCGTCACATAGCAGATAACGGTATACGAATTTGTGTGGGGTAGATACCACAACTCAATCAGCCTAGCCTTTTCCCAACTATGCTGGGGTCGGCTTCCAGTCTAACCGGATGCAGCTGAATACCAGTATTTTTTAGTAGATACCACAACTAAAAAGTGAAAAATAAAAACTTTTTACAAAAAAAAAAACAACCGACTTCCAAAAAAACACAAAAAAAGTGAAAAATAACTTTAATTTTGGAAGTCGGTGGCAAAAAACGAAAATTGAAAAGCAAAGACACCGACTTCCGAAATTAAAGTTATTTTACTTTTTTAGTGTTTTTTTTGGAAGTCGGTTGTTTTTTTTTTTGTAATTAATAATAGTTTAGATGACATTGTGTGCATTACCGCGGGGTAAGAGTACTGTCTCAAACCATGTGCCAATTTCACCAATGAAACTGAACGCGATCAACACATCATCTAAACTGCGTTAAAGAGCTGTAAGTTTCAATATTCCCCAACAATTAAGACATTGACATAGACATAATTATGAATTGGTGAAATCCGCCCTGTGTTAAAACGATCAAAAAAGTACATTTTTACTTCTGAAAAAATATGCTCAAAAGTAATACAATAGCCAAGAAAACAATATTTTCTTCTAAAAAATACAACACTTAGTACCAATGTGATGTAAATTGGAATTGCTTAAGCCGCGCCTCAACGTAATGTATTCCGAATAATTTACGTAATCAGATGTATTATTGCACAGGCTGGGTCGGAATATTGCCACAAGGATGGTTATTGACTGTGGCAGAAAAAATGTTGAAAACAAGTTTATATTGAGCTTAATATCTGCCTGTAACTATGTCAAATGTGCAACCTGTAGTGATATTCTGTAAAAATCTCACGGTGGAAAATTAAGTGAAGGCTGTCACTCCACCTGAGTCTTTTTTTTTTTTTTGAGTTTTGAAATCATCAAAAGATTTCTCCCGCTCTGGGTGGAGCGGAAGGGCGTGTCAGACTTTTACTGACTAAAACCCACCCGTGTTCCTTCAGTTGCCTGTTGCCAAGGTCCCGGTATCCCTTTCGGACTTTCCCGCAACCCTGACAGGACTCCACCTGAGCCTGACGGTAGGGATTGACAGCTAACTTAACCTAGTTTTCATGGTGAGGTGTTTATAGAATAGGCTGCGTATGAGTGAGATAACTCTGTGGTCTGGAAGTCTTGGGTTCGATTCCCGGAGGGGGAATTTTTTTCTGCTTGGTTTGGTTGGTGGCAGGGCTTGTTTTAAGTCCGCCTGGCTAGTTACCACCCTCATATCTAAGTCTGTCACCATAGAAACATTGTTAACAGCATTTTTATGTTTCGGTAGTTAGAGGTAATACAGCCAGTTCCTCTGTGGTTGAGAATTCCGGGTGAAGTTCGCTTCCACCTTCGTCCTGATCATCAATAACTTTCTTTCTAAGATAAAAAAATAAAATAAAACTATCACAGGTATTTTTATAAGGAGAAATAGCGAATATTTATCATCACGCTTGCTTACTTCCTTCTTGCCACTTTAACTTCTACAATCCACCTTCCGTGATCCACTTGGAAGTCCCTGAACCGTCTCAGATAGATAAGCCATACAAAATCTGTCAATTTTTTAAACTCATCATTACGAGACCACTGACACGTTTATAAATTAGTAGACTTGGCCCCCTGGGAAGGTGTAAATCGAACTTTGTAAAGTCCTACCTCGGCGGAATCGCAACATAGGCGTGGAAGTGGAGCTGTGTCATAATCTATGCTCCATCTCCTATCCTGCCGTGTCCCAAACCATGCAGCCAAAGTGACCTCTGCGCTGCCACCGACACCGTGGAAGTGGCGAAGTTTTGTGCCAACAAAATTGTAACTGTCGTGCCAGCGCCACGAAGAAGAGGGGTGCTATAAAAACGTGTGAATCTGTGTCTGTCTGCGCCATCGTAGCTGCTAAACAGCTGAAACGATTGTTTTTTTTTGTTGCTTTGTTTGAAAGGTTAATAAGTTATTGGTATAAAAATATAAATTTTAAATTAAAAAAACCCCGACACAAACAAAGCATCTAAAAAGTAAAAAAAATATATGTATTGGCCCTTTAAGTTTAATATAAAAGTTGTAGATAATATTTTGATCAAAGCATCTCGTCTCGTCGGGAGACTGATAATGAAAATAGTAAGTTAACAGCAGCTATCCTTTCTAAAATAGCATACATTCATTATTCCTAGGTATAAACCTAGTGTGTTTGGCGTTTTCATGAGCCGGCCCCCGACGCGACGACGTTGTTGTAGGTAATATTTTGATCCAAGCGTCGCGACGCTTGGATCAAAATATTACCTACAACTTTTATATTCAACTTAAAGGGACAATATATTTATTTTTTTACTTTTTAGATGCTTTGTGTTAGTGTTGGGGTTTCTTTTTAATTATTAATTTAACTTTTTATACTAATAAGTTCAAGTTTAGTTTAGACACATGAATTCCAGTACCTATCTTTAAACTTCAACAATCATTTAGATTGCCAAAACCTGCAAATATTCTAAAAGCACCAATCTTACAGCTATAGCCATCGTGCATTATAAAATAAACGCTTACTTTCAAGTTTCCAAATAGCAAATTAATATTTTATCTGAAATCCACCCTACATTTCCTATTCACCCTCCGTGTAGTGGACGCCGAGCGTGCTAAAGGAAAAGCATTAGTGAGACCCTACCTGGTGCACCGTGGCACAAGTAGCGGCGAAACCGAACAAAAGTGACAGTGTATTCGTGCGTTACAAGTGTTAAACATTGAACTAGAATCAGTGAAAATAGTTGTGTAAAGTGAAGACCCCGTCAGGGCACCATAGCGCAAGTAGCGGACACTCTAAGGTGATTTTGTGATGTAATTTCAATACTAAAGTGAATCTTGTAAGTAGTCTAGATCTTATAAGTAATTCTATGTCTAGTCGGAAACCAATAAGAATATGTATAATCTCATGTTAGTCGATATAGTATTCTAATTAGATTGGTAAAAGTTAATTTTAAAGTTATAAACGCATAGAACATTTTTGGAAATTACGTAAGTTGAAAATGCACTTTTTTGTTTATGAAGCAAATCATTTGCTCGTTGTTGTAATAGACAGAGGTGAGCCTAGAATCATTTGTCACGTTTAAATAATTAGAATCGGCCCACCCATTGAGAAGTTATAAGCGTTTTAAATATGTAAAACTAAAGTGTACTTAAATATGCAAGTAAATAGATAAATAATGATGTAAAGTATATAATAAGGGTTATTTATGTATACAGAACATAAATATAAGGCAATTGTGATATTCCAATAAGAAAATATTAGTAAGTAGGAACTTAAGATTTTATGGAAAATAGTATAAAAGGAGCACTGTTTTGCTCAGAACGGGCATTCGGACGCCAGCGCTCAACCAAGCAACATCTCCCGAAATAAAGGAAGAAATATTGAGAAGTCTTTTATTTTGAAGAACACATTCAACACACAACATCAACATACAGTCCACGACATTCTGGTCCATCGAGCGGCGGATATTTCAAGAACGAAGAAACCCGCCATCTCAAGATATTGCTGCAAGGAAGAATCGTGAAGAGGAACAACGAATCACGCAGCAAGAGCGAAGAACGGTATCCGGATCCGGTTTGAACCTGCGTTGCGTGTGGGTTTAAACCTCGACCGGTCGGACTAGTCACCCGACCGATCGCTCGACGAGTTGACCGACGCGCCACACGACGTGACAACCCGACGTATAGAACGATCGCCGAGTTGAAGTATCGTCATCAGCCCATCGTGTCAACATTATCAAGACGACGTCGTGCCGAAGTACGAGTGTGCCGACCCATCATACCCTCAAGAAGCTGCAGATTGAAGCTGAAGCTGAAACGTCGCCGAACTGAAGCCGTGCCGGAAGCTGCCGACCTAGATTGAAGAGGATCGACGGAACCGAGCCGGGAAGTTGCTGACCTGAAGCTGAAGCTGCAGACTGAAGCTGAAGCTGAAACGTCGCCGAACTGAAGCCGTGCCGGAAGCTGCCGACCTAGATTGAAGAGGATCGACGGAACCGAGCCGGGAAGTTGCTGACCTGAAGCTGAAGCTGCAGACTGAAACTGAAGCTGAAGCGTTGCCGAACTGAAGCCGTGCCGGAAGCTGCCGACCTAGATTGAAGAGAATCGACCAAGCCGAGCCGGAAAGTCGCGACCTGAAGCTGAAGCTGCCGAACCGTTGCAGATTAGAAGCTGAAGCTGCTGAACCGTCGTGGAACTGAAGCCGTGCCGGAAGCTGCCGACCCTAACTGAAGAGGATCGACCAAGCCGAGCCGGAAAGTCGCGACCTGAAGCTGAAGCTGCTGAACAGTTGCCGATTAGAAGCTGAAAACGAAGCATTGCCGAACCTAAGCCAAACAAGAAGTTGCCGACTTTGAAGCCTGAACCGAACGAGCTGAACTGAACGTGACGAACAGATGGTGGTCACAAGGAGCCAAGGAGACGCAGCCGAGATGGAAGACCAGCGACGCATCCTGTTGCAGCAAGAGGCGCGACGCAAGGAAGTGGAGCTGATCGAAAAGGAGCGGCTAAGAAGAATCTCACTGGACCCGCCGGCATCACCATTCTCCAAGCCAGCAGACACCAGCACAGCAGGACCTTCGGGCATTCAAGCAACGAAGAGATTGGCGTCACCCACCCGATCAGCAAGATCAACGACGAGTGTGACAACGCGGCTACGAGTGGCGGAACTGGAAGCAGCAGAGAAGCTGGCAGCAATAAGAAGAAGAGAATTGGAACTGGAAGCTGATCTCGTCAAGAAGCGGCTAGCAGTGGAAGTCTCCGTGATCAATGACGACGAGAGCGTCCACGAAGAAGAAGCCGCTCCTCCCCGAGAAGAACCACATAGAAAAGTGGACGACTGGCTCCGGACCAACCCCCTCAACACACGGGGGGAGGATACGAGAGAAGAAGGAACCCGCGAAGAACAGAAACAGCTGCGCTTCGAGGTTCAACGAACGAGATCGCCGACTCCGACAAGGAACAGAAGCAGCATCGAGCACCTGGCGGCCACATTAGAGAAGATGGCCCGGCCCAGGCCTCGCAACACGGACCTGCCGACGTTCACCGGAGCGGCCAACGAGTGGCTGCCATTCAAAGCGGCAGTACGAGATACAACAAGCATGTATCAAATATCAGCAGCAGAGAACGTCCAGCGACTAAGAAGCTGCCTCAAGGGAGAGGCAAGGGATGCAGTGGCCGCTCTTCTGCATACGGCCACGGACCCGGACGTCATCATGAAGACCCTCGAGCAGTGCTTCGGGCGGCCTGAAGTGATCATCGACAAAGCGCTGGAAGATCTCAAGAAGCTGCCGAAACCTGGAACCTCGGCGGCCGAGCTGAACAGCTTCGCGATCAAGCTGCAGAACATTATCTGCGTGTTGAAGACGATCGACCGAAGAGGATACTTATTCAACCCCCTGATGACAAGAGAAGTGTTGGACAAGCTGAGCCCGCATATCCGATCCCGTTGGTGCGACTATGCCTACGATCACGAAGGAACCACGGACCCGGAGATTGTCGTCATGTCTCGATTCCTGATGCGCGAAGCGGACCGGGCGTTGCGCTACACTTACGCTCCGGCTACATGCGCTGCAAGTCTGAAGAAGGAAACGCGACCGACCATAACATTGAAGAAGAAGGCGAACGTGTTCAACACTACTGCAGGAGAGGAAGAGCAAAGGGATAAGTGTCCCAAATGTGAACAAGCTCACATTCTGATACAGTGCCCCAAGTACAAGGCACTGACTATCGACGAACGATGGAAATTCCTGAAAGAAAAGGGAATTTGCTTCAAGTGCGCCCAGAAGCAACACAGGCGCACGAGCTGCAAAGCGAAGATATGCGGCGTGGACCAATGCAGCCGACCACATCATGCGACCCTCCATCAAGCAAGGGAAGTGAGGAAAGAAGATCCGAAACCAGCAGAGCCTACGAAAGAAGAAGCGGTCATGTCAGTGGCGCCGCGATCAGCTGCCGGATCAAGAACAGTCCTACTGAAGATGTGCCCTATCGTCGTGTCCGGACCACGGGGGGAGGCGAGAACATACGCCCTCCTGGACGAAGGAGCGACCATCACCCTCGTCGACAAGGACCTGGCGGAGAGCATCGGGGCAGAGGGACCATCGCAACCACTTCACCTGAACGGAGTCAACATGTCGCAGCAAGAAACAGAGAGTCAGCTGGTCAACGTCCATGTCAGAGGACTGAAGAGCGAAGGCAGCTACAAAGTCAGAGCGAGGACCATGAAGAATCTTCGTCTACACCAGCAGTCTATTCCGGACAAGCTGCTGGACTACGAGCATCTAAGGGACCTGACGCCAGAGGAGGTGTGCTACGAGAAGGCGCGCCCAGGGCTCCTAGTGGGAACAGACCACTGGGAGTGCATCGTGTCCCGCGAGCTCCGAATCGGCGAGCCTGATCAACCCGCCGCATCAAGAACACAACTGGGATGGGTGGTGCACGGAACCGCACCACGCAACGCCATCTATAAAGAGGGAAACGTGCTACACGTCTACGAGCCTGACCGGACGACGGAGCCAAGCAGCCAGGGTCTTCACGACTTAGTGGAAGGCCATTTCAAGATCGACTCCCTCGGAATACAAGGGAAACCGAGGATCAAGGACGCCGATCTACGAGCCATCAAGATAGTCGGGAAAACGACAAAGAAGATTGACTCCGGCTACGAGGTGGGGCTACCGTGGAGGCGAGATGATGTCTCCATGCCGTCAAGCTACGGGCAAGCATTCCGGCGGCTACGAAAGATCGAACAGAAGATGGACTCGGATGCAGAGTTCGCCGGCGAGTACTCCAAGCAGATCACTAATCTGTTGGACAAGGGATATGCGGCGCCGTGCGACGGATCCGAAGAGAAGAGCGCCGTCTGCTGGTACCTGCCACACTTTGCCGTGCAGAACCCGAACAAGCCCGGCAAATATCGGCTGGTATTCGACGCAGCAGCGAAGAGCAGCGGCGTATGTCTGAACGACGAACTGCTGGAGGGACCCGACCTACTGCTGTCACTGCCAGGAATCCTCTTTCGATTCCGCGAGCGGGCGGTGGCGATCACAGCGGACGTGCAAGAGATGTTCCTGAGGATCAAGATAAGGCCGGAAGACCAACCAGCGCAGCAGTTCCTGTGGAGAGGCAATGAACGAGAAGAGCCTCCGAAGAAATACAAGATGACGAGTATGATCTTCGGCGCAGCGAGCTCCCCGTACATGGCCCACTACGTCCGCAACTACAACGCAGACGTATACGGGCAGGAGTGTCCACGCGCGCTAGAAGCAATCCAGAAGAGTCATTACATGGATGACTTAGTGGCCAGCTACGAGAACACAGAAGAAGCATGGAAGGCGGTCGAAGAGACAAGAGCGGTGCACGCGCACGCCGGGTTCACGCTGCGAGGATGGAGCTCCAGCGACAAGACGGTGCTACGCGACGTGCCACCGGAGCTACACGCCACCTCTCCCACACAACTGGGGGGAGAGCAGCCCGAGAGCAAGATCTTGGGGCTGTACTGGAACGCGGAGCGAGATGAGCTGGGATTCAACACATCGATGAATAGAGTTCCAGCCGAAGTACGAGCAAGAAGCCGCGCCCCGACGAAGCGTGAAGCTCTTAGCGCAGTGATGTCTATCTACGACCCGCTGGGATTGCTGAGCCACTACACAATACGATCGAAGATAATACTGCAGAGCTTATGGCGACTCCAGATAACGTGGGACGAGCAAGTACCGGACGAAGAGAACGAGTTGTTCGCGTCTTGGCTCGCTCACCTGAACGAGCTCACCCAACTCCGACTGCCGAGATGCTACCTGAAGAAGAAGTACGAGCGCATCGATCTACACATCCTATGCGACGCCAGTGAGCAAGCCTATGCGACCGTGGCCTACTGGAGAGTGAAGAACGTCGATGGAAGCGTGGACGTCGTGCAGGTAGCAGCGAAGGCCAAGGTAGCGCCTCGTCGGATCCAGACCATACCTCGCCTGGAACTACAAGCGGCAGTCATCGGGGCGAGATTGGCCGACACTATCAGGAAGGAGCATCGCATCGAAGTGAGCCGGACGACCTACTGGACCGACTCTACAACCGTGGTGCACTGGATTCATCACGACATGCGGCGCTACACACCATTCGTCGCGCACCGCCTGGGAGAGATCGCCGAGCTAACGAAGAAAGAAGATTGGCGTTGGCTACCCACAGCTAGCAACGTCGCCGACGACGCCACCCGGCTAGTCGACACACCTATCAACGAAAAGGATCGTTGGTTTCAGGGGCCAGACTTCCTGTACCTACCGGAAGAGCAGTGGCCCGCAGCAGCAACGAACGAGCCAGGAGAAGAAGAGGTTCTACACGTCGCAGAGAAGAAAGAAGAGGATAGCTGGCTGCCAGATCCAGCCCGCTTCTCCAAGTACGAGGTGTTGGTGAGGGCCACTGCAAGGGCCATCGCTTTCACCGACATCTGCCGGAAGAAAGCAACAGCAATGGAACATCGTCACATCCAGCGCGCCGAAACCGAGCTAATAAGGCAGGCTCAAGAAGACAGCTTCGGGGAAGAGATGAAGAGGATCCGGTCTGCTCGTCCAATGATGAAGACGAGTCGCTTGTATCGACTGGATCCAGTGCTGGAAGATGGCGTCCTCAAGGTACGGGGCCGAATTGAGGCCTCCTCCGCGCCGACTGAGGCGAAAAGGCCAGTCATACTGGACGGCCGACATCAGCTGACCAAGCTCCTTGTACTGCGGGAGCACTGCGCAGCGGGACACGCCAACAGGGAGCGTGTCACGAACGACCTTCGGCAGCGCTACTGGGTCATTCATCTGCGACCCACAGTACGCGCCGTGGAGAAGAACTGCGCCTTCTGCCGAAGACGACGAGCGACGCCGCAGCCACCAGCTACGGGGGACCTACCACGTGCCCGCCTCGACCCGTTCCACCGCCCGTTTACCAATTGCGGGGTGGACTACTTCGGGCCAATGATGGTCAAGGTGGGGCGTCGCCGAGAGAAGAGATGGGGCGCACTCTTTACGTGCCTCACTTCGCGCGCCGTGCACATCGAGCTCGTCACATCGCTCTCCACCGACTCAGCAATCATGGCGCTGAGACGTATGGCTGCGCGCAGAGGCTGGCCAAAGCTGATGTACTCCGACAACGCGACCAACTTCCGCGGGGCTGATCAAGAGCTTCGCAGCGCCTACACCGAGTGGATGCCTGCCCTGCGAGACGAGGGGCTCCTGCATCGAATGGAGTGGCGCTTCATACCTCCTGGCGCGCCCAACCAAGGCGGCGCGTGGGAGCGCATGGTGCGCTCCGTGAAGACTGCTCTCAGCGTCACCCTGCGGGAAAAAGCACCGGCTGAAGAAGTCCTGAGAACTCTGCTAACAGAAGCTGAGTTCTCCATCAACGCAAGACCGCTGACCCACGTCAGCGTGAACCCCAGCGACCCCGAGGCCCTGACCCCCAACCACTTCCTGTTGGGGTCATCAGACGGGCTGCCAACGACGGGGCCCTGCGACGAGGCCGACAGAAGAACCTGGCGAGCTAGTCAGGCGCTCGCTGACCACTTCTGGCGACGCTGGCTGCGCGAGTACCTTCCCACTTTGGTACCTCGCGGCGAGCCGCGAAGCGACGCGCGACCGATGCAAGCTGGCGACGTGGTGCTCGTGGTCGACAACACGCTGCCCCGGAACACATGGCCGATGGGAGTCGTCGAGCGCACGCACTGCGGACCGGACGGCGGCATCAGGGTCGTCGAGGTGCGCACCAGGACCGGCACCTTCCGACGCCCCGTGAGCAAGCTCGTCGTCGTGATGAAGATGGAAGAGGCTACGCGAGCTGCGCCGGGGGGAGAAATGTAGTGGACGCCGAGCGTGCTAAAGGAAAAGCATTAGTGAGACCCTACCTGGTGCACCGTGGCACAAGTAGCGGCGAAACCGAACAAAAGTGACAGTGTATTCGTGCGTTACAAGTGTTAAACATTGAACTAGAATCAGTGAAAATAGTTGTGTAAAGTGAAGACCCCGTCAGGGCACCATAGCGCAAGTAGCGGACACTCTAAGGTGATTTTGTGATGTAATTTCAATACTAAAGTGAATCTTGTAAGTAGTCTAGATCTTATAAGTAATTCTATGTCTAGTCGGAAACCAATAAGAATATGTATAATCTCATGTTAGTCGATATAGTATTCTAATTAGATTGGTAAAAGTTAATTTTAAAGTTATAAACGCATAGAACATTTTTGGAAATTACGTAAGTTGAAAATGCACTTTTTTGTTTATGAAGCAAATCATTTGCTCGTTGTTGTAATAGACAGAGGTGAGCCTAGAATCATTTGTCACGTTTAAATAATTAGAATCGGCCCACCCATTGAGAAGTTATAAGCGTTTTAAATATGTAAAACTAAAGTGTACTTAAATATGCAAGTAAATAGATAAATAATGATGTAAAGTATATAATAAGGGTTATTTATGTATACAGAACATAAATATAAGGCAATTGTGATATTCCAATAAGAAAATATTAGTAAGTAGGAACTTAAGATTTTATGGAAAATAGTATAAAAGGAGCACTGTTTTGCTCAGAGCGGGCATTCGGACGCCAGCGCTCAACCAAGCAACATCTCCCGAAATAAAGGAAGAAATATTGAGAAGTCTTTTATTTTGAAGAACACATTCAACACACAACATCAACATACAGTCCACGACACTCCGTGACCTCAAAATGAAAATTAAACCATAATCCCGTAATTTTTTTCACTACCGTATAAATTGGCTATTTAATTTGAAATTCACATATCATATTATTTCTCGGAACGCTGGATCCCACCCTGTATTAATTTTCAGGGAACACACTGTATTATACGAGGTCTGTGCTTAACGATTACATACATATTTATGTAGGTTTATAAATATTTATACAGAGGTGTCGCTCGTGATCAGTTTCATGTGGTTTTAGTTCGTTATAATTGGTATTATTATAGGCTTTAGGTACCAGTAATATTTGGTGATAGTTGCTCAATTTGTAGGGTTAATTTTATTTGTATAGGCCACTCTTTAAAAAGGAAATTCTGGTATTTATCAAGCGTTGGTCTGATGCGGACGGATTTGTGATTCCAGATTGCTGTAATAAGCAAATAGAGAGATACTACTGTGTGTTGGGACGTTCTCTATGTACTTCCAAGTCGATTGAGAGCGTCCGGTGCACCAAGTGCTAAGGGAATTGATAGAAATCCGACGACTGATGAAACACGAAGTTTGCCGAGGGACATTAAGAAAATAGTTGTACTGTACATAAGTTTTATAAAGTGTAAGTTCAATACACGCGACTATATTCAGGACACTTTTTGCAACGTTCCGTTTTCAGCCCGGCTAACTAAAATGACAATAATGTAAGTAAGTAGGTACCTATTGAAAGGATGACAAACACTGAAATAGTCACGCCTGTGATCCCCGAAGCGTCAGACAGAGCTTTATCTGTAGTACACCTACATTTCGCCAGTTATATTGAAAGGAGCCCACAAATTTACAATTATAAGTCTGGAACTATTCAATAACGTTTAACGTTTATTTTCCAAAAACAAAACATAGACACAAGTTGAACACAGTAGTAGATTATACAAAATTATACATAATTGATTGTACAAACGTTGAAAGGCTACAAAAATCGAAATTACAAAAATATAAACCCTGTCTCTCAAACTAGGAGGCCTGTATCTTAAGAGACAGTGTTCGGTCAGATGGTTGCGCAATTTAAGATGTACCCTTTACAAGTGAAATAGTGAATTAGTGTCGATACTATTTTATCATTACATGGCAAACAACATTATCTGTTTAAACAATTTTAAGTGAAGTGTTCACTGCAGTTGTGATTAAATTAAATTAAAATAAAATATGACAATATAAAGTCTGTTTGTATTGTGTTGTGCTGTTTGAATGTGAGGGTAGGTGTGTGTATGTGTGTTGGTATGAGGGAGGGTGGTTGTGTGTGTGTGCGTGTATGTGTATGTATATATTAGATATAAGTGGATGTTTGTGCTGTTGTTACTTTTTTTAGTAATATGTCAAGCGATGTAAGTTAATAACAATTCTGTTTTAAAATAGTCCTGCTGAATGAGCCATTCTGTTATTTTAGATTTCACATTAAGTTTATTACTTCTAGTTCCTTCTGTAATTTTTTAAAGACGTGACTGCTTAGAACGAAGTATTGTCGTCGTGCAAACGAGGTTTTGTGCTGTACACCTGGCGGAACATATGTTCGTTTGCTTGGGTCAGACGGAGTCAAGCAGCCATGTATCCTGAGAACAGATCGAAGAACATAGAGCTGTCGGACCGTAAGAACTTGACAGTCAGCGTATATTTGCGCTGTAGGGTACCTATAGGGTTTCCTTGCCATGACCTTAAGTACAGCCCTTTGGGCCCTCTCTGCTCTCAGAAGATAAGTCTTCGCTGCTCCACCCCATACGGTTATGCAATATCCCAGTATAGATTGGCATAAGGTAAAATACACCATTTTGAGAATGTCGAAACTACCAGATTCTCGGAGAGATTTAAATATGTGGATAAGACGAAGTGTTCTAGTAGTTATTGTATCGAGTTGTTTGTCCCATCTCAACCCATCGTCTATATGCACACCCAGGTATTTGACACTATTCGTTCCAGCAATAGTAGGACACGAGCATGATATTTGCTGATTCTGACACGAGTGAGCTGTTATGGTGAAATTATTTGTGGGTTTGGTGTTACGTCGGATTGCAAAGGGTAGATAATTGGTTTTACTCAGGTTTAGTGTCAGCAAGTTCTGGTTAAGCCAGTTCATTACTGAGGACAGTGCAGATTCCGCCTTTGTTTTGACATCTTCCCACGTAGGTCCGTGAACTAATAGCGCTGTGTCATCAGCATATGCATAGATCTCACAAGCTGGAATCGACATTCTACAAAGGTCGTCTATGTAGATTTGAAAAAGTGTAGGACCCAATATACTTCCTTGAGGCACACCGTACGACACAATTTCTTCATCACTGTAATTAGAGTCTATTTTAACTCGCTGACTGCGATTTCTCAGGTAATCTCTGAAGATATCTAGAGCTAAGCCACGTACACCCAAAAATTCTAGCTTAGATATTAGTCTAGGAACAGAAACGGTGTCGAAAGCCTTCGACAGGTCGAGAAATATACCAAGGCACTTTGATCTGCTGTCCATAGTCTTAGCAATGGATTGGGTCAGGTCCAAAACAGCGTCTTCAGTGGAGACCCCTGATCGGAAGCCGTACTGATTGTCTGCTATAAGTTTGTGCTTATCCAGAAAACTTCTAAGATTATTGTTAAGGATCCTTTCCAGTATTTTGGAGAGCGACGACAGGACTGATATTGGCCTATAATTATCAACAGAGTTTCTGTTCCCACCTTTGTGAATTGGATGAACTATCGCCCTCTTCAGAGAATCCGGAAATACTCCCGTCCGAATACAAAGATTGCATATATATGTTATCGGCGGTACCAATGCATGACGGCATGTCTTAAGAAGCGAGGACGATATTCCATCCCAACCCACGGCACAGTCATTTCGAAGCTGGCGCATAATAGATTCCACGTCACTTTCGTCGACTGTATGTATAACGAGTGAATTGGCGGGCGACTTCAGTGTTTTGTTTCCATCAATACGAGGTTGTTCATGGTTAATTGGCGTTCTATTTGGATCACTTAGTATTTTCGCTGCCATGTTTTTACCTACGTTACTGAAGAAGGAACATACACTGTTTAGGGAAGACGTAGGATTGTCACATATATTTAGCAGTTCAACGGGACTAGAGCGTTTTTTATCAGTATTTGTTATTTGCTTTATTGTTTTCCATAGTGTTTTAGGAACATTCTTTGACTTTTCAAGCTCACTCTTCTCATAAGTCCTCTTTAATTTACGAAGTAGCGTATTGCAAAAATTTCGATACCGTGTATACGATACCTGTAATATTATATGTATCGTATACACGGTATCGAAATTTTTGCAATACGCTACTTCGTAAATTATCATTACATAGTGTGACTGTACCTAAATTACCCTAGGCTGATAAAATTTTCGTTTTTCCTAATTATGCTAATATTAGTGTTTTAGGTCGGTTTCCCCGTAGGGGAAAGAACAGTGCCCCGCCGAATCCGCACTGTTCTGTAGGGCTCGTCCCAGACTTGGTCACCCTCCCACCGAGATAAGAAATGAACTCCCATAACTTAAACTGTCCCTTCCGAATTGGCTAGGGGACAGGGGGGGATGCAAGGAAGTTAATATTGGGAATTCACGGTTAGTAAACATACGTATAAAAGTAATATAATATTATGAAGCTAAGAAGACGAGAGGGTAATCAAAAGTCTATAATATATAAATGTTGGAACGCCAGCGTCTCTCCTCCCGCAGGTGAACACCCATATCTGCAATACAGCCTTGATTATGTGGAGGAGGTATAGGAATCGTTACGCTCGCGCTTTAAAATCATTAATTATAGCTACATTAATTTGTCTGTCTACAATATGCCCAATTCAGTGAGACTGGGAACCGTTTCACAACGTTTGCCTCATTGTACGTGTTCTGTTAGGCCTAACGCATAGAACCTCTGAGGACACTAATACGATTCTAACGGAACACGTTCCCTAAGCACCATATAAATGTCTTATTCAATCCTATAACAGAGTACTGCGAAGCCCAACTGTTATTGAGCAAGACAAGTATTGAGTAGTTCTAATCGCGTACTTATTGTTGTGTAAGACACACTCTCCCTTTCAGCGGCCTAACCCCTTTTTAATAGGATAACTCAAAACTAGCGCAAGCGCACCGTAGACTCAGTCTCTAGCAGAACACATTACGATCGAACTTAGTGAACGCCGAAGTGGTAATTCGTCACTTCACATTTCTTTAATCTTCCCCATTTAGAGGATGCTTTCAATGTACTAGGCAGCCGTGCGATCGTCCTTTGACTGGCAGCGGGGCTTTTCAATCTGGGCATCTCAATAGCGTGTCTCGATAAACAGTGTCGATTTAGTAATAGTCCTACAGAACGGACGGGGTGGTTTTATCGAGACACGGGTACTAGCGTTCCTTAGAACGAACTATCAATTCAGTTTGTGATACTTAGTGAAGCCTAACCCTCTCCCGAGAAATGCGCGATCACAAAGTCTCACGCAAAGTGTTCTGTGGCGAGACCTTTTTGGATACAGATATCATCACTAACGTTTGGTTGCTTTATAATGCAATTACAAGTCGGCCTTATAGCCTAGCTTGTTTTAAATGAGCTGTGAGTATTTATGGTTCTGCCTTCCAAGTGTGGTGTGTCAGCTCAAGGTCAATAGTAGTCAAAGGTCAGGAGCGCTAATGCTCAGTGTCTAGTATGGTGGAAGGCCATCACCATTTCCCTATAACCAAATGCAAGTGACAACTATCTGCCAAGGTGCGGATTAGGAGGTGACACGCAATACACAAGAAATTAACGTGAATTATATAATACGATAAGTACTAAATAAGAGTAATTTCGCCATTCTGGAATAAATGTCCATTGATAACTCGACAGCGATATCATCTAACTGTTACTTATAAATAAAAATATATAATTTAATTTATAAGAGATAAGTTTGTAACTACGACGTACACACTACTACTAGAGATAAAAGTTAATTAAACTTGACGCTTACCAAATAATTCCTTAGAGAATTAGATTACCATTCACTTACTGAATACTGCACAATTTACCAGTTTCGCCACGTAGCTTCTTCTTCCGACCAGCCACGACCGCGTCCCGGTCACACCAACAAACACACACACATACTACGTTAAATACTAGATTACTCTAAACTGGGCTTTAACTCAACTATATTTAAATTAATAACTAATACTCGCTATCTTACGACAACCCACTCGAACATGACCTTTTGGTATTCACCAAGCCTCCTAACTTAACTAGCTTAGATACGGACGTCCGTACCCTATCGAGGTCTAAAACCAAGTGTCGTTCTGGACTTCAAAATCAGCCCTCAATTCCTAAAACACCACGTTCAGCCAGCGCGTCTTCCCACAGTTTCGCAGAATAGATTTATTGCCGTTTTTGTACAATTTCTCAATTGTTTTAAAAGGGTCCGTTTGGGTATTGCCTGGGCTCGGTTTATGGTTACCATATGTGCAACTAGTATTGTCCTAAGATTAGAAATCGGATATTTTAAGTCGTTTCTTAAGAATTTGTTGAATTATTGCCTTCGACCTTTTCGTGGCACTTGTCCATAGCTTGTTTCCCATAAAATTGAGAATTTATGTCTTCCTAAGAGGCACGAACTATGTGCTTGTTTTAAAATAAATATAATATTTTGTTATTAACTAGGGATAGGTGACAGACAGTCACAATAGGTGACTATTGCATAGGAGTTAGGGCTCCCACAGACATACAATTGTATTTGTAAGTTGGCCAACTATCGAATGATTAATAGGTATCCATACTAATATTATAAATTCGAAAGTAACTCTGTCTGTCTGTCTGTTTGTTACCTTTTCACGCCTAAACCACTGAACGGATTTCGATAAAATTTTGCAAGGAGATAAATGGCATCCCGGGGAGAACATTGGCTACTTTTCATCGACCAACCACGCGCGCGAAGCCGCGGGCGGAAGCTAGTAATATTATATTACGATTTCTTTGAAGAATGTGCGGGTTAGCATATTTATGTCATTATACCTAAATTACTCTGCGATTTAGTCAGGCGACTTGGTCCTATGAAATAGTCGCCTATGTAGATAGATAGATAGATAAAACGTTTATTTGGTGCACACAAAAGACAGCACAACATACAAAAACACGGTTAAATTATAACTAATTAGGTACATTAATAAACAGCTGGGTGCCAATATAAAAAAAAAAAAAAAAATTGAAACATTAAAAGAAAAAAAAACACCGATGACAATATTGTCTATGACACACTTTAAAAAAAAAAAACGAAACGTACAAAGTGCGGTGTGCGTCTCAACGTTGCACCAAATGGGAGTCCAACTCAGCATGTGTCAGGCAAATATACCTGACGCTGATATTCTGCTGGATCCCTGCTGTGACATACGGACGTCGAGCAGATCTATGAAACTAATAATTATGTGAAAAGTGGAATGTACGGAGCAAAATTACGTAAGTACCCGCAATTTAAATATTCTATATATGTAATGATGTTATTGAATAGTTCCAGGCTTATTCAACAGTAAAGGTTGTATACTATCATTTCATTTTGGAATAAAGACCACACAAAAGTAAAAAATATCAGATAATTTTCCATTATATCTATTTTTCCATGAAGGTACACCATAAAGGTACCTTCACACGGTATAAAGACTAGCCCTTTTGTCGATGTACCCTCAACTTTGCTTTTTAGTAATGCGAATATAATAGAAGTGTACGTGAGGGACTAACACATAAAGTGTCGAGTTTGTGGTCGTGTGCCCGACACTAAGTGGAGTCAGAATCGTGTGTTTTTGTTCGGAAGTATTTTATCTGACAACGCTAAAATAGTGCGCCACGGTCGGGGGGAATATCGTTCGGGTGATGAGGAAATAGTTACGTTATCTTATTGGGAAAGGTGAGAAGTGGGGAGGATTTATGGGAGACCTTTTCCCAACAGTGGGAAGATATAGGCTAGTAGGTATACAGGCTGTAAGGGTAAACAGTCTTGTCATTCAAACCATGGGTAGTTGACTTAAATATAAAAATAAATGACCGAACACAACAAAAAAAAAACGTAATTTTCATTAAAAGATTTTAAAAAGTTTATATCCGACACCGTGCTCTTTAGCGAAACAGCTGACTGACTGAGGGAGGGGTCGCGCTCGCGGCCGGTCAGGTCACATCCCGTACCCCCCGCCCATGTTGAGACGCAAGTTCGTTGCCCTAGCGCATAGGACAACGAACTTGCGTCTCTTGTGGTAAAATGTAGATATAAAAAAAAGAAAAAAAAAGTTGTAATTTTCCATTGAAACCAAACCACTGGTTGCAAGGATAACGGTGTTTACCCTAACACCCTGTATATAATTATGCTATCAGAAGGATTTTTTTAGTCACTCGTAGTGTAGTCTTAGGAATAGCTCGTGACTAGGCAAAAACAGCCGCACGGGTCGATGTTAATCTTTAACCTACATTTGGCGGGGTTGGTCCGTCGACCATCTTTACATACCAAGACTCCTCCGTGACTCGGAAAGAACGTGAAGCCTTGGCCGTTGGTCCCGGTTGTCATTCGTGGATTTTCGTTACGGGTCGTCAAAAGCCCGAAAGTCTCGACAACCAATCTTACCAAGAGGTATTACCCAATTATTGGGTTGTGGAGGTCAGATAGACAGTCACTCCATGTAAAAAACTGGTATTCAGCTGCATCCGGTTAGACTGGAAGCCGACCCCAACATAGTTGGGAAAAGGCTAGGCAGATTGATCTAAAGTGTAGTATAATGTACACAAGAATGTAGGTACCTATCGATTTTGGTTAGGATTATTTTGCAATTGGCAATATGCAATCAGGCATGAATCACTGAAATAAATTACCAGTATCAAAAGGTTTTTCCAATACTTTTGAACAATATGTAACCACTGTAATCTGTAATGAATCCTTTGTTTTCATTTAACATACATCACTATTTTGTGTCAACTTTACTGTAGAGTTGTACATATTATTATGTATGAGTTTGTTCTTGTTGTGTTACTGAATCTTGTAGAGAGCATTTTGTGAAATTAAAAATTTTACCTGTACCTTGTCGTTATATTTTGGTCCTACTAAGTAGTTTTCTAAAAAACCTAGAGAAATATGAGACAAAGGAAGAAAGGGAAACGAGGGTGGAAACGCGCAGGAAAGATTTGCCTAATTATTTGCAGCCAAAATTAATTGTTGTCAAACATAGCTCTAAAGTACAGTCTGTACAAATTTTTAATAAATTGCCATTAGAACTAAAAATGATTAATAGTCCAAGAATATTTAAATTCAAATTAAACTCATTCCTATTGACGAAGTGCTACTATAGTATAGAAGAGTTTTTTAGGGACAAAAATAATGCCACAGTGTAACTTTTTTTATTGTAAGTCTCATTCTTGACATGTAATTTAATTTTTTTTTTTGACTAAATTGAACTCTTATTTTATTTTTGACATTTTATCTATATTATTTTTAACTTTTATTGATTATTATTATTATTCCGTGTATTCATTAACTTGTAATTAATTGTAACTTTTATTGATTATTATTATTGTATATCCTGATTCGACACAAATGTAATTTTGTTCAGAATAAATAAATGAATAAATGTTTGTATCTTCCATAATTTAAGTTACCTAATTTAAATGTACTTACTTTACCTAGTAAAAAAGCACTAACTATATTTTATTTTTGATAAAAATATTGATAATAATTAATAAAATGAAAAAATTCTATTTTGTTCAAGCTCAAGCAGATCTACTCCTATTTTTTATATTTTTAAATGTTTTGTTTATTTTTTTTTATAAAAATATTTAAAAATGTAACAAATATGTATTTAAAAAGAAATAAAATGATAGAATAAATAATACATGATGTTTATTTCTGATAATAGATTTATACTAACATGTTGACACGTCAACAATTAAAAAAAAAACTAAATATCAATTTACTTTTGTCTCTGTGGTTTGAAAACACGTCGGCAATCCCTTTTAAGTTGCACGTAGGTATTATGAGGCCTATTTTTGTTAGGTTAGGTTAGGTTCTAATATTCTCAAAATCTGTACTACGATACTGACGAAAGCAGTATCGAAGATATAGATTTCATAGGTTGGTTGAGGATAACCATTCATACACTATATACACATTCGATGGCATTTTAATTGTATCTATAGATACCGGCATTTATTCAGGGTGTTAGTGTAAACACCGTTATCCTTGAAACCAGTGGTTTGGTTTCATTTATAGAACGTAAAATCAATGGAAAAATATAACTTTTTTTCATTTAAAGAAAATCTACATTTTTCCACAAGAATATTTCACCCTACACGCAAGGGCAACGACCGGCCGCGGCCGGAGGTTGGCGGGGGCGGGCGGGGCGCGCGGGAGTTACATGACCGGCCGTCAGCTGTTTCGCAGCTCTCTTGAACGAGTATCTATGAGTATCGGGACAGTGACGGATATTTACTTTTTAAAATCTTTTAATGAAAATAAGGTTTTTTTTTTGTTGTTACTGGGTCATTTATTTTTATATTTAAGTCAACTACCCATGGTTTGGGTGACAACGGTGTTTACCCTTGCATACTGTATACGAAAGTTAGACTTCCCTCACAACACATAAACTACGAAGAAAACAAACAGTATCTACCGAAAAATCTATCTTTATTTACAAAAATATTTCACCACAAGCCATACTTTTGTTCAAGCTCGAGCAGATCTACCACTAAACATACTAAGTCACGTACCAAACATATTTACAAGGAATATCGTTGCAAGTTCTCAGTTTTAGTGCTCTAACTTGAGTGCTAACTCGCGATAACTTCTAAACTGATATAGGAAGGAATGAAAGTTATGTTTTAAGTGTAACTTGGAAGAATGAACTGTCAGTTGGATATACAGAAACATTTCCAGGGCATACAGAAGATTCAAAACGTAACGTGTCTCATCTGCAATCAGCCTAGCCTTTTCCCAACTATGTTGGGGTCAGCTTTCAGTCTAACCGGATGCAGCTGAATACCAGTATTTTACATGGAGCGACTGCCTATCTGACCTCAACAACCCAGTAACTGGGTAATACGATACCCCTTGGTAAGACTGGTTGTCAGACTTTCGGGCTTCTGACGACCCGTAACGACTGTCAAAGATCCACGAATGACAGCCGGGACCAACGGCTTAACGTGCTTTCCGAGGCACGGAGGAGTCTCGATGTTGGTCACCCATCCACAGACCAACCCCGGCAAGCGTAGCTTAACCTGATGGATCAACCCGTGCGGCTGTTATTACTTAGCCACGAGCTCCTCCTCATCATCGTCTCATCTATACTAATATTATAAAGAGGAGTGAGTTTGTATGTGGGAGGTAATCTTCGGAACTACTGATCCGATTCCGAAAATTCTTTCACTAATGGTAATCTACTGATATTATAGGTATTTTAGGTTAAAACAAGAAATTTCACGTGGACGAAGTCGCGGACACAAGCTAGTCTATACATTCGAAAAAACTGAATTTGTATATTATGTAAATAAAACTAAATTGACACCTCAAAAAAAAAAACACAAAAACAGCTAAATATCAGGGTAGGTAATCCTTCCCCACATTATTTCAGTTCTAACTTAGAAACGGGCAGCTCGGAATCTAACTATCCCACATAGTACTATATTCAGTATTTATCCGCCCCCAGGTAAAGGGTCTTCTTTGTGAGACAACTAAATCATATCTCATCATAAACTATATTCGTCAAATGAACACACAGCCTAACCCTTTAACCACAGTATAAATATAAAGCAGAAACACAACTACAGTCTTTTACAGTTGTTTTACCTCTCATAGCAACCAAATAGCAACTTTATTACAACGAACATACAGATCACTGTGATTTAGGTAAAATATCATCTGTGAAAGGACTGTACGCTATTTCGTTATGAAAACCAACGTTACATTCGGAGCGACAGTCACAAAATAGCTGTATTAATTTTGTCTTGATCCAAAACAGCTTGTTCAGAACATTTCGTAAATGAGACTGTTTTATTGCGGTATTTGTGGCATTATTTTTTTTTATAGAGCGTAAGTCTATCATCCAACTTTACTGTCTGAGCAAAGCCTCACCTCATTTCAATACTTGCTTCTATATTGTCAGAAAAATCACAATTGTCAGACACTGAGTGCGTAGATTCGTGTGTTTTTTCGTAGTTATTCTACTGCTTATTATATGCACTGTAGGTACTTTAGGCCTGAGGCAGTTCTAAGAACATCGATCCCGGGTATTCTGACCCTATTTCATACTATCTGGGGGTATGTTACTTTTGTTTTGACGTTTTATCTAGAATTCCAATGCTATCTCGGTTTTATGTTAAGTTTTGTGAATGTTGCAACTTAATTTTTTGCTAGAATACTGGAGGGTAAAGTTTTATTACGCAGATTTGATTTAGTGTGTAGGTATACTGTTTTATTTCTTTAAAACCTATTGTTGGTAAAACCAAAATAATAACAAGAAGAATATCAAGTAAAAATCTACTATTGACGCTTAAAAGCCTTCAACAAGGTGGACCGATGACCTGGTGAAGGCCGCAGGAATCCGTTGGATGCGGGAAGCATAGAACCGGTTGAAGTGCCGGTGCTTGGGGATGTAAGAAATAATTATTATGATGATGATTGACATCTATTTATCCGTGTTTTATTTTAGTAAGGCCAGGATTACTTTATTTAGAATTTAAATACCAAATGATCAATACAAATAGTTACACAATAATCACAGCAATTCCATTCATTTTCTAGCCATTCTGTCATCAATTAAGTCTTAGCTGACAAAAAGATTCATTAACCTATACTAAAAACTACTACAAAACGATCCTACCACCTAAACTATTCGATTAGCCATGAGTTGTGCTACTTTAGCACAAATAAATAATTCGCATAATCAGCCTATAATGTTCCCACTGCTGGGACACAGGCCTACTCTCGGTGAGAGGGAGTGGAACGTAATTCCCCACGCGGGACCAGTGCGGGTTGGTAGATGTCACATGTCTTCGAATTTTTGGTTCTAAGGCATGCCAGCTTCCTCAGATTGTTTTCCTTCAACATTTTGAATACAGCGGTGATGAAATAATTTACACGAAGTAAAGTTTGAACTTACGAGCCACAACTCGTAAGTCGCAGCCGTTACCACTGGGCCGCCAGTGCTCTGCTACTAGTTTAGGTCGAGTTAATCGATCATCATCAACTGCCTAGCCTTTTCCCAACTATGTTGGGGTTGGCTTCTAGTCTAACCGAATGCAGCTGAATACTAGATTTTACATGGAGCGACTGCCTATCTGACCTCCACAACCCAGTAACTGGGTAATACGATACCCCTTACCAAGACTGGTTGTCAGACTTTCAGGCTTCTGACGACCCATAACGACTGTCAAAGATCCACAAATGACAGCCGAGTCAATCGATCATAATTATATTAATACACCTTCCTAACATTATAAACCAATCGTAGTACCTAGGTAAAACAAACCCTATAAATTCCTCAAGTGACAACATCACGAAAGCCTACACTTAGCAAGAAAGATTCTAGATCTAATAGTCTATAGTCTGTATATAGGGTATCAAGTAACAAATCGTTATCCATTTGTCTTTGGGACCTACATTATTCAATTTCAATTGAATTTCTCGATTTAGGTAGTTTAGGGGTTTATCTGGCTAGTACATAAGGGTCATTATGTACCTAACCTTTTACCTTTATATTATATTTTTTATCCTCTTTGCTTATAATTATTATCCGCATTGTTCACTTTAGTCTTTAAACAAAAGCAAATAAATTCTTCTTTGACATAAAACATAAAAAGATCTCGGAATTTATGGATGGATGGATATGGAATTAGTATTTAATAATCGTGACAGTTTATTAATTGTGCTAAAAACAGTAAAAAATGTTTGATAATTATGAATAATGCTACTCATTGCAGTCTATAACAAAGCAGGTATTCTTTATTTATGGTACGTCTTAAACGTATGCTGAAATATTTAATCTATACAATGTGTATGAAATAGTGAAAATTATGTGTACATATATAGTAGTAAGTAAGTGTTACTTTCCACGTTTCAAGTGCTTCAAAATGATGATGATGATGATTTTATTACAAACACGTCAAAATTATTTTAAAAACTATTTGAGGTCGGCGTTTCCTATCTGACTACTCTGAGAAAAACGGCCGAAAGAAACTTAGAGGTCACAGTCTCTTTTATTTATAATCTAGACATAATGTCTATGTTCTGTGTATATTTGAGTTTGAGGTGTTTTACTTCGATTCAGTTTATTTTTGGGGTGATGACGTGACTTCTATTGGTAAAAATCGACGACAGTATAAAATATCTTAATACTGTAGTAGATTTCAAAATTAGATTACTCGGCCCACCCTGATTCCTAGCAGTGGGGGCCAATCTAGACTAATAAATAATAATTTTGTAGATTTAATTGAAAAATAAATACCGTATGTTTTCTTACAAAATATTGTGTTCATCTCAAAACACAAAACAAATAATGTAGCAAAATAAAGCATAACGAAATTAATACTCGTCAGCAAGCTCGATGCACACGTAACCTCGATACGTCGCGCGTTTACATAATTATTAACGTATTACTCCGGCTCGTTTGTCACCCGCCTAATCCCACCTTAGCCGCACCTGTGTTCAGACAGCTGGGATAAGTCAAAAACAATTTTGTTTTAATGCCAACGTCATGAGAGGATCGATGATGTACTTAATGGTTCATGCAGGATAATAATTATGTGGAATGTGGATTTGGCTATCATTGCGCCATTTTTACCCGACTATCACAAAACCAAAGGAGTCTTAGATATGATTTTAGAAGGCTACGTTTTTTAGTCTGTTGGCCAAGGGTTTCGACAAAATCTTAAAGCCAGACATTTTTAACATTTTATGCCATTTTCAACTTTATAGACAAGAAATCGAATCTCTACCAGTCTAAGTCATGTCTTGGAGGGTCGGCTGGCTCCGACTTTCGAGTTTGTAGGTCGTCGGTTGGAACCTAGACAGACGCTTTACTTTGTGTAAATAATTTCATCACCACTGCTCTCAAAACGGTGAAGGAAAACATCCGTGTGTTTTCGTTCTGTGCTGGAACCAAAAATTCTGAGACATTGTGAAATCTACCAACCCGCACTGGGCCCGCGTGGTAGATTACAGCCCACTCTCTCTCAAAGAGGAGGACGCTTCTGTCCCAGCAGTGGGAAAATTATAGGCTGATTATGTAAGCTAGGATACGTTCGACGATGATGCGTGTACGCTTGTCTAGAAGTAACCTTATACACCTGCATTCGAAGATTCCCAGGAATATCTATCATGAAGAAAATGAACATGCTCTATTACATCCATAAAACAGATTAAAAACTACCATTCCATATAATTTCTACCATTGGATCACCCCATTTTATACCAAAACACGTAACAACTCTCTCTTCACAAATCGGTTACATATCCACGTAAAACGGTTAACCATGATATGTGCATGGGAAATTGAAATGAAGTAAGGGTACATATTAATTGATGTAGATTGTAATACGTTGTTGCTATGAGATGGCAAACATACATTATTTATGTATGGTTTGAGTTGTATGAAATGATACATAGGTTATTGCATACTGACAAATATGCAGGATTTAATTTGGAGAAAACGCAGCTGGCAACTCTTTAGCTCCGGGCAAAGTATAATTATTATAATTATAGTATAATATTTCATATTTGTCACGAAATAATCTCATCAGTTTGTAAAATTATTTTCAGGGAGTGGTCGCTCCGGTGGTCGGAGGCGCGAAGATCTTTGTAGCCTTTTGATGAAAATGGGCGGATTGAAACGGCTGAACGGATTTGGATGAAATTTGGCACATGGATGGGACTATGACCTGGGTTAGGACGAAGAACATACTTCTTATCCCGATATCCCCACGGGATCGAGGCTTATGCAGGTGAAACCGCACGGCGCAGCTAGTAACTCATAAACTAATAAAAACATCCAACTTCTACAATTGAACAATCAAATTCAAGATTCTTACTAATTTCTAACTTAATTAATCCAACAAATTGTAAGCAGCAATGAACGTTAACGAACTCCGTTATGTTAGAGATAAGTTAAGGATCTATTACAGCTTAAGTTAGTGATCTTAATTTAACTAAGTTTCACAATCAGAGTTTCGTTCGAGAAGTATTTATCACGTGGATTTCATTAACTATCCAAGTAAATACATATTTCAGAAGTCAACAGATTATTGATATCCTCGAAAGAGACTTGAAATAGAACCTTAAGGCCTGATTTTATCAAAGTCAGATATCTTTTATCCGTGGAATAAAATTGTCGTCTGACAGTTTTTGTATGGAAAGACTGTCAAAAATTCAAAATTTATTCGCAGGATAAGACTTATACTCGATATAAAAGTTTGGTGAAATTCGCCCTTAGTCACATAAAAGTTATTTATGCAACTGTTATATAATAAGGGGTAAAGCCGAGTGTGATAATAGTATCACATGAGTGTTTTAATACCTAATTATTAACAGTTGCATACAAGATTTTATCTACACGCATGATATATGAATCTTCTATAAATGTTTCTTTGCAATACCAATATCGAACAAAAATGGCGCGGTACGACGACGTGAATTCGAATTTTTCGAATTCGAATGTGTTTTGTTTTTAAATTGCGGTGCTTTGTTAGTGAAACGCTCGTGAATGACAATGTTCTTTTTTTGAAATAAGTTGCATTATGAAATTCAGTACAACATTATAACACCCGTTTGATGATTTTATGGTTACTATGACAATGGTTGTTTTAATGTTGGCAATAAGCTAACTGTTTCCGAAACTTTTATAGAGGATTTATAGCATGGGTGTAGATAAAAAGATAAATGCAGTACAACTATGTTCATAATGTCCCTCGGCAAACTTCGTGTTTCGTCAGTCGTCGGATTCCTATCAGACAAAATTTGGCAAGGAGATAGATATCACCTTGGGGAAGCCCATAGGATACTTTTTATAAACTTATCGCCAGGCGCAGCCGCGGGCGGAAGCTAGTAGGTTATAAAGTAAAATAAAATAAACCGGCCACAATAGCAATTCCTCTAAAAGCAGTTCATTTTCTCAGCGGGTCATTATTCCTCTAATTTGACATAAAAGCAGTTCATAATTTGTTGACCATTTTACGAATCTCCATAGAAAACTGTCAAACAGATGAATTATTTCGTAATATGGATAAAATTACACGCAGATCATAATAAGATTTGTCAGTTTGTGATATTTTACGGTGATTCATAATATTTTCATATTAAGATTCTGTTAAAGTGACCTTTTTAAGCCCCTGGGGGCTTAAAAAGGTCACTTTAACGGGTACTTAGAATACAAAGTAACTAAGTATAGAACCAATAAGATTCAGCTTTCTACTCCGTAGAAGGTTTTCAACAATATTTTACAGTCTAATAAGTTACAAGTGGTGATACTTATGTAGGTAGGTATACGTTTCTAGAGCATTCTAGGGCTGTCAGCCACAAACCCTACTGACAGGTTAACCTTTTCAAACCTGCATTAAACATTTCCGAGTCGTTTGTGCTGACATGAAAATAGTAGCTTGAAAACCTACTTAGTTACATCGACCCACCTGAACTGCCCCGTTGGTCTCGTGGTCGCAAGCGCGACTGCAGAGCGTGGGGTCCTGGGTTCAATTCCCGGATCGGGCAAAGTGTTATTGGTTTTTCCATTAGGAATTTCGTAGTAACAGCCTGGAGTTTAGAAGTTGGCGGTGTGATACCCCCGTGCCTCGGAAAGCACGTTAAGCCGTTGGTCCTACGCCTGATCTCTCTCCGGTCGTGTCGGATTGCTGTCCCATCGGACTATGAGACTGAGGGAAGAGAGAGTGCACCTGTGTCTGCGCAAACACTTGTGCACTATAATATCTCCCGCGCCGAAGGCTAGTCTCCGTTGATTGGCCGCCGTGGCCGAAAATACGGTCTGGAGGACTATTATTATTATTATTATCGATGTAACTAACATCGATCACTATTATTCACCATAAGTACGTACATTAAAAGTATGAACAGAAAAGACGCTTAGATACTTCCTCTTTCCTAAGTCACATATTGAATGTGACTGATGTGTGTACATGATTTAGTTTCATGAATATTATCATCATCTGCCTAGCATTTTCCCAACCAAGTTGGGGTCGGTTTCTAGTCTAAACGGACGCAGCTGAATACCAGTGATTTACATGTAGCTTATCTGACCTCCACAACCCAGTAACTGGGTAATACGATACCCCTTGGCAAGACTGGTTGTCAGACTTTCGGGCTTCTGACGACCCGTAACGACTGACAAAGATCCACAAATGACAGCCGGGACCAACGGCTTAATATGCTTTCCGAGCCACAGAGGAGTCTCGATATGTAAAGATGGTCACCCGTCCACGGACCAGCCCCGGCAAGCGTAGCTTAACCTGATGGATCGACCCGTGCGACTGTTATTACTTAGCTACGAGCTCCTTCACGAGTTTCATGACAACAGACAAGGGGTTAAGGAAGTCGTTCTACTAGTACTCGTTACTGCTCAAATATTACCTGTTGACCGCTCTTACGGGTTAGGTACATCTGACGCCGGTAGCACCCGGTGTGCACCGGGGTGAATGCGTTATAACATAATGTTGAGGATCACCACGGACGCAAATGTCATATTCGTATGAGTGTGTCCATTGAGGATACCGTATTAAATTTAACATTCATTGAATTGTAACTAAAATAAAATATTCATTGAATTGTAGCTACGCTCGCCGGGGTTGGTCCGTGGATGGGTGACCATCTTTACATAGGTACCGAGACTCCTCCGTTTTTCGGAAAGCACGTTAAGCCGTTGGTCCCGGCTGTCATTGTGGATCTTTGACAGTCGTTACGGGTCAGAAGCCCGAAACTCTGACAACCAATCTTACCAAGGGGTATCGTATTGCTCAGTTGCTGTGGAGGTCAGATGTGGTCGGCAGTCGTTATAAGTAAAATACTGGTATTCAGTTGCATCCGGTTAGACTGGAAGCCGATCCCAACATAGTTGGGAAAAGGTTAGGCAGATTGTTTTTTTTTTTAATTGTAACTTAACAATCGATTAACTGAATTCAAATCAAAATAACAATGCGACCATAATAAAGACACTTCACACTAAATCAGTACCAGGAAATTCAGAATTTTATACAAAAAAGGGATTGCACGAGTGAGTCCGATTTCCCAAATCTATTGAACAATTCGATATTTTAATCGGACAGTACCAACTCGATCGTTTATTTGATACCGTTCAAATCGCATCGCGGTTCGAAAATAAAATGAACAAACTGGCTACATCCGATTGAAATTAAAATGCCATTTTAAGTTTTTTTTTATCCGATTGAATGCTGTTTGTTTGTCAATAAAACTATGTAATGTGTGGGTTTTTTGGTGTTGAATAATTGGATGGCACAAGTAAATTATTGAATATTTACTGTACTTTCAAAAGAAGAGAGCATATCTGTAGTCAGAGCGTTAGCTGCATCTTTTCATGCTTCAGACTTGGAGCAATGACCGCTCAGCCAGCAGTCTGAAGAAGACTTCAACTACATCAAAAAGAAAGAAAGAATAATGCGTTTAATCTTTTGGTACATATTATTATAAAACAAAGTCCTCCGCCGCGTCTGTCTGTCATCCTGTTGGCGATAAACTCAAAAACTACTGCACCGATTTTCATGCTGTTTTCACCAACGGATAGAGTGGTTCTCAAGGAAGGTTTTAGTATATAATAACCGACATCCACGCGGGCGAAGCAGCGGCCATCAGCTAGTAAATAATAAAAAAATACACCTGTATCTATGACCCATCCGCTTCCCGTCGCATGTGTACTTTGCGCCATTTTGTTAACATGCATTGAACAGGGGGCCAAGTCTACTAATTTACAAACGTGTCAGTGGTCTCACAATGATGAGTTTTTGACAGATTTTGTATGTCATATCTGTAAAAACTGATCATTGTAAGACCACTGACACGTTTGTAAATTAGTAGACTTGGATTCCAGTGTTTATGTGACAGTACAAGGGTAGCAAATTATCCCTCACGACATTTCCGTATCTTTTTACATATTTTTTACTATCCTTCGTCATCGTTATTGCTGTATATCATGATTACCACTTATTTTTGTATTGCAGTTCAGTTGAATAGAGCGTATAGCGAGCTTAAAATAAACCTATAAACTAGATATAAAGGGAATACTAGAACAAAAACATACATGCTCGCTGCAAACTGCTGAAAATTTCGCATCAACGAGTTATTTACTAAATGAGAAGAGTGCAAACGCTTTTATAATTTCGCGAGTCAACACTAAAAACACATAATACTTAAATTTTCATACCAATTAAATGGGCCCGAGGTTCCGTACAAAATGAAATTTGGCATAACGCTCCGCGTGTCGGAACGAGATCGACCTGCCGTGTAAATTTATGAGATAAGTTTGGATTTTGTGACCCCTTTCAACCACCCCCTCTCCGCCCGTTGCCATGACAACCTCTCAAGGGAGTCCGCCAGTTTTACGCCGATTGGATTGTCCTCCGCAAAATACGAAACCAAACTTTTTTCACATTTCCCATCCGTCTCTCGTACTATTTATTACCGAATATATCTCTAAAATTTAATTTGACCCAAAATTCTGCGGTAAATGTGGGAAATTACAATTTTTATGATGGTATCATACCCGAAACAAGGTAACTACCATAATTTAGAGAAAAAATGAGCTTTAATATTAATCTTACGGCCGTAGTTTTTACAGACCGTAATAAAGGCTAGCTCATGTCGTGAGTGACACTTAAGCCGGTGCCCAGGATTTTATTAAAACTCCTTACGGGACCCACCTTTATTCATTCAGAATTCCTTAAAAAAAGTGGAGCGAAAGGAACGTTATAAACGTCTGCTTATTGGCGTTACTTGGGAGAATGAAAATGGTGGACCAAATTCGGAATTCAAAATAAAATTCTTGCTAGTCAGTCTTTTTATATAATTTCGTTCACGGAAACGGAACGCAAATAATTTAAACGTTTCGAATTTCGGATGTAATCGACGGAATTCTAAATGTATTTGAGTCTCAAGGAACCGTTGTTTTCTCAAAGAGAAAAGAATGCACTGCGTTGTAGATTTGTGTGATTCAAATATATTTAAAGGCAATACGTCGTCTTTATCAGAAGAGGTCTTATTGTCTCTTATGCGTGGATTTACGGGCTAGGAGACGTAATTAAATGGGAATTAACAATAATGTAAGCGACGTACCACCGAGTAGGTACGTGAGCGCAGATCAATCAACTCACTGCCCGGCCAGGGTAGTCACCTTGATCACCAATACCATAGTCGCCATGAATCCTTGCCGGTTTCCCGGTTTCGACCCATCTCCGCGATCTTCTAATATTTTGGCGGGGGGCCGCCTCCTCAGTACTCGGGGTTACGTCAAGTTGACAGCTGTCATGATCTTTCAAAAATCAACTCCGTAAGTTCAGCGTCATAGAATCTATAGACGCACCGTCATATTTATTTAGAATATTGTTTTCCTTATATAATGATCCAATCCTATAACTTTAACATGACAACATGTTGTTTCCGCTGCAAGTAAAAGACATGATAACAATCATGGCGGGAGTCTCGTAGCAAGTTTCGTAGCTCCGTAGCAAGTTCGTAGCCTCGTAGCCAGTTTCGTAGAGTTGGGGAGCGCATTCCTGACTTGTAAGCGTTGGTACAAGTTTGCTTATTATCATAATTATTACTAAGATGATTAGCTGACATTCCTTCCTGGAATAATTTTATTTTCTAATTAATTTCGTTGTGAGTTTTAGAAAGAAAGAAATACATTTATTTATCACAGACAAAATTTTAATTTCATTGTTAACTTGAAAACCCAACACAATAGGGAATAAGCAAGTATTATTTAACTTTTTCATTATTTAAACATACATTGTCCAGAAGTCAAGTAACAAATTAGAATTAATATTTAAAAAAAAGATTTTTTGGTGGAACTGAACGCAAACTCGAAACGCGTCGTCTTCGAAAATGCCGGAAGTGACGTAAAAAGCCACGTGAATAAACATTTATTCCTAGCAAACTGCTTGAACTCACACTAGGGTAAGTAAAAAAGTGCGATTATCTGCTTGAATTAAGTACAAAAAATATAGTATTGCTATGATTTGGGTTAAAAAAATGTAAAGAAAGTAGAATAATCAGCCTATAATGCTCCTACCGCTGGGACACAGGCAAAAATTGGTATCCTGTGGTTAAAAATACTGGGCAAAACTGTAATATCCCTCATTCCAAATCAGGTTCTAAAATCAAAATCAATTATTTTATTTCACACTAGCGGTCGCCCGCGGCTCCGCCCGCGTGGATGTCGGTTACCGCTGCAAAAAGCCTACCCAGGAAAGACACGGTCAGCAAAATGATTCCCAGATCAATTCACAGACACCGACAGTAACATCGACGACGCAGTCATTATCCGCAGGCTGCACAGATTGTCTTTCTGTGTATGTTAAAGTTGATAATGATGAAAATATTTAAATGTAATTAATACTAAGTTTTCACTTCTGCCGGCAGTCCCGGAGCGCAACCCGTATTTTTAGGATAGATAACTAAAGCGATTATTGTAGAGCTTCTCTATAAACAACATTTGACGTTAAATTATTTTGAGGTAACAAAATATACTGATGGTCGGGAGCCCCGACCCGTGATAGGGTAACGTAAAGTTGCCCATGCATAAAACATTCTTTTCGTAAATCAATTCCTACTCATTTGAATGTTTGGCCCTGGGATTTGTTTATCGTTAGTGCGAAAGAATTTTTGACTTTAAATTGGAGCCTTTTGAAGGGTATAGGCAAATCAGTAGGGATCATGGGTATTCTTGGTATATGAGCTAATTCACCAGCTGCAGGGCCGGTGATAATCTTCGCTACTATTAAATTATCTTTTAGCTCCTTTATAAGAAGTCTCGTGCCATTACACATGTTGGGGGGGCTTAAATTTCTGAGAAGCATTATCGGCGTGCCAACTTTTAACGACAGTTCATGAGGTGGTAGCCCAGCGGGGTTCAGCAAGGCGTGGTGAACGTTCAGGTGAAGATTCTCCCATACGACGTATTCTTGCTGCCCGTGCTTGAGAACTATGTTTAGAAAGTTGAGACCTGACTCTCTTAGGCATTTTCAAATGTTTAAGAAAATGTTAATAGCGTGTAATATTCTAGCTCTGAAAAGAACTGTTGTTTAGCCCTGAAAAGAACTGTTGTTTAGCCCTGAAAAGAACTGTTGTTTAGCCCTGAAAAGAACTGTTGGTTAGCCCTGAAAAGAACTGTTGGTTAGCCCTGAAAAGAACTGTTGGTTAGCCCTGAAAAGAACTGTTGTTTAGCTCTGAGAAGAACTTTTGCATAGGTGTAGTTTTAAGAACGAAATCTAAAAAACATCGCACGAAAATTATTACACTTCGCGCACGACCGCTGCGTAGGGAGCCGACCTCGCAACTGAGCTTACTGGGCCGCGCGGGTACCTTACTCATAGATCTAAACTCCCCTCCCGCACACGCACCCCCCCTTAGTGACGCCCACTTCGCAACGGGCCGTGCAGCAGAAATCGTAATATTTTAATAATATTTTAATTTCGCCATAACTTCAAAACCAAACGTCCAATTTTAATCATTCAAAGACCAAATATTATCTACATAAACTGTACTTAGTGATGAAATAATTTATTTTGATAAGGATTAATAGCATGAGTAAAATAAACGCGTTTAAATGTAGTCCAAAAAAAAATCAAGATTTTTAAATAAAAAAACGGTTGTTGTGCCTCACTCGACATAGATAGGTATAGTGTGTCGCGGACTTTTTTGTAGATATTTATAAGATCTACAATTAATTAGAACATTTTATGGTTCTGTCTTTTATAGTTTAGGCAGCGTACGCAAAATAAGTAACTTTTCTGGTTGATTTTTTATACCTTGTGTCCGAAAAACCCAAATATCTTACGGAACCCTATTTTTTTCCAAAATAAAATATAGCCTATGTTACTCGTGGATAATGTAGCTTTCGAATGGTGAAAGAATTTTTAAAATCGGTCCAGTAGTTTTTGAGCCTATTCATTACAACCAAACAAACAAAGTTTTCCTCTTTATAATATTAGTGTAGATAAACCTACATGGGCACTTATGAAACGTCAGAAGCTAGGTGCACGGTTCCAATTGGTCGTTTCCTATGGAGAAGCTCCATGGTTACTCTTTTAAAAATAATTGGCTTTTACAATATTTCCAAATTACAGTGTTAGTAGGTATGGAAGACAATGTAGGCCTTTCAACAAGTACCAGGTACTTAACAAAATACAAGATGTTCAACAAACTTAGCTTATCAATAAAAACCTAGACTTACAAATGAATTCCCAATAACAAGTCTTCAAAACGCTCTCGTCTCAACGAATATCAAGGAAAGTGAATAAAACATTCACCACAAGCGTCTGCAAATGCACCGCGTTATTACTGCGAATGTATTAGAACGGAAAGAAATGCAAATATCCATTCGTTCGGAAAATAATCTGTTTACGTACGAACATTTTCTATGAAAAAGTATTTCAATTTCTCTTTTATGTCGTCTGCAGTGTTTAAACGGTTTGTTAGGTAGCGTTGAAACAAGTTTGTTTATTTTTGCTGGAGTTTTTGGATAAATTCCTTTTGCTAGTATTTTATATAAAGGCCCGTGCAGATTAGCGCGATTTGTCGCGCGACGCGACCAACAAAACCATTTTTGAGAAAATTTCACGGTCCATGGAACAATTACCGGTGTCGCGACCCTGATGCGGTGACGACAATACAACAATAAACGAAAACACTGGCAATGCTAATACGTATGTGTACATTGGAACTATTTTAGAGGTATGAGGAACAGGGTTTACCATCACTCATCCTCAGAAAAGGGAGGATCCACCGACCAGGGGGCCTACCACCACCGCTTACAGCAGTATTATTTTAATCTTACTTCGTGGGGGAAAGAGATGGAGCTATACGTCCTGTAGAGCTTCATCTCTTTCCTACACTGAAGTAATATCAAAATAATACTGCTGTAAGCGGTGGTGGTAGGCCCCCAGACGGGTGTCGTGTCTGTTGGGCAACTGCCCAACGATTGATGTCCTGAGGTCGATATACTCATTGCGCGGTAAACTTTGCTTGCGCGATGCAGGATTTCTGTAACATCATCACACATGGCCATACCTGGACATAGGTATTATCCTTTTGAGAATTTTATATTTTTCTTCTGCCTGACCTTGTTCTTCCAATCTCCCCTGTCAACTGTCAAGCAATCATTCACTCCCATTTCATTCCATGGGTCACTATTCCTAATATTCGTCAAACTTCGACGAAGTTCGTTTTTCTTCGATTTTTTTCCTCATGAATTTCTCAAAGGGTTTTTAATATTACAAGATGTCTGACATCTGTGTTAGTAATTAACTTTTTTTAATGTCGCAATGGTAAGGGATCATTTTACGTTGTAGCGACTTTAAAAAAGCAAAATAAATAAATTATTCATTTTCTCGGGGGATTTTTAAAGATGGCGTCTTTGGGCTTTGGGGAGAATAAGAAATGAGGAAGTCTGAAAGTGGTACGTGATGCGCAGGAATGAGGAAAGTTTTGAGTATGAATGGTGATAAGGGGAAAATCACACAAACGAGGGAGTAACCGTGTGAAAGATGATAGGTCTAGAAAGGGGGTGACTACCGAGATGACGACTAATAGAGAAGTGTGGAAGAAAAAGACATGTTGCGCCGACCATAAATAAATTGCACAATTATTATATAGCATATATATATATATATATATAATTAGGTAGTAAACTTATAATTAGATCATATATGGACCCTGTCCGGCACAGTAAAATAAGTGAGTTAGGAGAGAGGAAGCATTTTTTGTTAATTATGTATCATTACTTATCAAACTAAGTATAATAAAGATGTAGATATCTTTTGAGTTAAGACTAATCGCTTTAATACAAAATATAAACAGATGAGATGAGGTGAGGTGGGGTCATTGAGTGATGTAACAATAATATAAGTAATAAGACCAATAAAATTTAAAGTCTCGAGTTATGACTTTATAAGTCTATTATTTAGATTTTCGTTATTGCTTTCTGTTGTTCGGAGAGGAGCTCGTGGCTACGTAACAACAGCCGCACGGGTCGATCCATCAGGTTAAGCTACGCTTGCCGGGGTTGGTCCGTGGATGGGTGACCATCTTTACATATCGAGACTTCTCCGTGCCTCGGAAAGCACGTTAAGCCGTTGGTTCCGGCTGTCATTTGTGGATCTTTGACAGTCGTTACGGGTCGTCAGAAACCAGAAAGTCTGACAACCAGTCTTACCAAGGGGTATCGTATTACCCAGTTACTGGGTTGTGGAGGTCAGATAGGCAGTCGCTCCATGTAAAATAGTGGTATTCAGCTGCATCCGGTTAGACTGGAAGCCGACCCCAACATGGTTGGGAAAAGGCTAGGCTCTGTTGTTCGGATAGATAATGCTATTTTGATGTGCAGATTAGTTTTTTTGGGTGGTTACAGTTAATTTCAGAGCGGAGAAACTCAGAAGATCCGTCCTCCATGCTGACCGATGCATAATCTGCATATTTTTTTTATTTACTATATTAATATGACTTTCTACCTACCTAGGTTAACATTGCCAATGTACCGCTAAAAGTTATGTGAGGTACATATCTGCATGATGATGATCAGAATTAATGATAGGTATTTTTGAATCAGAACGAACGTTCAGTTAGTGAACAATGTAAAATATTCTCATAAATTCAAAACTCCTGCTTATTTCTATAGCTGAAACTTTCCATTTTGTCCGAACTCCGGCCCCACATTCCGATAATGTGGACTGAAGTCAACTCAAGTGTCTGAAGTAAGGCCAGGCCCAAATGCCAGGAGTGTCAAGTGCCAATTACAGAAAACGTTTATTCCGTCACGGTGAATTTGTTTTTAGCTTTATTCCTACTTTCACCAATTTGGACGGAATTAGGATGCCGGGATGTTTTTTACAGTTGAGCTTTGAGTTTATAAGGGAGTGCAAAATTGGTTTGAAGTGCTGAATTATGAGGAGGAGTAAATTGTAAGGGAATTACCATGTTTTGTCCATTAAATGTTGATTGATTTGACGCATGTCAATTGCGTATCTCGGAAAGAATTATTGCAACAAAGAAAAAAGGAAGAAAGAAAAATCGTTTGTTCTGCATAAACTAAAGGTCTACATATCAGCCTGTAACGTTCGCACTGCTGGGAAACAGGCCTTCTCTCTCCGAGTGGGAAACTTTGTTTAAGCTAAACGTACATTACAAAAAATGACGTAAAAATGACACATTTACAAATCATAAAAATAATTAATTGTTAATTTTTTCATGACTACATCTTGCTTTAACGTTACACACTAAACATGAGAAATATTGTTAAATGAAAATGTGACTGAAAATATGCAAAAATAGCGGTTCTAATAGAGCATAAGTTCAACAAGATTTCCAAGATTAACACAGAAATGAATACTGTTTAAAACTCTAATTACCTTTGCAAATCATACAAGAATCTTCACAGCGTGAGACTTAAATCCAGTCATAAAACGCTCACTTGGAACCGCCGTAAACCAGTTTCGTACCGGTATAAACTGGATCAAACCGGTATTCTGCCCGCAGACGCGACAATATTAAGATGGCGCTAGGAATATGAACGCCTACGTCACAGCTTGAGTGAGTAAATGTTTGATGACAGAGATATTGCTATTTTTAGTGGGGGTATAATTGACTTATGATGTCGTAATATAAACAGTGTCTATGAAAGTGGAAAACATAGAATTTCAATAGAAAAACTCATTTCTTGAATAATAACTAGGATACAGGTACTAGGTTATTAAATGATGCACTGTATCCTGTATCGAATAAAAACATTGATGTATCCTTCATGATTCATTTCGTAAAAACAACAGCTACATGATCACATGCAGATACAAAATAAAGAAAAGCTCCAATTCTTCGAAAACCACCCGATGTTACACAAATAGTACTAGCACAACTCTTTCAAATTACAAAAGGCTAGGCTAGCCTACAAAAACTAAAAATTCAAGTGCAGTTATATTCCCAGCCGCAGAGGGCCAACGTTCCCGGCAAATAGATACCCACGATTGCGTACCACCCAGTAAATGGAACAAAAATATTTTTGTAACGTTTTCCGAGGTCGCCTCTAGAAATTTGATTCGTAGACGGCACTAGAATATAGAATTTCCTTTGAACAAGTTACCTTTTTTGCTAAGGAAAATGGTTTTAAAATTAACGTCGAGAATACGAGATAGTCTTGTCTCTTTTTTTTTTCTTTTTTGTTGTTCGTTTTTCGAATAGACTGCGTCGGTAACTGCAATGTTCTTTTTTTTTTGGTTTAGAGTTTTAGCAGTGTTGCAAATATATTTTTTGATAGTTTTGTTTTTGTCTGCGGTAGAGTATTAAATGGTTGTTGCCTGTGATTATAAAGTTGTAACTTCGTGGAAATGTTCTTCATTTATCTTTTTAGATTAAAATGGTGTTACATTAAGAAGTCTAATTTAAGCAAAGCCGTCACCTAACGTTTTCAGTAAGCATTTTATTATAACCTTTTTTTATTCGTTAAAGATATTCAGCCTAAATCTAAGTTGTTAGCTCATTGCTTACGACCCAACCTATTCATCCCTTTCAGTTATGAAAGATAAGCAGAACACACAAGTAAAATATTAAAGCAAAAACATAGTTATTGGTAAGTCATCCCATTTTACGATTCAACCCTTAAATGGCGCGTAAGGATAAAACCGTGTGATCGTAAAATAGTGTTTAAAGATTGCTTTTTATTGTGTTTGTGTAGTGTACATAATAGCCTAGGTATAGATCTAGGTAAAACGTGACTTTTTTACTTGAACTTCGCTGAATCGAGCGTCTGGAAGTCATAAAAAGTTTGTTTTATGTTGTCAAGAGAGTGTCACCGAGAGCATTCAAGGACGGTCGAGGACGCGTATTTCTATACTAGTTTTTAAAAGTTAAACAAAATATACTTGATATTTTTATCAATCATGTTAAGCACGATGTACTGCTGAAACATTGCCTCAAATGTTTTCACATAGATTCAAGTACCTATACCTATTTACTTTCTTAAGTAAAGTAAGTATTAGTGAATATCAATTTTATTCTTATTGATCCCACTACAAAGCTTGTGCAAAGGGAAGGAGCAAAGAGTCTTGTCAATGCCATTAGTTATTTTCCATTAAAAATAAACTTTTTTTATTTTTATTGAACACCATTAATAAAACACATTCTGATTTTTAATTACATAATTAAATACTCGTAATAGAGAACTCAATTCTTAAACAAACATAAACAAAAACCATGTAAATATGAAAACACGGACAAAAAATTAATTTAGCTTCAGTATTGCGGTCCCTCGGGCTAAGGAAACATAGCCATGGTGCCAAAGTATAATTTTATTATCATTTTATGCTAAAATGCACGGCTGCTCTCAGATGGTGTAGGATTTTATAGGATATTCCTTTTCCACAAAATTATTTCGCTGACTTCTGATAGCATTTCGTGTAATATAAATGGTTGATACGCATGGTGGTTTTATTACTGTTCTTGAAGGGTTCAAAATGTAGGGCACTGAGAAAAACATATTTTTTTATCGAAAAGAGTATGAATTTTATATTTATTCATTTAGCAGTGCGTGGTGCAACTTTCATACATAATCATCTGTCTTATTGTATAGCAAATCAACATATTCATATAATAAAATAGTAACGAAGTCAAAACTATTGAAAAGCCATTGAATATTTTTGAAAAAAAGTAATTGCTACGGGAACGAGTCTAATGCCGAAAATAAATATGTTTTTTAGATTTTATGTCTGGATGTATTTTCCAGATTGGTGCAAAAACGGCCGAACGGATTTGGATGAAATTTAACATACAGATAGTTTATAACCTGGATTAACACATTGAGTACTTTTAATCCCGGTAGTAAGTTCCTGTGGTATATTTTCCGACATCCACGCGGGTCAGGCCGCGCGCGGGCAAATCAAGCCGGTAATAGACTGGACATAAAAATAAGAAATATAATTATAATATTGGCCAGTAGGGTCTGCCACCTGGTGCAGAAAAACCCGAATAAACATCCAACTATATGTTTCGCGACTTTATCTGTGACTAGCTTCCGCCAACGGCTTCGCCCGCATGATATATTTATAAATTATAGCCTACTAGCTTCCGCCCGCGGCTTCACCCGCGTGGTATTTCAATAAAAAGTAGCTTAAGTCCTTCGCCAGGATGTCATCTATCTCCTTGCCAAATGACAATGACCATTTATGCCCTAATCAGTTCCAGCTAATTCATATTTTTAAGTATCCTTCATTTATTCAAACTAGATTTAAGATAAGAGTCTAGTAGAGTCAATTAAAGGCTATGTTTAAATGTGAAAAACCGTTCAGTGGTTTAGGCGTGAAAAGGTAATACACACAGACAGACAGAGTTACTTTCGAATTTATAATATCAGTATGGATGTTACTTAGTGATAATACTAATGATAATATAGCAAACTAGCGCTGATATTTTTTTTTAAATCGGTTCAGTAGTTTTTGAGTATATTCATTACAAAAATAAAAATAAAAATCTTTTCTCTTTAAAATATTAGTTTATATAGAAAAACGAAGTGTAACAAGGCTACTCATCTCTTATTTTTCTTTAGATATCTCACAAACAAGAGGAACAAGATAAGTGGCAATCTCGCTTCGTATTTCTCTAACAACTTTACTGACTAACAGGATTGACAAATCTTTTCGGTAGCTTATTTCAATCCATTTTTCAATTTTTTATCATTGATATCATTGATAGAGTGTCAATTTGTCTAGGCCTTTTTTTTTTTTGGGTGTATGGTATTTTATCAAATGACTTCTCCCGCTCTGGGCGGAGCGGAAGGGCGTGTCAGACTTTTACTGACTAAAACCCACCCATGTTCCTTCAGTTGCCTGTTGCCAAGGTCCCGGTATCCCTTTCGGACTTTCCCGCAACCCTGGTAGGAATTTGTCTAGGCCCTAAGGGCATAAAAACAGAGGCCCACAACAACAACAGAGGAGGGAGAGAGAGGAGGAGAGACAAATTGATATTCTGTCAGCGATAACGATGATGGAAAAGGCAAAAATGTATGGGACTGACATAAGCTATCGAAAAGCTTTTGTCAATCCTGTTGAAAGTAGTTGTAGAAATACGAAACACTTTCGAAGCGATTGTCATTTTAATTTCAAAAGAAACCCATTATGTACTTAAATCATAAACTCTGAACTAAGTTTTTTATCTGAAGGGTCCATAATCGTCTCACATTAACAATAGAGTGGCTAACACGTCGCCGATAGACAATGGGCTCAATGAAGTACACTTCACTATAAGTATCATTTACCCCCTTTAAGAGCACAAAGACTTTAGTCTCTTCTCGTTTTAAGATTAATATCCCTACATATGCTCGTGGCTAAGTAATAACAGCCGTATGGGTCAATCCATCAGGTTAAGCTACGCTTGCCGGAGTTGGTCCGTGGATGGGTGACCATCTTTACATACCGAGACTTCTTCTTTGACAGTCGTTACAGGTCGTCAGAAGACTGAAAGTCTGACAACCCAATCTTACCAAGGGGTATCGTATTACAAGCCGGAACCAACGGCTTAACGTGCTTTTCGAGATTGAAGGCTCTCGGAATGTAAAGATGGTCACCCATCCACGGACCAGCTCCGTCAATCATAGCTTAACCTGACACGTGCACCTCTATATCTACTTTATTGATTTTTGAGGATTAAATTGGTATTAGTCCTATAACCTGAGTGTGTGGTTAATGTTAAACATTGGCAGAATAGTCGACATCGGCTTCGCTTGCCATATAATAAAAATAGAATAAACCCTGTGTGTGATAGAGTAATACGAGGTTGACCATACATTTGTTTTAGTCTATGGCTTTCACGAATGCAAGAGTTGTAAGAGAATAAATAATGTTTTGATAAACAGTAAATTTTGATACTTGCTTGTCAAATTCACTACGAACTTAAACCATGGTGTCGGCACTACCTTCAAAAATATCTGTCTACTAACCTGTAATCGTTTCTTTTGATATCTCCATCCTTTTCTTACCCTCTGACATACCAGAAATGGAAGATATTGTAACTAAAGATAACTCTATCGACCTGCATCTAATAATATACCTTTACAAAAGTGTGTCACCACGATCTGAGCTTCCTCGCTTCTCGACCTTTTTCAGGGCCTTTCGTGTCATTTACTGCCTTTGATCAGAATACACGTGATTTACTCCTGAATATTATATTATAGTAGGGTTTACATTTAGATTTTGGGTTTCTTAGAAAAGTGGTTGTGGGAGAATGGTATAAGAACTTTTTCCAGAGCATTTCTACATGAGTAAAAAGTTTATCTGGGAAACTACTAACACCAAAAATCCTAACTATAAATGCCAAAGTGTGTTTATTTTTTTGTTACGCATTCACGCTAAAACGGCTGAACGGATTTAGATAGAATTTGGCACATAGGTAGACCATGATCTGGATTAGGAAATAGGATACTTTTTATCCCGATATTCCTTCGGGATCGAGACTTATGCGGGTGAAACCGCGGTGCGCAGCAAGTAGGTATATATTTTCGACCCATAAATAACATTTTAGCCAGCCTGGATGCGGAAGGCGGAGGATAGATTGTTGTTGCGCAGCTTGGGAGAGGCCTATGTCTAGCAGTGGACGGGGATAGGCTGAGTTGATTGTAAAGTTCAGCTTAGGATCAAACTACAAGCACATATAAGATCCCGTAAAGATCAATCTCAATCGCGATCACTGAGCTTGTTAATCAGTGTAAATGTACGAGCTCTATAACAGATGTCTTAGTCAAAGGTTAATATAGCTGCAATACTTACTGTTGTTGCCCTTAAACAAATATTTCAATGTAGTCAGTCCTCAATTACAGTTCCCCGTAAAAAGTTTACCTGGCTAGAACGTGCACAATTTTTTGCAAGTACATAAAAATATAATTGGTACGGTATGGTAAGATCGAGCTATTAGGCCGCGCTCCAAACTGCGGGTGGGATGTTATTACCGTTTATGCACACCCAGCCTTATTTTGAAGCTCTACGCTGCCGCTGTAGCCAAAGTGGTAAAAGGCAAGAATATTCTCAACTTTTTCTTGAAAAAACTCACGAAAAATGTCATGTTAGTGAATAAGATCATTAATTTATATTGTTTACTTATAAATTATTAAGTTAAGAGAAAATTCCAAAAGATTCCAAATACACATTTTTTTATCCTTTTAAATGTAACGAAATCTAATAAAGAGAAGTTTCCTGGAATATAAGTGTATGATTTAAAAAAAAAAAACAATATACTGGGCTAATCTCTGCTTCACACCGGACTGGTAAAGGTAAATTAACAACAAACTTAAATTGTCCGTACATTCAAATCACAACTGAAATTCTTGGACAGTTGAATGAAATGGCCATGATACGAAAAAAAAACGTTGTTAATTTCCCTGACAGCACCATAAACTGATCAACTACCTATTTTGTTTCAGTAAATAGTACAACATAATTACCTACCAAAAATACATCTACTCCTACAAAACATAAAACATACCAAAGATTACCAATTACAAAAGAATGAATCAGAAGATTGATATCTCATAGATTACGAGCACTGCACTCAATCCTAGTCACGCAATACCAACATTACACAAACGCTTCGGAAAGCATCGGAAAACCTCGGCAATACTCGGCGAGCCTTCGGCAATTTTCGGCAGCTGCTGATCGAATAACGTTCAACGATATTGGGACCGTAATGAGCTTAGACCGGTATTTTAATTACACTTCTTACTGAAATTTGAAGGTTTGATTTACTTGCTCATGTTTGTTTTGGTATATTTTGTAAAGTGAATTGATTGCACAAGAGTAAACTGCAACGTTTATACAGCGTGTTTCATATTAAGGGGTATATTATAGACCATCAAACTGAATAACTTTCTCCATGTGACCAACTTCGCAAATAGCGATTAAATGCCACCTACTTATATGCCGTACGCCTACTTATGTTATGGCACCCCGGTATACAACCTGCAGCAGCCCACTGCTGGACATAGGCCTCTCCAATTGCACGCAATTGGGCTCAATTCTCGGCAACTCTCATCCAGCTGCTACCAGCCACCCTGCGAAGATCGTTGCTCCACCTAGCCTGACGGCGTCATACCTTACGTTTGCCGATTCACGGTCTCCACTCAAGAACACGTCTACCCCAACGGTCATCGATGCTAATATGGCCGGCCCAATGCCACTTCAGCTTGCTTATTCTGTGGGCTATGTCGACAAATTTGGACCTCGTTCCGGTTTCGATACCTCAGAGGGACTCCAAACATAGCCCACTCCATATCTCGGTGAGTGACCTTGAATGTATGGACCAGCCGTACTGTCATGTGAGTGTCCACGTTTCGGCTCCGTAAGTCATAACAGACAGGACGCACTGATTGAAGACCTTTGTCTCTAGGCTCTATGGAATACGTGACGAGAAGACTCGCTACCTACATATATCCTATTAAAACTACCCTATCATAGACACGTCACATCGTTATCAGCCTACAGCAGTCCACTACTGGACATTGGCCTCTCCTATTGCACGCCATTAAACTTGATTTTCGGCAACTCTCATCCAGCTGCTGCCAGCTGACATGTTATTTTCTCAAAATATAAATCTTAGTACAGCATAGACAGAGCGGTATGTGTTTATCGAATAGTAAGACAACTAAAGAAAAATACACTTCCATATAGATATGCTAGTGTTATTCAAATCATTACGACATACTTAGCCCATAAAGCTACTCTAGGGATAATACCGTCTCGTGTAATCAAATTGCGTATACTAAAGGCAAGCAAATCAACATTTATGGCGCCCACACTTGGTACACACGGCTACACATCAAGCTATACATTTCCAGTATAAGCTGACCTAGCATTTTACGGAAATCCTATACAATACCGAGATCAGCTAATATACTGGAAATGTATAGCTTGATGTGTGCTAAGATAACTCAATAGAAAAATGCTATAATTATCTACCCGACCCAAGAAGTGGTATTAATTAGGTCACTGGCAACCACTATGTAGATTCAAGCAAATATAGCAGAAACAGTGAAAAATAATTAAATAGTGCGGTGGATCTGCAAGAAAAAAATGCATTGTCTTCGGAACTGAACCAACATGTAAAATGTCAACTCCGTAGGATAAGACGAAGTGGTTTTAATTTAGCTTGCAAGATTCTACCTAAACAAACTAACAAACAAAATATTGCAGGTTCAATAAAAGTTTGTAAACAAAACGTTCATAATTTTAATTCCCATAAATGGTAATTATTAACAAAAAAATACTAATTAAACAAGAAAAAAATATAATATTCCATCATCTTCAAAACGAAGTATTTATAAATATCGACAAATATATCGTAGTTGCGTTTAGCGTTCGAATATCGTTATTCAAATAAATTAAAGCGTATCATTAGTGTGCTTAAAAAAACTGTTTTAAATAAAACCTTATACAGCACAACCTACACCCCTACCAATTACCCCTAAAATACACAAATTCACTGATAAACCTTACATTTTCCCAATTCTAAAAACACAACTCAATTAATCCCCCAAACGGAATCCGTAACTCAACAAAAACGGAAAAAAAACTTAATATAGAAGTGCGTCTTCACAATAATTTATCATTCCGTGCCCGAGGTGCGAACACCCAGGGGTTACGACGTGAGAATGTTTAATTAAAATATACGTAAAATACGCAGCATTTATTAAAACGAAGTACGTACAAGGAAGGATTATCCTTACCTTAGAGATTCGCCCTTTTACCGTAATTATTGTTGCGGTGGCCGGAATTAAGTCTGCTATTGGACCGGAATATTTTTTTTTTACTTTTTCCGTTTATTTAGCCATATTATGTTTGTTGCTAGAGACGTGGTGAGGGTAAAATCTGCGCTCCGTATAAAAATTATTTTAAGTGGAAAGTATACCTACCTACTTAGGTAATATTATTTTTTGTGTTTGGCTAGGATACTAACCTATTTACATTATTTTTTCTGTATCTTATAATAATACTCACCCTCCTACATACATCCACTCATATAAACTCTACTCACCGGAGGCCATTAAACAATTAATTTAATATTGTTCTCCTAATATTATTCACTTTCTTTTATTTTAATACTAGTTACTAGTTTACGACTTCGTCTGCAATCCAGGATAAAACGTAGCCTATGTCCTTCTCCAGGTCATGGTCTACCCACGTGCCAAATTTTATCCAAATTTGTTCAGCTGTTTTAGAGTGAAAGCGTAACCAACAAATAAACTCACTTTCACATTTATAATATTGGTTAGGAAGTTAGAATTATTTTATTATATCTCTTTGATCGATGTGTTATAGACACGGGTTATAGATGTGTAACGAGGTCAAAAAAAACAAAACAAAAAGTTAATTTCTAAGTTTTACCTAGGGAAGAGCACTGGTGTCTAAAATACAGATATTTTATATCTAGTTCAGATACAGATGTTCAATATCTGATCATAGAATATAGCTAGTGTATTCTAATGTATCACCATAATCTCGTAACAAATAAATTAATTTTATTCTTAGCTCTATATGGAGATGTAACAGCAATACGAACGTAATCGAAAATACAAGAACGTGAACTTTCAAACAAAAGGATTTTTATACAAATGGTTTAACCTAGCCTTTGAACACTCCAGGCTCCCAATCATATTGGGGTCAAATTCCATCCAACCAAAAACAGCCAAATATTAGTATTTACATTACAGTGACAACCGTCTGACCTCCACAACCCAATTACTGGGCAACAGCGATATCCTCGCTTTAGATACACATAAGACCATCCCAATGCGGCCCGATCATTTATATCAACCCCCAAAACGGATGTGCGAAAGAGAAAGCATCTAAATCCGACTTAGGAAACACGACTTTTGAAGATTAATTCCATTCCTTTTAATGAAAACTCCGGGTTGGATATCGCAGTTATTTTTAATTAAAACAGTTTTCCTCTCGATTAATCACTGAGCGTTATTCATTTATATCGCTTTGGTCATAAGCAATCGTTTGTTATTGCTGTGACAAATGGTCTGGAGTGACGATTTTAGACTGTGGTATTTTGTTAAGAAATGGGATAATAATAATCCTAGAAATATGAGCTAAACTTGAAGTGTCATCGTCAGATTTACTGTCTTTAGTAGACTATAATGACATGATTTATGGCCAATCTCATTTATTCAATTTTAGCCACCTAGCAAAGATTGTTTCTCCCCATAGCCTAGAGCATTCTAGCTTGCAGTATACTCAAGAATGATGTATAAAGCTTCAATGTAGCCATTGTGATGGATTATTGCCCGAGTCCAACTAAGCCAATAATAAGATATTTTTAGTATCTTGTTTGATTACCATACGGTGACTGACTGTTTTTTATACCTTGTTTATAAAACAGTCAGTCGCGTTTCAAATAATTTAAAATTATGTACACAGGGGACGTAAAAATGGTCGCTAATGCCAAAAAATAAATCTTTCAGGATACAGAACACGGGGCCGGAAAAAGCTGGTAAAAAATGTCGAGATAAAAAATAACGCACATATTGCGAAACATTATATTTCGAATACTCGAATCAAAGACCTAAAAGTAAGCATTTTAATAATGAAAGCTTGGACTTTTAATTAAAAAATCTAAAGTTCGCAAAAGCCTCTAACGATGTTACATTTGCGTGAGCGACTTTTATGCTCCCTCTCATTCTGTGTGATTAAAAAAGTTAAATTTTTTGGGTTAGCTGATCCTATTTTTAGGTGTAATGAAGTTTGAATTGAGTAGGCCGGGTTTCGAGGAGGATACAGCACCATAGACCACATCCACACAGTGCGGCAAATTATACAGAAGTCCGAAGAGTATAATCGGCCCCTATGTCTTGCTTTTGTGGACTATGAGAAGGCTTTTGACTCTATCGAGACCTAGTCTGTTTTGGAGTCTCTGCAGCGATGCCAAGTTGACTGGCGATACATCCAAGTGCTGAGATGTCTTTATGAAAACGCGACAATGACCGTCCAAACTTAGAACTAGCAAACTAAACATATCCCCCTGCGTCGAGGTGTAAGGCAAGGGGACGTATTTTCCCCGACATTGTTCTCTAACGCATTGGAGGATGTGTTTAAGACGCTGAACTGGGAAGGACGCGGCATTACCATCAACGGCGAGTACATCTCACACTTGAGATTTGCAGATGACATCGTCATAATGGCTGAGTCGCTGCATGACTTGCAACAGATGCTGGACGGCCTAGTTGATTCTTCTGTACGCATTGGTCTCCGGATGAACTTGGACAAAACCCAAGTTATGTTCAACGACCACGTTAGTCCGGGACCGATTGCTGTCAATGGCGGTGCTCTCGAAGTTGTTCGTGGATACGTTTACCTCGGGCAAACTCTGCAGTTTGGTAAAAACAACTTTGAGAAGGAGGCTAACAGAAGAATTTAGCTGGGCTGGGCAGCTTTTGGGAAGCTCCGTCGCGTATTCCGCAGAGCCTAAAGACTTACGGAGCCGAAACATGGACACTCACGGTACGGCTGGTCCATAAATTCAAGGTCGCTCAGCGAGCTATGGAACGAGCTATGCTTGGAGTATCTCTGAGAGATAAAATCCGGAATGAGATTATTCGGCAGAAAACCAAAGTTGTTGACATGGCTCACAGAATAAGCAAGCTGAAGTGGCAATGGGCCGGCTATATTAGCCGTAGAACCGATGACCGTTGAGGTAGACGTGTTCTTGAGTGGAGACCGTGAATCGGCAAACGTAAGGTAGGACGCCCTCAGGCTAGGTGGAGCGACGATCTTTGCAGGGTGGCTAGTAGCAGCTGGATGAGAGCTGCCGAGAATCGAGCTGAATGGCGTGCAATTGGCGAGGCCTATGTCCAGCAATGGACTGCTATAGGCTGATGATGAAGTTTGAATTGTGATTTTTACTGAACAAGGTGGTTTCTAAATAGCTTAGGTTCGTTGCCGTGGGCCCGTATGTTAATGGGTTACAATCTTTGCTCTTTTGCGAAAAAGGGCTACTGATATTCGTCTTGTACACACGGCTACACATCAAGCTATATATTTCCAGTATAAGCTGACCTCGCATTCTACGGAAATCCTATACAATGCGAGATCAGCATAAACTGGAAATATATAGCTTGTAGTGTAGCCGGGTGTACAGTTGTGACACATCGTTTATGCTCTTGAATAATGAAGGCTCTGTCTTATTTGATCGGGAAATTAATGATGAAGTAAAAAAAAAAATTCAAATAATCGAACTATTTTACCCTATTTGTGGGATCCAACGCCAAAAATATTAAAATGGGATCGAAAACTGGGATCCAACGGAAATAAATCATTACTAAGTCTCCGCTGTCTGTCCGTCTGTCACAGGGCTGTATCTTTTGAAACGTAATAGGTAGATAATTGACATTTTCACGGAGAGTGTACTATTATGGCAGTAAACACTTTTTCACAGACAGTGTACCACTATTCAAAAAAAAAGTCCCCTTAAAATAAACATGTTTATTTCGGCGTTTTTTGTCGATCTTAATACGGTACGGAACTCTTCTTGGGCGAATCCGACTCGCACTTAGCCGCTTTTATTGTACCGCGTGCCTTTCTAGTGATCGCGCTTTTTATATTCTGTTTTATCATTCCGTTTGACTTGACCTGAGTCAACGTCAAAGTCAAATAATGTATTTTAATTAGGCACCTACATGGCACTTTTGAACTTCAAAAATTTACATAATAAAAACAGAATTGATTCTAGTCGCCTGAGAAAATTGAATGACACTCAAATCCACCCACGCCTCGCTCCTTTTCCGAAGTGATAAACTTTAAACTTTGGCAGAAATAACAAACTAATAAAACGTTCTGTTTTTCTTTCAAAGATTCTTTTGAAACTTTCATTCACGTACCCAAGATTTTCTGAAAATTCTACAATTCTCTTTAATTTTGCCTTCATACTGTATTATTTTAGTCCATAATAATTCGCATTTTGCACTCCTAAAACTATCATTGACACTCTATTATAATGATTGCGCCTCTTTTTATGAACGTCAAATAATTCATGTTTTGGAGTCCTAGAAATACTACATAGCCAAGTATCTGCGACCAACATAGATGTCGCGCGGTTGGTCACATTTCTAACCTAACCCATTTGGTCGGGGTGCCCTAGCTTAGTTACCGCGAAAAATTCGGCTCGCGCGTGTTTGTTCTCAGCTCCAATAACCTAACCTAACCCATATGGTCGGGGTACCCCAACATAAAGAGGCTCAATTGTTTAAAAAATGTGCATAGAAACGCACAAAGTTTTTAAAGGTTCAATAATTTAAAAGAGTGTCCATCAATAAAAGGTCAATAAGTTTTTAGAGGATCAATTCAATATTTCCCTTTAATATTGTTGTAATATTTGAATGCCAGAAATTATTACAGAAATATTAGTTAGTAAGGAAAGTTTTGCCGTCACACAAGTGTAAGTAACCCGGGTTTTGTGTAAACATTAACATTTTAATTAATGTGTAAAACTAAGCTGTTTATGGAGCTGAGTAACAGTGTTTATGGGCGTACACTCGGAAGCAAAACTGTGTATGAATATAATTAATTTTATTAAAAGGAAACATGTATTAGTGTTTGGTTTTCGTATTTATTAAAACATAATACACTAATGTTTATATAAATACACAAATGTGTGGTTTTTTACTGGGGAAAATTTTCGCAGATTATAATTATTATTATTAAAATATAAAATTTAATCAATAAAACGTTCAAGTCTTTGAAAAATACTGCACATTTTATTGTTATAGTTTCACAAACTCATATGAAGTGTTGTCAAAACTTTTTAAATAAACTCAATATTTCAAACTAAAAATAAGGGCTGTCTGTTGGTCTAGTAGTAAGCGCTAATGCTGAGCATGAGGTCCTGGGTTCGATTCTCAGGTCGGGCAAAGTGTTGTTGGATTTTCCATCAGGATTTATCAGTAATAGCCTGGAGTATGGATTTATGCCTGGTTGATGGAATTACGCTCGCTCCTTATTACATGGGTCTTAAAAATAACTGGCGAAATATTGATGTACTTTATGTACACCTCTGCTTAACCCTTCGGGGAAAACAGGTGTGATATAAAACTAAACGCATAGCACGTTTTTCTTGAATAAAAACTTCCATCCATTCTAATAGAAGCTTGCATCACAGTATAAATAAGTAACAGTACATGTCTTCATAGAAAACGGCCGAAACGACTCGTTTCGAAATATTAGCACTCAACAGTCTCGAGTACACTGCAGTTACGCATGGACGCGGAAGGTTTATCTACCGAGCGCCTGTAGGAAATTATCTCAAGGTCACTGCCGAGATATAATACTGCTAAATTTATTATACTGTGCTTGCGTTCAATTACTGTGGAACGAAAGTCATGGCTTAGTAATATAAGTATATATTATTAGACCATGACTCAGTATGGCCATGGCCATTACTCAGTAAGTACCCCTAAGTAAGGGTCGGTCTTTCACTGGTTTTGGAAGTCTGAAGGATATTGTCTTATTGGTTTGTTTCAGACTTAAAAAGTTGTTTGGTAAAAGCAAACCTATTTTTGTGTCTTAAATACCTTACTGTGAACGTAACAACAACATAGATCGTGATGATTAAATGTATTTTAGTAAGTAATTCTCAAACAAATATTTGCATACCTGATGCGTTTTTTTACGAAAAAATTATCTGCATAATGAAAATCAATGAAGGTCAAATATTGGCAAGACCCATAGTTTTTTTTTTGAGGGTGGGAAATCATCCAACGACTTCTCCCGCTCTGGGCGGAGCGGAAGGGCGTGTCAGACTTTTACTGACTAAAACCCACCCATGTTCCTTCAGTTACCTGTTGCCAAGGTCCCGGTAACCCTTTCGGCCTAACCCGCAACCCTGGCCCCATAGTCAGCCTATCACTACTATTCAGTTTATTAGAAAAAATAACCCTTTTTAGGGTTCCATACTCAAAGGGTAAAACGGGACCTTATTATTAAGGCTCCGCTGTCCGTCCGTCCGTCCCTCTGTCACCAGGCTGTATCTCACGAACCGTGATAGTTAGACCGTTGGAATTTTCACAGATGATGTATTTCTGTTGCCGCTATAACAACAAATACAAAAATAGCAGAATAAAATAAATATTGAAGGGGGCTCCCATATAACAAACGTGATTTTTTTGCCATTTTTATAGATAACTAGCTTCCGCCCGCGGCTTCGCCCGCGTGGTATGACGATAAAAAGTAGCCTATGTCCTTCCCCGGGATGCCATCTATCTCCTTGCCAAATTTTATCGAAATCCGTTCAGTGCTTTAGGCATGAAAAGGTAACATACAGATAGACGGACAGACAGAGTTACTTTCGAATTTATAATATTAGTATGGATGCTACGGAACCCTTCGTGCGCGAGTCCGACTCGCACTTGGCCGGTTTTTAATTTAATTTTAATGTTAGGATTTATTTAATAGTTCCTAAATGCTAATAATAATGCATTTAGAATTGTCAATGTTTTCATTTATTGTCAGGTCTCCTACCACTACCTTTATCAAAAGTCTTTTAATACGTCCGAACCACTTTTCCGCCCGACTGTACATTGCAACCAGTAGTTTACGTGCTATAGCATTTGCCGTAAAACTCGCTCATAAGGTTACAAGGCAACGGTTAATGTACGGGTTAATGGAAATTAACCACTTTCGAGCTGCCAGTAAATTCTATGAGCTATATGTCATTGAAGTTAATAGTTCTGGAGTTAAGTGTTTGTTTTGATTTGATTTGGATAAAGCTAACAATTTGTATTAAAAGTAACTAGGGCATAATGACCTGGTGAAGGCCGCGGAAATCCGCTGGATGTGAGAGGCACAGAACCGGTAGAAGTGGTGGTTGGGGGAGGCCTATGTCCAGGAGTGGACGTCTTTCGGCTGAACTGATGATGATGGTAAACTACGTCTTACACAAAAACTCCTAAATCATTTATTTAACATGGCAGGAAAAGCTGTGATGAAAAAAATAGGCAGTCATGGGGTGCAGTGCTGACAGAAGTAAAAACTTAAAACTGATATTAGCGCCATCTATATTCTTAACTACAGAACTGCGGCGCGAGCATTTCGATGACGCGAATCCATAATATGTTTATCCCCTACCAAAAATCGCTCAACGGGCCTAAAGAAGATTTCACTTAAATTACTAAATAATAAATATCTGATGAAATAATAACAAGGGCAATAACTAATTTATTTAGGGCGAATTTCACCAAACTTTTATACCGAGTATAAGTCTTATCCTGCGAATAAATTTTGAATTTTTGTCAGTTTTTCCATACAAAAACTGTCAGACGCCATTTTTATTCCACGGATAAAAGATATCTGACTTTGGTAAAATCAGCCCTTAGAAGATTATCGTATAGGATAATGTTAGCACACTTGACGGATCGAACACGAGACGGCTCCGTACACGACTATGTGTCAGACTGAATTGGTGCAGGGTCCATACTTTCATCATCTTCTTGTATTTATTTAAATAATTGAAGTGAAAACTTCTATAAGAATAACGTTGCCTCAAAACTAGGTCCCTACATAAGTATGATATATGTAAAACTAAATCTACGACATCAAATAGAATCTCTTTGAGATCGCTGCGCACGATACTCAATAAAAGGAAATATTTTACATGCTCACGAGTTTGTAATAAATTTATTGGAGCGAAAGCATCCCGGTAGTGAAGCGATAGTGTTAATAGAGTGTGAATTGACACGCACGCTCCATTTAGCACTAGTAAATATTCTATCGCCCAATTAAACCCTATTCGTGTACAAAGTATACCGATATCAACCTATTTTATTTCACTGCAAAAGAGAGGCGTTTTCTCATACGGATGTCACGCTTTCCCAGGGGCAAAGACCTCTATACAGATGAGGAATTATGTTTTAAACCGCTTTAGCTTACGTCCTAATCATTATTTCAGACCATTAGAAGTCGACGTGTTTCTTAACCTTATGACACTTTGACCAAGATTTCAGAAAGGTTAATTATGACGTTCTATAAGACAAATCCACGTTTCAGCATGCGTAGACCACCGTAAAAACAGGTTTTGTCGACGGAAGAATAGACAAATTACAGATAAACAATCACAATCCGTCATTTTGTCTATTCTTCCGTCGACAAATCTCATTTCTATGGCAGTCATGCTACGCATGCTGCTCTTGTATATTACGTACTTATGACATCTGTTGGTAAAAGTTGCAAGTTTTACCAGTAAATGATAACTACTTTCCTAATATTCACCAGGAGTTGGTGAACTATCACACCAAAAGCACTAACTGTATATGCACCACTAGCTTCTGCTCGTGACTTCGTCCGCGTGAAATTTCTTGTTCCCCGACCAACCTCATCGCATCGCATCGCCTGCCGTTACTTCGATTTCACGAAGCCCTTCTGACTTTTTTCTTTATGCTCAGCTTCTAAGGGTCCTAGCGTGATGTTAAGTCCTTTCTCAAGAAATAGCTATCAAATATACATTTTTTTTACATGAATGTAATAAATGTACATTGCATGACAAATATCAATGTGCAGAACCGTAACTTTGTTTTCTCAAATAGGCTCGAACAAGAGTATAGCTAATGTCAAATGTGTGTGTTAAATTAACAGCAATGCAAGTCACTTATAAAGATTGGTCCTTAGCAGCGACAGAGAGAGGTGGAGGAAGGGTATGGAGGCCTTTTCCCAGCAGTGGGACAAAACGGGTTAGTGAACAGAACAAAAACGGCCAGTAGCAGGACTGCTTTAGAGAATCATATCGCTACTCGTGCTGGATATTTTTAATTCCTCCAAAACAGAGCTAAGACAAAGGACAACGCAAAAACGTTTCCTGACTTTTACAACAGACAACAGCTAATCTCTCTAATACTGCTTAGTAGACAAAGTAAGTATAACAGATAATACAAAACAATACACCAAAGCATTTTTCCTGTACAAAATAATTACTAGCAGAAGATGAAGCACTCACACTAAGCTATTTTGCGAGGCCAACCATAATCGTTTCCACTTCCCGCTGTCATTATCTTCTGAGTAAATTGATGCTTAATGTCTATCATTTTGTGGAGATGTTAGGCTTGAATATAACTGTAAGTACCTGGGAATTGATCTGGTTAATATGATGGCATTGAGGAAATAAATATGTCATGTAAACGGGGATTGGAAGGCTGTATTGGAAAACTGAGACATATTTTTGCGTTTGGATTGTGGGACGGATGATATGAAAGAGAAGGATATAATAAAAAGAAAAAAATATTAAGAGGAGAATAGTGTGAATGATAGCTTGACGGTTGACAGGGGAGAGTGGAAGAAAAAATCGTGTTACGCTGACTCCAAGTAACATGGAAGATGATGTTGATTTTTACGTTTGAAAGCCTAAAAATACGCACAGTTTATCCACCACTAACTTAGTCAAACTGGCGGTTCAGACATTTAGTCGTACTATCTTTCTTCTAAGACCCTAGCGGTATCCACATTTTGCTTTGATTTCGGTACAACGAAACCGACTAGTATTGAAATCGTCCACGTTCTCTATATCATTTCATGTCATGCATAGTTAAAGAACAATATTAATTAATTGAGATACCGCCAACAGACAAAATATTTCACCCATTGCATAAAGTCATTACATCCAAAAGCGCAAGGTTCAAAGGCTTTTGTAGCCATTATTTAGGAGTAACTACAAAATAGTGGTTTAATTGCCGGCCTTCCCCTGAATAGAGGTGGGAGGGGCAAATGCTGGTGCTGAGTTTTGAATTAAACCTAATAGTGCATAATGTTTTAGAAGCTTTCGCAAGGAATGAAAACCGTGACGGCTTTATGGGCCAGGGGTGGAAAATTACCGGTCATAAGTTTCGGTTAAGACAATGCTTTTGGTTGCTTGTACTTTTTAATTTATTTAATAAAATGAAAAATATTTTAGTGCGTCTACTTCACCATTTAAATCTGCACTTACTTACTTACATGATGGTAGATTAGTTCGAATCGTTTTCATATTTACGGGTACTTAGGGTTGCGTCACTTTATTTTATTAGTCCATAATTTGGGTCCCCAGCTATGAAATTGGCGTTTTTTTCTCACAAATAGAGAACCTCGTCACTTCTATGATTTAAAATATTCATCAATTGCTTGGTATTATATCATTATTCATGACCATCATAGACAGCTACCAATAGTAAAAAAAACTTATTACGTATAGTTTTCTAAACATCAAAAATACCTTAAAAATTACTTCTCATTTTGTTAGCAGAAATTGACCACATTTTCTTTTTTAACTTAGCCTTATCTTGTTTTTGTCGCTTAATAGTTAAAATGTTAAGTGGCATACGTTATCTTAGTTTTTAAACATTAGTGCATACAAGTTTTAAAACATAGTAGAGATCATGGTTCATAAATAAATTAAGAAAATGTTAGTATGAAAAATGCAACTTCTTTAAAATTCCCAAAAATAAAAAACGCCAATTTCATAGGTACGTGACCCAATATTATCCATCCTAATGTCTGCTACACGAGACAGTAGTATTATTGTAGTGGATTAACATAACCTACCATTTGTACTATTTTTATTGAATAACCGGTAAATCGTCCAAATAATATTCCCGTAACAATTCGCCGAGCCACAAAAACCCCTAATATCTCCGACCAATCGACGAAAAGTTGTATTTCCTGCTACAGATCGATGCCAGTCAAATTGACATTAGGAAAAGCCGGTTCTGTTCCAAATGTAATAAATAATACAGAAACATTCTCTCTAATTACACCAACAGAGTTTACCCTTGAAAGTTTACTAAAAACACCAATTATTTATAAGTTAGCTTTGGGTAGTAATACCCTTTTCGACTCACACATTGTTTATCGCTTTAAAAATGTATGGTAATTTGATGGTTTTTATAGTATCGAAAGTTTGAATATCATTGAATTACTTATGGGCATTGAACAAGTAATTAGTTTTGTTATTTTTCATCGAAATATTATAATTATTTTGCTTATATTGGGTTTATTGGCGCCCAGATGGGACAGTAGTGTCTACTTTTGTTTAACTACCCTCAAGTATGGCTTTTTCTAATTATATGTTTGAAACATGTCATCAATACTTCAAGATTATTTGTTATTTGATTGATCGTAGTCTAATTATATGGGAAGTGATACTGAAGGACTACAAAGTACTTAGCAAAATTTCTTTTGAAACACGTGTTTTAATTTTTTTACACTTACACTTTACACAAAAGCAATTTGACCAAGTTTCTAACCTTAACCTAACGTAGTTTTTCAATTTATCTACCTAGATAACTGAAGTTAACATGCTTTATTTAGCTTCTTACTTAAAACCACATAAAAGTCACATAGGTGAACAACATTATTTGGTGAGTAAACACCATGTATAAACACACATAGGTCAACAAAAACGGTAAATGTAACTATCAATTAGTGACATAATGTTAACCGGGTTCTTGTGTTGACATGTCGGCTGATGTTTACACAATGTTAGGTTTAATAATTTTGTTGGCTTATGAAAGTAATTTTGTTGATAGTATGTAAACAATATTTACTGTCACAATGTTTCCGAATTATTTTGCCAAACAGATTGCTGTTTGGCATAATAATAACGATCACATTATATATTATATAATTATAATCAGCCTATAATGTTCCCACTGCTGGGACACAGGCCTCCTCTCTATGAGAGGGAGTGGGCCGTAATCCACCACGCGAGCCCAGTGCGGGTTGGTAGATGTCACATGTCTTCGAATTTTTGGTTCTAAGACATGCCGGTTTCCTCACGATGTTTTCCTTCACCGTTTTGAGAGCAGTGGTGATGAAATTATTTACAATTACTAATATTATTTACGATTACATTATTTAGCTAAATTGAACCAGGATTTCGGAGTTCAAGCTGTCGTGGGAGGGCACTTGCCGCATGCCGAAGTGCAGAACCGGTCGTTGTGCCAACGTATAGGGGAGGCTATGCCCAGCAGTGGACGTCTCTCGGCTGAAATGATGATGATAACCCAGGATTTAGTCAGTAAAAGTCTGACACGCCCTTCCGCTCCGCCCAAAGCGGGAGTAGTCATATGACGAATCCCCACCCTCAAAAAAAAAATTATTATCTTTTTGTCATAGAAAGAAAGAGAAAAATCATTTATTGATAAAGAAACACGCGCATAAAAAAGAGCCAAGTTAGCTCAAATACCTAACAACGATGACGACGTTATGTTTATGATATTGAGTGCTTGTTTCCCCTCTACAACGCCACACCACTCAAGACATAATATTTCCTAAAAAAGGGTCGAAGGCTGAAAGTCAATTTGTTTCAAAACCTATCATAAAACCGTATTTTTAATAATAGGTCAAACTAAATTAGCTAGCTAGAAACTCCGTTGTGACGGGTATCGATATTTGAAAACGATAAAAAAAATGATCTTCTCTTTTTTTGGGGTCAACGACCGCTGGTAGTTACTTGAAGTATGCGTTGAGAAAATTTGTTTTTTTTTCTGATTTTATCGTGTTTTTACATCGATACCCAGATGATATTTCAAATTAATTACGGTCGGTGACCTAAAATAAAAATCACCTAAAATTTATTTTTTGTTTAATCGTGTTTAGATCTGGATTAACACGTCTGCGGAGTTTCGTTACCTATTTTATTTTAATTTTGTTATAATTATATGTAATTGTTTTTTAGTTAATTTAGTATAATAAGTTACCCAATGTATATATTTTACCCAAATTAAAAGTTTGTACTCATAGTTTTAATTAAACCTTAACATGTAACTGTTTTTTTGTGTCTAATAAATAAATAAACTCATTTAACCCTGTATGTAAATTTTTGGATATCCGTACCTGCGTTTAAATTTAAAATGATTCTTCATTTTCCTGTAATAGACAGAAACTACAAAATGCCACATGGTAAAGTCCCTATTAAATATTTATACTACACATAAACAAGAGTTAATTCTACCCTAGATCACATTTATGCCACTTACTACGTTATGACGGGTACAAAGAGAATACTAAATAGGGTTTGTCATAGTTATAAGTTTTAAGGTATGTACGGCCCGTTGGCCACGACCTACACGCTTAAGCGACACGCGTCTTGCGACAGCGACTGCGTAGAAAACAAATGAAAGTAGTTAAGCGGACGACATACAAGTTTTGCGCCTGTCTTGCGCCCGGGAAACCAGTGACGAGCGATTTGGCGCGCGAGTGAATCAAATGTATAGTCAGGCTAAGTGAATCATGACCCACTTTGACGATAAATCATTTGAAACCGTCTAAATAACAAAGATGGCAGATGACAAGTTCGTTACCAAGGAAATGTATGTTTACGCGAATGTCGACCTAATTGTATTTGAATGTCTGTAGGAAAATAAGGTTATAGTGGGTCAGAATTCAATTTTTTCGACTGTACTAGCTACCAGGGTAGCGGTCACGACTTTAAGGTGCGTTTCCACGTCTCCGCTCAGCTCTGTTTGTCTCTGCTTCAGCGGAAACGCACCCTTATGTAGAGCTCGCCAGACTGGCGATCGCGGTTTGATAAGTTGTCGTCGCTAATGACGGGCCGTTATATGAAATGGAGTCGCGCGCGCGTATCGCTTGACTCAAATCGCGTCGCAAGACGCATCGCCCGAGGTCTTGAAGGCCGTTAGGGAATTGTAGAACCTACTTAGAACTTAGAAGTTGTTATTCTATGTTTTAGTCTTGTCAGGATGTTATTAAACAAGTTAAAATTACTAAGATAGGTCACTTTGAAGTACCGAGAATAATAATGTTGGCAGAAGTGCTCTTTGTGAAACTGGGTCTCATGAAACATTGAAGACTACGCCTGTTTTTGACACGAATTTGATGTTTTCGACTATGAAAATGGACTCTGACAAAATAAAATAAACATGAGACTTTAATTAATTTGTAATGTTTATGAGGTCACCAGCCAGCCAGTCACCAAGCGAAGTTGGCCAGGATAGTAACTAACAACAAGAAAAAAATAAATTATGTGATATTACAGTTTCGGAAGATTACAACTTAACATCAAAGAAAAACATACCTAATGTTACTGATAATAGGTTCACTCTAAAGACCGGGTATACAGTACAAGGGGCTTACAACATAACTGGCAAAAACACTAAACTGGCAAATCATCAAATGACTTCTCCCGCTCTGGGCGGAGCTGTCAGACTTTTACTGACTAAAACCCACCCGTGTTCCTTCAGTTGCTTGTTGCCATGGGCCCCGGTATCCCTTTTGGACTTTCCCGCAACCCTGGCAGATCTGCCTATCCCTTGGCGGTATATAGTGTGACTGGAGCTATGTTACTGTGAGCGAGTATTATCCCACTGCTGGGCAAAGACCTCTTCCATCATTTCCAGTGCTTGCAATCCAGTACTAATATGAATCGCACTGGTCGTTTATTATGTCCAGCTCGTCCCGCCATCTTCTACGTGGTCTTATGAAAACCTTTATCAAATATTGACTCAAATATCAGATACGATATACACATATGACTAATCCAGCCCCACATATTAACCTTAGTGCACACATGTCTAAACAGACATTTTAATTATTAATACGAAATATATTAAGGTGCTTCGCGAAGCTAAGGTAAGATGCTTGCTTTAATTTCCGGGCTGCGTCCTGGCGTACTTTAATCTCGGCGCCATCTTGTATATTTTGTCTGTTTGTATTCGCTACAGTGTATTTACTGCTTTAGTTTTGTTTGTTTTTCTTGTTTGCTGATTGGAAAGTTTTTAATTTAAGCTTAGTGTCCAATAAGGCTAGAAACCGTTGATGTAATGCAATTAGCGGGAAACTAAGGCTGTTTTAGTAAATGGACTATCCACTCTGTTTGGGGTGTTTGTGTGTAAAAATAGACTAAAGTTTATATGTTCCAAACATATAAACTTTAGTCTATTTTTACACACGGACGGGCAATGATCACAACCTCTTTCCTGAGGTATAAAACATTATTAATTGTATTCATAGATAGATAGAAAGCAATTGCTTTGTACACTACAAAAAAAAAAAACTTTGATGATAGAGTAATTATTGTGTTTACATGTAGTTACATGTAGTTTTAAAATTATATTTTGTTGTGATGATAACTAAATGTAAAAGTAAGTATAATAATACTGTGACATCTACCCACGATTGAAGGTTACACTCACTTCTTTTAATAAACTCGAAATAATTATATCGTTAGAATTCAACAATGAACCTTAAAATTTTAAGAACTTCAAGGGCACCCACAGTCCCCTACACAGTTGTAACAGCGAATAATGCCCTCGATAGCTAAAACTCAAAGGCTGTACGACAAATAAGCAACTCACAAAGGTAAATCTCAATCAAACCTAACAAAACAAGCTTAGTACACGGACAAAGGAGGATTTGTTAAAAATGAGCGTAAAAAACATCGGGCCCCGCAGGCGTTCCATTTGTGCCTTTTGTTTGCAGAGCCAGCTTCTTCATTAAACGACGGGGTGACAATATTAGCTGGTGTACTACCGAGCTCAATATTACTAACATTTTCAAAGAGGTTTCTGATACATTGAGAATGAGACAAGTTTTTGTGACAATTATGTCACTTAATAAAGACCTTAGTAATGTTAAATTAGCCTTAGTTTTTACCCGACTACGGCAAAGAAAAAAGGAGGGTTATGATTTTGACCGGTATGTACGGTATGTATGTTCATCTGTTCCCTCATATCTTCTAAACGACTCATTACAATTTGACAAATGAGGTATCGTTGGAAGCGTCTTGATCGTCTGCTGGTTAAAAGTTATGTGGCATGTAATCTGTTCGATTTATGCCCTAACACGTGTGACTCCGGATTTTTAATTTTTCTGTTTTGTCTTGTTTATACCTTTTTAGTCGTAGTTGGGTTTTAGTTTTTATTACTTTAATTTTTTGTTAATAATAATTATCGTAACCAATACACAGCTTGCTTCTTCATTGAACGTCTGGGGTAACAATATTAGCTGGTCGACTCGTGTTTCACCTCTCAACGAGGCATCCTCAAGATGACGATTGACCAGTCGCAAACCAGAACACGACGTACAACACCGAGCGCTGGACGCAGAGCACGCTTTAGCGCTCGGTCAGCATGCTCAGCTTAGCTTACACGTCGCGTAAGCTAAGCTGAGCATGCTGTAAATTGGTACCGCACTGGATATTTCTACCGAAACGCGGTTTCGGAACGATCCCGCCCCGCTCCCGCGTATACCGAGCCAATCAGGAAACGCTCATTGAAATATAGGCGCTCGGTAAGCTTTCGGTATTGAGTATACCGAGCATGGTTATTCCGCACCGCTGACATACCGACCAGTGAGAAATGAAATGAAATTAAAACTACAGAGGTTTTATCAGTGGTGGAACGGGGTGTGCCGCCAATAGCATAGCATAGCTAGCATATCCTAACCTAACATTGTCGTAACCCCGGGACAGATTTTGATGCGCTGTGGACTGAGTAAAGGGAGAAGTGATGTCTTCAAAACTACAGTGGTTTCATCCGTGGCGGACGTGGGTGTGCCGCCCATAGATTCTTGCCGAAGATCCTTTATTTGCAAGAATCGGAGTACATTACAGATTGTCGGGCTTTTTAACAGCTTCTAAAACAATTCGCTAAAACTAGTATGCAAAATTACATTGATTAAATAAATTAATGAAGCTAATAAAATTGGGAAATACATCATAGCTATTATATATTATTAAGAATATCAATTAGGAAAGGAGGAAAGGGCCGTATCTTTAACTTTACACCCCAGTTGTATAATACAAAACAAAACAAGTGCGACAATTCAGGAACACGCTCCTAATTACCCTTCTTACTTGGCAAAGAAACCTCAAAGATTTAACCCGACACAGGTAAACCACCAACACGTTTTAAGGGTTGTTACTCGACGAAATTGGAATTGAAACTGAGCATTGGCCCAACCGAGTGTGTCTGAGCGTAGCGTAGCATTGAAACGTAGAAATTATTTCGACACACGGCCTTTAATTTCGCCGACAAAAGGTATCATTATTTTTTAATTAAATGAGACGAGGTTTGGTGTGGTAATGGTGTACTGCTTTTAGGAGAAGTGGGATATTTAGGTTTAGTACAAACGTGTTTTGATACGGTATAAATAGCTGTTACTAAGCAGGGATGTAAGCCAAAAGCGGGAGTAAATTGTAGTATCTGAATTTAAACCTAAACCAGGTTCCTGTTGGATACTTGAAGCAGATACATCTAAGTTGATAATTTACCTTTATTTGATTAATAACCCTGCTTCGCTCACGTAACTGTGTCCTTTGGGTATCTATACTTTGTAAAAGTAATCACAATGATGTCATTTACATAATTTTAACTGATTTTAATTTTAATGATTGTGTACCAATATATTTTTTTGGTTTTGTTTTTTATCAATCATTAGTCTGCAATAAGGATTTTTATTTATTATACAATATTTTTTATTTACTGAAGTAAATAATAAACTAAATTACGAGATCCGTGCAAATCTGAGGACTTGCACGGATTTGGTAAAGTAGTTTGTGACTTACATAAGTGCCTATTGATGGAACCACGCTATACTTAGCTTCAGTAATGTCCACCGCTGTAGATGGAAAGCAGTAAAAGTGACCAAATATTGAAATTCGTGTCCCGTTTTCTAACGAATAAAAAATCCTCAGTAAGTACAGGTAGTTGTCACCGCGGTAAACTGTCTAATTAATGTTAAAATATTTTCAGCTTCATCAGAGCAAGCCTGTATAATACTGTCGAATTTACGCTGGAACCTGTATTTGAATTGTGCAATACCACAGTGGAATATTTTATGTGGTAGTGTCGGCAATACAGTAGTGGACAATAAACGGAACTTAAAATTTGTGCTATCTAATTTCGATTTTCAAGGTTTTCGATTGGCAAATAAAATAACGATGAAGCTGATATTAGTTTGGTAAATTATTTTTGAGCGTAAATGGTTTAGAAAAAGCGTAAATAATAATGTTATTCAGCTTTTAAAGCAAGCAGTGCAAGCAAGGGCTCATGGGTAGGAATTAATAACAGCCACACGGGTCGATCGAAGATCAAGCTGTGCTTGCCGAGGTCAGTCCGTGGATGGGTGACCATCCTTAACATATCGAAAACCATCCGTGCCTCAGAAAGCACGTTAAGCCGTTCGTCCCGGCTGTCATTCGTAGATCTTTGACGGTCGTTACGGGTAGTCAAAAGCCCGAAAGGCCAACAAACAGTCTTACCAAGGGGTATCGTTTTACCTAGTAACTGGATTGTGGAGCTCAGACATGCAGTCGCTTCATGTTAAATAATGGTATTCAGCTGAATCCATTTAGACTGGAAGCCGACTCCAAGACAGTAGGGAAAAGGCTAGGCAGATTGATTATTTGAATAACAACCTAGACAAAGAATTTTTTTTTAAATGCAGAAGTTTATTGGAGTCTACGATTCTTTAGAGAATTTAGGGTTACTGTTTACACTTAAAACAAGTTGTGGAGACGAATTGTAGACAATAAATTTTAGCAAACCGGACAAACATGTCTAAAATGTAAACAAAATAGTTAACAAAACATAATTTATGAGATCATATCGATTTGACAAGTCTTTTAAAAGAATTGTTGAAAACAACTATCGCAACTTGTACATAAGTGAGTGTAAACGTGGCAAAGATTCCATATTTGTCAACATACTAGACTTCCATCTATTTACCACTACTTATCATCAAGTTCCCAAACCAATTAACATCTTGACCCTGTTCATGTATAATGTATATTTTTAATAATAAAGCATAAGCATAATCATATAATGCCTTCCTCTCGATGAGAGGGAGGGGGCCGTAATACACCAAGCGGGGATCCAGTGCGGGTTGGTAGATCATAGGCTATAGACAAAATCCCTTTTCTGTAAGCGTTAACGCCAACGGAAAGATCAAATTGTATGGAGTTGACATTAGCTTTAGAGATGTCACATGACTGCTGCTGTCAACTACATACAATTTGATCTTTCCGTTGGCGTTAACGCTTACAGAAAAGGGATTTTGTCTAGGCCTCCATATGTCTTCAAATTTTTTGGTTCTAGGACATGCCGGTTTTCTCTCGATGTTTTCCTTCACCGTTTCGAGAGCAGCGGCGATGAAATAATTTACACAAAGTAAAACGCCTGTCTGGGGTCAAAACTACGACCTGCTTGTAAGTCGCGCCCGTTACCACTGGACCACCACTGCCTATTTTGTATAGCACAAAGTCTAAATACCGATGTCGTTCGCTCAATAATTCAAAGCACTCACCGAAAGCCTTCCGGAATAGAGGTCGATACAATTACCTACAGCTTTTGAATATTTGAAATATTTAGTTAAATTGTACCATTTCGAACAAGGAAATATTAAGCAGAGACTTCTGTAGTAGTAAATAAGTAAAATATGTGTCAATATTACTATGTGCCGTGAGAAATGGGTCAAGATTTTTATCCGAATTCGGTGTAAGGAGAGGTTATTTTCTGATGAAATGCTATTGTTATTGTTTGATATAACATTCCACTTCGATATTAGATACAACTAGGATAATATTGTGATTACATAATATTCTACGTAGGGTAGGACGCCTTCAGGCTAGGCGGAGCGACGATCTTCGCAGGGGCTGGTAGCGGCTGGATTAGAGTTGCCGAGAATCGAGCTGAATGGCGTGCAATTTTGGAGAGGCCTATATCCAGCAGTGGACTGCTTTAGGCTGATGATGATGATGATGAATATTCTACCAAGAGCGAATTTCACCAATGAAACTGATCGCAATCAGAAGCGCGTTCAAGAGCTGTCAGTGTCAATATTCTGCAACAATGATGATACTGACAGCTCTTAAAACGGTCACTTGAGCAGAATCATAATAGGAAAATATTATGAGTCATCGTAAAATGTCACAAACTGACAATTCATAATTTATGATCTGCGTATAATTAATATTACGAAATAATTCATATGGTTGACAGTTTTCTATGGAGATTCGTAAAATGGTCTACAAATTATGAATTGTTTTCATGTCAAATTAGAGGAATTGCGAATGACAGCTGGGATTCAGGAAATGAACTGCTTTTAGAGGAATTACTAATGTGACCGGTTTAGGCTCTCTGATCGCGGTCAGTTTCGCTCTTAGTTCTACTAATTTATAATTATGATTTAGAGACCCATTGATTGTGTTATTTATTTAGTAAGATTTGGTGCTCAACCAGGTGACTAGGTAGAGTAAGTAGCTTAAAGGTTCAGTCGTGAGATCAATTCCCACTACATTCCGTGAGTGTTTTTGCATGTGTGGCTTATAATTTCATAATTTTTCGTACTTTTAGCATTAAAACAATTTACAGGCACTTTGGAATTGTCAAAGGGTAGGTCAGTCACAAAGATGAAGCTAGTTGCCCATTCCAAAGCGTAGTAGTGTCCTGTGAAGAAGAAACGGGCAAGAAACTCCACAGACACGGAAACTCTTTTAAATGTAATTATTGTTACAGTTTGATGTCAAATTATTACATTATAAACTTATTGGCACCTACTCGTGTGTTTCATTAAGCAATTAGTTACATATTACTGTCTGTCAAAATAACGTTCGATTGATTAATTAATTAATATAATAATTGCTGTCCAACATAATGAACAAATTACTTATTGTAGTACACCCCGTTAGTTACGCGTAGCTCGCTATTTATTTGTTTAATGAATATGAATTAATATGAAATACTAGCTGCGCCTCGTGATTTCACCCGCAAAAGTCTCGATCCCGCGATAATGACGGGATAAAAAGTATCTTATCTATATGTATATCATTTTTTTTGTTTGGTTTTTTTTATGTAGATCATTTTTTTTATTACCCCGGCTACGCTTGCCGGGGTTGGTCCGTGGATGGGTGACCATTTTCACATATCGAGACTCCTCCGTGCCTCGGAAAGCACGTTAAGCCGTTGGTCCCGGCTGTCATTTATGGATCTTTGACAGTCGTTACGAGTCGTCAGAAGCACGAATGTCTGACAACCAGTCTAACCAAGGGGTATCGTATTACCCACTTACTGGGTTGTGGAGGTCAGATAGGCAGTCGCTCCATGTAAAATACTGGTACTCAGCTGCATCCGGTTAGACTGGAAGCCGACCCCAACATAGTTGGGAAAAGGCTAGGCAGATGATCATCATTTTTTTTATTACTCATAATTTAGCCCAAAATGATGCCTAATTTCTTCATCCGTTTAAGCGTGAAAACAACACTTTCGCATTTATAATTTAATAAATAAATATTATGTTAGGGTGTCATCATTATAACTCTGAAATTTCTTCTATATTAATCACTTTATACACTACAAGCTGCGCCCTGCGGTTTCACCCACCAAAGTCTCGACCCCGCGGGAACAACGAGATAAATTCTATGTCCTAATCCAGGTCATGGTTTACCCCTGTGCCAAATTTCATCCAAATCCGTTCAGACGTTTTAGGGTGAAAGCGTAAAAAACAAACAAACTCACTTTCGCATTTATAATATTAGTTCGGATTCGAAACGAGCGTGTTCACTATAATTTTTCCGAACTTATAAATCCAGTAATCAATTCTAACCCACCTCTACTGGAAAAACAGCACCTCGTTCTGGAAAGTTGCACTCGTCCGCTGGAAAATGTTGCATTCTCTGTTAGAGTTTGAATAAAATAAACACTAACTTGCAACAGTTTGTGAGAGCTTTCCATTATATTGTTGCTGTAAAGGTGTGTTCGTTCGTTAGCGACCTATTATTAAATTCCTATATGCTTTGTGCCTATCAAGCGTGGTGTGGAAATAAAAATAACTGCATGATTGTGAGTTTATAGTTTTTTTGTCGAGTAGGTAGGTCTATGGGGGCAGCAGGTGGTGGCTCAGTGGTAGCGGCCCTGGCGTATTAGTAGGTCGCAGGTTCGAACCCAGACAGGCGCTTTACTTTTTTGTAAATAATTTCATCACCACTGCTCTCAAAACGGTATAGGACAAAAACATCGTGAGGAAAAATTCGAAGAAATGTGACATCTACCAACCCGCACTGGGCCCGCGTGGTACATTACAGCCCACTCCCTGTCGAAGAGAGGAGGCCTGTGTCCCAGCAGTTGGAACATTATAGGCTGATTACCGTACTTCAAAAGGAAAAAACTGACCCCTAATGGATGACTTCGTTCGATGTATCCGTCTGACATTTTTTTTTTGGTGATTTCAATCTTTCATCTCGAGAACCACTCTATTCATTGGTGAAAACAGCATGAAAATCGGTGTCGTCGTTTTTGAGTTTATCACGAACAGGACGTCAGACAGACGCGGCGGTGGACTTTGTTTTATTGGAGACATTGACCGTGACATAAATTATAATTATCGATTTATGGGAGAACATGTTTTCAACCACAATTTTAACCGGTTCACATTCCAATTAACCGTATGTGGTCCATCCCATTTTTTTACTATTTTGTCTGCATATGGGACAGTGAACCTGTTTAGTTTGTTCTTGGGGTAAATCCTTCCCAACTACGGAACCCTTCATTGTGCGAAGTCCGATATGCACTAGGCCTATTCCATAATCCAGACATTATCTAATATCTCGCTAGCCTATAATATTAGCTCACTATAGCTCTATGATGTTAGCTCAATTGTGTGTATCCATTCAAACGTACAACTTCTTCTTTATATGTTTAGATTGTTTTCAATCAAGTATTTAGCCAAAGAGAGAGGGAAATGAAATTAATTTTATGTTCTTTGTTCTGTTTAACAATTTTCCTTTTGCGTCCTTTCTCGTTATTTTATTTCAGAAATTTTATTATAGGCTCCAGTAATTTCATAGCGAGTATTTAAGATATTTTTATAATATAAATCTCACTCGTATATCGTTGAATATTTTTGTTATAATTACTGTGTTTTTGCTGAATATTTCGGCTTCATTTATATCTGTAAAAATATTAAATATCGTTATGTGTTTGAGCGTAGTATTATTAAAATTGCAGCAAATATTATGATTATTGTATCGACGTATTTAGTTTTGGTTTGTGTTGATTTGAGATTTGAGAGCTTGATCACCAATAAATTATTAATTATAGAAATTGATCCAGTATAAATAACAACTATACTACAACAACAATCATTTGTTTAACTTTTGTTAAACAAATGATTTTAATAAATTAGTTTATTTTTATTACTAATTTATAATAATAATATATATAGTATATATTAGTTGTTTATTTGTATTTGTACAGTTAGTTTTAATTAGTAATTTAATTTAATATATAATGTAAATACATAGTATAGTTAAAAAAAAAAAAGTTTATTTATCCGTTCATTACCTCGCTGTTATGTAGCCCTCGATAATTTAAATGATAAATATTTTGCGATTAGAATTATTATTGGAACTTTTCAACTGCCTCCACACCTGAAGCGGTAATAAGAGATTATAGGAACATGATAGATGATCCTGGGTTGTGGACGTCAGATAGGCAGTCGCTTCATGTAAAATGCTGGTATTCAACTGCATCCGATTAGACTGGAAGCTGACCCCAACATAGTTGGCAAAAAGCTATGTAGATGATGATGATAGATCCACCACTACTAGAACCAGTAGGTACTAGGTTCACGAATAACAAGTCACTCTTACGGAAACGTAGGTATATCAACCAACGTCAAAAGAGCCGTCAATAGAAAAGTCAAAAGAGTCAATAGTTTATAATAACGTCACTTACAAACCTGCACCAAAAACCGAACAATCTAACGAATCCATTCCCATAAAACCATGTTTCATAAGCCAATAAAAATGAACATTTTCACAAACAAACCACAACTCAATCCAGGCGTAATATTGTTGGAAAAATTCATAGTAACCAATAAACAAGTTGATGGCTGAAACACGTTGATACGCAATATATAGAACAGAAGGCCTGCTCCTCAAACGAGTGAAAACATTCGCAAATATAGACATATTGGGTCTTACGAGGAGCGCGTGGCTAAGTTATAACAGCTGCACGGGTCGAGCGATCAAGTTAAGCTACGCTTGCCGGGGTTGGACCGTAGATGGGTGATCATCTTAAAATACCGAGACTCCTCCGTGCCTCGTAAAGCACGTTAAGCCGTTGGTCCCGGCTGTCATCCGTGGATCTTTGACAGTCGTTAGAGATCGTCAGAAGCCCGAAAGTCTGACAACCAGTCTAACCAAAGGGTATCATATTACCCAGGGTTGTGGAGGTCAGATAGGCAGTCGCTCTATGTAAAATACTGGTATTCAGATGCATCCCGTTAGACTGGAAGCCGACCCCAACATAGTTGGAAAAAGTCTAGGAAGATTAATTGGGACCTACCGCAAAACTTAGACACTTATTATACGCGAGTCTATAACTGTCAGTTTTATGTGAAACTTCATACAGAAATGATGTGTTTAAAAGGTGTAACAATTGATAAATAGGGTTTTGTGGTACTATGGTATGTCTTATACAGCAAGTAAAAGAGTACTGGGGGCCTACCACCGCCGCTTACAGCAGTATTATTTTAATATTAATTCAGTGTAGGAAAGATGAAGCTCTACAGGACGTATAGCTCCATCTCTTCCTCCACGAAGTAAGATTAAAATAATACTGCTGTAAGCGGTGGTGGTAGGCCCCTGGTGGCTGGCATTTGTGTAATGCAGGCCACACACGTAACAAGCTGAAGTGGCAATGGGCCGGCCATATTAGCCGTAGAACCGATGACCGTTGGGGTAGACGTGTTCTTGAGTGGAGACCGCGAATCGGCAAACGCAAGGTAGGACGCCCTCAGGCTAGGTGGAGCGACGATCTTCGCAGGGTGGCTGGTACTCGTAGCAGCTGGATGAGAGCTGCCGAGAATCGAGCTGTATGGCGTGCAATTGGAGAGGCCTATGTCCAGCAGTGGACTGCTATAGGCTGTTGATGATGATGACGATGACACACGTAACAATATACTTGCTCAAATCTAAAAAAAAGACTTACACAAGTCTGTTCATCCCTCTCACGTTACTTAATGCATAATGTGCAAGTTTGTGCAAGTAAATCGTTTTGATTGTAGCCTGCAATCCTGCATGATCGTCACACGTACGCGTCTATCCTGAATTTTCACTCGTCGTTTGTATCTGACCTTCTGACCTTCTATTTTGTCACGTTGGTGCGGGACAAAAGTTTCGGGCACAGTCACGCCCTTTCCCTGTTTCGGTCAGGCGGCGTGACATGTTCTGTTATTGCACCGCTCAGCGAAATGTGTTCTGATTTTCGGTAATGTCTTTACATTTATTTCGTAATGATTATGGTGATAATGATGTTAGATCAGATAATATTATTATGAGAGAATCTTAGTGGAATTACGTTCATTTTTGAGTGCATGAATTTTTTATTTGATTTTAGACGAATTCGTAAAGGATATTAAATTATTCTAATAGGATTACTCTTCCATCAAAAATTGCACAAAGCAATCATGCATTTTTTGCTGTTTAAGAAACATAATACAACTTATTTGAACAAAAATGATTTTTACCCCTAAAAAACAAAACACAACAAACAAAATTATATTCCTTTACCAACAAAACGAGCACCGTCAACTATAATTAGTTTCTTCACGCCACCACATAAACAACCTCGCACAAGAGCCTATTATGAAATATTAATAACTGGCTCTAGAAGCCATAGAGAGCCAATTTTTCTGTCCATTGTGCTCAGATAGCGTTGATAAGGACAAAGCGAGTGAACAAAGCCGGCAGTACAATGCCGACACTGCAGAAATGAATGTTGTGGCCATTGACTTGGACGGTATTTTAACGGGTACGTAATCGGCTCTGTTACTGTTTTAGAACTACTTTTAGAATGGAAATGAACCAGTCATAGATGTAAGACAATGGGTCGAAAAATTAGTGGAGGATAATTATTTTAAAAGTAATTTAAATGGGAGTTTTTGAGAGTAAATCGTCTATGGAGGCAGAGACAATAGTAATTTTTGAATTAAATGCATTGGCAGTTTAAGGGTTGAGGAAATGTAAGGGTCCTTTTTGATAACACTATTATGTTTAATAAAACAATAATTAGGTAATTCACTGTTTTATTTCGTGGCTAGCATAAGCACTAGGTAGCCTTACACTTAAGTGATATTATTACACATGTGGGGTACTTGTACGAAAATCTTATTTGGCAAGAAGATTTCCATTAAAGATACACAACACAAACCAAATTGATTTCATATCTTATTATACGAGTAACAAAATCATTTTCATGATAAAAAAATGCGTATGTTCCAGTATTTTTTCTCGAAAATGTATTGACAATTACAATACATTTTCGAGGAAAAATACTGAAACACATGTTTTTCTTACCACGAAAATAATTTTGTTACTTGTACGGTATGAAGTCAATTTCAATTCGATATATCAATTTATGTAAGTAAGCGATTGATCATGAGTATTGTGGTCGAGATATCATTTAATTTAAACCCTTTACTTTTCCCATGAACCACATTTTATGGTTCAGGTTGATTATTTAACTAAAGTAGTTGTGGACAGTGAAAGTGTTAAAACGTATGATAGCTGTATGGACTGATGTCATGAGGTTTTGAATGATGAAGTTAATGTGAATATATTAGTTAGGTAGGTACTTATTATATGAGGCCATGAGAACCATAGTGGCCTGCAATTTTTTTTACATTATTGAGTTTTGACTTTTTCCAGTTAATAAAGAAAAGAAAAATTGTTTATTCTGCACAATCTAAACGAACAAAAAAAAAAAAGAATAACATTGTATTCTATTTATTAATGTTGAGCCTATGATTTTTTCCAGTTAAGTTAATTAAAATATAAACATAATAAAAGATACTGAAGAGTGCTACTTGATTAAATAAAAATTGTTTTTGTTTTCCATAGTTCTCATGGCCTCATTATCTCATAACTCATTCGATCGTCACAAGAAAAAAAAGTACACCAAAACTATTAAATTGGAATTGAAATTGGATTGTAATTTTTATGATGTGCATAATAAAGAGTATTCTATACATCTATCTATTAACTTTTTTTTGGAAAATTATTCTCCAGAAGAAAAAAATAACACAATTTCTCATGCACCGCTAAACCAGACGAGTTGACAAACTACTTCAGTTACATTCCACCACAAGCTCATGGCGGACCACATTAAAGTTTAAGTCGAGCAATAACTAGACGTTTTTGAATTTCAAATCTAGTGTTTAACATTTTCGAGCCACGCGAAGGGTTAGCATTTGTTGCAAGACATAATAGGGTTAAGTTTATTAAATGCGACTCCTTTGTGTGTGGTACGGAATATCAGTGGGTTTACGTTAAGAACTCTGTCTTTGTGTCTTTTTTGAAAGTGAGATGTTTTTTTTTTTAAGAATAATCTATAAAAATAAATAACACTGAAGTGTCTGTTTATAATGTCGAAATAATAGCTTTTTACTAAATGGATATGATGCGGTATTCCTATATACATTTTTTTTTTTGTGTCTCTTTGTCTTATTTCGGCTGGACCGATTTTGACGGGACTTTCACTGGCAGATAGCTAACGTTATAGTAACTTAGGCTAGTTTTATTTTAGAGTCCACGTAGTCGAAGCCTTGGGCAGCAGTTAGATAATAGATAAGTATAAGTATGTTATATGCTGCCAGCCTTTTGGGCACTTTTCCCACTGACAACGATGCGGAAGAATTTTTTGATGCCCTATGAACTCTTCCTTTATATTTTAATTTTTCCCTTTGTACATAATGTTAGTGTTAGATTGTATTTTATATTTAAAATTTGTCAAAATAAAAATCATAAGTCGGTATGGAAAAAAAATGTAACATAATTATAATGATTCATGTTAGGTACTGTAAACATAATTTCAAAGCCCTTCATAATTTCTCATTACGTCGCAATTAATTTTATTGTACTTAGACAATAGCTTCGGAAACAATTAGCCAGTCAGCAAATTTGGAGGCTCTTTATATCCAAGTGTTCAGATGTCTACAGCAGAATAAGTACAAATATATTGCACTATGTTTATGTAGATATGGCTCTTAGAAACCGTTTCTTGACATAATAATAATACCAATGCGAACTAACAGTTATACGTGTGACTCCGGATTTTTAATTTGTCTGTCGGTGGTGTCTTGTTTATACCTTTTAAGTCGTAGTTGGGTTTAGTTTTTACCGACTTCAAAAAAGGAGGAGGTACTACGTTCGGATGATTGTTTTTTTTTTTTTTTTTTTTTTATGTATGTTCACCGATTACTCCGCCGTTTGTGAACCGATTTTGAAAATTCTTTTTTAGTTCGAAAGGGTATACTCCCGAGATGGTCCCATATAAATTTTATTAAGTTTGCTTGCGTAGTTTTTGAGCTAGCTTCAATATTACGTATTTTTCCCACAGTCTATGTAGACGATATAATTATTAGACTCCTTCACTGTTATTTACATAGCAGGTAGTAACTTGTGTGGGGTAGGTACCACCACTAAAAAGTGAAAAATTAAAACTTTTTACAAAAAAAAACAACCGACTTCAAAAAAAACCCAAAAAAAGTGAAAAATAACTTTAATTTCGGAAGTCGGTGGCAAAAAACGAAAATTAAAAAGCAAAGACACCGAGTTCCGAAATTAAAGTTATTTTTCACTTTTTTAGGGATTTTTTTGAAGTCGGTTGTTTTTTTTTGTAAAAAGTTTTAATTATTACTTGATTTTTTTTTTAACAATATCGACTTTACTCATCGCCTTTGGCAAGGAGATAGATGGCGTGCCGGGGCCTTCCCCGGCATGCCATCTATCTCCTTGGTACACGTTATCCTAACTAATATTATAAATGCGAAAGTGAGTTTGTTTGTCACGCTTTCACGCTAAAATGGCTGAACGGATTAAGATGAAATCTGGCAAATGGGTATACCATGACCTGGAATAGGACATAGCATACATTTTTATCCTGATATTCCCACGGCATCGAGACTTATGCGGGTGAAACCGCGGGGCGTATTATTATAAACTAGGTGTTGCCTGCGACTTCGTCTGCGATCCAGGATGAAGCAGCCTGTCTTTTTCAACAAACAAACAAGCACCCAGTCTGCGCACTCCCTTTGTACTTGGAAGGTCGCCGGTCGGGATCATTTTTGTGCGTTTTCGTACGAGTGAAATTCGTATGAAAACGCGTGCAAACTGCGCGTGGCTTAAAACTACAAGCTATCGTTCATGGTTTCTTCCTGCAGGTCTACTCCCTAAACACGAAATCAAAAGATTTAGCTGAAGTTACGAGCGATTCCTACTCCCTATCAAAGTTTGTGGTCGCGAGGTCTACTGTTCGTAGAACTACTAGTAATATTAGTTAGGATTATCATATCCACTATCACAAAGAAAATAAAATTGGCCAGATATAATAACCATAGTGGACATCCTAAACGACCATAAATTAACGAGCCCATAGAGTAGGTATGGTAACTAAACGAAGATTATATTCATCCTATGTTTCATTCTACCTAACCCACTCACATAGTGTTATTACTACCTCAATATATCATATACCCCTTCTTTATTTAACGTTAATTCAGAACAATAAATCTTATGGGATTACATTCCGTATTTGTATGGAGAGATATCTCGCGAAAAAGGGTCTATTTTGGTATCTTTACGCTTATTTTTGCTTTTTGAATGGTGAGCAGTAAATTAGGTGGTGTAGATGTTATTGCTAAGAGGGCTATGAATTCAGAACCTAAACTCGCGACAGTCTAAAAAGTCCGTTTTGACGTTTCGTTCTCGTTCATGTAATAAAACGTTATGCCTTGAGAATCAGTTTGTAGATAACTCGTCGATTACAAACTCTCTAAGTATGTTCAATCGATATGTCTCGAGAATCAGTTTAAAAGAAACATTTTTTTTTTTCATCGCTACACAAATCGTTTTTGTAGCTGTCAAAACGGACTTCTTAGATTGTCGCGAGTCTAACCTGTATGACTTCATCATCACAACTATTATGTTGGGGTCGGCTTCCAGTCCAACCGGATGCAGCTGAATACCAGTATTTTAAATAGAGCGACTGCCTATCTGACCTCCACAACCCAGTAACTGTATTAATACTGTGTATAATGTACTGAATTAAGACAATTTACTCTGACTTATGAACTGTGGAACATCATTCGGATGCATTGTGGGCTAAGACCAACATAACATGTCGCACGCCTGAAAACGTCCACCGGCATCGCGGAAGACCCAGACGCCTTTAAGCAAAATCGGTCCTTATTGACTCAGGATCGAGTTAAGTGGAAAAAGGTATTGATTGGACAGTAATTTCAATCAGTAGGTACTAATGTGGTTCATAAAAGGACTACTAATCTCGAAAGTGAGTTTGTTTGCTTTCACGCTAAAACGGCTGAACGGATTTGGATGAAATTTGGCACATGGGTAGACCATTACCTGGAGTAGGATATAGGATACTTCTTATCTCAACATGCCCGCAGGGGCGCAGCTAGTACGAAATATTACTATGCGTTATTCAAAGAGTGGGAAAGGCTAACATATATTAGCCCTTCCCATTCTTCCAACGTTCAAACTCGTGAAATAAGAGCGCATGAAAATTAAGATGATTATAATAATAAAATGTCATCACATCTAATATAAGCCGCCATAAAAAGCAGCAGTTTCATAAAATTCCTCTAAGATCAAAGTCAAAAATAAAACATTTAGAAGGCTTTCTTTTTAAATTTATACCAGCATAAAACTGAGAAAATTCCGTGTTCACCGTACATGACTTATTCACTCATGAATTATAAATGTGTAAGCTTAATTTGTGTTAAATTATACTTTAAAAGAGTACCTTTTTCAGGCGTTTTATATAAAAATTAGCATGATATTGTATAGAAAATTATAATTTCACTTGCATGTTTAGTAACCTAAATAATATTACGTCTTTTGTTGAGATGTTTATATTGTTTCTTTAGTATTTGCATGTATAATTAATTTGTAAAGTATTTTATTGTGAATGGGATGAAGCTGGCAACATTGTTTGGTGGAATTAAAATTTTCAATGGGCTTTGTCAAGTTCGTGTGTTTCAATAAATATTGGATTAAGGATTTAACATTTTTGTGTACAGTATTTTGTTTATTGTATTTTTGTGTGTGACAGGGATTTGAGAGAATACAATTGGGTTAGACCTGGATTTTAGGCTAGTGATAGATAGTTGAATATACGTATGTTGGTTTTTTATATAAAAAATGGTTACTGAATTCTCACTCTTTTTACCCGACTGTCAAGGAAGGGTTATATTTTTTTCAAAGCTATTTCTGGTTGGTTCATTCACATAATACGCATTGCTACAGCAATAGTGATAACAGAAGTTCTTTGACGTACTTCACATGGAAAATAAGTTTAAAAAAAACTGAATTTAAATTATGTTTTTTTTTTCATCAGTCATTTAAATTGTAAATGCATAGTCAATATCCGATTTTGTCAGGTCGAAATGAAACACAATTTGTAAATAACATTCCGTACGTCGTATGCGAACCATATAAAGTAGGTCACTAGAAAAATCGAGAACATTCCGACCGACTGCCCCGTTGTCGGTGACAAAATATTAATAAATTTAATTTTAACCCGCAACAGTGCTTGGGATAGATTTTATTTATCAACTGACAAAAATTCTAGGCTGTCTTTAGTTTTCATACAGCAATGGTCCGTCCATTGCTAGGTAAATGAAAACCATATATATTCAAATAATGATAAGACTGTTCAGTTTACTAAGACAAAATTCTTTTCTTCTTTTTTGACTCTGATGATATTAAACCATGTGGAGACGACAATAAGACAATAAATGAAAACACTGACAACAATAATGCATTATTTAGAACTATCATCAAAAGAATACTAACATCAAAATAAAAAAATGATTTTGCTAAAAAAAAAAATAAGTAGTAATGACTATGGGTTTTACCAATCAGTCGACCAGCTATAGTGACAAAACTATTGGATAAATATGTTACAGTTAAAACCCATTTTTCGTTAGAACTCGTTTTCCCTAGTTAAAACTAGTTTTTACTAAATATCTTTGTTAAAACTAGAAATACCTATTCAAAACTAGAATTTACCACTGATATATTTGATTTTCAGATAAAACTCTGTCACTCCGAGCTTTAGTTAAAACTAGCCTAGAGAAAGTAATTTGGGATTGAAAACAAGATAAAGTTTAAAAAATATTTATTAAAAAGATCTAGGACACAGAGTCATGTACTTACCTAATAAAAATAATAATCTTACACTAAAGGGATATTTTAGGGAACATTGACATCAGAATCAGAATAAGGGATCTTCCTTGTTTCATCGAAAACAAATTGCCTAATTATCACTTCCCAAACAATCTTCGTTGTTGTATGTGTTTACCAAATAGTACTTTTAACAATTTTTATGTAGTCAAATATTTCAGTTGGAATCACTCATTTTACGCAAAATAAAATTTGCCAAATATTTAGTATCGTTTAGTATTTGGAAACTGGAAACGTCTGAATTGAAAGCAGTTTCATTTATTGTCGTATTGTCGTCTCCGACTTGTATATTATCAGAGTCGCACAATCTTAAAGATTACCCTTAAACCGACATTACCACCATAATTAAATCCCACCGCAAAAAACATGACAGTCAACTTAGCCTCAAGCAAATCCGTGGGGTATTCAAGTACCCTAATAAAGCTGTCAAAAAATAATCAAATTGAAACAATAATCCGGCCGTGTCAAGGGACCAATGTGGGGTACATTATCACGGATTTTATCGCAAAGTGGGCTACGATTTTTTTAATAATAATCGTTCGCTTGATCAAATAGATTGGCAGCACGCGAGGTAATGGAAATATGGTGGCTGTTATAGGGTTAAATAGTAACGCTAACGATGTATCGATAGTTTTTTTTTTTGTTTGTAAATTATGTTTGGTGTAATTAGTTTTTGTTATGTTTGATGTAAACGTTTACATGAAATATTTGTTTATTCATTCATTCTACTACTGGTAAAGATTTGTTTTGTAATTGTGTAGGTTTTGTAAACAAACGCCGTTCTAGCGATACGGTATCGTATTATGCCTATTAAGTAATTACAGAAACGTATACAACCGACAAATGACTAACCTGTTTTTTAATTATTGTTTTTAGTTTGTAAGCAGCACTATTTTTTTCATTCCTGTTAACAATCTTTTTGATAAATTAAATTATAAATATTAATTCGATTATAAATTCAAGACTTATCAAACGATAAAATAATAAGATTTATATATATATTCTTTAGCATATTAAAAATGGTCGAAATCTTTATCAATTAGTTCTAGGACCGAGATTTGATCTGAAGCCTAGATTATAATAACATTGCTGAAAAAATAACTAAAATATGTTCATTTCCAATTTTGAGACAACTACCACGATTCAATTATTTTTTTGTGTTGACCTTTTCAACCAGCTAGGCTTTTTACAAAAGAATTTTGAAGTAGCTAATACCATTAAGCCAAAATAACATCACGAAATTAGTGACATAAAATTAGTTTCGTGTTTCATTAACGTGTAAACTTCTAATTTGCATGCATTTCATGAAATAGTTTTTTTTTGTGCCAAGCGTGATTTTAGATAAAATTAATGTCGCTTAACCAATTTCATGCTCAAATACGACGTGAAACTAGTGTAACGAAAGCACATTCGTATAATATTGTACATGGCAAACTAAGTAGGTACCTACAGCTTATAATGTTGACGGGGCCATGATTTCGGTGATATTGAAGATTTCACGAGGACCCCGAGGGCTAAGTAATAACAGCCGCACGGGTCAATCCATCAGGTTAAGCTACGCTTGCCGGGGTTGGTCCGTGGATGGGTGACCATCTTTACATATCGAGACCCTCCGTACCTCGGAAAACACGTTAAGCCGTTGGTCCCGGCTGTCATTCGTGGATCTTTGACAGTCGTTACGGGTCGTCAGAAGCCCGAAAGTTTGACAACCAGTCTTACCAAGGTGTATCGTATTACCCCGTTACTGAGTTCTGGAGGTCAGATAGGCAGTCCCTCCATGTAAAATACTGGTATTCAGCTGCATCCGGTTACACTGGAAGCCAACCCCAACATAGTTGGGAAAAGGCTATACACGATACTAATTATCTCACGAAACAGTTGCACTGTTATTGAAACTAGTTTCGTGAAAATAATTTTGTGATGCATGCAATTAATGTTGTAATGTAAATTCGGCTTCATAAACTAATGACAGCCTATCAGCCAAAATAACTAGGACCCAAACATCAAAATTCGAGCTCAAACATTTCACAAAGCAATAATATTGACACAACAACCTTCCCACCTCTTGGCACAATACAATACAATACAATACACGAATTATGTTAAACTAAAAATAAAAGTAAAAGAGTCAATTAATCATGCTTATCTCGAAAATGCAAGTGTCAAATATAATAGTTCCAAATTGAACTCACAGTTAAGTTGTTATCGCGGGGGCTTGTGGCTAAATAATAACAGCCGCACGGGTCGATCTAGGGTTAAGCTACCGTTGCCGCGGTCGGTTCGCGGATGGGTGACCATTCATTATATAAATACCCCTTCGTGCCTCGGAAACCACGTTAAGCCGTTGGTTCCGGCTGTCATTCGCTGTAGATCTGTACAGTCGTAAAACCGCGGGGCGCAGCTAGTACTTTATAATGTTTAAATCAAGAAATAATATTGGACTGCGGACGAATTTTTTGATGCACTTTAATGATTATTTCCACCCCCCTTTTTATATACTTGTACATATTATTAGTATTGTAGTGTTAGATGTATAATAATGTATTATTATTGAATTACTGTAAATAAAAATAAACCGTTTCATAAATAATATTATTTTATCAAGTCCCATCAACTTTTGCCCACAATCTCCCAAGCATACGTAATCAAGAAAGACAAGGTTCGAATTAAAATTCCTGAAACTGATTAATATTCTAGATATGAACGAATGTTCAAGTTCGCAAACACAGCTGTCGTGAACACAGTGCAAGTTTACTTTAACAAGTTTATTTTGCGAATAACTTCTTAAATATAAAGTACACAATACGTTTGATTATAGAACTAGCTGTGCCCCGCTGTTTCACCCGCATAATGTCTCGATCCCGTGGGAATATCGCAATAGAAAGTATTCTATGTCCTAATCCAGGTCATGGTCTACCTATGTGCCAAATTTTATCCAAATCCGTTCAACCGTTTTAGCGTGCTTGCGGCTAGCGGCTTGAAGATCTCTATATATCGGCCACCATACTGGGCTAAAGTAATCTATTAAACCAAATGAATGTTCATATCATCGATTCAAAAGGAAAAATAACATAGGTAGGGAGGAAAACATTACTTCTATACATAATTACATATTATACATTAAAGTCGTTTTTCATGTTTGTCTGTATGTCCGTGTTGTTCTTCTAAAGCTCGAACAGATTTTGATGAGGTTTTCCCAATCGTTTAGAGAATTTATTCCGGAAGGATTAATACATTAATACCAAAGTTACATAACTAAAAAAATCTCGATGTTTTGACAAGTCGTAAAAACCGTACGTAGCATGAGCGGGTCGTAGTTTCAAATAAACCAAAGTTACTTTTAAACGATTTAGTCTTTGGGCGAAACACAATACGGTCTAAATTGCATCCATATCTGCTTTGAATTAAAAATGTCAATTTTTTTTTCCGAAATTGAAATCTTAGAACGCCTTATTTTTCACCAGTATCTTCAAGGGTACGAAAAATAATAATTATTATGATCTATAAATTAGAACGCAGTAATTATTAAGGTTTTAGTGCACAGGCCTCCTCTCTGTGAGAGGGAGTGGGCCGTAATCCACCACGCGGGCCCAGTGTGGGTTGGTAGATGTCACGTGTCTTCGAATTTTTGGTTCTAGGACATGCCGGTTTCCTCACGTTTTCCTTCACCGTTTTGAGAGCAGTGGCGATGAAATAATTTACACAAAGTAAAGCGCCTCTCAGGGTGCGAACCTACGACCTACCACTCGTAAGTCGTGGCCGTTACCACTGGGCCACCACTGCTCGTGGTGAATAGTCATGGTGAAGAGCATTAAAAGCGAGACAAAATTTCCATTTTAACCAATCACATCAGTTTCCTTACCTCTCTGCCTACCAAAGTTGACCCACATCTTTGTTTGACTTGCATGTATGTTTATTTGTGTTCCCATAACTCTAGATTGGCGGAACACCCACTGTGCATAAATTAAAATGCCAAGAGATAACATATTGTTTGAATTATTCATTCAATTATTGTTTGTCTTATTATTGAGTTAGCAAATTAAACCGTCCTTGTTAGTGAAGTCAAATATTTGATTTGAAATAACTGTTGTTTAAAGCAACTGTTTGATTGAAGTCTCGCTCTTTTGTGTGATGTTAGAAAGAGATGGCGGTAATTATATAAACTCATCTCCTAATGAGCGGAGAAAATTATTTAAATGAAAAAATATAAATTATTTTTTGCTAATCATGTATTGTTTTGTTTATTTGATAATTGTAAATAATTGTTTTTGTTTGATGGTACATTTAAACCTCAGTGACATTTCAATTGATTAAATCTTATCTGTCAATTCTTTATTCGTGGTAGTATTATCTGCAGACAATCTAGTCTATTGGTTCGTGGAGTTGGACAGTTCGTATATTATATTACTAGCTGCTTCCCGCGGTTTCACTCGTGTAAGCCTCGATCCCGTGGGAATAGTGGGATAAAAAGTAGGTCAAGCTCTACCCATCAAAATGAAAAGGAAAGAAAGAAAATACATTTATTTTTTTCAAATGCGTTAAGCCATTTTAGCGTTACAAACAAATAAACAAACAAACTGACTTTCGCCTTTATAATATTAGTTAGGATACAATATAAAAAAATAAATAAAATTCATTTATTTCAGGTAAATATCACCCATCGCCAGAAAACAATAAAAATCTCAGTAAAACAAATTAAATTAAATTAAATTAAAAACATCAAATTAAATTAAATCAAATTAAATAAGTAAATCCAAATAAATCAATAAATAACATCAAATCTAATTAAATAAATACATAACCATAATTAGTACCTTCTATCCGACACTGGTACAGCAACATGTCTGGTGGAACAATGCCGGATGAAGGGGCAGTCCAGCCTTCCCGCAATCAACGCCAGAACGATGTTGGGGCTACCCCTTACCCTACGCACCAAGGACGCAGCACGCTTGCGCATGGTCGCGTGAAAGCAGTCGATGCGCGCCTGCGCAAACATACCCGAGGCACTGCAGTATCGGGGCAACCCCATCACCGCCCTAAACGCGTTCTTGTACTGGACAATAAGGGGCCAAGGAGTCTTCTAAAAGCCGATATATGCGAAGCATCACTAAAACCAAATCTGTGTGTAGTAGGTATGTGATTTCATCACAAAACAATAATGGCCCAAGATTTGACCTAATTACCATTTGATAGCCCGTCAACGCCTTCAAATAGCCGTTGGGCTATTTCCCTTGAATATATGCGTATTTAATTGCTAACGAAGCCAACTCGGGCAATTTATGGGTGACGTTAAAAGTTCTTTAAACGCGACGTTTAATTCCTTATGAAAGTAAAATGAATCGAGTTTTAAACGTTCGGCGGTTCAAACGTTGCGTTTTGAACGCCGAGTCGAAAACCAAAAGAAATTAATTTAACATAAAGTTAGATAGTTAGTCCTTTTAGTTAATTTTATATAATAATTATTCATTAACGAAAACTTGGAGAGAGCTTAATAATATACAATTGAAGAAACAACTAAAGTTATTTCTAGCTGACACGGCATACTATAATATTAAGGAATTTTTGACAGAACCATTTATTTTGACATAGATTTTATGAATTATTTTTATTTACTGTTGACATTTGTAATTTACTAAAGTTTGCTAAATTAATGATAATGACTTGACTACCGAAATTTTATTATAAACAATCACAATTATTCAAATTTGCACGCCATAATATGTGGCAAACATGTCTGAACCTGTATTTTTTAAATGTTATCGTGCATGCACGTTTTTATTTCTGTATGTGTACACATGTTTGAGCAAATAAATGTATCTTTTTCTTTTTCTTCTTCTTCTTCTTCAATGTATCATTTAACTAGTAAAAAGTAGTAGTTGATAAAAAAAAAATGATATATTTTTAACTACACCTAAAGTGTAAATAAACACTCAAAAGAGCTGTAAACTTTGAAAAACAACTGGCGAAAAACCATGCACAAAACTTTAATAAATTTTGGTTCGCAACGATAACATTTGGTTTTGGTTTGAGAAAGGGAAAAAAAACAAAATCAACCCAATCTACCTAGCTGTCCATCAAAGTTTGATTTAGCTCTTTGAACATGGAAACATTCCTACCGAATAAACAAAACTGTAGGAATATTACCTAACACCGGCTTGGCGTAGTCGTGGCTGGCTGCTACGGCGTAGCTGCTACGGCGTAGCGGGCAGCTACGGCAATAACTCCGATAGTGTAATCACGCAGGTACAATATCCGAAATATGGGCAACATGAGGAAATAAACCTGTTCGCGATTGCATGTAGATATTTTCGCCTCTTTTTCTTACTTTGAAATTCGGTACCTGTGCACTATTTACATCTACACTAATATTATAAAGAGGAAAGATTTGTATTTTTGTGTGTATGTTTGTAATGAATAAACTCAAAAACTACTGCGCCGATTTCAAAAATTCTTTCACTATTTGAAAGCTACATTCACCTTGAGTAACATAGGCTATAATTTATAAAGATTACATGCGGGTGAAGCCACTGGCGGCAGTTAGTGATAAATAAACTCGAAACCCGACTGCATAGTATTATAACACATATTTTCTAACCACAGCCAAGTAAATACAATGTTCCTATCTCAATTTTCACAAAAACAGATGAAATCATATATCTTAGTTAATAGGTGGCAATATTACACGGTTCATTTATGACTTTCAATTTGTATGAAGCAACCAAATCGAATCATTCAAATTAATATCACGTAGACCTGTGTCACTTCACTTCATTACTTCTGCGTCTTTCAATATAAGTGAATCAATTTGGTTGAACCGTGTAATATTGCTGATACAAAAATATAAATCTTTATCCATACTAATGTATAAATACTAAACTGATTCTGTTTATCTGTCACCTTTTCACGCCATAACGGCTGAACGGTTTTTGATGTTTGGCACATAGGTAAACCATGACCTGGGTCACATTGGATCCTTTTTTCCCGGTAGTACGTTCCCGTGGAATGATTTCCGACCTCCATGCGGGCGACGCCCGGGCTCTAGCTAGTATTGCTAATAATACGAAGAAGAGAAATGAATATCACCCAATATAACCCATCAAAGTCAAATATTACCAAGTGATTAGCAGAACTTATTTATTTATTTATTTATTATTTACTAGCTGACCCGACAGACGTTTTCCTGTAAATTTTCTAATTTTCCGCGCAATTTTCTTATTTTTTTCTTTCATAAGAACCTTCTCCTGATAGTTACAAACACAACAGAAAAAGAATTAGCGAAATCGGTCGAGCCGTTCACGCGTGATGGAGTGACCAAGCGAAATAGGGATTCATTTTTTATAAATATAGATTTATTAAAACTTCATGCACAAGTAAAAAAAAAAATACTGTACATAGGCGGACTTAATGCCTGAGGCATTTCAAACTTCCGCCCGTATGTTTCCCTAATCTAAGAACATCTGTTCCCTAAATCAATATTCAAAATCGTGGAACTGGGTCTGTCGCATATTTATCAGCTCATTAGTATTTGTGGCCTGTCTCGTTGAAGGGTGAACACTCAATTGAAAAGAAAAGGCTGTGCTGGACTTATTTTGTGAGTCTCATAAGTACAGGATTCAGGATTTTTCTTATACCTTTTGAGAAAAAAAAACATTGTAATGTTATGTATAATTTAAAATTACAAACACCTTATTATTACTGACATAAAAAAACGAGTGGATAACTGAAGATTAATTTATTTTACAAATACGATTATGACAGCAAAACGTACTGCGCACACGCTGGCATAGACTAGAGGGCGAGGAATAGACAAGTGCTGATATTCTCGTCAAATGTTTGGGCATCCATATATAATTTCATCAATTATTTATATATATATTTTTTAATCGATTATTTATCTAATGACTATGGAATTACCATACACTGTTGAATATTCCTTAAAACGATTACTAGAATGATCGGTCATGGGAAATATCCAGGCTTGGCTGTCGGATTGATAATCGAAGTTTTTAGCAAAGAAGAAGACAGATTACAGCAGTGGTGTGACCGTTGGACTGCCAACTCCTAGGTCTCGAGTTCGAACCCAAGCCTCACACCTCTGCCTTTTCGGATTCATGTGCGTATTGTATAATTGTAACTTGCTTCAAAACGGTGAAGGAAAACATCGTTTTTTTCTCGACGGCATGTAAACCCAAGTCAGAGGCTTCCAAAATCTGACACCAGGTTCAGGTCACTATATCCACACGAAAAATAAAGAAGCAAAGAAGATGATGATTCAATTATGATTCTGATCATTATTCTTTGGTCTCTTTTGAAGATTCTCGCGGTTTGGGACAAATAAATAATGTTTCCAACCTTGTATCGATATTTAAGTAAGTCCTACACGACAAGCAGTTGATCTTGCTTACAACATTGCTGAATGATTAAACCTTTCACCACAGCATCAGTATTAACTGATGCTGTGGTGAAAGGGTTAATGTGGCATGGTATGAAATTTACACGACATGAGATTACTCATGTCGTGTAAATCTTATACCATGCCACGTGAATAAATAGCAGATGAGAGATTGATCATCATCACACTGATGATTCTTAGAGTCCGCGCCGATACTGAAGTCCGGCGGAAAATTGTGGAACTATATTTTTTAAATGCAATTTGATGCAATAACATAGACACTAAGGCCGCGTCTATGGACTTGAGCGGTGACATGGACTCTAGTCAGTTTTTACGAGCCTCACTGACAGAAAAGAGGACTCATATTTTCGCAAAAAAAACAAAATATTTTCTATACAGAGCGTTCGGACCGTCAAGTGCGAAGCTCCGAAAATCCTGGTCCGAAGCATTCTCTGTCGTCGCATATTCATTAGCTCATTATTATTGCTGCCCCGTTCTCCGTTGAAATATTCAATGCGGACGCTCCAATGAGTTTGTTTATTAGCTTTTGTACCAAATAGCTGTTTGATAGTGGCTCTATGTGCCTGATTTGTCTTTTATGGGAGATGAAAGAACTAATTTTGGAGTTTTTTTTTTTTTTTTGTTAGAACTTTTTGTGTACGATTTTTTTGGTGACGGATCAGTAGATACTTTGTTGTCTACGATATTTTGTTCGCGTTTGTGAGGACGAAAGTTTTTACCTAAATTCACCGAGTGATTTTGAAGGGTTCTTAAGGCTGAGCCAGATTGAGGCACGACTGTTTATTGAAATAGACTGCTCTGTGTAAACAATGATGAATGAAAACCTGTTCTTTCAGTAAACACAACCGTTTTAATTCTAGAGGCCGTAGCTAAAAAAACAACGAACATCTTGTAGTAAAAATAGAATAGTAGGTAAATAGTGGCATAATCTTGTAGAAAATAAAATTATGCCACTAGTTACGATGCCGTCACGACTATCGGCACAATGATTACTGTATCCAAATCCCACATGTTGACAACCTCGCGTGCCAGGTCAAGATACTTAATCTGTTTATCTTCAGCTTTCACCAGGTTATTGTCGTGCGGGAGAGCAACATCAACAATCACTGTGCGACGCTCTAATCGATCTATCACCACAAGCACATTATGATTATTATTAATTTAAGTCAGTAAGTAGTTGTATTACATTTTACATACACAAAATTGTATAGAACTTGATTGTAATAAAATTAAAAAGACAATATGAACAGATTATTTTCCGTTACCCTAAAAAAAACTGCTGATCATGGTTGATCGATCGGTAGATCCACTACCGACATCATCAAGGCCTACACATTAGGTACACATACCAAGATTTATTCTCTGACGTCACTAGACCATCATTCTTCACTACACCCCTCCCTCTCTTAACCCTCACAGCTTATTCTGTAACCTTATAATCCTAGCAGCTTATTTTAACCTTTTTCGTTTTATTCGCGAACCGGGAATAAAGTCAATATCTGTTTTCGACCACGAAAACGGAATCAGTTTTTGTCGCGTTAGTTTATTTTCTTTTGCGAGTAAAGCTGGTTATCAGGGGAGGACTAACAGTGCAGCTATAGTAGAACAACAAGAATGGTTTCACAAATCCGGATTTTGTGAGAGATTGGGAATCGGATTGGATTCGAGTTCTTTATGAAAGTATTGACATAACTCGTCAAAGGGCTAATAGTATTGTTCAATATACAAATGTCCTTCCTTTGGTATTGTTCGTCGAGTCGTTGAGCTCCTTAAGTTCTGAGTTGAGCTCGACTATTACTAACAAATGCTTGCACTGACTGGAAAAGTCCACTCAAATCTGTGTGGTTACATGATCCTCTTACGGCCTGACCAAGATTATGGTTGGACTTTAAAAGAGACTGCGACCTCCGAGTTCGTTTCGGCCTTTCTTCTCAGACTAGTCAGATAGGAATCGCCGATCTCGTTTAGTTTATTTTTACTATTTTTTAATATGACGTGTAAAAGTGATTCTAATATCCTACAGAATAAACAATTTCATCTCAATACTTAAGTTACACCACCATTTTTGAAGCAAGTGTAGCTAAAAGTTGAGCGTGTAGGATAAATACGGACTCTATGTATCGCGGAATAATCTTTATAGGTACATGACCTAATTTCCTAACTACCGTATCAACATTAATTGTTTGAGATTAGACTTAATTATTTCTTGCAAGAAATACAGCAATATATATTTAATTGAATACCTAACTGAAGTTAAATTTTTATATTTAGATACCTACACTACCTACTTAGTATAGAGAGTACGTGACCCCAAAAAATCTAGAACAAAACATCCCGAAAACCGCACTCCACATTGTCCTTACCCCATCAGAGTACCATAATCGCCCTATCATAACATCCGAACAAAGGAACGCCCTATATCCGGACGCACCCACAACATATTAATGTTGGCTGGAATGATATATTGCGCAGTCAATTAACAACAGACATTGACTAATGTTATTCAGCATAATGCTTTGAAAAAAAACCTATTATTTATCTTCATTGGAGAGGCTTGATTCCTTGAATCTCTGCGCTCCTGGTGACAGAAATTAAGCTCCATTGGATTTGCCGATGGTAAATTGTGTTACTGTGTCAATTGCATGGAAAGTTGAAGATATTTTTGGTGTTCAATTTGAATATATTAATGTTAAGAGCGTTTACGCTGAATTAGGCAATGTCGCAAATAGATGTCAAATGTTTGGCTGTTTTGATTAATTTGACAATTATTATCTACTGTATGGAAATATGAAATAGGGCTAGACAACTGTCTAAAATATTGATTATGAAATGCAATAAATAATATCGTAACACCGAATATTTAGTTTTAGTTGTAAAAAAGGATTTGGAAATTTTCCAAATGCCTTTTTTACACATAGAACCGGTTACTATTCAGTGTTATAATTGCAATTCATAATCAATTTTAAACAGTTGTCTAACCATATTTCATATTTCCATACAGTAATATTGCCAAATTAATCAAAACAGGTATATATTTGATAGTTATTTGCGACGTTGCCAACTTTCAGCGTAAACGCTCATATTGGTTGTTTCGATACTTCCGGATGAATATAGAAATTCTCTTCTCTGGTAGATAAGTATATTTTGGGCAACCGATAGTGTTCCGGACATCTGTCAGTTGGACACGATTAGGAACTAATAAAGTTAAAATTCGTATAACAAGTCGTATTCTTTTGTTCTCAGCGTTTGCAGTCTCTTCAGTTATTTTGCATAACATTGATCTTTATTGCCGTTGCTATAGGGTTGTTGTCAGATGTGAAATAATTGTGAAAGGAATGTCTAAAACTGATAGATGTCACGAAGGTAGTCTCTCATGATTTGTTGTTTACTGATATTGACACTGTGTAACAAGGTTCTTTGTTTGTTTTTCGCTTGCTATGAAACGATTTTTATTAAATATGTGCAGACTGAGCTGTAAATTTCAAACATAACAACTAGACAAACATATCAGCTAGATTTGTGTCGTGGAAATAATGCTGTAATAAAGTGTAAGGAACCAATCGAGATTTAAATGTACCCAGCATGTGCGATCATCGTCTCAGACCCATTTAATCTAAAAAATACTACATGAATTAAATCATCAAAATCAAAGAAATACCGATTGAAAATCAAAGAAACAAACGACGATCTCGACAATCTTAATTTACGCAATTTCTTACACTTGATCCGATTTTAATCGAATACCGATTCCTTAATCAATCGTTCGTTAATCGGTAGTCGCTGTATGTTTAATTTGCGAGCTTACGTGGCCTTTAAGAGCTCAAAGATTTACTAAGGCTTATTCTTCGTTCATTGGTTACGTAATTTCGGCCTAATTGTTAGAAGTATTCCTAAAGAAAATGTTTATTACGCAGAATGTATCCCTTGAGATTTTTGTTAATTAGTTATGTTTAGGCTCGTTGCTTGTTGCCGGGGGAGGAGGGGAATAGACTTACTAATTATATTTAGCTAGCATGCTTGTGATGTGATGACATAATCGATACAGTGATTATATTTATTATATTTAGCTGTTCATTAGAGTGGAAGCCAGTGGATACTATAATAGGGATTTTGCCTTAAAATTGTTGTTTTGTTCATCAGATTATTAACAAATCTTGGACACGCATTTTTTCTTTTTTTACGTAACCAAAAAAATATGGCAAGATACTGAGTTAAAATTTGGCATGACGTCACTGGCCGGTAGATTTTATACTGACTTGTGACGTAGCGAACTCCCACTCCCCAACTTTAATGCGTTTTATCTAAATCTTTTTTTATTAATATGATAAACTAAAACATACGTGTCTAATATTTTTTTTATGATCTGACTGACGGACTAAATAGTTTTTCTGTTTTTTTACCCAGTCAACATCCCTGTGTATGGTGGAGTAGATTAATGATTTAAAAATACATAAAATATTGATTGAAAAAAAACCCACTTTAGCTACCAAGTAGTTAGCCTGCTTGCTTCTAAAGCTAGTTTTCGGTATAATCCATCACGAAAACAGGCTTTAGAAGCGAACTCATAACTCTTAAAACCACAACGACATTCAACGGATATTTCAACATTAAATCAAAGCAAAATGTCCATTGTTACAACGTAGAATAGTACTCAAGTAACAAATCAACCGAAACAAGATATTGTATTAAAACACCCTTGAAAGGAAACTCGAAACTCTCCGCAACGACTTACAACTTCCAAAAATCACAATTCTGTAATTTTCTTAATTTATATTCACTCCTTGACTCGAAGAAAAGAATAACTTTTGGAACAACTGGCTCAAGAACACTAAAATATTATCCAAAAGAAGATATTTTATATATCTTTCAGAATTTTGGGAACAGCCAAATTAATTTGATCTCTAAGCCAAGCGGGAAGATGAATTGAGTTGTATTTGGGCGTGTTAGTTCAGTGTTTCGATCGGAATTATCAGATTCTTGAAGGATTATCTCAATTTCTAGCAGCTAGTTGAGCTGAACCACAAAACTAAGTCGAAGGATCACATTTGAGTACTCATGCTAAACTTAATTCGCATAGATATTAAAATTGGAAGTGTTCATAAGGATAATAATTTTCAGATTGCGAATTGGATACAGCTGGTCAGATATGGGTCGAAGAACCAAAAATTGTTTGGCAAGAACCTTGTTTTGAAGGCTAGGCCTTGTTTTATCTAATGGATATAGACGTGGTATAAGTTATCCATAATAATATAAGTACAAAATAAAAGCTGTTCGTTGGTAAGCGCATTAATTGAGAACTTTCTAAAATAAAAAATAGCCGAATAGTGGACCTATTCAGCAATTTTTATTTTTAAAAAGTTCGGTAAAGTCCGAATTAGGTATTTACGGAAAGAGAAAAATCGGGTAATACTGAATTTCCTTTTTTCTATGGTATTTTGGACCGAAATTTGGTCAGGACAACTTCTGTAGGGTCAGTTAGTATTCAATAGAAATACAGACATGTTTTTGTTCCAGCTGAGAATAATTAATAGTTTGGTAGACACGTGTAGGTTCCGTTCGAGGATCGAACTAATCCGATCGAACTAATTTTGGCAATAGCTGTGAGCTTTGCCAAACTGTGTGGGTACTTGTTACTATGCCAAATTAGGACCAAAACCGATAACATTATCTGATACGACTGTTCTAAACACATGATGATTTTGTACTTTATCTTTACTATCATTATCAGAATTTTAGCCGAACGATGTAATTTTTTCATGACACATAATTATAAAGGTGTGGTACACACGGCTACACTTATAGCTATACATTTCCAGTATGAGATGATATCGCATTGTATAGGATTTCAGTACAATGCGAGGTCAGCTTAAACTGGAAATGTATAGGTTGATGAGTAGTCGTGTGTACATGGTGATATAAATGAAAAATATCGTATAACTCTATGCTGCCTAGCAAACCGTAAAAATATTGCACAGTAATAGATAATAGTCCTCCGGACCGTATTTTCGGCCACGGCGGCCAATCTCAACGGAGACTAGCCTTCGGCGCGGGAGATATTATAGTGTACAAGTGTTTGCGCAGACACAAGTGCACTCTCTCTTCCCTCGCTCTCATAGTCCGATGGGACGGTAATCCGACACGACCGGAGAGAGATCAGGCGTAGGACCAACGGCTTAACGTGCTTTCCGAGGCACGGGGGTATCACACCGCCAACTTCCAAACGTAGTAACAGCCCGGGCTGTTACTACGAAATTCCTAATGGGAAAATCCAATAACACTTTGCCCGACCCGGGAATCGAACCCAGGACCCCACGCTCTGCAGTCGCGCTTGCGACCACGAGACCAACGGGGCATAGTAATAGATGTATAGGTTATATATATACAAATGGAATAGAATGCAAATTAAAGGTTACAATACTTTTTTTTGTCGTCTTTTTATTTGTGTGTTTTCAGGGGAGTTTCCCACCGACTCACACCGAGACTCCTCCGTGCCTCGGAAAGCACGTTAAGCCGTTGGTTCCGGCGGTGGATCTTTGACAGTCGTTACGGGACGTCAGAAGCCCGAAACTCTGACAAACAGTCTTACCAAGGGGTATCGTATTGCCCAGTTACTGGGTTGTGGAGATCAGGTAGGCAGTCGCTCCATGTAAAATACTGGTATTCAGCTGCATCCGGTTAGACTGGAAGCCGATCCCAATATAGTTGGGATAAAGGCTAGGCAGATTGATTGAGGGGAAAACCTTCAAAATGCGCCCGGGAGAGTGGCCAGGAGTGACCAGGGAGAGTGGGATTTTAACCTCACTAAGACAACTCCGGTCGTCACCATCTGCGCATGGAAGGGACTCCATTACGTCTCAAAAAACCGCTCCAAAACCAGCCGTGCAACGCCTGTTGAGAGATGTGCCCTATCTCTGGGGACACTGTAAAGGAAACTGATCTGACTCCGCGAAACCTAACCGTGCAAGTGTGTGCCGTCTTCCCCGAGGTCACTCCAGCAGGCGTAGCATGGTGCTTTCTATCTCTACAAAGAATAGACATAGCTTTTTCTATACAAAGTGATAGTTCGTTTCTTCATTTTTAACATCGCACCGTAGAAATCCTTCTACAATCTGTAATTTTGTCTTTCATTTCTAACGATCTTTGTCTAGGTCTTTTTGTAGGTAGACTATTTTGGAAGAAAGTTTTCTATCCTTACTGTCAAAATCACACTGACAACCGATAAATCCTATGACAAAACAAAGAATTCTGAGTTGAATTATGTAAAAGAGTGAATTTCGTAAAAAGTGCAGTTGACTCTTTCTACTTTTCTGCCGTCGTACTGTCTACAGGAAACGTCATTTTTGTCTACTCTTCCGTCGACATAACGGTGCTCATGCTACGCCTGCAGGTATCAATACCTAGCCAATCAATCAGTCCAGTACATATGCCTCAACCAACGATTGCCTCAGAGCCCGGTCCTTAACTGCCCTCATTACGTAGATTCTTGTAACCTGCATCAGATCATCGGCCCATCTTGTACGAGACCCAAGCTATGCATTTAATGCGTAGATATTTTAAGTTTCTGGGTTAGTATAGTCTTTGCATGTTGTGTTTGTAAACGCGCCAGTGATTTTGGAGTAATCCAAATATGGAGTAGCTAGTGATCTGTATTTGTGCTGTACAGTGCGCCAAGTATGCCATTGGCATAGTTAAGCAAATGGGTGCATAAAATTCAAAATTGCTCACAAATAGTCACAAAGCATTTCTGACATTGACAAACGCAATTAATCCGTTGCTATGGGGCACTATGAGCACGGATTAATTGTCCGAATCTTCAAGTTGGATCGATTCGTCATCCCAAGATGTCGACGGATTTAATTAATTCGGCTTTCATTGTCTGAAGGCCGGGGTTCGGTGCTGGGTCCGTTTTTGTTCAAGCTCGTGTTTCTTTTCGATACTGTTGGGGTTGCTATGTAAATGGGGTGATATTGTACGTATGGAACTTTATGATCCGATGGGCGTTTGTTTTTTTCTTTTTGTAGCTGCTAACTACCATGAATAGGTTATGCCATAGAATGCTGTCACTGTGGCTGAAATTTACTAGAAGGCATCATTGTCATTAATGGTTCGTGTATTGTGTTATGTCATGAGATATTGATGCTGATTTTTACAATAAAATTATTCTCTTGCTTTAATGTCTTTTTTTTGTTACATCAAGAGGATAATTTTAATACAAGCCCAGGCTTGTTCCGCGCGTTACGGTTTAGTCGGAAAGGGATACCGGGACCTTGGCAACAGGCAACTGAAGGAACACGGGTGGGTTTTAGTCAGTAAAAGTCTGACACGCCCTTCCGCTCCGCCCAGAGCGGGAGAAGTCATTGGATGATTTCCCAACCTCAAAAAAAAAAAAAAAGGCTTGTTCCGCGTACCGAATAGGTTTTATCTATGAGATAATTGATAAAAGGTAACATAATAGACTTGACGGAATGATTTAAAATTATTTGCTAGATTCGTTTACAAGAACTTTTCCACAAGTGCTGCAATCTACACTAATATTATAAAGAGAAAAGATTTGTATTTTTGTGTGAATGTTTGTAATGAATAAACTCATAAACTTTTGCGCCGATTTCAAAAATTCTTTAACCATTAGAAAGCCTTGAGTAACATAGGCTATAATTTATAAAGATTACACGCGGGCGAAGCCGCAGCTAGTACACTATAAATTGGTCACAGTTTTACTCTCTTATCTATTATATTATCTAGATATTATTAATAGAACGTTCGCGATAGAATTACCACACCTTAGACAGTCAGCTTCGCTACGAAACTTGCTGACTTGCTAATCGATTCTCCACGGGTATGAGCTATTCTCGCGAATTCCGTGTCGACACGAGAGCGTAAGATGTGAATACTGCTGACAATACTGATTTGTTGCAAGTCTGACGATCGAACTGGATAATGAAGTTTAGCTGTTGTGTATTGAGATAGAAGAAACTACTTATATGTCCACTATGGAATTTAAAAAAGAAAATGTATAATGTACATTTTAACTCAAACTTAATAACAATACATACATAAAGTTACGCCGTCTTCCTATTTAGGTAGGTAGAAACTATAGAACCACCTGCAGGAGTATCATGACGCTTTCTATCTCTACGAAGACTAGACATAGCTTTTTCTATACAAAGTGACATTTCGTTTCTTCATTTTTGACATCGCACCGTAGAAATCCTTCTACAATCTGTCATTTTGTCTTTCGTTTCTAACGACCTGTGTCTAGGTCTTTTTATATGTAGACAAGTTCGGAAGAAAGTTTTCTATCCCAACTGTCAAAATCACCATCAGAAAAAAAAAACTATAACAAAACAAAGAATTCTGAGTCGAATTATGTAGCAGAGTAAATTTCGTAAAAAGAGCAGTTTGCTCTTTCTACTTTTCTGCTATTGTAAGGTTTACACGGAACGTCATTTTTGTCTACTCTTCCGTCGAGAAAACGGTGCTCATACTACGCCTGCTGCTACGATCTTTACATACTCCTTTTTCCGCGCCGTTTTTTACTTAATAAGAATAAAATCTACTAATAGTCACAGTTGCACGAGCAATTGCTACTTTTAAACAATAATATAGCTCCGAAGTCCCCAAATTGGTTCCTGATGTCACCCAGAACTGTTTTCCCCCAAACGCTTGATGTTCCTTTGTCGCCTGCGGAAAATTAATTGAACAAAGTTAATTGGGCGACACTTCCTATTGTTTAAAGTGATATTTTATCATCCGGCGCAATCTTTAGATGTTTTCTTTTTACAAGTTTCTCTTTGGACAAAGACGAATGGGCGAGATGGATTGTTTTTAGATTAATTTATTTTTATGTTTTTTTTTGGGGGCTTGTGTTTTGATAATTTGGGTTGCAGTAAGTAAAAATGCTTATATAATTTTTCTGATATCTATTTTTAAATATAACTGTTATCATTATCACCAGTGATCGGAATAGGTAGAGCTAATCTACCTAAAGTTCGAAAAAGAACAGAGACAAAGTGGAGACGCCTTACGACAAAATATTTTTTCGAGACTAATGTCCCGTGTTTCGGAACATTACTTGAGTACAACCAAAATTAGTAAAGCAAAACAACTATCGAATTCATTTCCTGTTTCTGTTAAAAAAAAACTACTGTTTTGCAACTGAAGTCGAGGTGTTGGTTTGAATTTTAGTTCATGCATCTAATTTTACTCCACACCTACGCATTTATATTAAATTTACCTAAGTGATATCCCGAAATCCCGACATTAGTCCCGAAAAAATATTTTAGTCGTAAGGAAGTCTCCACTTTTTTTGTCTCTGTTCTTGGAACTTTAGGTAGATTAGCTCTACCTATTCCGATCACTGATTATCACACAAGTTTAAATCAGAGGTAGGTAGTCACTAACCATACGAATAATAATAAAACTAGTTTAAGGGGGATGCGCTAGGGTGGCCCGAAATTCAAATTTTCTTACGTTTTTTGCAATTTGCAGGTCAGTATCAGGTTGTATGTTGATCTAAATATTATTAGCGCTCGTAACAAATATGAATTTATAGAATTATAAACATTAAAATCAGCAATACAACTCTCTAAGCTCGTGACAGTGTATTGAATGAATATTTCATGAAATCATGACATTTGGCACTTTCATGAACTTAGAGAGTTGTATTGCTGATTCTAATGTTTATAATTCCATAAATTCATATTTGTTACGAGCGCTAATAATATTTAGATCAACATACAACCTGATACTGACCTGCAAATTGCAAAAAACTTAAGAAAATTTGAATTTCGCGGGCCACCCTAGCGCATCAACCTTAAATATAGATAGGGACAGATTATTATAACCATCAGTTTTTAGACGTCGTAAATCGGTCACCTTTCATATTTAACCTTTCAAAAAGTTTTAATATTGAAAGGTTATAAATGGTACCTATAACTTAGTAAAAATACCTTTACGACAGAATCTAACAATGAACACGTACGTAACACCTACACGACAATAACACCGAAATAGTCTTGTATTTCGGCAATAACTCTCCCAGTGCAAACATTTCTATTTCAATAATATACTGAGCTTGGTATACACAGCGATACAGCAAATTGACCGAGAGGGGCTGCGACGCGTAGATAGTGGAGCACACTACGAAATGGTGCGAGGCATGAGAGGTAAGCGGGTTTGGAACGACGTAAAAAAGGAATGTAGCGTACATAGGATACTTTTTATCCCGATATTCCCATGGGATCGAGGCTTACGCAGGTGAAACCGAGAGGCGCAGCTAGTTTTTAATATTTTACAGGTGAATTTAAGTCTGCTATTAATGTTTACAAAGCTGAACGACAGAAAGACTTTGATGAAAATTGTCTGAGAAAAATCATAGTATTTGAAAACGGCTATAAAATACTAAAGTTAAAAGTCTACGAATCAACAGAATACAGCTAGTTTGGTTAAAATTAGTTAATTTTTGCTTTCGTATATCTATTGAATAATCTAAACTGACCGAATTAATTTACATAATGTTTCAGATCACTGCGACTCCCGTTACAGCAATTGAACTTTCCAGAAGTAAATAAAAGTAGGCATAAAAAATTGATTATTTGATTTGAGACACAATTGAGTTCTTGCACACAATTTTTTTTTTAAAGTAATTCAATTCTTTATTCTTTTTTGTGACCGAGTGTCAGAGTTTTTATGCCACCCATGGGCCTCTAACTTGGCCTCACATGCCGTCGAAAAATATCTCTCATCGAATAATTGAATCGTGAGGAAATTAAAATACACAAATAACTGAAACCTCCTCAGTTGATGTCGAAGGTTATGTATATTTATTTACAAAAAAGTTTATAGAGAAGTCCTATTCTTCAAAATATTCCCGAAAAAACCCTTTTCACGGTTTGAATGTTCCTCAAAAAATCGGTTTTATTAGACAACCCGGTTTTTGCATGCCCTAGTTCCCAGTGGGAACTTGACCGACACTGTTTTTGTTTGAACTTAAACTAGACATTTCAAATAGTCAGAAAATCAGCGAAAAGATATCATCTACGGATTAGATAGACAGTAATACAGGAAATTTACTAGAAAGCTGCAATACGTTGGCAAGCCCTTCGACGTGTGGTACAAGTATTGGAAGATAAGCGACAAATGTTGCTTTGTTCGACTAAAACGCTATATCTCGTGGTTCACACCACACATTTGCAAGACATGTGAGTAGCATTATCTATTAATCATGATTAAGGATTCTCAAAAAATAAAATTTGAATATTATAGTGATTTTTGCCACGTAGATTTATATTTAAATCATAGAACCATTGGTCAACCATATATAACCTGTATTCTGACATCTAAACATAGCTAATCTGTATTCTGCACCTAAATTATAAAATCAACTGCTGGTATTTATAAAATTAATGAATTAGTATATGTATTTATATAAACAGCTCGAAAAACGTTTAATAAACCCAATCCACGCTCCAGGACTGCGAACAATTTTATGTTATTTCACAGTTCCGTCTCGTCATTCATAAACACTTTAATAAAAAAATTAACTGTGCCCTACAGTTTCACCCATAAGTCTCGATCCTGTGGGAATATCGGGATAAAAGTATCCTATGACCATCCAAGTCATCGTCTACCTATGTGCCAAATTTCATCTAAATCCGTTCAGCCGTGAAAGTGTTACAAGCAAACAAATAAACTCGCTTTCGCATTTATAATATTACTAAGGATGGTGTTCGAGTCTTTTTGATCCTTTGTCATTAAAAGATAACTAGCACAAATTCTAAACCCAAGTCCGGAACAGCTAACCTCTTGAAACTTGTACCCCACAATTTGCGGGTACTGTGGGATGCGGGCTCTCTGTTACGTTGCGATATAGACGAGCGCTGGCACAGAAATGTAGCTTGCTTCTGATGTAGTATCCGCTTCCTTCATACACCCCGTATGTACCGTGATAAATAATTTTCGAGCTGTCGCTTTTGGTTTTCAATTTAAATTATACTACTGTTAGTGTTCGCATATTTGGTTCGTGTCAATATTATGTGATTTATGGAGACTGTTTTCTATTGTATACAACCACCGAAGGCTTAAATATCAGCTATGGTCGTAGTGTTTGCTGTTTTATTGCAAAAATAGATGAAATTTTACATTTTCATGTATGTAGAAAAATTCTACGTAATATTGTGTAGGACGGGTTTTATGTACAAGATATATTAAACGATTGAGGAGCTCGTGGCTAAGTTATAACAGCCGCACGGGTTAATCCATCAGGTTAAGCTACGCTTGCCGGGGTTGGTCCGTGGATGGGTGACCATCTTTACATACCGAGACGCCTCCGTGCCTCGGAAAGCACGTCAAGCCGTTGGTCCCGGCTGTTATTCGTGGATCTTTGACAGTCGTTACGGGTCTTCAGAAGCCCGAAAGTCTGACAAGCAGTCTTACCAAGAGATATCGTATTACCCAGTTACTGGGTTGTGGAGGTCAGATATGCAGTCGCTCCATGTAAAATACTGGTATTCAGCTGCATCCGGTTACACTGGAAGCCAACCCCAACATAGTTGGGAAAAGGCTAGGCAGATTGATTGATATATTCAACGATGGCCTAGGCTGGACTCTAAGCGTGACTCAGTTATCTAACTTCTAACTAAACGCGAAAGTTTGTAAGTATGGATGGATGGGTGGATGGATGGTTGTTTGTTACTCTTTCACGTAAAAACTACTGAATGGATTTGGATGAAATTTGGCAAACAGATAGTTTATAACCTGGATTAACACATAAGATACTTTTTATCCCGATATTCCCACGGGATCGAGACTTACGCGGGTGAAACCGTGGGGCGCAGCTAGTCCAGCAATAATGTAGTTAGTTTTACTTGAATCTTTTACTTATCTAAGGTGACCACTAAACATTTGAATAAGTCATAGTTTGAAAACCGTTTTCGTACCAATTTTCTTCAAATCACATAGTTTAGTGTAGTTAATTGATTCAGGCGTGACTTTGCGGAAATCCATTATAAAATACAATATAGACGAGAATAGACCAGTCGCAAACCAGTTCTGGTTTGCGACTGGTCAATCGTCATCTTGAGGATGCCTCGTTGAGAGGTGAAATACGTGTCGATTTCTTACAGGATTTTTTATGCATAAGCGGAATAGATTACTTAATATAACTACTTCTATTGTATTGTATAGTTTATTGTGACTTGTTTTCATATCCTTACATATTAGAAAACAAAGTCCTACGCCGCGTCTGTCTGTCTATTCACGATAAACTCAAAAACTACTGCACTGATTTTCATGCTGTTTTCACCCATGGATATAGTGGTTCTCGAGGAATGTTTTAGTATATAGTAACTGAAATCCAAGCAGAGCATTAGCTAGTCTTAAAATTAACTAAACCAATACGAATGATACATACTAAAACTGACACAAGATAAAAGTCCCACGATATGTCTAAGACGACATATAAACCACAAAAATAAAACAGTACGACAGATGACGACCTTGCGCGATTCTTCCACGATTTCCTAGTTTGTATGTTACCCTAATACATTTCATTCCTTTCAGCAGGATAATAATATAATGTGTCTAAAATATAAAAAAATCTTACGTTTTATCTGCTCAAACAAGTGTTGAATTGACGAATGTACGTGAGCCCAATACTGAGGTTTTGTGTAAAGTATTCTCCCGGCGTTTCGATTAGACTAGGCAGAATTGTGCTCGATTCGCAATTTATATTCTGTCTGCTATCTGAATTGTTGAGCTATGTTCGACTTTGTTGAGTTTTATCAATGGTATTGGTTTTGGTGAAGATACCTCCATTTTATGTTTGGGCAATCTGAGGGTCGGATGAGGAAAAGCATTGTTTGTTATTGTTTCTGAGAATATTGATTGGACGTCGTTTTAATTTAAGTCAGACTTGTGTTTGACTATCAACTCTTTAAAAAACATTGCATCGGTTTAAATTATCTATTAGTAGCTTCCGCCAGCGGCTTCGCCCGCGCGGTATGTTGATAAAAAGTAGCCTATGTCCTTCCCCGGGATGCCATCTATCTCGTTGCCAAATTTTGTCGAAATCTGTTTAATGGTTTAAGCGTGAAAAGGTATTTCTGAACGGATTTCGTACTGACAGGCAGACAGAGTTACTTTCGAATTTATAATATAATATATAGTAAATAGTAATATATAGTAATATAGTATGGTTTATTTTCAAGAATAATGAACAAATGTGTACCATTTATTTTCCACTAAGAGGTAAAATTGTTTGTTTGCGAGTAGTTATCTCTGGAACTACTAATCCGATAGCAATAATGAAATAAGTACTTCCAGAGATTACCACTAAACTAAACTGATAGAAAACCGAGTATTACCGAGTGCCATAGGAATATGATATAAGGTTATAAGGCTTCCAAGCGAACAAGGCCGTGGGCGTAATCTAGTGCTCATTAAAACTACTGTTTACTATTGAAATTCTATGATAACATAAATTCAATAGTAAACAACCATTGATAAAGATCTATGTTACAATATAATTTACACACATTCAAAGGTCTAACAAGATTGGATACACACTAACAGTAATGTAACCACTGAAATGTTTTGTTAGACTTCGTAGTGTTTGTCTACGCGCTACGCCGTAGCAGCGTAGCAACGTAGCACCGTAGCCCGTAGCACACATTGATTCCCACTATTATCGCTTAACTAAGCGAAACTAGAATGTAGGTTTGAAACTAGAAAGTTTAAAGTTGATAACAAGTGCTAGGAGTGAGCTATCGATTTAATTTTCCTATCGACGGTTTATTGGCTTGGATTTTGAAATATTCAAAGTGCTTTAATTTAATGGTTGTAACTAGCTTCCAAACCAAATTTGTGTTTACTGTAATATTATATTTACCAATATTATATACTATAGCATACTGTTGGTGGAAAAGTTTTTGAAATCGGTTCATTCGATTTTGAGATTATTCATTACAAACAAAAATTCTTTTCTCTTTATATTATTAGTGTAGATTATTATACCTGTTCGTTTGCAGTAAAATTGAATTTTAATGTCCATCAATAAAAAATTCCCATCGTGGTATTAGATCGTCGATATGGTATTGAATTGAACTATAATCTTTCGTTTCAGAAATAATATAGAAGTAATGATCGTTTACGTCTAGCAGTTTGCTATTCCAATTTCGATTGTCTTTCAATGAATTTTTATGAGTTTTAATTAATTAATTAATTAATAATTATTTAAAAACGATTTTCCAACCATTTTGGTTTAGTTCAAACTCCCATTTTTACATTACATCATTGGTCAAGGATCAGGGAACAAATCTTTTATTTTTTTAAGTGAAAACTTCTTTAGGCGCGTTGAGCACTTTTTGAGTGAACAAAAATCATGGAACTCGCGTCATCGTCACCGAACACTTATTGGGTGAACAAAAATCATGGAACTCGCGTCATTGTCACCGAACACTTATTGGGTGAACAAAAATCATGGAACTCGCGTCATCGTCACCGAACGCTTGAAGAAATGAATGAATGTTACTAAGTTTTCAATTTTATCGGCAGTTCCCAAAGACGGCCCCGCAATTTTTTTTTCTATTTTTCTGAAACTTTTTTATTTTGTCTCAAAATTAAACAAGTGTAAGTCCAACATACCCCTGTAATGTATACAGTGGAACACATCATTAATCTCTTCGAAAGCGGGTAAGTGCGTCTGAAATCTGTCAGACCCTATTAAACTGGTGGAGGCTTCGACGGGAGTGGTTATATTTATCTTAGTGTTTTTTCAAGGGTCGGGTAATTGAAAGTGGGTCGCTGTTTGGCAATAGTAATTCATTAGTTATGCTGATAGGCTGTGGAGGCCACTGAACATTACGGTTAGGTCTCTCAAGTGTAGGAGCTTCATTATGACATTATAGTTTCTATTATTCATGTTGCGTAGATTTTCACTTTTGTTTTTGAGGGTGAGAAATCATCGAATGACTTCTCCCGCTCTGGGCAGAGTGGGAGGGTGTGTCAGACTTTTACTGACTACAACCCACCCGTGTTCCTTCAGTTGCCTGTTGCCAAGGGTCCCGGTATCCCTTTCGGACTTTCCCGCAACCCTGGCAGCGTAGATTTTCACCTGAAACCTTTATACATTAACCTGCTGGGCAGTTGAAATCAATAAGGAGTTAGAACTCTATCCAATGTAGCCTTTTTCTGCCACCTTTGGTGTTTTTATTTTCCAAATCATTTAAATAACCATTTCCCACTCAACAAACACACACATTTATAACAATCAATTCTTCTTGATAATGTTGTTTATAAATTGTTATTTTTCCACTATGCAATCGGCTGTTTATTTCATTTGTTAATGTCGCAACATTGCGCAATTAATTTTAAATTGTCTTTGGTCTCGTCAAAACACAGACGAATGTTAAACTTTTGAATATTGAATGAGAAGTTATTGGCTAATTTGTAAATGACTATTTTAATGTATATTTTTTTGTAATGTGCGTTTAGTTTGTGCAGAATAAACAATTTTTCTTTCTTTTATTTTTCTTTTTACACACCAAAACTACATAACCATTGGTTTTGGTTGCAAGAACTACTTACGAGAACAATCATGATCGTTTTGGTAACCTGTTTTCTAAACCAAAAATCTATATTTTCTCAACAGAAGCCGTAGCCTACCCTGTGATAGTACATGGCTGGTACAAAACGTAGCCTCATTGTGTGTACGTCGCCGACTCGAGCCGAACGCCTAACGACGCGTTCACTAATTAATAACCGCACTTTGATATCTGATTCATCACGGTTGTTAGCAAATCAGGGTAAATACACTTTGTAGTAGCTGTTGTATTAATGTATCATAATTATTATGTAACTCCTCATTTTGAAATGTTTAATTAAGGCAAGAAATAGGACGAACATCTATTGTTGTGTTTTTTCTAAGTAAATCACCAGTTCACATTTGCCCATTTGCCGCGGCTTCGCCGGCGTGGTATGTCGATAAAAAGTAGCATAAGTCAAGGACTTATGCTACTTTTGGTACTTTGGTACTTTGGTACTTTGGTACTTTTGGTATTTGGCAAGGAGATAGATGGCATCCCGGGGAAGGCCCCGGGATGCCATCTATCTCCTTGCCAAATATCGAAATCCGTTCAGTGGTTTAGGCGTGAAAAGGTAACATACAGACAGACAGATAGACAGAGTTACCTTCGAGCTTATAATATTAATATGGATATAAATGCAGAGACATCGTTAAAATATCGCAAGGACAGATTATGTACAAAGGCGAGCTTATTTATTTTAGAAACTACACAGTCTTCCTTGAAGATTTCTGAAAGGTTCCTCGCAGTTGGTAATACCTACTTTTTGTCTTGTTACCCGACTACGGCGAAGCAAAAAGGAGGGTTATGTCTCTATCTTGACCGGTACCTATGTATGTTTATCCCTCATAACTTCTAAAGTCCTCTTCAGAATTTGAAAAATGAGGTATATTTGGAAGCGTCTTGATCGTCCGCTGGTTATAGTCAAATAATTCGCATTATCCGTAATCTGTTCGATTTATTAACACGTGTGACTTTGGATTTTTAATTTGTCTGCCTGTGATGTCTTGTTTATAACTTTTTAGTTGACTTTTTTGACGTAGTTAAAGTTTTATAACTTTTATTTTTTTAAGTCAAAAGTTTCAAGTACCGGTCAAGTTTTATAAGCCCGTCATATGGATTTGCGCTTGATTAATTCAAGGCTACAACGCATAGCCTGAACTGCTGGGTCTAGAAGATTGCAATTTTGGACAACAGTTCTTTATTTAACAATGGTGAGCACAAAGGAAGAATTTTTGTAAATTCACCCCCAAAAGGATCAAAGGGGATGAAAGTTTGTATAAAAGTTCTTCATTTTTGCCGATGTAAAATCCCAATAGGCAAACGGCTTGTATAATACTTTTTATAGACAGAAAAATACCAACCTCTAACGCAAAAAACCACTCACCCTACAATTGCGATTATTTAATGTAACTATATTGTTTACGGGCCGTTTACGGCGCCGGCTCATTAAGCACGGCGTAATTACGGCTTCCAAGTAATAAAAGTGTACAGTGTAGTGTACAAGGTACCTTGCGCTGGTGATCAAGCATTAAGTTAGATTTGTTTGTCCTTAGTTGCTTTGCGAGTTGCTTAAGTTATTGGTTTAGAATATGCAGCTAGGAACTTATCGTGGATGAAGTAATAAAAGCCCTGTTTATATCGTTCTTGAGTTTAACAAAGAGCGCGTGCTAAATTCTAATTAATGATTTACTGGGGCACAAACTTCACAAACGACTTCGTTGTAAACATACGAAACGCTTTCGAAGCGATTGTCATTTCTGTAGGCCTAGACAAGTGACTTTCAACAGGATTGACATAAGCTTGTCGATAGTTTATGTCAGTCCTATACATTTTTGCCTTTATGGAAAAGGTTTCATCCTCGTCCTATACATTTTTGCCTTTATGGAAAGGCATCGTTATCGCTGATAGAATGTCACTTTGTCTAGGGCCTCAGGTAAAACATTGTAACCGTTTCTTTCCGTCGATCAACCTGCAGCGATCTATTCCGAAAAAACGGCTGCTTTATGCAAGTACCCTAACATTTTATTCTATTACAAAAGTATATTAGTCCAAGACTATTTCAAGACCCGTATCGGTACACTATAGGGTAAATGTACATGTACCCGGCTATTAGAACGTGAGATAATTAATTTGGAGCCAGGAGTGTGTGCAGACGGTAACGAGTTCTTAGTTCACAAAGGTGAAGCTGTAGAAGTAAGGTATTTAAAGTTGAAACTATTCATTGGTAGCTTTGACCTGGAACTGTGGGATAGGGTTAGGATTAAAGTCTAATTTAACAGACATCGGAGAAGGAAAATATCGTGAGGAAACTTGGAATTGTAATTAACTAGTTGTTGCCTGCGACTTCGTCTGCGATCCGGGATGAAAAGTAGCCTATGTCTATGTATTCTACAGGTCAAGGTCTACCCATGTGCCAAATTTCATCCAAATCCGTTCAGCCGAGGGCTTCGACTTTTAGCACTGATTTGAAAGGCACTTCTCCCAACCGCACTTGAGCACGTCTACTAATAGCACTGAAACAAAATTTTGATAAGTGCGGTTCGGTGAAACAGTTTATTCATATTATTTTCAGTCTCCGAACAGCACCTATATTCAGTTTGTAGTGATGGGACGTATGTATTCTTTGTCCAGGACATTACCAGCATATCGATACGGCAACTGCATGTCGACCCACGCACAGTAAGGCCGCTTGTACACGCTAAGAAAAGTAGCCGCCGTCGTTTCTACACATGAACTCTTGAACACTGCTTTTCGGCGCTGACCAAGAAAAAAATCTTATCTGCGCTAGACGCGACACGCGATATTACTGCGGTGCGGAAGGGGTGTTCGTGCCTAGATTCGACAAATCCTTGTCGTGTACATGATGAATTGGTCCTAACTGCAGCAGACACGGTGAAATTTCTTAGCGTGTACAAGCGGCATAAAGGGCTCCGTTATCGTACGTAATGGTGAATGGGGAAGACATCTGTCAAAATGGCGCAGTCGTATCTAGTTTCTACAATAAGCTAATAGTATAGGAATTAATTTTTGCGAAAATAACTCGTTGTTGTGTTCCTTAATACTTTGAAATTGGAGTCCACCTTTTACGAGATGCCGTAAGAATAGAAGATTGTAGCTTAGAGCTATTCGTAAAGTTTTTGAAATGAAGTTTTTCAACGCGGCTTGCGGTAGACTGGCAGAAATCGTCACGCGAAAAAGCATTCATACTTGCGACTGTCTTCTTCTAATTCAAAGAGGAGGAAAAAGAGAGAGAGGGAAAGAGAAAGTGTGAATTTGGTCAAAATGAAAATCCACGATTGCAGCTGCAATTTTCATATTTTTCGTCATGGGTGTCGTTTTCACACTTTTCGAGAGCGCTAAAGTCAATCGTGAGGTCAACATTAGTACGTCTGCGAAAATTTAGTATTTATTTTAAATCATATGTGAGAAGGAACTTCAAAATGTAAATCCATGATGACGTCTGCGAAAATTTAGTATTTATTTTAAATCATATCTGAGAAGGAAGTTCCTGACGGGGGTCATTGTTTGTGTCCTACTGCTGGGCAAAAGGGCCTCCCTCTCTTTTTATTTTATTTAACAGAGTTCGAGGGTTACGTCAGAAAGAAAAAAAATGATATGATTACCGACCTTCCCCATTATAAAGGGGAATATTCATTTGTAAAGGAACCTCTGTAGTAGAAACTATTCAATGACATTCTAATATGTAACGCCGTTAGTACACCGAAGCCGCGAACCACGGTGCGACAAAGGGGTTACCTGACTTAGTTTTTTTATTTCCTGATCTCGTGTACTGAATTGACTGGCGTTACATCGAGGTATTGAGATGTTTGTATGATTGATGTGATATCCCCAGAACTGTTCACCAACGATAATTATATAATTTTTCGGTCCGTGACTAAGATACGAAATAGCATAAAATGGAGTCCGCAGCCGGTTGCAGTAGCAAAAGTGACATCAGTTACGGATCAAGTAGAAAAGGGGCCGTAACTCTTAATTGTAACAAAAAGCAGTACCGTGTACAGGGTACTTGACAATGGATACCAAAAAAGAGATAGTAAAAATAACCAAGCGCACGTGCCCAACAAAAATTATTAAACAAGACCTCAAAGAAGTCTTAGACAACCTTAAACATCAAATAACTACTACTGACGAGCCCAATAGCAAAGATTTATAAAAACGTCTTTAATCATTTAAGAGATCAGGGTCTCCACGTGGCTGGCGATTTTATTCGAAAACTCATTACAATTATTACGACGCAACACGCCAAAGATACACGTGAAAAACATAACCATGTCTTTGCTGTCACGCAGTAGGGTAAAATTTTAATAAGTCTAAAAAGTAATTCGTATTTGGAGCACTTATGGATACTGATTTTAGAACCCCTGACAAAGACAAAGCATCTTAAAAGTCAAAAAAATAATAAGTATGTATTATTCCTAAAAGTTGTAGGTAACATTATCTACTCCTTGCTTCAGGTGAACAAGGTGGAATTATCCGGTGCAAGACTTAACTACTCGTAAACTTCTGCTGCTTTGTATTAGTTGGATAACTCAGTATCGGAATTGTAATATCGGAACTTACGTTCCGGGATTCCGATATTGCGATATTCCGAGATTCCGAGATTCATGTCCTAATTTGTATCGATATGTTTTGTTTGATAATGCCTTGGACAAAAAAGTACGTCCCATAACTAAAAAAATATTTTACGTAGGTGCCGTTCGGAGACTGAAAATAATATTAATAAACTGTTCCACCGAACCGCACTTATCAAAATTTTGTTTCAGTGCTATTAGCAGACGTGCTCAAGTGCGGTTGGGAGAAGTGCCGTTCAAATCAGTGCTAAAAGTGGAATACCTCGTCCTTTTTAGCGCGAAAGCGTAGCAAACAAACTCACTTTCGCATTTTTAATATTAGTTAGGGGTCAGGATATAAGTTAGGGGTCAGGATATAAGTTTGAAATCGCCAATGCTCCTTCAGTAAGCGTGGTGGTCCATTCCTTCTCGTATGTATGTCATAATAGGCTGGTTTTCCTTGACTGTATTAGATAAATATCTCATGAATGTTAAAATGTTACTGTCATTTTTATGTTTTTTTTTTTTTCAGTTGCAAATAGTGATTCAACCTTTCTCAGTCATCATCATCATAATTTCAGCCGAAAGATGTCCACTGCTGGACATAGGTCTCCACCAAGCGTTTCCATATCGTCCAGTCTTGTACTTGCCTCGCATCCAGCGGATTTCTCAGTAAGAAAATGCATGCGGATTCCGAGTAACAGTCTGCATAATTTTGATAGCATTATGCATTATTAAACAAATGAAAAGTTAATATATTATGCCTCTTTAAGCCTCTTCGGAATTTCATTTTGTCTAGGCCTTCTGCTCCTTAATCTTCTATTTTCATTTATATTATCTGCTCATACAAGTGGTATATTTATTAGGGAAGCTTATCAGTGGCCATCAGGCTTTTAACTTCTTAATGCTTGCATGTATACACGCGTACGCAGTCTTAGGTAAACGGGGAAAAAATCTGCTGTTATTTTTTCATATTTCAGGGTTGGTCCCATAGTAAAAGTTGTTTATTTTCATGAGTACTTCACTCCTATAAAGTATGTCCTTCTTTAAACGTAACAGCCTATACAAAAGTGCTGTTACTAGGTATTCACCAAAAGCCTTTTGTTCAGTATTTCTTCTAAACAATACATTTGGGCCGAATTTCCATGTAATATTTGACCGGTCCATAGAGTTTTGTCGTAGCAAGGCTACGAGTTATGAGCGGTTGCAGTAAAACTACTTATTAATCTGCTTACATTAATTTATCGTCCCAAAATTCTTAATCGATCAAATTCTTCACTAATATCCAAACCCTCAAAAGAAAAATCTACCACACGTTAGTCTAAGCTTTAATCCTCAAACATATTTCTAACACTCCCAAAAATTCGGGTTAAAAGCTTTGCACCCCCACCATGCACCGCCTATCCCGCCAAACCCCCCATCTCCCCGCATTAGCATAAGAATATGAGCTGCTACGTCATTTTTCTCGAACAGTTTTCGTTGTGACACCATCATTCAACGTCTGGTGGTTTTAGGGGGGAGGGGGGATTACATTTAAGTGGTTAGTTGAGGGTAGGTTGTAAATTGGCGGCGATTGATGAATTGGTAGCAGCTGGTAACAATGCCATGGCACTTAACCTATTGTAATCAACAATAAGAAGATTATACATAAGGAGAATGAAAATTTATGAAGATACCTTCAGAATCTTAGCATTGTGTAACTAAAGCGAATCTTCATAAATTTAAATTTATTAAGATAATAACATAAAATGGAGATAAATATCATAAGATCATAAAATATATCTGAGGTATCTAATACTTTTTTAATATTTTAACCAAGTTTCTGTGTTCTTAGCATATGTACGTTTTTAATTTAAAAAAATATGGCTGTTACCAGGCTGATGCTGATACCTACCTACATGAAAATAATAAACAGCATATTTTCAGGTTTTTAGGAAACAATTGAAACTAGCATGAGATACTACTATACTACGGTAGAAATAATATAGAGAAATGAGCAAGTTATATCCATCGCACTCTCTCCGCGTTCAACGCTCTCTTGGACGCTAGACCTGACTATGACGTGTTCGCGGACAAATGGAAGACGATCATGTCAGTATGTCTGTAGTCTGCCTTGCAGTAACCAAGTATTTTCCAATACCCTTTTTATTTTCTCAATTTCCATTTTTATTATCCAGTAGAAGAATTTAGTGCCTATGATATGTAAATAGTGAAGATCAAACGACACTAAAAACAAAAAAAATCGCTCACAAACAAACGAAAAACAATAACAAGTTACGACTCAAACCAATAACCGTTTATCTATGTATAAGCAAAACAAAAAATAACACATTTCTATCATAACATCACAAGGCACTTATAAATTTCCCGAAGAAACGTCTTTCGATAGACAATAAACATGAGAACAGGGATCAATTCCACCAAAGATTTGTTTTGCAATAGCTCTCAGAATCGAAAGCGGATCATAATATGAAATTGATTGAACATCGAAAGAAAATGCTGTGGTATGGAGTTTGTCGAGAAACAATAGCTTAGAATCAATGAAATAATGTTAGTTTGATATAGAATGGAAATAAAAACATATCTAGGGATATAAATATTGAATCGACAAACTGTAACTCCTGCAGGCGTAGCATGAGCACCGTTTTGTCGACGGAAGAGTAGACAAAAATTACGTTTCCTGTAGACAGTACGACTGAAGCAAATTAGAAAGAGTCAACTGCACTTTTTACGAAATTCACTCTTTTACATAATTCGACTCAGAATTCTTTGTTTTGTCATAGGATTTATCGGTTGTCAGTGTGATTTTGACAGTAAGAATAGAAAACTTTCTTCCGAAATAGTCTACCTACAAAAAGACGTAGACAAAGATCGTTAGAAATGTAAGGCAAAATGACAGATTGTAGAAACATTTCTACGGTGGATGTCAAAAATGAAGAAACGAACTGTCACTTTGTATAGAAAAAGCTATGTCTATTCTTCGTAGAGATAGAAAGCGCCATGCTACGCCTGCTGTATGTTTATGCCAAACGTTAGCGATAGAATGAATAAAAATATTACTGTTCTGGGTTCAAAAAGGCCGTACGTGGCGTTCAAAACATCAAACAAACAGTAACACATTATATCTGCGCAAATAATCTAAAAAAAGATAATAAATGTAAATGTGAAACTAATTTATAATATCAATTAGATACTTATTTTAAAATACTCAACGAGAAACATTTAAAAAATATACTAGACAACGCAAGTATACTAGAAAATACAAGTATACAAGGATGCTGTCATAATTTATCATAGTGAGATGTTCTGAAAAGGAGGCTTTGTTTGTAATATCATCCCTCCTTGACGGCTTATCTCTAAACATATCCTCAGTCAGGTATCACAAAAATGTTAGTGAAACTTGAGGAACCGAGAAGGTAATGAATTATTCATGTTCTTCTTTGAATTATTATGTACAAGCGTATGTACTGATGTGATTTTACAGAGATGTGACGCGGAGAACTGGGGTGTTCTCCATCATAGGAATATACGGGTCGCTTAGAATGTGCGGGCACGCGTGTTATTATGCATAGAGAAAAGTGGTCTTGTTAAAAAACAATGTGGTAGCATTTTCACGACTATGTTTGTAGTGGATGCGTTATACTGTTAATAACCGTTGTTTTTAATTTGCACTTAATTTTATATATAACAAGCTTCTGCCCGCGGCTTCAACCTCGTGGTATGTAGATAAAAAGTAGCCTATGTCCTATTCCAGCAGGCGTAGCATGAGCACGCGTTTTGTCGACGGAAGAGTAGACAAAAATGACGTTTCCTATAGACAGTAGACAGAACGAGACGGCAGCAAAATAGAAAGAGTCAACTGCACTTTTTACGAAATTCACTCTTTTACATAATTCGACTCAGAATTCTTTGTTTTATCATAGGGTTTATCGGTTGTCAGTTTGATTTTGACAGTACGAATAGAAAACTTTCTTCCGAAATAGTCTACATATAAAAAGACCAAGACAAAGATCGTTAGAAATGATAGACAAAATGACAGATTGTAGAAAGATTTCTACGGTGGATGTCAAAAATGAAAAAACGAACTGTCACTTTGTATAGAAAAAGCTATGTATATTCTTCGTAGAGATAGCAAGCGCCATGCTACGCCTGCAGGCCATGGCCTACTCATGTGCCAAATTTCATCCATATCCGTTCAGCCGTTTTAGCGTGAAAGCGTAAAAAACAAACAAACTCACTTTCACATTTATAATATAAGTTAGGACTAGCTGTTGCCCGCGACTTTGTCTGCGATCCAGGATTTCCTTCTCCAAATCAAGGTTTTAGTATGAAAACGTAACATACAAAGTCACTTTCGCATTAATAATATTAGTTACGATGTCTAGATAGTGATATAGATAGTGGCAGAACCTTTGGCATTATGTTAAACTGGACATAGGTATATGATTAGATAGATACATAGATAAAACGTTTATTTGGTGCACACAAAAGATAGCACAATATACAAAAACACGGTTAAAATAATAAAAAGTATAAAAAAATAATAAAAAAGAAAACTGTGTGTCATAGACAATATTGTCACTGTGTCAGTGACAATATTGTCACACTTTAAAAAATAACGAAAGATGCAAGGTGCGGTGTGCGGGATGCGTTATTACAAACCAATAAATATTGTTTTTATGAACTATTCATGTTATTTTTACAAGAATATTTCATGATATGTCTGAGGATTGTGTAGCTTATTAATGAACGGAACACAACTTCACGGGAGCACAACTTGCTCACCAATTATTTTTGATGTAGGTACTTATAATTAAAATCCTAAGAAAAATGCAAGTAGTGCGTGGTCATCGTAACGACACCGAAATCCCAGGACTTCATTACCTTATTAATTCCACAAATGTCTGTTTGCATGAGGCACACGTCGCAAGTCTCATGCCGTATGTACCCACATTTTAGCACCCAAAAAAATATGGTTACGATGCAAATGAAGTCTCAATGTTTTTTGCAAAAGAACAGTAATGTTACAGCGAGCTTACATTTATGTAAATTGTGGTCGGAGCTGTTTTTTTTTTGTTTATTAATATGAAAATGTCGTTAGTGGAGCAGTAAAAAAGACTCTTTGTAGAAATGCACCGATTTTTTGTCGCATTAGTTTTGTCGCAATTTTAACGAGTTAGATGAAATTTTAAAATGCTGAGTAATTAAAATATTAAAGTAATTTTATGTTGATGTAGTTTTGAGATTCATCCATAAAGAAATTATACTATCTATATATTACCTACATCGATACCCTCCTAGCCTCAGGCCTTTGGTCCCGGCTGTCATTCGTAGATCTTTTCCAGTCGTTACGGGTGGTCAGAAGTACAAAATTCTGACAACCAGTCTTACCAATGGTATCGTGTTACCCAGTTACTGGGTTATGGCAGTCGCTCCATGTAAAATTCTGATATTGAGCTGAATCCGGTTAGACTGATGACTAGTTGGAAAAAGGCTCAAGCAGAGTCTCAGGTACACAGCTAAATAATGTTCTCCTACCAAGTTGTAATTATTTTTATTTATTTTTTTTGTGATTCATCGTCAATTCTTTAACAACGATGATCTCAAATTATTATAAAGTCTAAATATTTTTTCCATAAGACGTTTTCAACGTTTGCTTCGAAGTATAGACAAATTATGTAAACGCTGCGTCAACGAAACATATTTTTTCGACGCAATCATTTTTGACGTCACGTCGACGCGAGACATACGTTCAGTGCAGATACTCTAAAATATATACAGTCACGAGCATAAATATCTTATACTAAAGCTAGATTTTTTTAAAGTATTTTTGTCCCTAAAGTATTGATAAATATTTTATGGTGTTACAAGAATAGTATTATTGAAATAGGTGTTTTTTTTGTATTTGTTAAAGTTACAATTATCATTTTAAGAGAAATACTTTTGAATTTTGCTTAATTCGTCTACTGGAATGGCCATTTTATGAAACATAAATCAAATCTCTTTAATTGAATAAGTCCATTGTCATATTTTACTTATCAACTCAGTGTCATTTTGTGACATTGAAATTACGACAATACTGGGTCGGTGAATCAGTAAAACCAATTCTATCATGCACGGAGGAAACCAAAATAGCAAATAACGTGACGAACGTATTTTTACTGTGACTGTACCTACTCTACAGCAACTTAAGTTTCATCTCGCTCCACAATGAACCCACTTAAAACGAACAAGAATAATTCAAACTTCATATAATGAAACTGAAAGAACATTCTCTCATATTATTTTTCATGTATTCTACGTAATTTTATTTTTAAAGACTCCGTCTAGTAACATTAAACATACAATGTAATAGATTCGTTTAAAATGACGTAATTTCTAAGGCACACTAGTGTTAAAGATATTTTTTATACCATTCCCCCTCTAAAAAGCTATTAATATTTCTAATATTTTATTCACTGAAAACAGTGAATAAAAAGCACTTTTAATCACTGTTTTGGTGTTTGAATTTAGAACACCAATTTGTTCGAACTCCATCTCAATGATATACAAACTCCTATTTGATTTGATTTTCGAACAGGAGTTTAGCATTAGAATAAAGACTGTTTTGTGTTCTTTGCTGTCATTAGTAAATGGGCGCTATTTTAAATATTGTAAGTTGTACGAACAAAAAGTTTAGGGTTACTTAATAATAAATCGATTGAAAATGTTTTCAAGTGATGAAGATGTGTTAACACCTGAGTTTATGAAAGAGAGGGCGGCCGATATAGTAGAAAGCTTGCTAACCAACAAATCACGGCTGGTTTACATCAAAGCCTACGATGAGTTTGAGTGTGAGTTTGTTTGTTTGTTTGAGTAAATGGAAAAATGAAAATCAAGCTGACCACATTTTCAGAGTCTGTTTTCCTAACTTATTTTAATGAGTTGTCGAAGAAAAAGAAGTCATCGACCTTATGGAGTATGTATTCTATGCTACGGTGTAGGTACTATAAAAACAAGGCATAACATTGACATAAAAACATACTCGAAGTTGCATGTTCTATTTCTCGTAGTCATGGTATAAAGTATAGTATGCAACTCTTGAATAAAACGGATTTATATCGAGGGCCATGAATCGCTCGCGTCGTTCAGGATTCTAACACTTGAATCACTCCCTACGGTCGTGATTCAATCATCATGAATCACTCCCTACGGTCATGATTCAGTCGTTAGAATCCTTCACTTGCTCGTGATTCACCTATGGCCCTCGCTTTAAATCCGTCCTTTATTCACTAATTGCATAATATACTATTAAAAGGAGGAGGTTCTCAATTCAGCCATATGTTTTTTTTTTTTATCTTTGTTACTCGATTACTCCGCCAATTATTATGAATTAATGTTGATGATTCTTTTTTTTGTTTGGTAGGTCATGCTTCAGAGGTGGTCCCATACAATTTTTATTAACTATGCTTAAGTTTTTTAGTTAGATTCTAGAATACGTAGTTTTTCCACTTAGCCTTTAAGGATGATGTTTTAAGTTCCTCTCTCTGTTATTTACGTAGTGGTATTCGAATTTGTATGGGGTCGGTACCACAACTAAAAAGGAACCAGGAAGTCGGTGTTAAAAAACGAAAACTCAAAACCAAAGACACCGACTTCCGAAAATAAAGTTATTAGACTCGCGACAATCTAAGAAGTCCGTTTTGACGTTTCGTTCTCGTACTTATAATAAAACGTTAAGCCTTGAGAATCAGTTTTAAGCAATGCAGATAAGTCTTCGATTACAAACTCTTTAAGTATGTTCAATCGATATGTCTCGAGAATCAGTTTACGAGAAACCAATTTTATTTTTCATCGCTACACAAAGCATTTTTATAGCTGTCAAAAGGAACTTCTTAGATTGTCGCGAGTTTAGTGTTTTTTTGGAAGTCGGTTGTTTTTTTTTTTGTAAAAAGTTTTTTTTAGCATAAGCATAGCATAATCAGCCTATAATGTTCCCACTGCTGGGACACAGGCCTCCTCTCTGTGAGAGGGAGTGGGCCATGTTCCGCCACGTGGCCCAGTGCGGGTTGGTAGATGTCACATGTCTTCGAATTTTTAGTTCTAGGACATGCCGGTTTCCTCACGATGTTTTCCTTCACCGTTTTGAGAGCAGTGGCGTTTAATTTACACAAAGTAAAGCGCCTGTTACGGTTCGAACCTACGACCTACAACTCGTAAGTCGTGGCGGTTACCACTGGGCCACCACTGCTCTACCTTTTGTTTGCCTTGGACAAAAACAACAGACTGTCTTGTCTTGTGTCAACAGAAATAATCGAATCAGTGAGTTTTGACAATGACATTTTTTTTTCCAAGTGCGCTTGCCTTCATTGTATTTACAGAGTGATAGCAGTTTAATACTGTCTACGCATAGCCTTAGGGATCTTGCGCACTAGATGGCCATGACCACGACTTTTGGTCGCATCGACCAGGTAAACTATAAAAACCGATCGCGCACTAGGTCGCAACGGCCAACTAGCCGGTATAGTAACATAATGTTTTGTAATCTCAGTTTTTAATGAAGAGATTTATCCTGTATTAAATAAATTACACAAAAATGAGTAATAGAAGTCCATCATATTATGATAAATAATTATTCGCTAGTACGCATACGATGTAAATGAAAAAAATTCTTATATTTTAAATTGAATTTTTCCTATTTTATTTGCTTTCATTAAATCTGTTTAGAAAATGTCATGACAAGGTTTTAATTCATTATGATTTGGAAGTTAATTTTGAACAAAATATATGAATAGTATTTACCCTCGTCATTCCCAATTTAAATAACAAAACATGGCAACAAATTATTCTAACGTGAGATAAAATGTTGCAATTACAAAAAATATAGAAATTATAAGTAATAAATTCTTTTGTGTTACCTTGTCTCATGAATTTCATGAATACAATATAAAGAAGAGCTCCCATGTAATTTACCTGAAACAAACAGTAATATTATTAAAATATTATAATTAATTCTTTTGTCTCTCTCCGAGTAATCTTATTATGATAAGTTCTGAAATTCTTGTAAATAAAAATATTATTTGATTTTATTATTTAAGTGAGAGAAATAATCGAAAACAATAATTATAATAATGATATTAAAGTTCTTACACTTGAATAATTAAAGTAATTATTTGTTTAATATGATTGAAAGACGCAGCGAAGAGTTTTATGTGTTTCGTTTATTATCATCAAGCTATACATTTCCAGTTTATGCTGATCTTGCATTGTATAGGATTTTCGTACCAAGCGAGGTCAGCTTATACTGGAAATGTATAGCTTGATGTGTAGCCGTGTGTACCTGGTCGAATGAGCTCTGCTCGAGTGAAAATACAGGGTGTTAGTGTAAACACCGTTATCCTTGAAACCAGTGGTTTGGTTTCATTTATAGAACGTAAAATCAATAGAAAAATACAACTTATTTTTTTTAAAGAAAATCTTAATTTTTCCACAAAAATAATTCACCCTACACGCAAGGGCAACGAACTTGTGTCTCAACACGGCGGCCGGCGGAAGGCGGGGGCGGGCGGGGCGCGCGGGACGTTACATGACCGGCCGTCAGCTGTTTCGAAGCTATCTCGAACGCGTATCCATGAGTATCGGGACAGTGACGGATATTTACTTTTAAAAATCTTTTAATGAAAATAAGGTTTTTTATTTGTTGTTACTGGGTCATTTATTTTTATATTTAAGTCAACTACCCATGGTTTGAGTGACAACGGTGTTTACCCTTGCATACTGTAGATAAACATATCGTCAAGCTATATGAATGTTGTATCACATTCCCGAGGCTGTCAAAATAGAGAAAACGATTTTTTCCTCATAATAATAGTCGTAGCTAGATCGATTTTTCGCCCCTGTAAACCCCTAAAATGCAACTTTCATCGAAATCGTTAGAGCCGATTTCGAGAACGTGGTTACAAATATAATATTAATGTACAATTTCGCCCATGTGTGACTTTCTCCTTCGAAACAATGATTTTTTTTTTCTAAGTAATTTGTGCTATAACTAAGTTCTAGATTGGTTGCTATCGAGTCTTCTGACTACCTCGTCGGACTAGTGGCTGTAAGTGCTACTGCTAAGCATGATATCCTGGGTTCGATTTCCAGGTCGGGCAAAGTGTTATTGTGTTTTTTATCTGGAATTTCTCAGTAGCAACCCGGAATCTGGACTCGTGCCAATTATGTTTGAGTCCCATGTAATAATCTATAACATAACTGGCGACATGTTGGTGTACTATAGGTACACCGCTGCCTTGTGAATGTAGCAATAAAATATTCGGGCAACACTCGTTGTTACTCTATGTTTAGTGTCTATGGTATAGTCTATGAAATAAAAAAAGGGAAATATAGTTTAGTAATGGCGGACGTTTTTTTGTAACGATTTTTTGCAGTTGTTCTAAAATAAACTAATAGAACTAAAATAAGTGTTCTCATTTGAAGACCAAATAACAGGTTATGGGCCCAGTGCTCTTGATAGAGATACATAAGTGAAAACTGCAGATTGAGAGAGATTGAATTTTTCCTGTGGAGCCGGGGTAAAAACGGCAGATCGGCGAGAGATACATAAGTGAAAACTGCAGATTGAGAGAGATTGAATTTTTCCTGTGGAGCCGGGGTAAAAACGGCAGATCGGCGTCGTAGTCAGACAAGGCACGGGAGTTGTGCGATTGTCGCTAGCGGAGTCTGGAGGTGGTCGTATCGTACGACATCAGGCTCGTGCAGGGTGAAAATTGACACGCGTTGAAGATGGATTCCACAGCATCACCAGCGATCAAGCTGGAAGGGCAGAAAAATTGGAGCGTCTGGAAATTCCAGGTTTCAGTCATATTGAGAGGGGCTGACTTGTTCAAAATAGTAAATGGCGAGGAAAAGCAAGCCGACAATGAAAAGATGTGGACGTCAAAAGATGCAAAGGCACAAACTATAATTGTGTCCAGGCTAAGTGAGGCAGCTATGGTTCATGTGCTGACATGTGAGACGGCGGAGGCAATGTGGAAAAAGCTCAATAGCATATATGAAGCGAGCTCTTCAACGAGCACCTTGATGCTACAACAAAGGTTCTTTCAATACAAATATGAAGACGGGGACTTATCAACGCATTTGTCAAAACTACAAGAAATGGCTTGTCAACTGAAACAAGCTGGGGAGGAAATATCAGAGAAGTTCCTAATCACTAAAGTGCTGATGTCGTTACCAGACAGTTATAGTCATTTTATTTCTGCATGGGAGTCGGTGGAGAGTGATAAACAAAATTATGATGCGTTGGTTGCTAGACTTCTAGTAGAAGAAGAGAGAGTGAAGGCAAGAGATAAAACACAAAAAGGGGAAAATACAGCTTTGTATGCTCATCAAAATAAGAAACAGTTTATAAAGAGATGTTATAAGTGTGGGAAGGTTGGACATTTTGCACAACAGTGTAAAAGTGAGTCTGAAAAACGTAAATGTTTCGAGTGCAACAAGTCAGGGCACCTAAAATATGACTGCCCTAAGAACCAAAACAACAACAATAAAAATAGCACGAGAGAACCTGAAAAATCAACAAAAAAGGGTCATGCATTTACGATGACGGCTATGACATCCAACTGTGAAAGTAACGTGAACCGGAACTCGAGTGAAAATAGACAATCAGTCTGTCAAAGGTGGTTGATTGACAGTGGTGCGAGTGAACATATGAGTAGTGAACGATCTTTGTTTTCGAACTATCATTCAGTGTCAAACAGATTTGTCATTGTGGGCGATGGTCGGCGTCTATGTGTTCTTGGGGTTGGTGAAATTGAACTACAAACGTACGATGGGGATTGTTATGCTAAATCGACACTACATAATGTGCTACATGTGCCAGATATGCATATTAATTTATTTTCGGTACCTTGTATTACAAGGAGAGGTTATGAAGTCAAGATGTTATCTGAACAATGTATGATTTACAAAGATAATGAATTGTGTGCAATTGGGAACCTAGAAGGGAAGTCTTATGTACTGAATGTGTTGCACGAAGGACATGCTGCAGCAGTTTCAACTCTATCAACTTGGCATGAAAGACTGTGCCATCAAAATGTTGAATATGTTAAAAGGGTGCTAAATAATAATAACATTGAGTACAAAAGTGTAGACTTTCAGTGTGAGTCGTGTTTACAGGGTAAGTCACACAAGTTACCCTTTTTGAATAGTGTGCGGCACACCACGAAAACGTTAGAGATAGTGCACATGGATCTATGTGGCCCAATGGAAATTCAGAGTGTTGGTGGTTCGAGATATTTCCTATTGGCGAGGGATGATTACTCAAATTATCGCATAATATATTTTCTGAAGAATAAAGGAGAAACTGTTTCTTGTATTAAGCAGTTTGTCGCTTGGGCAGAAACACAAACAGAAAATAAAGTGAAGGTAATTCGTACCGACAATGGAGGAGAGTTTGTCAATAAATATATGCAAGAGTTTGTTGAAGAAAAGGGCATACAACACGAAACTACTATACCTTATACACCCCAGCAGAACGGCAAGGCAGAGAGGGATATGCGCACCATAGTAGAGGCAGCACGGTCCATGATAGGTACCAACTTGTCAAAGGAATTATGGGCTGAGGCAGTGAACACTGCAGTTTATGTTTTAAATAGGACAACCAAAAGTAGTAAAGAAGGTCAGTCACCCTATGAAACGTTTAATAACCGTAAATTCAATGTGCAAACTCTGCGTGGAATATTTGGACAGGAGGTGTATGCTCACATCCCAAAAGAAAAGAGGCTGAAATGGGATGTCAAGGGAGAGAAGGCAATATTTGTTGGATATGATGATTCTAAAGGATACAGACTTTATTATAAAGACAAAAAGGAAGTACATACCAAGAGAGATATTACGTTCTTAGATCAGACTTATCAGAGTACTAAAGAACAGGGATCAACTGGTGTACAGCAAATTGAAAATGACGGTGTGGTTCTACTGGATATGCCAAATGAGAATGATGAAGAAGGCAGTGAGAGTGAAGAAGAGTTTTATGAAATAACTACTGAAAACGAAGAGACAGGAGAATATCAAGATGAAGAAATAGAACAAGAAGTTGAAAATGCTAATGAAAATTTAGAGACAGGTTAAGTAAGAAGTAGAAGTGGAAGAATAATAAAAAAACCAACATACTTGAGAGATTACAGTCTATATGCTGTAGAACCAAAGAGTTACAAGGAGGCAATGATGTTATCAGACGCTGAAAAATGGAAAGAAGCCATCAAGAAGGAACTTGATCAACTAGTAGAAAAAAATACATGGACAAAGGTAGATAATATACCAGAAGGCAAAGAAGTGATAAGCTCAAAATGGGTTTTGAAAAGAAAAGATAGTGGTTATAAAGCTAGGTTAGTGGCAAGGGGTTTCGAACAAGAATATGTTGATAATGTGTATGCACCAGTAGCAAAACTTAATACATTTCGTGTTTTTGTGACAGTAGCTACTAAACTTGGGTTAGAGATTAAACAAATGGATGTATGTGGAGCCTTTTTAAATGCGAAACTTGACGAAGAATTGTACTTAAGTTTACCTGAAGGAACTGAGTCTGTTGAGTATGAGTATGTTAAACTTAATAAATCCATTTACGGTTTAAAAAGGTCTCCGAAATACTGGAATGATCTTTTCAAATCTGTTATGCTGTCTTTGGCTTTTGAACAATCAGATAAGGATTGCTGTTTGTATTCCAAAAATAAAAATACATATTTGCTATTGTATGTCGACGACATTTTGTATTTTGGTAGTGATAAAAATGAATTGTGTAAATTAAGGGATGAATTATGTAAAACATTTAAAATGAAAGAAATGGGAGTTATAAGTAAATATCTGGGGATAGAGGTTAATCAAAACATAGATAAGGGAGTCACTAGTATTTCTCAAAAATTATACTTAGAGAACTTATTATTACAATATAATATGTCTAATTGTAAAACATTACAACTGCCAATAGATAAAAACTATAACTTCCATATTCTTAAGAGAGAAATGTCAGAGAGTACATCAATAGAAAATAAATGTAGAAAGTTAGTTGGGAGTCTGATGTATGCTGCTATGGGGACAAGGCCAGATATTTGTGCAGTGGTTAACATATTAAGTAGGTATCAGAGCTGTGCTTCTGAACTTTTATACAAACTATTGTTGAATGTGTTAAGATATATAAAAGGGACACTTGATTTATGTTTATTGTACTATAGAGACTGCAATAATGATGTAATAGGCTATGTTGATAGTGACTGGGGTGGTTGTAATGATAGAAAATCAACATCAGGGTGTATTTTCAAAGTGTTTGGGAGTTCCGTAATTTGGTTTTCGAAGAAACAGCAGTCAGTAGCTTTGTCTTCAACAGAGGCGGAGTACATTGCCTTATGCTCAGCCACTAGTGAAGCTTGCTGGTTGAAAGACATTTTGAATACATTTGGCTTTGAAATTAATATAATTTTATATGAGGACAACCAGTCAACTATCAAGATGGCTAATATGGCCACTGGTAATTCAAGAGTGAAACATTTGGAAATTAAACAAGCTTTTATAAAAGAAAAAATAGAAAATAAAATTGTTGAATTAAAATATGTGAATACCAGTGAGCAAGTTGCAGACATCCTAACAAAGGCATTAGGGGGGATATTATTTAAAAAGTTAAGAGGGAAATTGTTTAAAGATTAATATTTTTTTGTGTGTTTATTCATTAAGGGGAAGTTTATTTTAAGGGGAAGTATTTTTTTTGTTTCATGAGAAATAATAATAGATTTGTTTATTATTTGCTTGAATATTTAATTGTGGGGAGGTGTGAATGTAGCAATAAAGTATTCGGGCAACACTCGTTGTTACTCTATGTTTAGTGTCTATGGTATAGTCTATGAAATAAAAAAAGGAAAATATTGTTTAGTAATGGCGGACGTTTTTTTGTAACGATTTTTTGCAGTTGTTCTAAAATAAACTAATAGAACTAAAATAAGTATTCTCATTTGAAGACCAAATAACATGCCTAACCCTTCAGAGAATATAGGCGTAATGATGTTTGAATCTTATTTTTTGACCAAACATTTTCGGGCACAGAAATCGGACATTAAACTATCGTTTACATTCAGATCAGGCAATAGATCAGCCACTCACTCCTAACAAGACTTCGTACAAAATGTCCAATATATCTAGCCAGAACCACCCGCTGTTTATCGTGGCGTTCCTACCGATAGGTTTAACACGTCGTGGCCGGCAGATCAGCCGGTCAGACGGCCGTATTACCCTGAAGCGCCGGAAAACCGGCAGTAATGCCGGATATCCGGTTAAACTACCGGATCACTTTATCGATAGCTTCAGTTTTGGATTAGTTGGGTATATTACGTGCTAATTTACTGGTCGTAGGGGAGAGCTTGCGAGCTAAGTTTTGTTGCAGGCAGCACAGTATACAGGGATAAATGAAGTAAAATAATAGTCAGTCTTCGCTTGATGCAGGATGTATCGGTGTTTGAGCATGTGACCTAAAAATTTTTGGAAAATCCTAATACTAACTTGTAAGTCCCTAATATTATAAATGCGAAAGTGAGTTTGTTTGTTTATTTGTTTGTTACGCTTTCACGCTACAACGGCTGAACGGATTTGGATGAAATTTGGCACAGGGGTAGACCATGACCTGGAATAGGACATAGGATACTTTTTATCCCGATATTCCCATGGGATCGAGACTTACGCGGGTGAAACCGCGGGGCGCAGCTAGTTAATAAATAAATGCTTGTGAAAACGCTAAAAAAAGAAGACAGATTAGATTTGAAACATCAACAACAAAGACGAAAATCTAATTAATATCCGCGTAAACGTAAAATTGAATTAAAATAAATACTTGAATAAACAAAATAAACCGGCATCTTTTACAAAATAAAACACGACCAAGCTTTTACAGCCAAGTAAAAATAATCCCCTTTCTTTATAACATTATCACAGATGAACAGTCCAGGCAAACAGCTGCAGATTTTACAAAGGCATTCAAAACGCTTCGTAAGAGAGTAAATCCAGAAATACATACATTGCCGCCTTCGAGTCAGCTTGGCATGAAATCTGCGCGACAGACATTTTCCCTACACATCTGTTTTAAAACCTTTTAGCACACCGTTAGATGAGAAGCGATGAGCAAACAAAATAATAAAGTAGAAATTGTAAGGCTGTATGTTTTACATCATAACATCGGATAAGGAATTATTTACTTATTCATTTAATACTTTAAGCACACAAGGAGCTCGTGGCTAATTAATAACTGCCGCATGGGTCAATCCATCAGGCTAAGCTACGGTTGCCGGGGTTGGTCCGTGGATGGGTGACCATCTGTACATACCGAGACTCCTCCGTGTCTCAGAAAGCACGTTAAGCCGTTGGTCCCAGCTGTCATTCGTAGATCTTTGACAGTCGTTACGGGTCGTCAGAAGCCCGAAAGTCTGACAACCAGTCTTACCAAGGGGTATTGTATTACCCAGTCACTGGGGGGGGGGTCTGGATTTATGCTTTCGCGGTTGCACAACGACATGCTTTGCTTTGCTTTGCTTGGTAGTATAGATGCAGGCCTACCCTGCCACCTCCTTCAGAGGTGGTAGGGTGGCGGGGTCTTGAGGGAGAGCGCTACAGTCGTGTAGATCCTCAAGGCAAGTCTGGCGGATGTACCTTCTCGAGGTTGCCACCCCGTTCTTGGTCTAATTCCCTAAGAAATAGACGTAACTAAAACCACCAGGCGCCTTTGCAACCCTTTCCCAAAACCCTCACCCTATTCTTTCCTGCCCTATGCCCTCCTGCCCCAACTCTCACAAACCCTCCCCACTCCATCCTACCCACCTCCTTACTTCTCCCAATTTCCACTACCCAATTCCCACTCCTAACCGTGACCCCCCGTGACTGGGTGGTGGCGGGCTTGTCTGTCACTAAAAACAGCTGACGGCGAGTTGGAGTAAGCAGTCACCTGCGCTAGGACCTGCGCAGTTGAGCGCCGTGAGCGGGGATGAAGGAGTCCTGGGGGGTTGAGCCGAGCGGCTCTGGCTGTAATGTGCCCGTAAGGCAACACGCCCCCTTTGGTCTGGATTTCAAGCGAAACGGTGGCCCTACCCATTAGCCAAGGGTAGGGAAATGGCCACAGTGTCCCGTCAGAGGGCCACAGGCGAGGTGCGTGAGGTCCGCTGAGGTCGTCCCCGGACGGCCGAGGCGGTAGGTAAAGGTCATGCTGACGGTGTAAGTGAGGGTTGATCAGTTCGTTTGGGGGTGGGCCTTTCGACCCCCTACGCCAACCCGATCAAGCACCCGATGTCGCACTGTAAACCAGCCTTGCGCACCTATATCTCTCTGGTAGTCCTAACGTTCTTGCTTCTTTTCCATAGCAAGACGTTCCCAGTTGCGGGCTCCATGGAGGGTGGGAGCCAGAGAGATGAATTTTAAAACAAATATAACATGGATTCTTTAAGGCCTGTTAAAAAACCCAAGGGAGGTGCTTGCACTTCCCCTGCCCCTGGTGGCGTCGCAGTTAACGCTGCGGGCACCAGCGCGGGCACCGGTCCGGCTGTGGCGAGAACCACAGCCAAGACCAAACCCAAGTCCCAGTATAAACAAAGGACGTCGGCGCTGATTTACCGACCCTTCCAAACAGACGGTAACCACGGCGACGACTAATACCACTGCCGGTCTGACCCTCTCCACACTGACCCCGGTGCCAGGTAAGACTGGCACTGGGCTCCCAGCCAAACACCCTCCTCCTCCTGTGGCTCCTCTAGCCTCCCATCAGTCGGCCGCCACCGGTCAAGCGGAGACGGCCAGCTGCACCAAGGACGCGTTCTCGCGCTCCTGGCAGGTTGTGCAGAAACGCAAGGGCAAGGGTAAAAATACTCAACAAGCCCAACGCCCTTGCAACGACCCTTCAGGTCCAACTGCCGCCCCGGCACAAGGCAAAAAGAGGGACAGATTGACGAGGAAGGAGCGCCGTCAAGCTCTCAAACGGAAGCCAGGGAAAGGCTCCCGTAATAAGCAAACCACCGCCGCCAGCTCGGGAATTTCGACTAGCGGCCAGCTAAACTTCTCCGCCGGAAAGCGGGCACAGGCAGAGGCCGGCACTAGCCGACCAGCGCCCAATCTTTCGCCAACCAGCGCTCCGGAGAAACCAGCCGAAGGTAAAGATACACAGCGACCCGATTGGAAGGATCAGGCCGCGGCCAAGCGAGCTCTCAACGAATCCTTGACACCTCGAGGGGAGCACAAGCGGCCGCGGCTTGATCAATCCAATAGGGTCGCCCAACGAAGCTACGCCCAAGCTGCCAGCGCTACCCTAGATGTCGCGATCACCTGCGAGCGCACGGGGATCCTCAGCAAGGACGTATCGGACCAGGTACTCGCTGCTATCCAGAAGCAGATCATTCTCGAGGCCTGCTCCGCCAAACAAGACACGCCAGGGCCGACCTTCAACGCCAAGCCGCTGTTCGCCGGGGGTGTCCTGAAATTGTGGTGCGGAAACGACCACACCTTAGCCTGGCTAAGGAAGGCAGTCTCCGATCTGGCTCTGCCAACTAGCACTCCGCTAGTCGTCTTGAGCCAGTCGGAGGTCCAGAAGCGTGCACGGTGCGGTATCGTGATCCCGGACGAGCAGGGGGTCTACGGAGAGTCGACCAATATTGGGCGCGCTCTCAGTTACCAGAACCCATGGGTCGACATTAAGAGGTGGGTACTGTTGCACGCCGACAAGCAAGCCGAGGCGTGGTTCGTGGTGGTCGGCATCCCTGTGGACCAAATCCCGACCCTGATGGAGGCCGGACGCCGTCTCTCTATTGGTTTAGGGACGGTGTACGTGAAGTTCCAGGGTCGGAACGGTAGGTTCACCGACGTCCCGCAGGGATGGGACGCCGCCACGGGCACCGTCTGCGAGGCGCCAACAGAGGAAGAAGCAGGGGGACCCACACCCCCTACACACAACCCGGACGCGACCACGGCCGAGCCTGCTGCTGCAGAGCTGGCCGCTCCTACCACCGCCACCGTGGATGCCGTCCCTTCGTCGGGCGAGGAGCTGGACGACATGATCCTGTCGCCAGCTTCGGGCCCGGCGGAGGACGGCTTCGACGAGGGCGACCTATTTGCCGGGCTCAAACTGGGGGGGGACGAGGAGGGTGCGACCAGCGATGGCGTCCCTTTCGTCGGCCTGTAAAATCCTCCATTCGCCTGGAGGATTTTCACCTCCTCCACCACAGTCAGACCGCGACGGCTCAGCTTCGCAAGTGGCTGGAGGTACAACACACGGCCATTGCCCTGATCCAGGAGCCGTGGATTAGGGCGGGCCGCATACAAGGACTCTCCAATCTTGGCGGTAAGCTCCTAGTAACCTCAGATCATGATCACCCCAGATCGTGCATCTATGTCACAGGTAACCTTAAAACACAGCTTTTAACTGACTTCTGTTGCAGAGATGTCTCTGCAGCTAAGCTGCTTATACAGCGCGACGATGCCACGGAGAGAGTAGTGGTATTTGCCTCGGCGTATATGCCCGAAGCGGAGGCGCCGCCCCCCCATGACCTCGCCCGTCTCGTGAACCACTGCGAGAGATGTGGCTTCGAGGTCGTCATCGGGGCTGATGCCAATGCTCACCATCAACTGTGGGGTATGGACACGCAAAACGAGAGGGGTAAGGCCTTGGTTGACTACTTATTCTCGACTAACCTATCCCTAATAAACACTGGCTCCGAACCAACATTCGTAACCAGGCGAAGCCGCACAATCATCGATCTCACCCTGGCAACTGAAAGCGCGGCGGCAACCATCACTGGGTGGCAGGTCTCCAAGGAGGCCTCCTGCTCTGATCATAGGTGGATCGGCTTCGACATCCAGGTCTGTGTGCCACCAACACCACCGCGGCGAAACCCGCGCAACACGGATCGAGACACCTATACACGCAATCTTGAAGGCAAGCTTGCGATTTTAAGCAATCCGTCGACCTTTGCGGACACGACACAGATTGAGGTACAAGTAAACCACCTTACTAAGTCAATCATAGACAGCTACGAAAGTGCCTGCCCAGAGACCACGCCGCGCAGTACACCGGGTAAGCAACCCTGGTGGGGCGCTGATCTGGAGCGCAAGCGAGGTAAGGTAAGAGCGGCCCTGAATAGAGCCATGAACACATGTGCGGATGAGGACTGGGACATTTACTATGCGGCCAAATCCAGCTACAAAAAATGCATTAGATTCCGAAGCACCTCAGGGTGGCGCAAATTCTGTGGTAGCATTGAATCATGTCAGCAAGCGAACAGGGTAAGGAAAGTTCTGGCGCAACAGAATACATCTGGGCCCGTCAGCCTACGCAAACCCGATAACACACTCACGTCGTCGCCTGAAGAAACAAGACGCGTCCTAATTGAGACTCACTTCCCCGGATGTGTCTTCGCGCAGGTAATCGACTGGCAAGATGTAACTCAAACACCATCAGAGAATGATTGGCGCTATGCAAGCCGGGTGATCACGTTGGAGAAACTTCAATGGGCCATCCTAAGCTTCCATCCCTTTAAGGCAGCTGGTCCGGATGGAGTGTTCCCCGCTCTATTACAGTGGGGGGGCGCTTCCGTCGCCATAAGACTGGTACCATTAATGAGAGCGTGCCTGGCCTTAAGATATGTTCCTAAAGGATGGAGGGAAGTGAAAGTTATATTCATCCCAAAGCCAGGTAAGGGTGACTACACAAACGCCAAATCCCACCGACCGATCAGCCTAACCTCCTTTCTACTAAAGACTCTGGAAAGGCTTTGTGATAGGGAGCTGAGGGACGGCGCCCTGAAAACCATACCGCTGCACTATAATCAGCATGCATACAGCTCAGGTAAGTCAACCGAATCTGCTCTCCATCTAGTGGTCGGTCAGATTGAGGAAGCGATTCACCAGAAAGGAACCTGCCTGGGCACCTTTATAGACATCGAAGGAGCCTTCGACAAAACCAACTTCACCAGCATCAACAGCGCCCTCTCCAGGCATGGAGTAGAACAGGTACTAACGGACTGGATTACGAATATGCTAAGCAAACGAGTGGTTCGCCTTGAAGGGGAGCAGCAGTCGGCAATGATAGCCAGAGGCTGTCCCCAGGGAGGGGTGCTATCCCCCCTTCTATGGAATCTGGTCATCAATGACCTTATTACAAAGCTCAACGCCAGCCGCTATTATACAATAGGGTATGCAGACGACCTCGCAATCCTCGTCTCGGGGAAGGTGACGGGTACAATCTGTAATCTCACTCAGCAAGCACTACGTATCGTAGAAAATTGGTGCAGGGAATTTGAACTATCAGTGAATCCCACTAAAACTGAACTAGTCATGTTTACCCAAAAACGAACTTTAGGGCCCTACCGCCTACCAAAACTGTTCGATACAGAACTCCAGTTGGCCAATGAAGTCAAGTACCTCGGGGTCATTCTAGACAGTAAGTTAAACTGGAGTAGTCACTTAGACAACAAGTTAAACAGGGCCTGCATCACCTTCTGGCAGTGCAGGAAAATGATAGGTAAGAAGTGGGGCTTATCCCCCAAAATCATACTATGGCTGTACACTGCAGTGATCCGCCCCACGATCGCGTATGGGGCTGTGGTCTGGTGGCCCCGCACCCAGCTAGTGACAGCATCTAACAGACTACAACGCATGCAAAGGCTAGCCTGCGTGGCGATCACGGGCTGCATGAGGACTACTCCGACTGCAGCGATTGAAGCCATGCTAGACTTACCCCCGCTCCACCTGTACATACAGCAGGAAGCGACGATGGCTGCGGTGCGTCTTAATGCAACAGGGCTCTACGCTCTCTGGTAAGGAAACGCACTAGGGACCAACACCTCAAACTATGGTTGGACCAAGGTGACTGCAGGCAGGCTAAGGAGGCACTCCCTGCCATCGATTGCCGCCTCACGAAGCGGGTGCTCCGACTAACGAAACAACAGCTGCGAGCCTGCATGGAGGACGACGAGACAACAGCTCATGTGCTACTACACTGCCCGGTGGTTTCCACTTACAGGGCAAAGTACTTCGGTAACCCAGGTACCCTAAGAGAGATGGTCAGTAACACCAAGGCGTTGCTGGCCTTCTTGGAGGAGCTGGGGTGGATCGAATAAGTGATTTCCCACCCATACGCAAAATACGCGCTTTGACGTGGAGTTGCGGATACCAGCCCGTATTACCTATTACCTATTTTATTATTACCCAGTCACTGGGTTGTGGAGGACAGATAGGCAGTCGCTCCATGTAAAATACTGGTATTCAGATGCATCCGGTTAGATTGGAAGCCGACCCCAACAGAGTTGGAAAAAGGCTACGCAGATTAATTGACTTTAAGTACACAAATGTACAGAGGCGGACTTAATGCCATAGGCTTTTTTTACCAGTCAACCTTTGGGTGATGCAGAGACAAACAGTGGTAACAAGAATTATGCTTTGAGAGAGCAGTGGCGGCCCGGTGGTAACGGCCGTGACTTAGGGCTTCCACACAAAACTGCGTTTCGACGTCACATCGCAAAAATTAGCGACGGTTCCCTAAGATTTTCTTCTGCGCTTAGCTTCTGCGTTGCGAATTCGCAGGAATTCGCAGTTTTGTGTGGGAGCCCTTACGAGTTGTAGGTCGTAGATTCGAGGCCTATCAGGCGCTTTCCTTTGCGTTAATTATTTCATAACCACTGCTCTCAAAACGGTGAAGGAAAACATCGTGAGGAAACCAGCATGTACTTGAACCAAAAATTCGAAGACATTGTGACATCTACCAACCCGCACTGGGCCCGCGTGGTGGATTACGGCCGATTTCCTCTCACAGAGAGAAGGCATGTGTCCCAGGTGTGGGAACATTATAGGCTGATTGTGTAAGGAATTATAATATAATAATATAATAAACTTTATTTCAGACCAATGTCCATACATAATTACAAAGTTACAAAATACAACATACACCCGCAAAAAGAAAAAGATTATAAAATTTGAGCACGAATAAATGCTTTCAGGATGTATGAGTCCTGCTTTTCCGCAATAACCTGTAGGATGCTGTTGGTGCTGCTCCTGACTCTGCTCAGCAATGATGCGAGCCGCTTGCGCATTACCGCATGGAAGCCGTCTACCCTGGCCTCCGCAAACATACCGGAGGCACTGCAAAAACGGGGCAACCCCAACAACATCCTAAATCCGTTTTTAAATTGGAATTATGATTATCATTTTAGGGCTTTGATTATCATTTTAGGGCTTTGATTATCATTTTAGGGCTTTGGAAACTCAAGCACATTTAAGTCTAGGATAAGGGAAAAGCTTCGTTTACAGTTCAGTGTCAATTTATTTATATACAACACCTGAGATCTATCTTTACAGGTTGCCCTAATGCGATAGTTAAGTCACTTATCTACACTTCTACAATTAATATTATAAAGAGGAAAGATTTGAATTTTTGTGTATGTTTGTAATGAATAAACTCAAAAACTACTGCGCCGATTTCAAAAATTCTTTCACCATTAGAAAGCTATATTCACCCTGAGGCTATAATTGATAAAGATTACACGCGGGCGAAGCCGGTGGCGGTAGCTAGTATTAATATAAAATAATAAAATAAACAACACAACACCTAAATTTAACTTAATTATAACATAGCACCCTAGAGGTCGCCAGGGTAAAGTCACCCAGTGTACAAAAAAACAAGTCTATTTTGAAGGGACACAAAAATATTTTACATTAAGGTGCACCCAAATGTCGCCATGTGTAGAAAAATAATATGATGTAGCTGGAAATATGAGTTCCAAATACTTTGATGATAATTCGTATTGCATCATTACATTGAATTTTTATGGTAAGATGAATTTGAGCGATAAACAAGAAGTTCACATAGCCATAAAACTCACTCTTCCCATCAATCATTCAAAAGTTGCCTCCATCCGAAGATTCATCCGATCACATCCTTTCAAAAACACGCCACGTCGCATCGCATCGCACGTCGCATAGTGTAGACGCACCCTAAGTATTATTTCTGATGCTACGTCTGAAGTATGAATTCTTTTATTATATTTATGTGAAGAACGAAGATGGAGGCAAATCCCTTCAGCGGGGATTACTTATCCTTAGAATGCGAATTGAGGAGAATCCCGGCATCCGATAGTTCGATTAGGAACCGTATTTTATTATACGATTTGTTTTTAGTAATTTTTTACCGAGAATTTACGGTTTTGCGATGTTTTAATGGGTTTTTTGCACGTTTATTTCGATTCGACGGCAATTAGGTTAAGATTTAAAACTCTTTAGAGTATGTTTATGTTAGTTATTGGTACTCATTTAGTTTAATTAAGTATAGATAGCAATTTCGGTGTTCTTTGAATAAGCCAGTAGCAGTTTTTTTTTATAGTAGATAAGCCAGTAGCTGTTTTTATAGTAGACTAGCAGACCCGACAGACATATTGTCCTTCCAGAACGCAGCGCCACCTACCGGTTCCAATTGGGAATCTTAACCATCCATTCATACACACAAAAAAAAATCATCAAAATCAGATCAGACGTTTAGGGGGAATTCCGTGGCAAACACACCTACAGAAGAATTATGTAAAAGATATCCAACTGCATTTTGTATTCTTACTAGTACTAATTTATTAATTATGACTTAATTGAAAAGTATTTTTTTTTTTGTTTTTAGAAAGAAAACAGAGAATATTTCCTCAATTTTACTTTCATTAAAAGTTCTTTGTTATTCTTGACATCTTCTATATCTATACATTAAATAAAAAATCGCTTTTCGTGTCTGTCTTTGTGACTGCATTGTTTTAAAGTACGCAACGAATACTCAAATAAAATATCTGAGAATGTACAAAGAAAGTAATGCTAACGTAGAAAAGCTAAAATATTTCATTACCAATCCGATAAAACCTCTTTCATTATCGCTTCAACTAAAATTTTCACTGAAAAAACCACCACGCTATGCAAGCTTTCCATAAAAGATGAGTAATAAAAAGATTTCTACAAAAGATACGCACCAGGGTAGCTTTTCCTTCGGCTGCCCGTTCGGCTGAGTTGGCCCTGTCAAAATGCATCCGTGCGGGTAATGCAAGCCTTTTTCTTTTGCGATGACAGGCTTCATGACGTAACTGGCTGGCCACGCGGCCGCAGCCACGTGTTCTTTTATTTATTTTTTGAGATAAAAAAAACTATTCTTAAATACGAGTCTTTTTGCTAAGGGCCTTTTTAAGGTGCCGTAACGAAAGTGTGAAAATGAAACCCTAGAGTGCGTTTCATCAAATAGTACCTATGCCGTAACTGCACGGTGCGCCAATCAGTTCCATTATTCTAGCTATTTCAGTACTGAGAATTAATTTACCTAACCTAACTAATACCTATTATAAATGCGAAATTGAGTTTGTTTCGCTAAAACAACTGAACGGACCTGAATGTGGCGCATGGGTAGACCGCTTTTTACACCTATATTCCCACGAGATCGATTCTTATGCGGATGAAACCGTTGAAAAAACCAAAAGCTAGTATCGAATACTTTTTGGAGGTATTGACTTATTTACTCGAGCGCAAAAAATTATAAATGTCTTGCTGCTCATCATTACTCGCAATTTCTAAATGTCGATCACGAATCTCTATCAATTTATTAAATATTTCATGTCTTGGCAGCCATCCTAATCTATAACCCATAAATTATTTCAACAGCTGATAATTTAGACGGAACACGCGAAACAGATAACCTAACGCTCAATAAAATCGTAATAAAAACTCTGAAAGAAAGAGCCACTAAACAAATATTAATAGCTGACATAAACTACTCAAAGCGTTTACAAACGTCTATCTATCCTGCTTTATCAGCACGGGTCAGACAAAGACGGCGTGAGATACCGACAGAGCTACGACCCACCACAAAGAGATATCCCAACTAGATCGTTACAAGAAACGTCTAGGGTATAATACTGTACTCCAATTGGGGCCATGAAAATGGCGAACGAAAAACGACGTAAGAATTGAGATTTATTACTCTTAAAATAAAATTGGTTTGTTTCGAACGAGGATTGAAATTTATGTTGAAAGTAATTTTGAATTTTAGTACCTGCAGTAGAGTTAGTTACTGGTGTATCTGTTTTAGCAATTTTATAGAATGTTGTTGGAGTATTGAGACTGTAAAGTTTTTATTTGGTGTCATTATTTATCCAGAAGCTGTAAAAACTTGTGACAGAGGGAAAACCTTAGAATATTGGACACAGCACACAAAACTATTATACAAAAAAGATCTCGCATCTCTTGTTTATTCAATCACATGAAAATAGGGGAAAATTTTCTATCACGGGAATGCATTTTGCCTGTTTTGCCATGGATTCAAATTCGTCATCTCACAGCTCACATGATATATTACATCCACCACAAACACACCATGTCATACTCGTAGTAAATCTTTTCCTTTACCAATAAATCCCTTGCATCACACGAAAATTGAACTACAAAGCAAACAAGATAATACTCCATTTTCACACCATACTCTGACAAAACTCATCATACGCCCCTACCTCAAAAATTCTTTTACACCGCGTTTCGCCTAGCCCCATGCAACAGACTCGAGAGCCGGCTGGGCATTTGTTTTCCATCACCCCTTTCATTAAGCTATATTAAAGGACACGACTGTATATCGACGCAGGTTTTTCATCACTTTTTCACACGGTGTCACTCTGTGTTGTGAGTCAAATTACGTTATTTTTGATACAGTAGGTATTTGTATTTGTGTGTGATGGTGCGTAATCTTTTTTTTATTTTGTATGCGTGTGTGTGTTGTGCATAATATATTGTGTTTAAAAATCATTCAGAGCAAACTGAAAAGTTTTATTGAGTCTTCCATTTGGATTTTTCAGTAGCATCTACCACTGCCATTTTAGATGGGGCTGAAACATAACTCTCTTTACTAGAGCACAGGTCTCCTCTCTGTGGGAGTGAGCTGACCGTAATCCACCACGCGGCACACCCAGTGCAGGTTGGTTGATGTGATAAATCTTCGATTTTTAGGTTCTAGGAATGTTTCATCAAGCAATATTATTTTTGAGTCGTCTTTAAGTTGAGAGTACAAATGGCTAAAAGCTTAATTTATGAATCTTTCAATGAATAAAAATGCGTTAGTTAGAAAATCATTTACAATAGCATTATTTATGGATATAACTCCATTGTTGTAGATATCCTACAATATTATAGTTCGAATATAAATCCAGTTTGATGCGTTTGGAAGCTCCGTTTACTATGGACAGACAATATCGTTGTAAGACCATAGACTCGTAACACTAGACGAGTACATTAGAGCTTTGCATGTGTATTGGATGTAGATACATCAATAGAAGATTCTGTACAACCTCTGGGTAATTGCGTAACAGACTAACAGTACCTATATAGCAATCGCTTTCATTTTGACAGTTTGACAGTTCAACAACATTCATTGAGTTATTTACCTAGTTGAGCAGACACATTTTTCGAACAAATGCAGCAATGAATACGCAATGGTAGGTGCTGGTCCATTATTGGAGACTGGAAGTAGATCCCTCGGGTGTAAAGGTTGGTGTGATGGTTCAATGGCCATAACTACAGAACATCTAGTGCCACAACACAAAAATAGGTACTTATTCCAATTTTTTTTAAATAACTTCAGAATTTACATTTTACTAGCTTCCGCCCACGGCTTCACCCGCATGGTATGTCGATAAAAAGTACCCTATGTCGGGATGCCATCTATCTCCCTTGCCTTTTATCGAAATCCGTTCAGTGGTTTAGGCGTGAAAAGGTAACATACAGACAGACAGAAAGACAGACAGAGATTCTTTCGAATTTGTAATATTAGTATGGATTAAAAACTAGCTGCGCCCCGTGGTTTCACCTGCGTAAGTCTCGATACCCTGGGGATATCGGGATAAAAGTATCCTATGCCCTATTCCAGGTCATGGTCTACCCTTGCGCCAAAACGGCTGAACGGATTTCATCTAAATCCGTTCAGCCCTTTTTCCGTGAAATCGTAACAAACAAACAAATTCACTTTCGCATTTATAATATTAGTCCTAAAATTAACATACAGTTTACACCTAATTATTAGATAAAATAAAAACGTAGTAGGTATCCTCACTTAACTAAATTCTAAAACTAACTATTTTATTCTTAAAATTGCTTAAATATATTGAATATTATCTCATATAAAATTACAAATAAAAATGTTAAAGCTACATAGGGTGTCAGAATGGGTGGATGAGCACATAGCGGCTCAGTCCACGTTCATTTACTATCGACGTTTGATAAATCTCCATAAAAGAAATAATATTTTAACATTTAATAAAAATGTTTAGCTTCGCCAAAGTAAAATTACCAATTTTTGAACTTATTGTTTAGTGACCGTGAAGAAAATCGTCGACTCTGCTCGCCAATTTTGATACGCAACATTAAACACTGAAATTAAATTCTAGGCAATGTTGATGGCTCAAAAAGTAAATTATTTTATATCTATTTTATTATTTTGGGTACAGTTACTGGCAGTTCCCGCAATGTTCAAGCATTGAACAGACCAATCATGTACTAGAATTCCCAACTCATAAATTTCTGGTACGTGAGCATACGTACGCCACTTCCGATCAACACATGCCATCGGCAGCGATTGCCAAGATCCAAGCCGACGTTTCACGAATTTCGTATTTCGAATGTACTAACCGGACGTCGTCGGACCGACGCCCGGCGGAAACACCCGAACGGACATGCTACGCCAGTTGCCGGTAACAGCTGATTTGGAAGGAACGGTGTGTTCCGTTTTTGAAATTTATAAAGCGGCATTGTGCTAAAATGAAAATATCGTGTGACAAAAGATGTGTTCAAAACCTTTAACAAAAAAAAAACCTTGTTGCCTAAAATCACGGAGCTCTGATCCAGGCTGTTTCACCAATTTACACTCTTCTACACCAAACCGTGCCTGAATGAAAAAGTTGTGTTCCATTTAGCTATAAGCCTCCCAGATAGTACTTTGAAGAGTTAGCGACCGACAGAGATGCTGACTGAAAGATTAGCCCACCCCGCCACCACAAAATCAAACAAATTCAAACTCTCTAACCAAAGTATACAGTCTCTTTTTCCTTGATAAACGACGCTTTTCGGAAGCGATGGCCACGCATATTCTTTCGCGAGCTATTCTGCACGCATTGTACGTCAGATAAAAAGTCAACTTTAGTACTATTGTTTAAGGTGCATTTTTCCTTGTTTTCTGCAGCATATTTGGGGAGTTATGGCCCACAAATAAGTTTAGGTGCGGTAATGGAAGGCTTCGCTTAAAATGTGAGCTGAAATGCTTTTATAAAAGTTTTGGGGTACCAAACAAAAAGTTTTATGTGCGTTTTGAATAGTTTGTGGGATTTTTTTTCTGCGGTCTTATTTGTTAAATGTGACCAAGATCGCTTGTTAGAAGTCGAAGTATTAAATTATCATAAGTAAACTTAGAAATGGCTTTTTGTTTGTTAAGTACATTAAGTTTTAGTTTAGTTATCATTTGTTTTGTTTGCGATTCGTGTTTGGATTACGTTAACGTTTTATTTTGGTTAGTTTTGGGTTTTTAGATTATTTTTTCGCATTGACGCCTAATCAACTTTCGTCTTTTTTAAGTTAAGGATGAGTTTTTTAAGCTATTCAAACCAACTTTTAAATAAGAGTTTGTTTCACTAACTACTTCATTGAATTCCTACATTTTCTAAATAGTACAGTTTCTATTAAATTTCCTTTAGAACAGAAATAACAGAACAATAAACTACGTACGCCATTACCCACCGATTAATTTTCGTAGCTCCTTACAGCACTTCGAATGAACTAGTTTGAACTGGATGGAACTGGATGAAACTGGTTACAACTGCTTCGCTTTTGGATTGAACGCAAATCGTTCCTAAATGTGCTTTGAGGTAACTTAGATTACTCGGTATTGGCTTGCCTTGACATGAAGGCTTAGTTACGACTAGTGTGTTTAGTGTATGGAACTAAAAGCACTCGCATTGAGACATGACGTTATGTTGTAAGGACGTTAAAAGACGAGTTACATCATTATAATTATGGCATCGACGACTAAAGATTTAAATCGTGACTTAGGGTTGAATAGGTAACGTAAATGACATTAAGTTACTTAGGGCATAATGGGGTGATTGACTACCTATTATCACAGTTTAGGAGTATGAGGAACAGGGTGTAAAGTTTACTCATCCACCACAGAAAAGGGAGGATCCTCCGACCAGACGGGTGTTGTATCTGGCGGGCAACTGCCCAACGATTGATGTTGGGTTCTTGTATATTATGTCCATTGCACGGTACACTTTAAATGCGCGGTTCAGGATTTATGTGACGTCAGGATTTTTGTGTGATCAGGTCTTTAATGCGTAGTTCGCATATGGCGATGTAGATACCGCTACATCACTCCCCTCCGCAGAGTGGAGGTCGATAGTGGGTTGAGTCTTGTATCTTGCGATGCTTGCCAGTGCCAGTTGTGGTTCCAGTGAGTCGGAACTGGGTGGCGCATTGTTCGCGGTGGGTCGGAACTATTTGCGGCGATTGAGGTGATTGCTGTTGTATAAATTAGTAACAGGTACTATATCTCAGCAGTGACCTTGAAATAATAACCTACGGCCACTCGGTAAATATACCTTCCGCGTCCGTGCATAGCTGCCGCGCACTCGATGCTAGATTTTGAAGCGCGTTGTTTCGGCCATTTTCTATGGAGGTATAATACTGTTATTTATGTACACTGTGCTACTAGTAGGTGCCTTAAGTGCACATAAGACCTTTTTAAACGGTTTTATTCTAAGTTTAAATCAACCCACTTGAATAGTTGAAAGTTTTATGGCTCTTGTTTACTTCAACATCATAATAAATTGCAACACAAAATTATGAAACAAGCAGTAAACTACTTAAAATAATAAGTTCCCTTAAACAAGAAAAGTATTAAAATTCTTGTCGACAAAACACTACCAACTCTAAGAAACACTGTAAAAAACGGTAGTTGGTTTCACGTCATACTAGGCAAAGTCCGAAATGTAGGTCAACGCCCTGCTGACACCTTTTAGAGCTACCATCAGAGTAAATTAGGGTAAAAGCACAGGTTTTCACGTCAGACGCGTCTAAAGCAACATCACAGTAGACCGAATTCCTTTGAACCGTAATAAAACACCTCTAGCTGCCCTCAGTCGTTGACTCAAAACCATATATCACATATCGTAAAATGTGAAAAGTTTTTTGATGTCCTCAACAGGGGTAATAAAACCCTACCCCTGTTTATTGCATATTTTTATGTGAGGTACGAATTACTTGTGTACCTTTATTTACCGCTTGAGTGCCATAAATTTCTTGTTTTACTAATCTTAATATGGTTTTCGATGTAGGTCGGAACCTAAATTCGAACAAAACCTATCCAAGTGACCCACTTGGGTAGGTCTTGTTCGAATTTAGGTTACGTAGTGGTTACTTTAGCGGAGCGAGTAACGGTTACTTAGGTCTTTGTTGATACTCTGATAATAATAATGCCCACACAGAATTAAGTAAACTTGGGTTATTGCTATCCTGTACTAACACATAGAAAAAAGAAAGAGATGAAACTTTGTCATAGTCAATTCATGCATCTACGGTAAGGTTTTTATTTATATTTATGTTTTTATTAAGTGTTATGTTTTTATTGTTTTATTTATTTCTTTTGTAATCCCCTAGTGGGATTTATATAAGTCCGTAGGCGTGTCCGTGGCATCACACCGGGCCCTATCAGAACACCAGCGCTGCGGTATTTATTTTTTAAATATCGCAGCATTATGCTGACATAAGCCTTTTGGCCTCGCACAGGTCGTTATGTATTTTGTTAGTTTTAAATTGTTATTTTTATTTTTATTAAATAATTACTTTTTATTACTGTTTGTTTTTCTTGTGCGTGTCCCAAATAGTTTTCTTTCTTTATTTAGTGCACACTCAATCATGCCTTTTACATATCGAGTCGGAATGAGCATTCATCGCCACGCTTGCTCACTGCATGTTCTAGCAATTGGAGTATTAAGTCCTGCATCCCAATGGCGTAACTCCCTCAAACTCCAATCCTTTTCGTTTAAAGAGAATTCATAATCCATTGCTTCATAATTATGTTAGGAAAATTCGTATGTTCGACAAAGAATGTTGAATTGACAAAATTAAAGGGATTGTGAGTAAATTACGCAATAAGGCTGCAAGTTTGCTCATGACGTTTATCTTCAATGTAAAATCCGCATTCATCGTCACGGGTCATCAGAAGCCCGAAAATCTGACAACCAGTCTTACCAAAGGGTATCGTGGTACCCAGTAACTAGTTTGTGGAGGTCAAATAGGCAGTTGCTCCATGTAAAGGTATTCAGCTGCATCCGGATAGACTGGAAGCCGACCCCAACATAGTTGGAAAAAGGCTAGACAATATGACGATGAACCAAACATACTAACATAAGTTACGCTAGAAGAAGGTATTTATTGAAACTTTGTTGCACGTAGAGGCCCTTCTAATGCACCCCAAAATTAACGATTGACCTACTAGAACATTCCCTTGCCACGAAAGCCTTCTCCCACGATAATTACATTCAGCTTCCACCCGTGATTGTGTTTGCACCGTATCCCGTGTAACAGCATATTTCCGTGTGTTCCGGCAATTTCCTGTGTTTATTATTAGTACAAAATAGTTCCGTGTTTGGAAACCATAAATTTGTAATCTGTACCCCTTTGCTGCAACCTTATGGTAATTAAATACCTGTTTTATTTGTGTATATTTCTTGTCATAATAGTTTGATCTTGTTATGTTCACCGGTTGCTTTTAGAGCAAAATTATGTATTGAATATATTTTTTTTTTTTTTTTTTTTTTTTTGTGGTTATCTTTATCTTTCAGGTCGGTGATTCTCAATAGTTCAGAAAAAAAAATCATAACTCGAAAACTATGAAAAATCGCGGAACATCCATGGGGGTGATTCAGATACCCCACGACACGAGGGACCAACATTTTTTTTGGACGTCAATGTTCTGGCCTCCCTGTATAATTAGTTAGGATTTACTTAAATAATTCCGTCTGAATGTTCCTTCAGATCCTCAAAAAAATATTCCTAATCTATAAACATCTCAAAAACCCAATTTGTTGGAAACGCAAAAAGCTAAACGAGCAACAACACAACAAAGGCCCAATCCCCTAAAAGGTATCGTTGAACGAAAAAACTAATTAATTACCGAAGATTCGATCGAGTTGCCCAAGACGTATGTTCGGGTCGAATCGCGCGAGCCGACGAATCATCCAACCTGTTGGCAAATACATTTGTCTTTCCTGATTCGTCAATCGGACGAGTTTATTTAGGTCAAAGGTAGAACCATTGTTTGCAATGTAAAAATACACTGAAGCCCTAGCACGAACGCGCGGCGTCATCGTAACGAAAATTCGAATGATTTTTTAATCGAAACTACAATTATCGAGGCTTAAGTACGACCTTCAAAATAAGCCACAAGCAAACACGATGGTGGTATCTTGTTTGATTGAGGTTTTCCCATTGCCACCTTCCGGCTCCATCATCAGACCCTGAACATAGCCTAGTGTCGAAGCACTTGTTAATACATAACCAATGAATCCGAACACGATGGTGCTATCTTGTTTGATTGAGGAGTTCCTATTGCAAACTTCCGGCTCCATCATCAGACCAGCTCCATGATAATTTTTTTTTCAAAATGTCTCGGTAGTTGTATAGGTATGCTATGTTTCCGCTAAATCAGATGCCAGGCTTGAAAGAGTAACCGTGGAGTTTTTTGCCGGCTCTTCTCCATAGGAAACGACCAATTGGAACCGTGCACCTAGCTTCTGACGTTTCATAAGTGCCAAATGGGCACTTATGAAACATCAGAAGCTAGGTTTATGTGAAATAAAATATTTTGATTTTTTATTTTGATTTTGAAAAATGGATGACAATTGGAGTAACTGGAAACACAAACCTACGAAAGCTAATAAATAAAGTTTATTTTTGAGTCAATAATGAGTGCGAATCGAGTATTTTAAATTTTAAAATCGATTGAATATACGATACTTTAACGCCGCGCGTTCGCGCTCGGCCTACTAAATGATAAAGTAAATAAATTATAGCCATTTTTTGAGTCGGGAGATTACAAAAGGTCTTATAAGTGATACTGCTAGCCAATTTACAAGGGTCGTGCTATGTTTGTGTAGGTATGTGACGCCATTTTCTTTCTCGAAAAGGGGCTAAAAGGGATATCGATGGAAGGTATGTTATGTTAGAAATTGCTATTTTTGCTCGCGATATTTTCCTTTTACTTAGCGAGAAAGGTCGATGTGATATGAATGGTTGGCTATAGGTACCCGGTTCTACGTTGAATGCGTCTTGGGATTTTATTTTGGAATGTATTTCAGAAATGAAAACCTTACTCGCTTTTTTGATAGGCTAAATATTAGCAGCCACGCGGATCGATTCAAGTTTAATTATTTCAAGTTTAAGCAACGCTTACCGAGGTCGGTCCGTGGAACCATCCATTATAATATACCGAAAGTCCTCCTTGTCTCGGAAAGCACTTTAAGCCGTCGGTCCCAGCTGTCAATTATAGATCTTTGACAGTCGTTACGGGTAGCCAGAAGCCCGAAAGTCTGACAACCAGTCTTACCAACGGGTATCGTGTTACCCAGTAACTGAGTTGTGGAGGTCAGATCGCTTCATGTAAGACTTCGGCTTCTGGTTAGACTAGAAGTGCACCTCAAACATAGTTGAGATGAGAAAAGGCAGATTGATTCACAATATAGTATTATTATGTATTCCAAGTTGGGCAGATAACTGTAAAATAATATACCTAGCTAGATATTGAATCTGAATATCATAGTTGGCAACGAATAATTTGATTTGATGAATTCCGTTTGAAGCAGACTGCTATAGTACAGAAATGTAAGCATAAATTAGCATAAAATTTAACCGTCAGTAATTTGATTTGAAACGTTTTAGACTGAGAGAGATACTGGTATATTTCGGTGAGGACAGTTTATTAAATAAGTTTCGTGACATTGAAGACCACTTGGAGGTTTAATTGACTGCTTTTCTAACTGAACAGACAGCTGTGCTGCTGGGGAGTTTGTTGCGCCACTTCTTCTTCCCAGCTAAAGCACTAGGAAGTGGTGAAGGGTGGGCGTTTTGGGGGGACTGTCTTATGTAATTTTGACGTTCGAAAAGTGCTGATTCTCAGCCTAGTTTGAATAAATGACTTTTGATTTTGATTTTTTGATTTTGCTTAGGCTGTTATGTATTATATTGTGGCTATTACTGTTTGTATATCACTGTTTTGTTTATTGATTCAGGCGTGACTTTGCGGAAATCCATTATAAAATACAATAGACGCAGATATATTTAGTAAACTATTCCGCTTGACTATTCTTCAAGAGTCATAAAACCCCTGTAAGAAATCGACACGTGTTTCACCTCTCAACGAGGCATCTTCAGGATGACGATTGACCAATTAAATAAATAAATATTTTTTTTTTGTATATAAATAATAATTTGCGTCTATTGTATGCTTACCCGACTACGGCGAAGAAAAAAGGAGGGTTATGATTTTGACCGGTATGTATGTATGTATGTTCATCTGTTCCATCCTATCTTCCAAACCACTAATCACAATTTGACAAATGAGGTATCGTTAGAAGCGTCGTGATTGTCCGCTGGTTATAGGCTAAGTCACATTAAATTAAAAATGGTGCCCTCTAGAGGACATAAAGTGAGGAACTTAAAAAAAAATATGGTTTAATCGTACCATGTTGGGAATCAAATGAAAGGGCTTAATGAGCACATTTCAAATATATATATATTATAACCCCAAAAGAATTTTTTTTTTAATCAAGTAATAAAAACTAAAACCCAACTACGACTTAAAAGGTATAAACTTTTTTGATTGATTTTTTTTTAAATCAAGTAATAAAAACTAAAACCCAACTACACTTAAAAACTACGACCTAAAACTATTTGTCATATTTGTTTCTAAAAGGAGAGAGGGAAACCTTTCTACTTGTAATGATATCGTATAAAATCATATTATAAAACAATGATTTCACGAATCATCTGCTAAGTCTGATGGTCGCCGTCTATCTTCTAAGGCCGTTTCGTCACTAGTCGGTACGTCACCAGTGCGGTATCAGTATGCGCGGTACCGAAAGCTTACCGAGCGTCTATATTTCAATGAGCGTTGCCTGATTGGCTTGGTATACGCGGGAGCGGGGCGGGATTGTTTCAATACGTGACGTAACGCGTTTTACTGCATGTTCGTTATACTCGGTACCCAATATAAATACATATAATATATAATATTATATTATAAATGCGAAAGTCAATTTGTTTGTTACGCTTCTACACTAAACGGATATGCATGAAATTGGCACACGGGTTGACCATTATACCGAAACGATACCGCACCGAACAATGAATTGAAAACTTATATGCTTGCCGATAACATGACTAATAGGAAACTTAGTGTGACATTAAAAATACATGAACATTTTTCTTTTGTTACCCTATCCACTGTCAACAAAACATACGAACTTAAACAAAGTTGAGCACCTATACCACGACGAATTAATGCCACCATGTTTCCAGTGTTAGTGAGAGACGGAGCTATACAAGGCCGCTAGCACCATCCTTTTTTCGCAGTTGAATAATGATGGCATTAATACTTCATATTCAGCCCCCAGAGAACACTAATTTCTACACTCCAAATCGTTGTCTAACAAATAAAAACAACGTCCAACCGCCATATATCTTAGCTAAAACAATAAACGGACTAAAGTCTTGGCTTGCCTTCCTTTCACTCAATACATCAGCGTGTCTATGCGACCAACAAGACCAAAACGAAATGTTCTACTTGGCTGCGCTGGAATAGTACCAGTAGATATATTGGTTCAAGTATCCCAGACAACGTTGTTGCTATTTTATATGTCAATGTTAATAAAGTAGAAAACTGGTTCGGTTTGATAGAGTCGTTTAGGGTTGAAGTTTTGAAAGACTTCGTAGAACTAGTATGGCTGCCAACAAAATGAAAAGTCACAGGTGTGTTTCAAAGTAACTGTGTCTTTTTTATTTATCTTTGCACAAGAAATGTTAATCATCCTCTAAAAAGTACCTAACTAAAATTAATAAGTACGACAAATTGGAGATGTCTTTACTGTTAATAGTGGTTTAAATAAATAAAGTAAAATATCTTACCCAAGACATCGAAGCACTAAATCTACCCCAAAATTCTGGTCCTTGGCTCCGCAGACCACTTCCAGTCAATATTAGATCTAGTATATCACAAAAGGAATAAAGTTAAAGAAACAGCAGTGCGGTGCAGTCGACTTGCAATTTATTGTTCCGCCTGAACTGCGGGCGAGGAATTGTTGAGTTCAACAATTTGCTATGTTTCCTTAGGAAGTAAGCCTACTGCAGTATATTTTATTTTACGAGACGTTCCTGTGTTGGTGCCGTTGTATGCCATTTTTAAAGTAATGGTATGCCAGTAGGATAATGTTTTGAATTGGTAAAATAGTTTCACTCTTTGCATTCAAATTGTACCTATGTTAGGTACTACATAGGTACAATTTGAATGCAAATATTGAAGAAGATTGAGACATGATAAGTCAGTAGTGTCTTTGGTTTATATAATTATAGTTATTACGTGTAAAGTAAGATAGTTAATTGATTCAGGCGTGACTTTTTGGAAATTCATTATAAATACATTAGACGTAGATATATTTAGTAACCCCCTGTAAGAAATCGATACGTGTTTCACCTCTCATCGAGGCATCCTCAGGATGACGATTGACTAGTCGCAAACCAGAACACGACGTGTTGCCACACCGAGCGCTAGACGCAGGGAACTCACACTTGCACTCTGCGTCCAGCGCTCGGTGTTTACGCAGCACGTAGTAGTGTAAGACGTAGTTTAAGGAGGAAAAAAATACTGTGTTCACAAAAGAAAGTTCCCACAAACTTCAAAAAACCTTCGTTAAGCAAGCGATAATATTTACCTGCCACAAGAAAATAATACACGAACGTAATTCCACATTCTCATAAAAAAAACAATGATCAAAGGGAACAAAGAAACCCTTGTAAAACTTAAAAGCAAGAAAATAAAAGGTGTTAAATTCTCTCTCTAACGCAAAAATTCAATAACTCCCACGTCTTTACTGAAAAATACATGAGCAATAATTGCGTTTTCGAGTCTCGCCTCCTCTGAGGTTAAAATTAAATAAACCACGTCGTTCCTGAGTGGTGGTCTGTAGGGCTACTGTAGCAAGCTTTTAGATTAGCTGGTGTAGATTTCAATTATTTTGTTGCGTTAGTTTAGTGTAGAGTGAGTGTGTAGTATATTTTCAGTTGGTTGTGCCTACAGCTAACTCTCCGTGTTTTTGTTTTAATCTTTGGTTTTAAAATATTATATATGTCTTATTTGTATTAACATCACAATAGTTTTAGACATTCTGTTCAAGGCTGCTTTTTACTATCAAAAATACGCGGTCGTGGGAACATCGCTACTACACTTGTCACATATGGTGTTTGGTTTCATAAATTCAGCGTTACTATGATGTATTTATTCTATTGTATAAAAGTCAAAGTCAAATAATTAATTTCTATTAGGCACATAAAAGGCACTTTTGAACGTCAAAAACAAAGAAATAGAACTGATTCTAGTTGCGCCTTCCAAAAGGTAGATTTCGTATGAAGAATGGGCAAGAAACTCCACAGTTACTCTTTTAAAAATGTTTTACAATATTTTGTATACATCAATTATATAATTATATGTGAAGATGATGCACCGAGAATAAGATTACTGTACCACAATAGGTAAAAAGAATTAAAAATCGAGCAATGATAAATAAATTAAATATGTGATAGATACATGGTGCTCACATATTTACAAACATTGTAAAAGTATACGATATCACAACATTCCTAACGTTTTGAACCAACAAAATACAACGTTTACGAACTTCGAACCTAAAAAAATAACCCACGTTTTTCGTCCAAAGCAGAGTTCAATCCTATTCCAATATCTCAAAAATAACAAAATATTAAAAGAAAACTAACGTGCTGCTAACCCTACCAGCTACGTTATGAGAAAAGGATACGTGAGGCTAAGACAAATGAAAGTTTTTGAGCGCAGACGCTTATTGCGATGTTCATTGTTCACTATACGATGTGCAGTTGCAAGCCTTTCCGTGTGGACTATGATTAACTCAATTTCGATGTGCCGACTGACCGTTATTGTGTTTTCTGTATCTTGGATATAAGTATAAAATAGAGGTAAGAATTTATTACAAGTATCATAGGACCATAAACAATATTGACCAATTCAATTCCTTAATTTATCGTGTATCAGAACTAGTACAAAGTAACAGAAAACAGTTTGTTTTCATAACATTGATATTTTCATTTATGTTTGTTTTATACAATATAATCAGCTTTAACGTATCTTGAAAAACATGACAAGACTTTAAACGTAACATGACAGACTCTTGGCTGTGACGTCACAAAAGTTTCCAAAATGGCCGCACAGATTCTGACATCAAAATAACTTTGTTGACTTTGTTGAACTTTCCAACGATTCTGAATTTGAATTTAAATAAAGGGTGCTGGTGATCTCATGTTTCGAAGAGTTTAGAACTATTCCAAATTTAAATTTTACTTGTATTTAAATTATTCATGTACATTTTGGTTGGGTATTTCGTTTTTAACTTTTTTATGATAGCTGTTTTCACAACCAATCATATTTTAAGCGTTGGAGCTATTTTCACAGCTAATATTAAAACAACAGATAGCTAAGTATGATAATCTAAACCGGGGATTCAAGGACTTAAATAAAATACTGTGTTTTATTAGTAAAAAAAACATTACCCTCCATAAAAGGCTGTAAAGTAAAAGTTGTATCTATTTAGCTCAAGGACATAATTATAGGGAGGTATATTGCAATTATAGGGCAGTTTTCAATTAATGTAGGTATGACCAAATATTTCATTTAAAATGAAAGGATGTAAAAGAGGTTCCATAACAGGTGTAACATCTTGATAGTGTTAAGTGGCACCTCGCTGGCATATTGCCTTTCTACATTCAGCCATTCATTTCTCTTCCTACAGCCAAGTGAATTTTGCAAAATGGTCAAACAGAGAACGAGTAGATGAAAGAAAGACGAAAGAAAGAAAAATTGTTTACTCTGCACAAACAAAACGCACATTAGATGGTGGTAGAGGAGCTCGTGGCTAAGTAATAACAGCCGCACGGGTCGATCTATCAGGTTAAGCTACGCTTGCCGGGGTTGGTCCGTGGATGGGTAACCATCTTTACATACCGAGACTCCTCCGTGCCTCGGAAAGCACGGTAAGCCGTTGGTCCCGGCCGTCATTTGTGGATCTTTGACAGTCGTTACGGGTCGTCAGAAGTTCGAAAGTCAGCTGACAACCAGTCTTACCAAGGGGTATCGTATTACCCAGTTACTGGGTTGTGGAGGTCAGATAAGCAGTCGCTCCATGTAAAATACTGGTATTCAGCTGCATCTGGTTAGACTGGAAGCCGACCACAACATAGTTGGGAAAAGGCTAGGTAGATTGATTGGTCGAACAGAGAACATCGACTTAGGTGTTTAAGATATTTTTAGTTTATTCGAATAAGTTATAAAAACTGTAGAAAAACACCTTTTAAAATGTAAACCTTTCCATTTAATATAAGCTTAGTAGCAAATCGAATTAATAGCAAATTCCAGGAATATTACTTGAACATAAAGAATTTTACCTGTAAAAGATTCTTCAAGCTCATAATATTTGCAACATAAAATCCATTTGTAAAAGCATAATATTTAATCATTGCATTTCAGTTTCACAGAATTTCAATAAAAATATTTTTCCATACTTTAAATAGAATTCCTGTCTGCTATCTTTCTACTAATATTTTATTTCATAACTAAATTGAGTTCTACTTTCGATCAACAAAATTGTAGGAACGAATAAGATGCAAAATATCTAAATGAGATCAACATTCGATTCATTCGATGTTTCGATTCATAAGACGATTCGCATTGCGATTCGATCCATCGATTCGCAGTCCATTGGACGTGCGTTGAAAATTTGTCAGGCGGAGCACGGAAATGGTGGAACCAGATATATTTGTTATATTCTAAGACTGTTTATTTTTATTCTTTAAAAGATTTTCAGTTATATGAAAACTTTTGCAAACTTACAACCATAGTGACATGATTTCGTTTCCTTGGTGTGATTGGAGAAAGAAACAGTTAGGTACAAAAAGAACGGGTTCGGGTTAGTCCGAAATTGCGGGTTAGTCCGAAAGGGATACCGGGACCTTGGCAACAGGCAACTGAAGGAACACGGGTGGGTTTTAGTCAGTAAAAGTCTGACACGCCCTTCCGCTCCGCCCAGAGCGGGAGAAGTCATTGGATGATTTCCGAACCACAAAAAAAAAAAAAAAGGTACAAAAAGATTGCAACAAAAAAATCATACTTATATTCAATATCAAGTTCAATCAGAACCCTAACTGCGTAACATAGTAATCAAATCAAAGGGCCAATCAAAATTCAAAGGGTTTTTGAATAAAATTTCTAATCCATTGCTTCATAGGTTTGAATAATTCGTCTGCTCAGCGACGTAAATAACGCGATGAACGTTACTGAACTGTCAAAATTAAAGGCATTGCATTAATTGTGTTACGCAATTACTCCGTATTTCCTAACGTAATCGATATTGAGAGGATAGGGAAACAGACATGAAGAAAAAAACAAAAACACAATTTCAAAAACAGAATACATGTTTTCTAAAACAGCCAGTATTGAGTGGCAACGTTTTCAATCACTCCCTCTTGGTACAAATCAATGCGGGGGACATTCTCGGTACGTACGCAGAACGGAACGAATGAACCAATTCCTTCAGTATTGCTATTCAAAACGAGTTTGTGGCTCTATAGCCCGAGGATTGAGGACGAATGAGTTTCGAAGGATTAGAAAAGTTTATTGTGTTCTATTTTTAAAGTGGCTTTGTGTCTGAATTAGTTTTTGTATTCTTCATTTAAATGGGAGTCGGTTAATGATGTAAGTTTGTTTCTTTTTCTTAAAGATGTTTCAGTTTTCGATCTAATTCTCAGTGTTTTTCTAGGTCTGTTTTAGGTGACAAAACACGTCATGACACGAAAATTATGGAATTCAAAATAAGGAAGACCACTCTTAAAAGAGACATCGATGGTTCCACGCACAAGTGTGCTGGATTGGAGGGTGGAAATCGACAGGACACTAGTCACTGTGAAGACGGACGGTGGAAGTAATGACAATACTATATTCCACTGTCAATGGTAGCTAGTACTGATGATCTACTCAGCCTACTGTCTTGTACCAGTTCTAAATCGTATTTTTTTAAATTATTGAATAATTAAAAAAAAATTGTATTTGAAGAATAGCAACACTGATTTTTTTCTTATTTAGAAAAAGGAATTTAAGAATTGTGGCTAATGAGGATGTAACAGAAAAATCGTTCTTTTGATTATAATTCATACCTACCTTACTGTATGTATCGTATCACACTAATGGTGAGTAATCAAATCTATTATGGCACATCGACAGGCTAACGTCCTGCCATAACTTATGCTCATGCAATCACACTCGATACGTCTTGCTATATCATGCATTAACCCCGGATTGCAGCCGCTGAGAACATGTATATTGCATCGAGGTTGCGGATAAAATATTTTATAGCCTAAGGATATAAGTAGTGTGGGGGAAACGCTGGCGTGAGGTGTTTATGGGAGATTGGCTGAAGAAGGCAACACACAGAAAAGAGCGGAAAGCTGTGAGGGACACCTTTGCCCAGATCTGGGACAAAACAGGATGAAAAACGGATATTTTCCGAGGCAAATGGGGGTCCTTAATTTTTGAAAAGAGACTGTAGAAGGAAGTAATACGTCCAATTACAGTGTCCCTGTAGATCTTAGGAATGTTAAACTTTTGCTATTTATTTATACAGGGTGTAAGGGTAAACATCGTTGTCAGTCAAACCATGGGTAGTTGACTTAAATATAACAAGTAACAACAAAAAAGGAACGTTATTTTCATTAAAAGTTTTTAAAAAGTTTCTATCCGACACCGTGCTCGCTAGCGAAACAGCTGACTGATTGAGGGAGGGATCGCGCTCTCGGCCGGTCAGGTCACGTCCCGCGCCCCCCACCTGTGTTGAGACGCAAGTTCGTTGCCCTAGCGCATAGGGTGAAAGGGTGAAATACTCATGTGGTAAAATGGAATTTCTGTAAATGACACCAAACCACTGGTTTACCCTAACATTCTGTATATACATGTTTCAAGATACATTGTTAGGTCCCTAATTTGCTGACTATGTACTAAGTTGACGGCGTCACGCGTCGGCGCGGCTGTACAATTTCGATGTCTTGATGTTTATGACCTCAATTTTATACCGTGAGGCATTCAATTGAAAAAACAATAATAATAATCCTTTTCCTTAGGTACATAATTTTATAAAACGCAACTTCTGTCCGTCTGTCTGTCTGTCAATAACGCGATAATAACGTGATAAGGGTCGTAAACTCAAATCATTAAAAAAATGCTGACCCCGAGTTTCGCTCGACGTCCCGTTTCAAAGACTGTCACGTGAAACTCGTCTTAAATTACAAGGAAAACTGTCTGTAACTTCACAATGGCCGTGATTTTAGTAGATAACGTCTATCATAGCCGAAAATATGTACTTTTGTGACTCACAAAAATCAACTCAAAATCAAAAGTCTATTATTCAAATTAGGCTGAGAATCAAAATCTTTCACACAATCCATCCAATGCTTGATTAAAAAAAAAAAACCTACTTACAACGTAACATAACATTACGCTTTGTTACCCTGAAGGGTTGGGCAGAGGTGTACCTACCTAATTTGGTACACCCACATTTTTCAAGTTAAGTCCTAGTTATTATAATTGTACTTTAAAATACAGTATTTACAATATCTCAAACAAAAGTCAATCTAAAATGTGTATAAAATACAACTAAGAAACCGGTGTACAGTCGAACAATCGATTTAGTATACAAGCAGATAACTTGCAACTACTTTAAACAATATTTTGTGATTGTTTTCAGTAGTCAATAATCCTTACACGTCACTATCCTAAGCCATAAGCTCAAAAATTTAAATTATACACACAATCAAAACGAACTTTGGCAGTGTAGCTCAAAATTAACATATTTTGCCTGTATACCAAACAGCTTGTTCGAATATACACCCACATTTTTCCAGTTAAGTCCTAGATAATATATTGTACTTTAAAATACAGTATTTAAAATAGTATCTCAAACAAAACTCGATCTAAAAATACAGTAAAACGTGTATATAGAGCTAAGAAACCAGTCTACCTGTAATATAGGATATTTGTATAATAAAATGGAAGAGCCACGACGAACGTAGTCCGTATTACGTAATCCTGTATTCATTTTTCCTAAGCGGCTGAATACAGGGCTATAAGAGGTCTAATTCTTTACTCGAGCCTTTTGATAGCGCTTTAGTACAGTCCATTTTATTTAAGTAAACCATTTTAAGTTTTGGGGATCCGTGTTTTTTTGTGGAAGGGTTTCAGTAAGTTTGGGTCAACTGTGGTGAATTTTTTATATCGTCCATTTCTGAGCCGAAATCCTGAAACGTCTTTGAAAATGTACATGAACCAAAGCTACTAGCATAGGAGAATAGTTTCAGCTCTAGGGATAAGATAAAGATTTGTACAGAATTTTTTTTTTTACTTGTGCGTAATTTTTTTAATAAATAAATAAAAGAGCGTCATTGTCCCTATGTTTAATAATATTGTGTTTAGTAATCTCCCCGGAGGTTGGACAGAGGTGCGCCTATAGTACACCCACATTTCACCAGTTATGCTGAAGTCCCATGTAGAGGGCGAGCCTATTACCATCAACCACGCACAAATTCAGACTGCAATTGAGAAATTCCAGATGGTAAGACCCAAAAACTCTTTGACGGATCTGGGAATCGAACCCAGGACCTCATGCTCAGCAGTAGCGCTTGTGACCACTAGACCAACGAGGCAATCGTCATCACCATATTATTATTAGCCCGTAAAAACATACACACAACAAAATGAGGTCTTCTCAGAGATCATTTTATGATTATTATCCAGATAATATTGGCCTAACCACCGCAAATTCGCGATATTATGTTATTATAACCGTTATAAGAAAATGTTGCTTCTTTTTCTTGCCGTAATCTCAAAGCTTTTTATCGTATTCACTCAAGGAATTGCCTTTTACTAAGCCAGGACCACTACTGAGAATTATATAGCGTTGACCTACATAATAATATCAGTACGGAACCACATAGAATATAAAAAATTACATCACTTATATTCCCCCAGTCCAATTTCCGAATTAAATTTTATAACCCCTGCATGAATAAATAAAAAAACATAAAATACGGAACCGTCTACATTAAATAAATAGGATCAGAAGGCTGAATTCGTGTAGTCATCATAAACAGGCGCACGCACACAGACGCGTACGTACGGCGATCTCAAACGAATGCCAGTCGCGAGTACATTTGCACGTAAGCCGTGTCTATGTGTGAGTGCGGTTTCGCTCATTGCCAACCCAAAGAATTGCCAAACTTAAGAAGGAATAGGGTCGGTCCCCTTTCCATACAAACGCTCTCGCCTGTTTTCTCTCTGGTTTATGACCTGCAAGCAATGATTTTTTACATTAAAATAAATTATCAACTAGTTCTATGCCCCCATGTTTTCCATTTTGATGATACATTATATGTAGAAGCAGTAGAACCCTCAGAAAATGCTCAAAATTGCCTGTTTAGAACGCTGTCATCAGAGGCCTATTGTACAAATTTGACAACTATTAATGAAAAAAGAAAAACATATAGGCACAATATCCTTCTTATTCAATTTTTCAAATATCTGTCAAATTGGTTCAATATTGGAGGAGGAAATAGACGAAAGCCGAGCCTTGAATTATGACCTGTTTCCTCGTGCGAGAACCGAGCCTCGAATTATTACCTGTTTCCTCGTGGCAGTGGCCAGGTATATTGCTCGCAGAACAGACGGCCGATGAGACCGAAAGGTTCTGGAGTTGCGACCGCATACCGGAAAGCGTAGCGTTAAAAGGCGCCGGACCTCAAGGTGGACCGATGACCTTGTGAAGGCCGCAGGATGCGAGAAGCATAGAACTGGTTGATGTGGTGATGCTTGGGGGAGGTCTATGTCCAACAGAGCTGACGTCTGTCGGCTGAATTAATGATGATGATGATAGAGCCGACCTTCTGCATTTGTCTATTTAATGCGTCTATGTCCGATTCGCAACCTATGTTTAAGGCAGAATTCACATTGGACATTTTACGACGTCACTATTGAGCGACAAAAGATTTTATGATCGCATAAATTAAATGTGGAACTATCACTGAAGCTTAGTTTATTGCGACTGCGACTAAGTAATCGCTCCTTTTAATATTGCAAACAATAAAACGTAATGCCTATTAGGTGCCTTATTTTATGAAGTAAGTTGCATTTTGCAAGAAGGTAATTTGCGGGTAGTGTGATTTTTAATGGGGTTAAATTGCTGTTTTTTTCTTATGTGGAGAAATTATGGTCTTGTGCGATAATGTATGTGAACACGAAGGCTGCATGCATACGTTTCGAATAGATTTATAGCATTATTCAAAGAGTAAAAGGGTTACTTTAGAACTAAAATATTGGTTTTCTTAATTTTTAGATCATCAATGATTTATACTGTTCAACTCATTATGGCTGGGACAGACTGGATGCGAATGGCGGGGGACAGGGTGTTGTGGCGCAATTTGGGGAAGGCCTTATGTCCAGCAGTGGTCTGCGATAGGCTGAGTTCATTGAACTCATTGTGAAGTGCAGGTCATGCAAACCTCCATTAGTGAGAGTAAAAGTAATTGAGGTATTTCCATGCCAAATTTCTTGCAACAAAAATGTGGTAATTAAAATGAATATGAAATAAATATAATATATATAAGGCTCGAGCAAACTGGCGCGATATCGCGGGCGCGACAGGCAGTTCTACCCTTGTCGCGCCAGTTTGTGGGAGCCTTAAATTGTTCTGGTAGGCTAGAGATAGCGTTACACCAAAAGGCGCCGACAAATAATTACTTTCACAACTCTCAAACGCAAGCCTAAAAAATACATTTCCATCTCATATTTTTACGATCCCTCGTTACTACATATAAACGTAGGCGAATCACACGCGACACCAAAACGTGCAGAACCCGCAAACACAGCTAGGAAATTAACGCAAAACCGTTAACTAGCCGACAGTCATAAAAACTCGACATAAAAATATGCGGCGTCATTAAAATAACCGTGAAACCCCATTAAAGTTGCGACTGAAATTCGCGTCGCCTATCACACGACGTCATTTTAATCGCAGACAGGCTTTCCAATTAGCGCAGCTTTGCCCGTCACTCATTACTGCCATAAGCCCACGAAAATCCCCCAGTGTGACACAACAGTTAGGACTGCGTTCCGTTCACGCGGATGCTTGATATTTTTTTAATCAAGGACGTAGCCAAAGGAAGGGAAAGTTTTTGATGTAGATTCATTTGTCACAAACATGTCAAGCGTATGACACTTGCGGATGACGAATAGTGTGCATGCAGCCTAACAAACGGCTTTATGCCGCCATTTTATTATTTTTATTCTGATTTCAAAATCACAGACTTTGCTTTAACAGTAAAAAGAATTTGATTGTTCAAATTGGAAAAATCAATAGTTTGATCATTCAAGCGTTCTAAACGCAAATATTATACTAAAATTTTAACCTAAAATACTGGCATATTTGCATGAAATTATTTAAGACATCAGTCGCAGGCTGCGCATAGAATTTAAATGTTCCTAATGTAAAATCAAATTTTAACGTTTATTATAGCCAAGCGCGCAAATGAACTGGAAGCTTTAGCACTTATTGGTCGAAATCAAATTGAAATAAAACTTAATTGGTGCGAATTAATTCAAATCCTATAATACCGCTGTACTGTTAATTTACCGACTTTATTATACCTTGTATAATGGCAGTCGGATAGTTTAAAGTTATATTGCTGAATTGACTTTTGTGAGTCGACTCTCATTACATTGTAGGTACAGTCGAACAAGCTATTTGGTATACAGGCAGATAGTTTGCAACTACTTTAAACAATTTTGTGAGTATTTTCAGTAGTCAATAATCCTTTTACGTCACTCTCCTAAGCCATAAACTCAAAAAATTAAATTACACACACAATCAAAACGAATTTTGGTAGCGTAGCGGTAAATGAATATATATTTTGCCCTGTCTATCAAATACCTTGTTCGACTATGCTTACGATTTAGTCTCCGAACAGCACCTGCGTACAGTATGTAGTGATGGGACGTATGTATTCTTTGTCCAGGACATTACCAACATATCGATACGGCAACTGCATGTCGACCCACGCACAGTAAGGCCGCTTGTACACGCTAAGAAAAGTAGCCGCCGTCGTTTCTACACACGAACTCTTGAACACTGCTTTTCGGCGCTGACCAAGAAAAAATCTTATCTGCGCTAGACGCGACACGCGATATTACTGCGGTGCGGAAGGGGTGTTCGTGCCTAGATCCGACACAATCCTTGTCGTGTACATGATGAATTGGTCCTGACTGCAGCAGACACGGTGAAATTTCTTAGCGTGTACAAGCGGCATAAAGGGCTCCGTTATTGTACGTAATGGTGATTATGGAAGACATCTGTCAAAATGGCGCAGTCGTATCTAGTTTCTACAATAAGCTAATAGTATAGGATTTATTTTTTGCGAAAATAACTCATTGTTGTGTTCCTTAATACTTTGAAATTGGAGTCCACCTTTTACGAGATACCCTAAGAATAGTAGATTGTAGCTTATAGCTCAAAAAGAATTTAAATTGATAGTAAAGTTTTTGAAATGAAGTTTTTCAACGCGGCTTGCGGTAGACTGGCAGAAATCGTCACGCGAAAAAGCGTTCATACTTGCGACTGTGTTCTTCTAATTCAAAGAGGAAGAAAAAGAGAGAGAGAGAGGGAAAGAGAAAGTGTGAATTTGGTCAAAATGAAAATCTAAATCCATTATGACGTCTGCGAAAATTTACTATTTATTTTAAATCATATGTGAGAAGGAAGTTCCTGACGGTGGTCATTGTTTGTGTCCTACTGCTGGGCAAAAGGGCCTCCCTCTCTTTTTATTTTATTTAACAGAGTTCGAGGATTACGTCAGAAAGAAAAAAAATTATATGATTATCAACCTTCCCCATTAAAAAGGAGAATATTCATTTGTAAAGGAACCTCTGTAGTAAAAACTATTCAATGACATTCTAATATGTAACGCCGTTAGTACACCGAAGCCGCGAACCGCGGTGCGACAAAAGGGTTACCTCACTTAATTTTTTTATTTCCTGATCTCGTGTACTGAATTTACTGGCGTTACATCGAGGTATTGAGATGTTTGTATGATGCTGATGATTGATGTCATATCCCCATAACTGTTCACCAACGATAATTATATAATTTTTCGGTCCATGACTAAGATATAAAATAGCATAAAATGGAGTCCGCAGCCGGTTGCACTAGCAAAAGTGACATCACTTACGGATCAAGTAGAAAAGGGGCCGTAACTCTTAATTATAACAAAAAGCAGTATAGAAAATTTAGCGTATACAGAAGCGGTCACTCTTTTTGGCGGTGCTTGTCTCAACCGTGTACAGGGTACTTGACAATGGATACTTAAAAAGAGATAGTAAAAATAACCAAGCACACGTGCCCAACAAAAAATATTAAACAAGATCAAGTAACTACTACTGACGAGCCCAATACCAAAGATTTATAAAAACGTTTTTTAGTCATTTAAGAGATCAGGGTCTCCCCATGGCTGTCGATTTTATTCGAAAACTCATTACAATTATTACGAGGTAACACGCCAAAGATACGCGTGAAAAACATAACCATGTCTTTGCTGTCACGCAGTAGGGTAAAATTTTAATAAGTCTAAAAAGTAACTCGTATTTGGAGCACTTGTGGATACTGATTTTAGAACCGCCGACAAAAATAAAGCATCTTAAAAGTAAAAAAAATAATAAGTATGTATTGGCCCTAAAAGTTGTAGATAACATTATCTACTCCTTGCTTCAGGTGAACAAGGTGGAATTATCCGGTACAAGACTTAACTAAACTTCTGCTGATTTGTATTATTTGGATAACTCAGTATCGGAATTGTAATATCGGAACTTACGTTCCGAGATTCCAATATTGCGATATTCCGAGATTCCGAGATTCATGCCCTAATTTGTATCGATATGTTTTGTTTGATAATGCCTTGGACAAAAAAGTACGTCCCATCACTAAAAAAATATTTTACGTAGGTGCCGTTCGGAGACTGAAAATAATATTAATGAACTGTTCCACCGAACCGCACTTATCAAAATTTTGTTTCAGTGCTATTAGTAGACGTGCTCAAGTGCGGTTGGGAGAAGTGCCGTTCAAATCAGTGCTAAAAGTGGAATACCTCGTTGGTCCTGCTATACTATATAAATATATCTAAAAACAAAAGAACACTTAGGCGTTGAAGTACTCGTCCGCATAGTTTAAATAGAAAGATCAAAAACACACATATTTAATTTAAATCTAACACAAATCAATGTAGGGACCTACTATCACTGCCTACTCCCAACCGCGAGGCGTGAAGCATCTCATTAGACGAGCCCGATACGTGACCCGGCTGTCGTATGTACCTTCATGTATATTATATACAGTATACACGTATGTAACATCATCGTATATACAGCTGTCGGGTGCAGTTGTCAGCTAGAGAACATATTGTATAGTTGGAGATATTTTGCTGCATCTTGTAATGTAATATTATAATGGTGATATAATAACAAAATCAGCTTATAATGTTTCCACTATTGGTACACAGGTTATGGTTAGAACTGCTGTCTTGTATGGATCAGAATGTTGGGCCACAAAACGGATGAATGAAAGGCAATTCGGGAAAGTGGCACCGGTGACTGAAAAGTTGTGCGGAAATCGGTTGTCATGGTATGGGCACGTGATGCGAAGGAATGAGGAAAACTTTGTGAGGAAATTTTTGGTTATGAATGTCGATGGCTTTAAGAGTAGGGGAAGGCCAAAAAAACGATGGATGGACTGTGTGAAAGATGATATGGCTAGAAAGGAGGTGACTACTGAGATGATGACCAATAAAGAAGTATGGAAGAAAGTGACTATAAAGAAAGGGATTATTGCCCACTCCCTCTCTTCAAGAGGGAGTGGGCTATAATGCCGTGCTACCATGCCGGGCCCAGTGCTGGTTGGTAGATGTCACCATGTCTTCGAATTTTTGGTTCGCCGGGGTCCTCACGATGTTTTAATAGAATATAGTAAGGTTTATTGCACTATTTTATGTTGAGTGTGTTTGAGCAATCGCCATTTTAGACCTTGGGAAATAAGTACAATTTTTCTCGAGGCTATAAAATAATTATTTTACCATCTAAAATTTCCCAGTAGATACTTGAAGTCAGGATTTGTGCCCGACTTTATTACATGTGACTTGAACATAATCGGCTAAATGTGGGCTATTCTTTACCAGTCTTTACTAGTCTTCGCAGCCAACCATTTTGACTTGCTGGTCACTATGGCATTAGATGTTCTCCAATAGCACTTGACAATGTCATAAGGCTATGCTCGGAGTCTCTTTGAAGGATAAAATTAGGAATGGAAATCATCCGGAAAAGAACCGGCGTTACCGACACAGCTTGCAGAGAAGGCAAACAGAAGTAGCATTGGGCTGGCCATGTTTGTTGATGGACCGATGGCCAGTGGACCAGACAAGTCAAGAGGGCCAATTCTCTTACTTAAAAAACGTTCACATTTAAATCGCAATCTGTCAAACTTGTCAAAAATGTTGGTAAATTGAAGGGTTTTTTTGACAGATTGCGAATGTGAACGTTCGTTCTTAAAAATAAGAGTAATGCCCCGCTGCTGGAGTGGAGACCGCGTGTCGGCAAGCGATAGAAAGTGGCTGGGACAGACTGGATGCGGAAGGCGGAGGACAGGGTGTTGTGCCGCAGCCAGGGAGAGGTGTCCAGCAGTGAACTGCGGTAGACTGAATTGTTTGATTGAATGTCATAAGGATACCTACTTACGGGAAAATATAAAACAGAAGCGTAAATTGAAATATGATGAAAAAACTTACGAGTTTTTTGTTTGATCATATTTCAAATATACTTCTACCGGGCTATTTTAATTATGCTTTTTCCGGTCATGTTTCGAAATTACCGGTCATCAACCACAAAATTATTTAAATCACCTACATAGCAGGGACACTAAATATATACGAGTACCAGCCACACGAAACTACAATTTAAGTCACGTTACAACTACAATGTACCCGAAATTTCGGCTAACATAGTCCGCCATTGTCGCTTAGTGCGAACGCGGCCTTCTAACCCTTAATTGCGCACAGGATTAGCTGCGCGCGGTATAACAATGCGCAGGTGTAATAATAAGCGCGTGTAATTGTGCGCACATGTTGATAATATTGCGTGGCACTGTAAACACGTTCTTCATTTACTTATTCATGTATATACAGGTATTTGTACTGGGATAATGTGGTGGTATGTTTTGGTTAATGTTGGAAGATGAGAAAAAAAATGGTTATGTTGGATGAGGTACAATTTTCAGCATTTATTGAAAGCCTGCTTTTTTGAGAAAGTCAACCTTTGTGTTTTATACCATTACGCTCCCTACTAGGGCCTACTATATACAGTAAAAAAATTGGCAGACTCTGTCGTTAGAACTAGAGAAAGCTTATTTGCGTATCTAAAATTAATTGTCGTGGTTTTTTTTAAATTTTGTAATGATAAGTGAAAAGTTATTACCTAATCACTATGTGTGGTGTGCCAATAAATGTACAATACCTACATGATAAACACATCTTTGCCTCGTATAAAAAGGTAGTCATTAAAATAATTAATTTTAATTCCGCGTTGTACAACCAGGCTTGCCTCTGCAGCGAAAGGGTTACTGACCCGGCTATAATGTATACTGCGAGTACCGTCAAGCAGGCTACGAGCTGCTTCTCGAGCTATTACTTATTATTTTCATTTTCATGGATACCAGTAAATTGTTCCAGTTTCTTGTGTTTTACTCAGTAATTTCGTAAAGGCTGTATTTTTATTTCATTAGAATCTTGTTGTTTTTACTATAGTTTGACCGCAACCGCTGTACCGCGCCTTAGGAGGCTTCCGCCTGCGTGGCGGAACCTGAACACGACGTATTGCTACGCCGAGCGACTCTGCGTCCAGCGCTCGGCGTGGCAACACGTCATGTTTGGGTTCGCGACTGGTCAATCGTCATCCTGAGGATGGCTTATTGAGAGGTGAACAACAACATGTGTAAATTTCTTACAGGGGTTTTCATGACTCTTGAGGAACATTTAAGCGGAACAGGTTACTAAATATATTTACGTCTATTGTGTTTTTAGGCAGAGACTACTTAACACCATCTGCTGCGATACTTACATACTCCTCTTGCTTCGTTTACGCTGTAGGCTATGTTTAGTACATAATGCAAAAAAACTTTTTACAAAAAAAAAAACAACCGACTTCCAAAAAAAAAGTGAAAAATAACTTTAATTTCGGAAGTCGGTGTCTTTGGTTTTCAATTTTCGTTTTTTGCCACCGACTTCCGAAATTAAAGTTATTTTTCACTTTTTTTTTGGAAGTCGGTTGTTTTTTTTTTTGTAAAAAGTTTTTATTTTTCACTTTTTAGTTGTGGTAACTACCCCACACAAATTCGTATACCGTTGTCTGCTATGTGACGGAGTCAATTAACATGTCATCAACATCGCAAAGTGGAAAAACTACGTAATTATTGAAGCTAACTCAAAAACTACGCAAGCAAAATTAATAAAATTTATATGGGACCACCTCTGAAGTATGACCTACCAAACAAAAAAAGAATCATCAAAATCGATTCATAATTGGCGGAGTAATCGGGTAACATACACACAAAAAAAAAAAAAAAAAAAAAAAAAAACATACAGACGAATTGAGAACCTCCTCCTTTTTGAAGAAGTCGGTTAAAAAGTTAAAATATTATTAACACAACCAACTTCCTTATGGAAGCATTATAGAACCCGTTTCCCTTATCCTCCATTTAAATTTCTCGCACAAAATTTGATGTGCATTCCGAAAAATATATTCCCTCCCCCCTTTTAACAGCATCTTCCCCCACTACTTCATTTTTATAATCCGCATGAATTCACAAAATTTTAGCAAAAACATTCTTTTTCTCGCTCAAGGTAAGTGGGTACTGTCCTTAGAACAAATAATGAACATAATTAGAGAAGGTACTTACATAGTGGGAAAGTGAATCTGTGTGAAAAATTTATGTCGTGGGGTCTGGGAAATAATAAAACCCACTCTGTTATAGGCACTAGATGGTGGGTCAAAACTTAGCTAAAGCCAATAGAACTTATTTATAAATGGATACCATTGATTTATGTTTTTAGGAACACTGGTTTAATTTCCCTTGAAGAATGAGGAAAATGTTGTGAGGAAAGTTTTGGATATGAATGTCGATGGCTATAAGAGTAGGGGAAGACCAAAGAAACGATGGATGGACTGTATGAAAGATGATTGGCTAGAAAGGGGGTGACTACCAAGATGACGGCTAATAGAGAAGTATGGAAGAAAGGGACATGATGCGCCGACAACAAATAAATTGGGATAAGGACAGGAGAATGATCACAGATGGTCTAATTTCGCCTTCAACTTTCTGTATAAATGAGACGAGCACCGTGACACTTTAAGATAATTCGTATTATTTAATAGCTGTAAATACTTCAATTGTAGTGACAGCAAATTCCATATATACATATACAAATCTGTGCAGGCTGTCGACTGTACTCTGCCAATTTCGCCCAACTTTTCACTTACAAAGTTTACTTATTGTAACGATACAATGTTCCCCTTTATTTAATACAGTTTCTTTCAATGTTTGTCTTATAAAAACTTATGTTATTTTATTAGCATAATATTTGCTTGGAGTTGGCGCGTTCGGCGCATTAACTGAATGTCTCAGTATTTAGTTTGCATAACGTTGTTTAGCGTATGTTGTGTTTTCAATAAATAAGTTTAATGTTTGTGTGTAGCTATTCATAAAGCTATTCATAAAGGTGTATATGTGTAGGAATGTATTGGTTTCTAGTGGTAATGGCACTACTGTTTACATCCTCGGTTTACTCTAGACAGGAAAATATCTATCGGTTTGGAACAAGTCTGAAATGTTTTTTTTATCCAAAATATTATAAAAGTAGGGATCCCCCAAAATAGAGCCTATGTTGATAGTCTGAAAGAGTATGAATGAGTTTTAATTTATCACAGGGAAGCACATTATATGCAGTCGTTTTTAACACATAAAACACCCATCCCCAATCAACACCACAGTCCTACAGTTTTAAAATTTATTCGAAACCACATAAATTAACATTCACAGGTATAAACACACAACACACCCACACACCTACACATACACATCCTGCCTAGAGTAGCGAGAGGACGGCCACAATGCACCCACAAACGCTCGGCCTACTAAAACGCCTGTCGCACTAAAAGGGTGACTGTTGTACAACGCATACTGACTCGGTGCAAGTTATGGGAGTTTGTGCACTCCGAATTGTTTGGAAGTTTTGGTGGTGTTTAGGTGTTGGATGGCCGAAAGTGGTTTGTTTCCAAAGTGTTTCTTATTAATATATTTCTTTCAGGTGGCTTAAAACCCTGCCAGGGTTGCAGGAAAGTCCGAAAGGGATACCAGGACCTTGGCAACAGGCAACTGAAGGAACACGGGTGGGTGTTAGTCAGTAAAAGTCTGATACACGCTTCCGCTCCGCCCAGAGCGGGAGAAGTCATGATTTCCCAGCGGCAAAAAAAAGGGTGCTTAAAACAGTCACTTTGGCAGAATCTCTAAATATAACTGACAATTAATAATATGATCTGCGTGAGATTCATATTACGAAATAATCATCTGTTTGACAGTTTTCTACGGAGATTCGTAAAATGGTCCACACCTTATGAATTGCTTTTGTGTCAAATTAGAGGAATTGCTAATCACAGCTGGATATTCAGGAAATGAATTGCTTTTAATGGAATTGCTTATGAGGCCGTTTTAGGCCTGCAGATCATAAATTAATTACAGACATAAAAAACCATAATATTTTTTAGTAAACCATTTGTTAACTATGTATTTATTACTTTGGATAATTTCTTTTTTTTTAACCACAAAAAACAAACGAAGTCAGTGACTGACACATGGAGTGCGCTCCAGTATCTCAAAAGTGCGTGGGTATGCTAGGTACACCTCTGCCAGGGTACCTCTTGGGAAAGACAGGGGTTAATTTGTGTGATGTTATAAGCTCTTTGACACTTAGCAAATATTTAAGATGTTTAGTAAATGTAACGGTTAAGTGAGTGAGGAGGTCGAGGTAATAACAGCCACACGGGTTGAACTATCTGGTTAAGCCAAGCTCTCCAGGTCTTGTCCGTGGATGGGTGACATCTTTACATACCGAGACTCCTCTGTGCCTCGTCCCAGCTGTCATTCGTGGATATTTGACATTCGTTATGGGTCGTCAGAAGCCTGAAAGTCTTACAAGCAGTCTTACCAAGGTAACGTAGTACAGTTATGGGGGTCTGATAGGCAGTCGCTCCATGTAAAATACTGGTATTCAGCTGCATCCGGTTAGACTGGAAGCCGACTCCAATATAGTTGGGAAAAAGCTAGGCAGATTGATTTTTTAGTAGCGGTTTAAGTTACCTATTCATCATATTCTCCTGCCCTTAACCCAATATATTCGTGGTCGGCGCAACATGTCATTTTCTTCAATACTTCTCTATTAGTCGTCATCTCGGTAGTCACCCCTTTCTAGCCCAATCATCTTTCACACAGTTCATCCATCGTTTCTTTGGTCCTCACATTTCCCCACGACATTTTACATATTGATAATAATTTTCTATTAGGCTCCATTTAATATAACGTTACACAAATAACGGTTATTACCCTTATTAATGTAAGTATATTGTGCTCTGTAATTTCACGATAAATACTAAGGGCTAATTTCACCAAAATCACATAACTTTTATGCGTGGAATAAAATTGTCGTCTAACAGTTTTTGTATGGAAATACTGTCAAAAATTCAAAGGTTATTCGCAGCATAAGACTTATACTCGGTATAAAAGTTTGGTGAAATTCGCCCTAAGTAATATAGGTAATCCGAAGGCAGCCGACCCCAACATAAAAGGCTAGGCAGATGATAATAATGATTGACCATTTGACACATTTAAAAAAGTCTGTAACATGCAGTAATTTCAAGAATAAATACTCACAATAATTACTGTCGTTATATTTCGCCGTTATTTTTCTAAAACTATATTAAATGGAGTATTAGATTAAAGCACAGCAAAATTCTAGCACCGTAGTAGGTATTCATATTGTAGCAGTTCGCGACACTGCAGTTTAAAAACGGGCAACTAGCCAATATATCAAAAAGTCCATACGTTTAGATTTCCATAATTCCCCACTAGAATATAGGAACTTGCATCAACTTGGTAACAAGTATACATCCATTATTTATCAGCAAACGTTGTTATAAAATGATTTGTAGAAAGATCTTACATCATCATCTCCCTTAGCAAAATCAAAAATCAAAGTCATTTATTCAAACTAGGCTAAGAATCAGCCCTTTTTGAACGTCAAAATTACATAAGACAGTCTCCCAAAACGCCCGCCCTTCACCACTTCCTAGTGCTTTAGCTGGGAAGAAGAAGTGGCGCAACAAACTTCCGAGCAGCCTTTTCCCAAGTATGTTGGTGTCGGCTTCCATTCTAACCGGATGCAGCTGAATACCAATATTTTACATGGAGCAACTGCCTATCAGAGCTCCACAACCCAGTTACTGGGTAACACGATAAAAGTAGAAAAACCTTAGGTACATATTACTAACTAACTGCCGCCAGCGGCTTTGCTCACGTGTAATCTTTATAAATTATAGCCTATGTTACTCAGGCTTTCTAATGGTGAAAGAATTTTTGAAATCGGCGCAGTTGTTTTTGAGTTTATTCATTACAAACATACACACAAAAATACAAATCTTTCCTCTTTATAATATTACTGTAGATAATACGTCCAGTGTTAAGAAAATTATCTGCTTACTTGGTTAGCATAATCAGCCTATAACGTTCCCGCTACTGGAACACAGGCCTCCTCTCTGCGAGAGCGAGTGGGCCGTAATCCACCATGCGGGACCAGTGCGGGTTGGTTTCGACAACATGTCAAAACAAAAAAATTCGACGACATTGTGATATCTTCACATGTCATCGAATTTTTGGTTCCAGGACATGCCGGTTTCCTCACGATGTATTACTTCACCGTTTGAGAGCACATTGGAGATTAAATTATTTACACAAAGTAAAGCGCCAGTCTGGGTTCGAACCACGACCTACAACTCGTAAGTCGAAGCCGTTACCACTGGGCCACCACAGATCTTTCAATTTTTTTTGTTACTTGGTTAATGTGTCAATTTATTTTGATAAGGGTGATCTTCTGTGTGATCACTACCACAGATGTAGGTAATTAAACAAAATTTCAACCATGCTAAAAATAAATCATCAACTTTAAAACATAACTTTATGAATACGCTCATCCCAGGTACCACACGGACTGATATAGGTCACATACTCACTAAATGAGCACCGCCTAATGAACGCGAATCTTAGAGTGGGCTATACAGGATGTTCCCTCTGCTATACAGGCTGTGCGCATAATTTGATTGAGTTACAACTTTGCCCAAGTTTGATGAAACTCGATTAATAATTTCGTAGCAACATTGTGTTGGTCTAACCGGGTAAAGTGTAGGACTAGACAGCGGGAAAACTTGGGCCTTGAAACTCCTTGAACAAAGGTAGTAGGGATTAAGTTTTTAAGTATTTTCGGTAATATTTACCTTTGAGTCGGTAATCTACTCTGTGAACCAACTTAAAGTGAGTTTGTACATTTACGTCTCAATAATGTGGATACAAACCACTGGAAGTACACAGTCAGGGAAATTAATTGTTAAGCAAATTGACACCCTACGAACACATTTACGTCTCAATAATGTGGATGTTCATGACCACAGGAGGGACACAATCAGGGAAATTAATTGTTAAACAAATTGACACCCTACGTCAATTTGCCCTGAAATGGCTATACACCAGGGGTGGCCAACCGGTCGATCGCGACTATTAGTCCAGTCGATCGTGGCAAGGCAAAAAATATAAATACGTAGAACAGACTGCGCTACACGTAATAAGGTAATCCTCTGGTCTAGATTTCTGGGCATTGGTTTCCAACGAGAAATATCCAAACTTGATGAAATGTGTTGAACAACATCATTCCTGTTTTGATTCAACATATTTATGTGAGTCAGCATTTTCCTACTTAAAATAAACACTGTTCTCGCTTGACAGACGCTCATACATTGGATTCTCTAAGGTTGGCAATTTCCAAATACAAACCTGATTTTGCAAATAGCATCTAGCGGAAGATGCTCAGATGCAATGCTCACACTAATATAAATAAGTAGTTAATAAGAATAATTTTCAGTTTTATGATTTCCTTCTTAATAAAATAAAAAAATACTACATAATTGTGATGCTGCTATGCTGTTTCATTTAAGATTTCAAGAAGTATGTAATTGGTAGATCGCACAGGGTTTCATCAGTAAACAGCAGATCTTGGATATAATCAAGTCGGCCACCCCTGCTATACACATTCATAATCTGTCAAAAAATGACAGCTGCTGAATAATGTCGATGCAAACCACTGTAAGTACAGGCGGGGGAATTTGTTAAGCAAATTGACACCCTACGTGAATTTGCCGTGAAATGGCTATACAATTTCTTACTCTGTCAAAAAATTTAGGTTGTTATTAGAGCGTATGGACGATTTAAATTGGTATTCAAGTAGCTTATCAATAGATTTCTTAATATTTTTACCGAGGGTAATGTTCAATTGACACATTTAAATATTGCAGTTTAAGCCAATTGAAAAAATAATTGACTCATATTGAGACAATTATTACTCAACTTATTTTGAGCAACGTCAACTCCTGGGATACCTTGGTATGACAAAGTTTACCAGAGGCCATAGAAAAAGTTACATTCTATCAGTGATAACGATAATGGAAAAGGCAAAAATGTATAGGACTGACATAAGCTATCGAATAGCTTATGTCAATCCTGTTGAAAGTCGTTGTAGAAATACGAAACGCTTTCGAAGTGATTGTCACTTGTCTAGGCCCTCATGGGGCCAAGTGTACTAATTTTCAAACGTGTCAGTGGTCTCACAATGATCATTTTTTGACAGATATGCCATACAAAATCTGTCAAAAACTCTTCATTGTGAGATCACTGATACGTTTGTAAATTAGTAGACTTGGCCCCCAGAGGCCCTACACAAATTGACATTCTATCAGCGATAGCCATGTTGGAAAAGGCAAAAATGTATAGGACTGACATAAGCAATATAAAAGCTTATGTCCGCAAAATTTCTAGTATTAGTTTACCGGCATTCATATCCTCGGTCCACGGTACTGAGAAATTAATCCGGAAAACTCTAGCCTCCACACTGATTAGTTTTGACGTGCCGTGCTTCACCGAGGCTATGGATGCCTGGAGACTCGCTTGCCCGAATACAGATCCACCCGACTATCCATCTTCCCAGAGACGGTGGGATGAGCCGCTCTGCAGAGTAGTACAGAACAATTTACTTGACACGTCTGCTACTACTGCGGAGCGCGCGCGCCTGCTGGCTGTGGGTAAGTGGGAGTCGGGTCTGTGGCTTCACGCACTACCGCCATCGAACCTAGGAACTTTGTTCGATGACACTACGTTCCGCATCGCTGCTTCCCTGCGACTAGGAGCTCCATGTTGTTCTCCTCATCGCTGTCACTGTGGCGAAGTTGTCAACAGCCTCGGACACCACGGCCTGTCTTGCAGCCGAAGTGCAGGTCGCTTAGCACGTCACGCTAACATTAATGACATCATCCGACGAGCTCTTGTCACCGTCGGCGTTCCAGCTGTATTAGAACCCAATGGCTTGGCACGCGACGATGGCAAAAGACCGGACGGCATGTCCTTATTTCCATGGAAGATGGGTAGGCCTTTAGTGTGGGACGCAACGTGTGTCAATACTCTTGCGCCATCTCATCTTCCTGGCTCGGCGTGCTGTGCTGGCGCCGCCGCTGCGGCTGCGGAAAACCTCAAGCGGCGAAAGTATAATAGCCTTATAGGCAATTATATTTTCGAGCCGTTTGGGGTTGAAACCCTAGGGCCGTGGGGTCCGAGTGCTCAGAGTTTATTTAATGAAATCTCGAAACGGCTGTTTGACACTTCCCGTGACCCAAGGGCTGGCTTTTACCTTGGTCAGAGGCATTGCCATTCAACGTGGCAATGCCGCCAGTCTCTAGGGTACACTACCAGCCGACAGCGATGCGGAGGAATTTTTCGACGCCATATTTTAGTTATTAGTTGTTTATTTGTACAGTTAGTTTTATTTAATATTAGTTAGAAAATTGTTTAGTGTTAGATTGTATATTTTATTTAAAACTATGTCACGTACAGATATAAATTAAAAAGCTTATGAAAGAAAGAAGGAAAGAATAATATTTATTTGGACATAGTTCGTGAAACACATTATACAAAAAATAAAAAAGAGAAAATAATGTTTTAACAATAATGTGTGCCTCACGGCTGCGCCAAAAAGGTCAACAATTCTGTTGAAAGTCGTTGTAGAAATACGAAACGCTTACGAAGCGATTGTCACTTGTCTAGACCCTCAGGTGTTTATATCGCTCAAAATAAGTTGAGTTAAATTCCTCATCGTGTCTAACATTACCCATATTATATATATTCTCTGAACTAGACACAATCTTCTACAACAAATGTTTTCGTTTAATAGGCAAATATTATTCCGAAATTTACGAAAATACCTCCAAGTAATTCGAGAAAATTCTCGGAAAATGTAACGGTACAAGGTTGCAAGTTAAGCAAAAATATCTCAATACCGGGAAGTGGCTTCACCAAGCTCGTCTATAAAGAAAATACATAAATGAATCTTAATTTTGTTGTTCGTACCTGGGCTACTTACAACAGCATAAAACGAACTTGAATAATCTCATTGATTTTAACAAGCGGTTTACTGTATTTTGAGAAATTATTTTGTCTGACCCTTTGCCTACTTTACGGAGTAAATCACTTGCTGACTTCTGCTATATACCCTTTTTTGACTTGCCTTACTAAAATACAATAGAAGTAGATAAATGTAGTAACCAATTCCGCTAAACTATTCCTAAAGAGTCATAATTTACTAAATGGTAGAAAATGCCTCAGGCATTAAGTCCGCCTTTGTACAGTAGTTTTTACTTGTGCATAAAGTTTTAATAAATAAATAAATAAATCCTTACTTAATATTCTAAATGCGAAAGTAACTCTGTCTGTCCGTCTGTCTGTCGGTCTGTCTGTCTGTCTATCGCGCTTTCACGCCAAAACTACTGAACCGATTAAATTAAATTTGGCACACAGATAGTCTAGAGCCTGAAAAAGGATATAGGCAACTTTTTATGGACATACCACGCGAGCGAAGCCGCGGGCGGAAGCTAGTATATCTATATTTCCGCAAAGTCACTTTATTTACACATTTTCGCCTGAATCAATTAGGTTGGTGGTAGGGTTTGTTCTAAGTCCACCTGGCTAGCTACCACCATCTTATCTACGTCCGTCACCGTATAACAATGTTAACAGCATTGTTGTGTTTCGGCAGTTAGAGGTAAGATAGCCAATTCCTCTGTGGTTGAGGATTCCGGGTGAAGCTCGCTTCCACCTTCGATCATCGATTCAACATCGACTAACAGCTTAACATGCTTTCCGAGGCACGGAGGAGTCTTGGTATGTAAACATGGTCACCCATTCATGGACCGCTAAGCGTAGTTTAACCTGATGTATCGACCCGTGCGGCTGTTATTGCTTATCCAAGAGCTCCTCGGTAAATATTTTGCCGTTAAAGTCTTTAAAAATAACGATATTATAAAGTGGGCGGTATTATATCAGCCTCAGTACAGCAGGCTTCTTCTCTGTGAGAAGGAGTGGGCCGTAATCTACCACGCGAGCCAAGTGTGGGTTGGTAGATGTCACATGTCTTAAAATTTTTGGTCCTAGGAGATGTCGGTTTCCACACGATGTTTTCCTTCACCGTTTTGAGAGCAGTGGTGATGAAATAAGTTAAACAAAATAAAGCGCCTGAACCCTACAACGCGTAAGTGGCGCCCGTTACCACTGTGCCACTACTTCTCTTACTAGGGCGGCACACGGCACCGCACACCGCCGCGGTCTCTACCAATTCGACCGCGCGGTCGTGCGTTGTACGTGTGATAGGCATTAGCGGATTTATTAGAGGCCAATGCGACATGAGACCGCCTACCGCGCACGGCCTAAGCCATAACTCTTCCATACTCTTTTAATTCATCCCGAATCTATACCAATACCTATAACAGTATCCACCACAGTAATCTCACGACGTAAAATTTAAATCCCCACCTCATTTTACCTGTTTACTATCAAAATATCGCCACTATCGGGTATCAATAACATTTTATGGACTCTAAAAACCGTTTAATATGTCGTTCACGTTTGGTTACTGGGAGCAACTCGTCCGGCCCTGGAACCGAGCCAAACTCATCCGCACTCTGAGGACTACTTAGTATGGTCTATTTATCATGAGAAAGGAATTATGAGGGCGAAATATTATAGAAATTATTGTTGCGTAGTGTTTAAATTTTAAGTATTCAAAACAGTGAACGAAAACATTGTGAGGAAACCGGCACGTCCTAGAACCAATTTGAGGACATGTTTGTGACATCCATCAACCCACACCGAGCCCGCGTGGTGGATTATAGCTCACTCCCTCTCACAGAGAGGAGTGTCCCAGCAGTGGGAACATTATAGACTGATTATGCTTAACAGAAGTCTGTAAATGTCCCGAAGGCTTCGTTTCTCCTCGTTCAATGAAAGAATCACCATGCTAGCTCAACGTGTTCTCAATTTGAAACTTTGACAGTTTAAGTCCATGTTTTTAATATAACGGTGTTACTATTGGATATTGTTCTAGACTATTCGAATTCTGCAAATCTCAGCCCACAGTCTACTATTTGTACGAATTTGATAAGTACGATAACAAGGGTTTGCAAATCGTCATCAACATAGCCAAAGTTAATTTAGGAATGTCCCTTGTACCTTTAACGGCACATATAGGCTTCCAACACTAACGCAGAGGAATTCTATTTGATGGTAGATATGGCTTGTGGTAGTAACTACTCTCGAACGAGTTTCGAACGATTTCTTTCACAATAACTTCTTCTATTTACGCTATATACTTTCAATCACAATTTTGAAGGAAATTCCTAATCCATTGCTTCAAATGTTTGAAAAGTTTGTCTGCTCAACAACGCAATGAACGTGGCTGAACTGTCAAAATGAAAGGACTTGCGATCAGTTGTCATTAATTTTATGTGTGTTACGCAATTACCCCACAGATGTCATACTTTCATAAAACTACCATCAAAAACACGTTCCAGAATTCAAATAACAGTCCTGATCCGAACAAGTCTAAACTCGGAGAGATATCCCCTTTTACTGTAACATCAACAAGCAAAATAACTCAAATATGTCGTAATAAATTCCGTATGTCGCTTTCAAACTTTGAATTACTTCTCTATTGAAAATCACCAGAGATCGGGACTTCGCAATTCGTCCGATTCAGCGGAGAACTTAGTCTGTGTTCACGTGAACAGTTTTCTTTAGTAGTCAACTTTGGACGTACACGAGTATATGGCAGATTGTAGAAAGATTTAGTGGCTTGAAGTTTACAGTAATGATTTATGTGTATTTTAATCGGGTACAGTTAGGTTTCTTTTGGTATTTATGTGCAATACCATTTACCTAATAGTCTTCTTCTTAGTGTCGATGGTAATTTATATAAAGTCAGCCCTGAATTTGGCTACGAGTTTGGTGCCTTCAGTAGCATCCATGAGCTCCTGCATCGTACATGCAACAAGACAAGCTGGACACGATACTAAGTGCCCCATTGTTTGTGGGACAGCACCACATTTACATTCCAGGGCGGAATCATCTCCAATCATCTCCACCTGAGCAGGTTTTTCAGCCCGCCTGGGTCCGAACAGGTATATAATAGTTTGACCGAGACCGCTGTTCCGCGCCTTAGGTATGTGCGCGGAACAGCGGTCGGAGAGCAGTGCAGGCCTCTCATTCATCGAACTTCACGGCGCGTGGCGACCCGCCCGCAGATCATTCGTCAACGCTGCCCCCCGCCTTACCACGCATTCTTAAGGCGTGAAACAGGCGATCTCGGACAAACTATACCTAATATTAATATTCCTCTTGAGTCTACATATACGAGTTTAGTATGGTTTAAATATAAGCTGATCATTAAGGTTGATAGCAAGCAAGTATGACTGACTGTTCTTGGTAATCCGGATGCACTCAAGAGTATTTATTTGAAGGTCTTTTAATAATATTTAAATCAACTGGACCAGATTTTTGTAGTATCGATTCTATCGATAGCTATTTAACTAGCATCTCTTTGATGATAATGTAGGAAAGCTTATAAAGCACAATTTTAGATCAGATATAAAACAAACTACAGGCATTGTTAAAATTAAATTGTTTTTTTTTACTTTTCCAATAAAATTCTCCAAAAACCCTAAGTAAAAAATGCATCTATTCATAATCCAGAGAGCATACAGCCAATATCGCAGGCACGAACCAAAACGCAGAAAAATAATGTTCGCCTATATCGAGTAACCTCCCAATGCCCCTGCACGGAGCCTAATAAAAAAGCGATACAAAACACACATGGGACAAGGCTATCGAAACTGAAACACCCATCACACTTCGAAACACTTCACGCGACGAGCCGTCAGAACTCTTAACTCAATTAAAAGTTCAAAAGAAAACATCCCTACACTGTAACCCGGACTAGTGGTGGACTATAAAACATAAACGTACCCACTACACGACCGTAAAATGTACAAAAAAACACGTGAGTCAGTCAAAAATTCAGAACATCTCTACGACTTGTAATGGTGGGTTCAGATGTTGTGAGAGACCCTTTAGTTTTCATTTATTTTCAATTAGGTAGTGTTCTATTTTTGTTCTTTAACTGTCTAACTTTTGAAAATACCTATCATTAAATTTTTATTTTATTAGTTTTGAAAATATCATCATACTTTAATAACTAACTAGGCTGCTATTTTTATCGACAGTTTGTTAAAGCAATGAAATAAACCTCCATCGAGGAGTGACTCACAAAGAGTGACTAAGAATAAATTCAGAAACAGTTCTCAATCGACGAGAAATAAAAATAAGACAGTAATTACTTCATGATAAACAAAACTACTATTTTATATAAGAACGTAGTGCACTAGCTAAGATCAGCTCTATACAAAAAGTCAACAATAAACTAGCCAAAAACTACCCAAAAAAGACTAGGCCTCTTAATAATAAAGCACCTGAAACCTTCCGAAGCACACGTACCACAGGAAAACCAGCAAAAAAAGTAGCCCTATAACTCAGAGCAACTCGCTGACAGTCGCCTGCCGCGTCCCATCTGAAGCCAGCCTCATGCGGACCGTAAAACCGAATGACCGACGTTTCGTGAATTTTTACGATGTATCAGAAACAGCGCTGTGCACTGCGTATATTTAATATTAAACACGCACTGTCATGGCTGGTAGTCGTACCATGTTTTTAATATATTCTGTTGCAAAAACCTGAAAATAAGAGTGGAATAGTGTAACGAGGTGGATATGTTAAATGGGCTTGTTTTTAAATGTACTCTGTTTTGTTTTATTATGATTGATATGACACAATACATGCTAAATGCTTGTTTTAGTTCTATGGCACATCATATAGAATGTTGGTTATGCGATAAAATTAATGCTGTGTGTGAAAATTACGTTAAAATTTTGTTTATAAATGTGCTATATCAAAACATGAACACACTATAGTTGCATTAGTTTAATATTTTCCAACGTGTATCAAGAAGCTTAGCTGCTTTGTATTCTATCATCATTCATGATACCTAAAGTATAAGAATAAATATCACACTAGCCTGGTGGTATTGTTAGGCATAAAAAAACAGAGTTCTTAAATCACTAGACCGCGTACGTAAAGCAGGCACTAAAGTTTAATACATACTACTAACACTAAAGGAAACTACATACGAAGCCTCTACGCATGAAGATGAAAAAGGATTTGTAAAAAGTCTCTGTTATTTCCAGTCACAGTAAATAAAACCAGCATTACATTAAGCAAACAATTACATTCAACATCACAATTAAGCACGAATCTCGAAAAATCTTGATCCCCAAATGCAATTACCTGCATAGCTTTTACAAATTAGAATTCAGTATTAACAGAAGAAACACAGATCCCCTTTGTGAGAATAAAAGACTAGCATTGTCTGCAGGTGGAGATAATAAAAAACAGAAAAGTCCAACTGTAAAAATACAAGGAAAAAAATAGAAAAGTCCCTAGTACGGTGGAACGTGCTTAAAAAACAGTATCCAGATTTTTTTTTGTAGCTTCACTATTTTTCGCCTTTGTACAGCGAACTTATAAACGTTTTTGTTGTTATTAAAACACTTTGATGATAGTTTTAAAGTTCGCTTCATATATTTTTTAATTGAAATTCGTTTGGTTATTTGAAGCCGTTTAATTTTTCGATGCAGTATAGATTTTTTAGATTCTGTCTCTTTTAAAAATAATGAAAAGAAAAACAATAAATTCAAGAGGATAACCAAGAGAATAATAAAATTATATGTGCCAGAAATAATATTCTGTGATAAACAATCCGTGTGCACAGCGTGGCATTTATGGCTATTGCAAATGTGTTGACTACATTAAGTAGTAAACTTAGAAGGTGGCAAAATTACAACTAACTGAAATAATTATTATTGTTATATTACAGCAGTACTTTTTAAATTACTTAAGAGTTTTTCTCGTTATACAATACAAATATATTAAAAACCGGCCAAGTGCGAGTCGGAATCGCGCACGAAGGGTTCCGTACCATTATCGATAAAAACGGCAAAAAAATCACGTTCATTTTATTCTGTTTTTAGTATTTTTTGTTATAGCGGCATCAGAAATACATCATCGGTGAAAATTTCAACTGTCTAACTATCACGGTTCATGAGATACAGCCTGGTGACAGACGGACAGACAGACAGAGCGGAATCTTAGGAATAGGGTCCCGTTTTACCCTTTGGGTACGGAGGGTTCCGTATACGTAAAAAATCAGTTATTAAAACAGATTTTCTAAACTCATATTTCAAAATAAACTAAATTCGGTTGATGACCATATAACATTCATGAAATCTTTTTTTTATCATGATTAGTTAACGATACACATCACATTTGTGAACTTTCACCAATTAATTTAATTTGTGATTAATATATCGTGGCCCGATCGTAGAAATGGCCATATCGTGATCTGCCTGGCCATTTTACGATACGCCGCCATTAAATGATTTGGCCGGTTATATCACCATGCACATCATCGAAAGTCCGGCGACGACATATAAATCGATCACTTCTGTGGATACAAAACTAGAAAACCAACGTGAATCATCTTATCAACCACATCTATTCAGTTCAGAAGGGCAATTCCCGTAATTTAAGATGATTCATATTCGAATCTCATTCGCAATCTGGCAAAAACACTTTACCAACATTTTTGACAAGTTTGACAAATTGAAAATTTGAACATTGAACAACAGTCAATTGCGTAAACTTATCATTATAATGTAGACATTCTGTGGCTTATATTTGCGCGTGTTGGGCTGGCGCGTGGTGGGAGCAATAGCCAATTGTGTCATCATAGTAGCTTGTTTTCTTATTTGATGGTTCTTTTTGTACAACCCGTGCATTAACATGGCACCTGGCTCGGAACTCAATACTCCCACCGCTACCCGCGCCGCCCCCCGCCGTCGCCGTGCGGGGAAGCGAGGGGAGCTCCAAACGTCTTTGAGCCAGGTGCCACGTTAATGCGCACGGGTTGTATATTGGCACCTTGTGGCTATTATTTAATGTAATTAGTTATTATTTTACCGTGCTTTTGTATGTTGTGTTATGTCTTTTGTGTGCACCAAATAAACATTTTATCTATCTATCTATCTAGATTGCGACTTGAAAGTGAACGTTTTTTATGTACTCGTAGGTAAGAGAATTGGCCTTCTGTTATTAAATTAATTTCAAAACCAGAACAAAATTGTTCCAAAAGACGTCTCTTAAATTCCACATTATTGTCTGAGATTTTAAAAACGGTGTCTGTTTAATCGCGCCTTCGCGTGTTGTTGCCAGCTGCTGGGCAAGACGAACGGCCCACCGGAGACGTTTTACACAATACTCTGTCTCGTTATCTCGGTTAAATTTTACAATATTATTGTGTACCTACCTTATTTTATTGAGGAGAAAAATTAATGGAGTTTTTTTAATAAAAATAATAATAAGTGAGGTTTTACGGAGATCTTCTGTGGAAGGGATCTGATATCAATGTTAATCGGGTGAAGCCGACCTAAAGACTAATAATAACAACATTTTGAAAAACTAAAATTTGATTATCCTAGTGTACTTTATGAACTGTCACAGAGCATCGAAAGAAATAAAAACAACACAAGAATGAACAGATTGATATATTTGCGATCAAGCGAAGAATACAACCTGGAATACCTAGTATCTTTCAAGATGAAATTATTACGAGGCGTAACGATTATTTCATTATAAATTCCAAAGTAAAAATAAAGCAAGCAATTACATAAAGCCATAAGAATATTAATATTCAAGACAAGCCATGCTAACAACCCCTTCGCTACCGGAGGGTATAACCCTCACGCACCGAGAAAACAAAGGAAGGAGGAAGGTACACAATGCATTCATTGCGGACATCTCTAGCGAACCGTGTCCCTTCTATGTTATGAACACAAACAGGTTATGTTGTATTTTATATGGGAAAACATGAGGATATTTTACGGATCTGATTGCGGACTCTTTGTTGTTATGAAAGATAATGCTGAGATAATGCGCTGTTACAATTTTTTGTTTATCGCTTACTAGCGTTTGCCTGCAGTTTCGCCCACGTGGAGGTCGAAAATTATCCCACGGGAATACGTACCGGGATTAAAAGTATCTTAGTCTATCTGTGGGCTTCATCCAAACTCCTAGCTTGCGTTTAGATGTGAAATGTAACAAACAGACAGCGGAAAGCACGTGAAGCCGTTGGTCCCGCTGTCATTTGTAGATCTTTGCCAGTTGTTACGGGTCGTCAGAAGCCCGAATATTTGACAACCAGTCTTACCCAGTAACTGGATTGTGGAGGTCAGATAGGCAGTTACTCCAAGTATAATACTGGTATTCAGCTGCATATTGTGGAGGTCAGATAGGCAGTCGCTCCAAGTAAAATACTGGTATTCAGCTGCATCCGGTTGGAATGGAAGCCGACCCCTACATAGTTGGGATAAGGCTAGGCAGATGAATGTAAGTAGAATAGATGATATTATTGATTATTTATTTTATAAATAAAATAAACCTATTGAGACCAGACAAAGTTGGTCTACTGTATAGAAGGTCGCCTACTATGAACAGTACATGTATTCATTAAAAAGCTCAACGTGAAAACTTTAGTGAAGTGAGCTTGACGTGAGCTAGCTGTCAATAGTGTCAATCCCTAGCATCAGGTGAAATGACAACTTAAGGTCAAGTTCACTTCACCTGTTTTCACGGTTAGATTTTGTATGAATAGCACTGCAGACATAGATATTGCCAAAATCTAATATAAGTAACATTGACATACAAAGAAATTAAATTTAGAACCTAACATTGGCAACCACACTAGCAAATTAAGTTTATTCATGCTCAAAATTAATCTGGAGAAAATAAATCAACGCCCACACTAGGCTTTCAGTACACAAAGAGAAACACTACGAAATCTGAATACCTTTAAATGTGTACAAAAGAGAAACTTGCCCTATTAATCAGATCACTAAAGTCACTCAGGTTTGAGGCCTTTGTAAGGCAATTTTGCCTTTATTAAACATGTTTTCTCAAAACATTTTTCGGAGCTGTTGTTGAAAATTTTATCTTAAGTAATAAAAGATTTCTATTTTAATAGTCCTAAACTTTTTTTGTGAAAAAGTACAATGAAATTTTTGTAAAAAATGTTTTAGAAAAATCTAAAAAAGTCTCTGAGAATTCCTCTAGGGTACCTACAAGTTAAACTAAATTAAAGTCACTGTAGACCAATGAAAATATAAAACTTATTTGTGGATGAAAACAGGCCTTATAAGACAGAAAACATGCCCTTTATTATATTATAATAGCTGATGCACTTGGCTTCGCCTGCGTGGATGTCGATTATTATATTCTTAAACCTTCCTCGAGAACCACTCTATCCTTTGGTGAAAACAGCATGAAAATCGGTGCAGTAGTTTTTGAGTTTATCGCGAATAGACAGACAGACGCGGCGGAGGACTTTGTTGTATTATATAATATGTAAGGATACAGACTTAAAGAAGAAGAATGTATAAGGCCGAATAATTCGACGAGTCAAATCTTCTGTCTCGTTTTAGTTATGTTTATTAGTAACAAACAACGACAAAATATCTATAGAAATTATTTAGTTTAGAAAGTTCTCCGCGTGGATGGACTGTGTGAAAGATGACATGGCTAGAGGGAGGAGGTGGAAGGAGGGAGTCACTACCGAGATAACGACTAATAGAGAAGTATGGAAGAAAAAGACATGTTGCACCGACCTCAAATAGTTTGGGATAAAGGCAGGAGTATGATGATCAGTATGTTCTCTGCAGAATCGATAACTAATCTCTAATTTCAGCCCCAAATAATGTAAGAAAAAGAAGGTAACTAAAATTGTTTATTCTGCACAAACAAAACGCACATTACAAAAATAAACAAGTACGAGTCGGACTCGCGCACGAAGAGTTCCGTACCGTTAAAAAATCACGTTTGTTGAATGGGTGCCCCTTAAATATTTATTTTATTCTGTTTTTTAGATTTTTTTTTGTTGTAGCTGCAACTGAAATACATCATCTGTGAAAATCTCAACTGTCTAACTATCACGGTTCATGAGATACAGGCTGGTGACAGATGGATAGACAGATAGACAGACGGACGGACAGCGAAGTCTTAGTAATAGGGTCCCGTTTTACCCTTTGGGTACGGAACCCTAAAAAAGTTTAGTCTTTTTTAGGGTTCCGTACCGTGCATATTCAAATTAGTCAGAAGCCTCGCATTCAACCAATAAAAGTTTGACAATTCTGCTCATTGGTTGTCAAGGACCGGGACCAAAGACAATAGCGTAATACATTACTGCACTAGTGCATTAATGCAACTGTCCATATTTCTTAACATCTTAGTCCAACCACGTTATTGTTAGCCTAGTGCCCCGGATTTTGTGTAAACTTAATAAACAATAATTACAGAACGGCTAAGGGGCACTGTGCGGCAAGAACTTGGCACCAAAGGTAATCTTCGTCAAGTTTAAACTAAGTTAAATGTAAACTGTCGAGGTTTCACGGATTAGCGGTTAACAGTCGCTAAACCCCATCAGGGCCGAAGACACAGTGTAGGTGGATAAGCAGTGAGCTAAAAGTGGTTTAAGAGCGTTTATTCTGAAAGTGGGCAACGTCGCAAATAGATGTCAAATATTTCGCTGTTTTGATTAATTTGGCAATATTACTGTATGGAAATATGAAATATGGTTAAATAGCTATCCAAAATATTGATTATGAAATGCAATAAATAATATCGTAACACCGAGTATTTAGTTAAGTTGTAAAAAAAATATTTGGAAACTTTCCAAATGCCTTTTCTACACCTAAAACCGGTTACATCTTCATTATTAATATTCTAGTAAGTTAGATAACGATATTTCATAGTTCCATACCGTAATATTGCAAAAATAATCAAAACAGGTAAATATTTGACAGTTATTTGCGACGTTGCCAACTTTTAGAATCAACGCTCTTAAGAGCTACGCGTGTCAGCCCACACACGCGGGTGATTTTGACTCTAAATTGGAAGTAACGCAATAAAATGAGGGTCAAAGACGAATTTCGGAGAAAGATTCTCATTCATTCATGTAATAAATGATTAATGATTGTCTGTTGGCTCAAATTTCTGTTTCTTTGTAGGAAATTAGATGTTTTTGGTCCTATTGGATCTCACATCTATTTCTGTATTTCACTTAATAAAATAATTCTCGGAAACGTCACTTTGGTATATTTCATGTAGGTAAGGTACTCGTACATTTTTCTAACGAAAAATAATTAGAGAATAAAACTCGGAAAATTCTTCTTGTATTGTTTAATTGATTATCGTCTATTCCAGGAAGATACAACAGAGCCTTCGCGGAAGCGAAATAATATATGATTTGTTTCAATTCAGAATGTTTCATTTCTGCCACTTCTTCTACCCATTGCTGTGTATAGTGTCCACTCTATGATGTCACTTTAACAGATTCTACTAACACAGCATAAAAACGAACCATCCAAAACCTAAACCGAGTGCCTTGTTACTCTGTGGCAGACTAGTTTATTTTCCTCCTAAATCCGGTTCTCAAACGCAGGTACAATACACAGGTACATCATACAGGTACTGAGATTAGTAACGCGGCTGTCCTTAGGGTATTAATATTGCTTGTTATTACCGAAATTAGTTCACTGGCTTTATTGTACAGTCACGGACTTTAATTGATGAGCCACCTGGCACTGTTCGTATTTTAGCCGTGTAATGCAAATTGGGTTTATTCGGTTCCCGACACGCAAAGTCATATGTCTTCATATTAGAAGAAGAAAATTATATTTCATATCTTTACCGGTTGGCTAACCTGAGAGCAAGAACTACAAACTTGACAGCAGAGTGACTACTCAAAGTCAACCAATTGCAGGTCTAGCAACAGTAACCTAGCAACGATAAACAATTGTTGCTAGGTTACTGTTGCGATAGTAACGTTAGCGTACGGAGAAATTTTCTGACATCGATATTTCAACTGTCACTGTCTTCAGTTAAGTTTTCAGAATTATTGAGTTAATGAGCTATGATTCAAAAGAGGTCAGTATCAAATAGATTGGATAAACTTAATGCAACATTGTATTTATTTTTATCATTAAGAACTTATTAGTCGACCTCTATGGATAAGACTATTTCCGATTAAAAGTAATTTATTTGTCATCTTGATATTTCAACTGTCACTGTCTTCAGTTATGTTTTTATAATTATCGAGTTAATGAGCTATGATTCAAAGGAGGTCGGTATCAAATAGATTGGATAAACTTAATGCAACATTGTATTTATTTTTATCATGTCAACCTCTATGGATAAGACTATTTCCGATGAAAAGTAGTTTATTTGTCATCTTGACATTTCAACTGCCACTGTCTTCAGTTATGTTTTCATAATTATCGAGTTAATGAACTTATTAGTCAACCTCTATGGATATTTCCGATTAAAAGTAATTTGTTTGTCATCTTGTTTACGAGCTTGCGATTTGAGTTCGTGTTTAATCATGTAATCTTGTGAATGTATGAAACTGCAAAATTGAAAAGTTTGAAGGTGGCTCATCAATTAAAGTCCGTGACTGTACAACGGGTATTTTGGACAGTGAGACTGAAGTATAAAAATTAGAGTAATAATCTAATCTGCGATATTTATAAAATTTAAAAACATTTTCGAATTTATGCGGTCACTGATTGAGTGAAAATAAAATTTTGTTTATGTCCTGTAGGGCTTCAAATACTTTACATCCCAGGAAACCCAAATAAGTGCTTACGGACGGAGTTTTATAGAGATTTTAACTATTTAGTTCTATTAAATCAGCCTATCGCAGTCCACTGCTCGACATAGGCCTCTCCTATGCTGCACCACAGGACCCTGTCCTCCGTCTTCTGCATCCAGTCTGTCCCAGCGAGTCTGGACAGAAGGCCTTTTTAAGGTCGTCTGTCCATCTAGCTGGGAGGCGCGTGCGTCTCACACTATGTTTGCCAATACGCGGTCTCCACTCCAGAGGGCCTAGACAGTCCGATAAGGACCAGGCCCGGGTCGATGGCGCGACGTGTTCCACGCGCGCCTCAAAGAGATGTCAGCACAATTGACGGGGTCCGCCAGGACCGATGCCTGCCAGGGTTGCGGGTTATTCCGAAAGGGATACCGGGACCTTGGCAACAGGCAACTGAAGGAACATGGGTGGGTTTTAGTCAGTAAAAGTCTGACACGCCCTTCCGCTCCGCCCAGAGCGGGAGAGGTCATTTGATGATTTCCCACCTTCAAAATAAAGAGGGCCTAGATAAGTGACAATCGCTTCGAAAGCGTTTCGTATTTCTACAACGACTTTCAACAGGATTGACTTAAGCTTTTCGATAGCTTGTGTCAGTTCCATACATTTTTGCCTTTTCCATCATCGTTGTCGTTAATAGAATGTCACGTTGTCTAGGCCCTCAGGACTCGTCTAAACTATAAGTAGTAACCTATTATAACAAATGACGGGTAATCTTATCCAGACGCAATCACCAAAGTCGTTCGATCAGATTGAAAATCTTCTTCTTCAACCGAAACATTTAGAAGGGTCATAGAAAAAAAAACCTATTTTCATTAGGCGCAGTTATCGGAGTTGTAAAGTAATGTCATTTAAAAGTTTTTAAGTGTCTTCGTTTAAAAGGCAGATCGAGCAGATAGTACTTTTTTTTTTAAAGCTATTAAAATAACTTTTTATTTTCGGAATAAGCTGTCTTTCTGTCCATCTATGTCCCATACTTTGACATGGATCTTGTTGGAAATTCGAGATTGAAATAAAACTCTAATTTAAGACAAGTTTTAACACTTGAATGAGACTAATGCTGCATAAAATAATGTGCTTTTTTTTACCCCACTACGGCGAAGAAAAAAGGAGGGTTATGATTTTGACCGGTATGTATGTATGTATGTATGTATGTTCATCTGTTCCCTCTTATCTTCCAAACCACTTATCACAATTTGACAAATGAGGTATCGTTAGAAGCGTCGTGATTGTCCGCTTGCGCCCTCTAGAGGATATAAAGTGAGGAACTTAAAAAAAAAAATGGTTTAATCGTACCATGTTGGGTATCAAATGAAAGGGCGTAATGAGCACATTTCAAAAAAATATATAAATTATAACCCCAAAAGAATTAAAAAAAAATCAAGTAATAAAAACTAAAACCCAACTACGACTTAAAAGGTATAAACAAGACACCACAGACAGACAAATTAAAAATCCGGAGTCACACGTAATCTGTTCGATTTATGCCCTAACACGTGTGACTCCGGATTTTTAATTTGTCTGTCTGTGGTGTCTTGTTTATACCTTTTAAGTCGTAGTTGGGTTTTAGTTTTTATTACTTGATTTTTTTTCCTTTTATAAAGTATCATGGTTAGTGCTACTTTATTCACATTACCATCTAGCCTATTAGCTAATAACATACATACATACATAACATCACGCTTGTAATCTCCGAAGAGTTAGGCAGAGGTGTACTTATAGGTAACCCACATTTCGCGGGTTATGTTTAAGTTACATGGGACTTACACATAACCCGCGAAATGTGGGTTACCTATAGGGCCTATTTAACCTGACTCCGGGCTGCCTGAGAAATTCTAGATGGAAAACCCAATAACACTTTGTCCGACCTGGGAGTGGGAATCGAACCCGGAACCTCAGCAGTAGCGCTTGTGACCACTAGACCAACGAGGCAGTTGATTAGCTAATAAGTAATTTAAATACAATTTAAACTATACAAATTAAGCAATCATTCAATAGCGTCTTACTTTCTCATTAAATTGACGTGATCTTTATAATAGTCAGTCAGGAATTGATTTATCATGATTTCTTTTACTTTACAAAAACTTTCTTTTTTCTAGCCTTCGCTTTCCCACTCCTGGCCAAAGGACTTCCTCCACTCCTTCCATCTTTCGGAAGCCCGTGCGTCCTCCTTCCAGTTTTGATGGAACCTATCCAGCTCGTCCCGCCATCTCCTACGTGGTCTGCCGCGACCCCGTCTCACTGTCTCAGGGCACCAGTTCTGTGCTATTTGGGCCCACAGTTTGTCCGGCATGTGGCAGATGTGTCCTGCTCAGTCCCATTTAAGTTGGGAAGCCTTTTGAGCCACGTCAGCTATCTTTGTTTCTAGTAAATTGATAGCATTACTATGATAATCTTAATCCATACTAATGTTATAAATTCGAAAGTAACTCTGTCTATCTGTCTGTATGTTACCTTTTCACTCCTAAACCGCTGAACGGATGTCGATAAGGCAAGAAGATAAATGGCATCCCGGGGAACGACATAGGCTACTTTTTATCGACATACCACGCGGGCAAAGCCGCGGGCGGTAGCAAGTAATATTATAAATTCGAAAGTGAGTTTGTTTGTTACACTTTCACGCTAGAACAGTTCTACAGATTTGGATGAAATTTGGCACATAGGTAGACTATAACCTGCAGATGGACATAGGACTTCATCTTGGATCGCAGATAAAGACGCGGGCAATAGCTTATATTATTCTAATAAATGAAAAACTTCTATGTTTATCTAACTTAAAAAGATAATTATATTATGACTGTGGATTCACATGAATTTGCTTTCGATTTTGTTTGCTTATGAAGCCAATCAAGTGTGTGCAATACTAACATCGTTATTATATTTAACTACGGTCGAACCACATTGTTAGTTGTATTTCTAATGGTCCCTTCAGGCGCCCACCGCCTCGTTTCTCAGCCCTTCTATAAATTAAGCCACTTTTCTCCGACATACGTTGCATTTAGTAGAAACGTTTCGACGAATTCAAAAGTTAAAAGTAAGCTTCACAACACGACACGTACCCTAGCTTTCAATAGAACCGCAACAAAAACATTTCTGCGAAACCTGAACAATTCTAACGCTCACGAAACATCTAAAAACAAATTGAAATCGCAACAAACTACAGCAGAATCAAATACACTGAAACTCTCGCCTTTAAAGTGACTGCAACCATTTTAATTTGGAGAAAATTCTCGAAAACAATACCAACCAAAATATAAAGCAGTGTTTGCCAAAGATCAGGAGGAATCATTTTGTTGAATAACTTTTGCTTTTCACTAGAAAATTTCTTCACAGAGTTTGGAACAAATATCTTCGACGGACCCGATTCATTATACGTCTTTCAGTCGAGGAAAAGTAATTCAAAGTTGCCTCCATCGAACATTCGTCGGAGAGACGAACTTTTCCCTCATTCTCTGGGAACTGTTTCAAGGTACATCAAGTCACGATTAACTTGTCCTGGATTTAGAACTAATCTAGATGTAGATTCGGTTTTCGATCATTCTCAGTTATTGTTTTATTAGTTCAGTGAAACTAGTGTCGGTGTCACTGTATCCAATGTTTTACTTTTCTCATCCATAATCTATTTGGATTGGTTTCGGGAATCTAAACTTTCCACGTATAAGGTTGATTCTTAGAATAACTTTGGAAGTTTGGAAGCTCCTTGAGAAACTTTTATTTGGTGACTTTAATAGAATTGATATTAACCTGACAAGTACATTCTCATTCTTGATAATGTGTGTGCCACTCACTCTCGAGTATTTGCGAATATGATACTGCAGTAAAGGTGCATTTTTAACCGACTTCTTCAAAAAGGAGGAGGTTCTCAATTCAATTGTATGTTTTTTTATGTATGTTACGTGATTACTCCGCCAATTATGAATCGATTTTGATGATTCTTTTTTGTTTGGTAGGTCATGCTTCAGAGGTGGTCTCATATAAATTTTATTAATTTTTCTTGAGTTACCTTCAATAATTACGTATTTTTCCCACTTTGCGTATGTAGACGATATTATTATCTTAGTTGACTCCGTCACTGTTATTTATATAGCAGATAATGGTATACGAATTTGTGTGGGGTAGGTACCACAACTAAAAAGTGAAAAATAAAAACTTTTTACAAAAAAAAAACAACCGCCTTCCAAAAAAAACCCAAAAAAAAGTGATTAAAAGTTAATTTAGGAAGTCTTTGCTTTTCAATTTTCGTTTTTTGCCACCGACTTCGTTGTCACCCACTGGAAGTCGGTTGTTTTTTTTTTTGTAAAAAGTTTTATATCATTAAAATTCATTTGTCGCAGTTGACAGCCGTACAGAAATGTAGATTCGAAAGATTTTTCTGTATTTCTATCACTGACCAAAGTCACAAACCGCAATTGACAAAAATTATAGACATTATAGGAACAGTACCGTACAGTATTGTTTACTTACAGTCAGTGTAACCGATCAAAATGAAAGCGAAAAATAACACAACAGTACAAATAATGAATTATAAAGAAAAATTCCACATCAAAAATACCAAACATACTGCGACCGTGTGCAAAGAGGAGACTGTTTCCCAGTCACAGTCATAACTCTAATAGACTCTTTAAACTCCCATAAAAAGACACCATAATCCATCGGGACCATGCCAAAAGATTTATCGGTGAGTTCCCCACGTATAAAAGTATTAACATTCACGCCATGTCAACACAGGCTTATGTGAGAAGTTTGGTCTAAATAGCACCTGCCACATTTCACATTGTTTGAAAATTGTCAAAAGTTCTCGACACTTGTACTCTGGAAGTTTTGGCGTACGCTCTAAAAGCGACGTTGAGTTCGACGGTGTTACTAATGTGGTACTAGCTGACGTATTGGATGAGCTTTTGTCTCTTTATTTATTTGAAGAAACTCATCATCTGCCTAGCCTTTTTTCCCAACTATGTTGGGGTCGGCTTCCAGTCTAACCGGATGCAGCTGAATACCAGTATTGTACATGGAGCGACTGCCTATCTGACCTCCACAGCCCAGTAACTGGGAAATACGATACCCCTTGGTTAGAGTGGTTGTCAGACTTTCGTGCTTCTGACGACTCGTAACGACTGTCAAAGATCCACAAATGACAGCCGGGACCAACGGCTTACCGTGCTTTCCGAGGCACGGAGGAGTCTCGATGTGTGAAAATGGTCACATCCACGGACCAACCCCGGCTAGCGTAGCTTAACCTGATGGATCGACCCGAGCGGCTGTTATTACTTAGCCACGAGCTCCTCCTCTCATTTATTTGAAGAAACTACTTAGATTTAAATAAACTTTATTCTCAATAAAAGACATTATGTCATTTACTTGAGAAAAATACTAGAACATACATAAATTACACAAAGTTCGTTGTCATCAGTTACAAACTAGACAATGTGGATCTACATGCATCTACAATGACACATGCGAACTACGCATCAAATTTTTATTCGTTTGTCTGTATGTATGTTCTGGATTAGCGCAAAAACGGCCGAACGGATTTGGATGAAATCTGGCACACAGATAGTTTATAACCTGGATTAACACATGGAGTACTTTGGATCCCAGTAGTACTTTTCCGTGAGATATTTTCCGCCATACACGCGTTCAAAACCGCAGACAATAGCTAGTATCAGATAAAAAATTTAGTAACAGAGACATGATAAAGCGAATCATTATAATTTTGGAACAGAAAATGTACCTACATTTACTCAAACCATTTAACATAAAATATCTCTATCCCGACCAGATTTCATGTAAACACATTCAGTTCATGCTCTAATTTGGCAAAGACAATAAATCCATTACAGCCATTTGTCAAAGTAAGCCACTGGTCAAAACGCTGCCTCACCATAAGTTGTAAGTCAAAATAATGGCCGGCCATGTCGGCCACCGAGCCTGGTTACCTAGAATGGCCACATTACTCAACTTTAACTGTTAATGTATCTATCCACCATCCACCATCCACCTCTTTAGTGGTGTGGACCACTTAAGTGTATTGCACGTTCTGCAGCAAAAATTTATGTTTGCACGTAAATTTTGAAAAGTCGTAATTTTTTTGAACATTCATTGCCAACACAATAGGTTAGTGGTATGTTTTGGTATAGTAAAAATTATTTATAAGTTATTAATGCATAAATATTAAGTGCTGGCGACAGTGCCAAAGGACAAGCCAACCATTTAGCGATCGAGGGTAAAACGCGTCGTGCGATTTCGAAAGTGCACTTCAATGCAATAAATAACATTGCCTTCAAATCTGTACTCATCGAAAAATTACTGCTATTACCGAACAATAATTATTATCTCTTAATAAAGGTCTTGAAGAAAACATCACCACGCTAGACGATAAAGTGTGAAGATTACTACGACATTAATATTTCCACTAGCATACAATTATAAAACTAAAACTTAACTACGACAAAAAGTCAAATAAAAAGGTATAAAAAAGAATCACAGACAGACAAATAAAAAATCCGGAGTCACACGTGTTAGGGCTTAAATCAAACACATACGTCGTCATAGCCTATAACCGGCAGACGATCAAAACGTTTCCAACGATATCTCATTTGTCAAATTGTGATGAGGAGTTTAGAAGATATGAGGGAACACAAGACATGAACATACATACCGGTTAAAATCATAACCCTCCTTTTTGCTTCGCCGTATTCGGGTAAAAAGATATTACACAATCATTCCTTCGACACTCGAAATAATAATGAGAACACGTTTTCCATTACTAACGCAAAAAGAAACGATTCAAGATCAAACAAGAAATATGTCGTCATCCCAACAACGCCTCACGTTAAAGCAGAAAACATTTTAAACTCTAACAAGGTAGATAATAAAATTGCAGAAAACAACTCTAAAACAAGAACAATAAAGTATAAAATTTAATTTTCTTCCCGTTCACGTTTGTAAAAATTGTGATCCTGGCCCCGCCTTGCGAACGAAATGAATATTTGATATGCTTTCTCCCTACTTTATGTTTTAGCTCGAAACAGATAACTATTATTTTTAAATAATAAAAAGAACAGATGGTGTTGTATTTACGCTGTATTTTAGAGGTATTAGCAGGGTTATTTTTCTTTTTAGACAGATTTATTAGTGTTGGAAAGGTATAAGTTTAAATTACAGACGTACAGAATGTATTTTTGTCTGTAGCATGTTTTGTATGGAACTTCTTGCGTTGTGTTAAACAGTTTAATACTAGGGGACAGTCCAGCTCTGTCACCTTCTCGATAGTTAAGAAATTTTTTTAGAAGTTAATTTGCATAGCGATGCCCGTATATTTTAGTCATACCGATGTTCCAAAAAAATGCTCAGAACTCGTGGTTCCATGACGTTCCGGCGCATTAGACATAGATTGTTACATAACAAGCAGTTCGGTTTCACAAGGGGTCGTTCAACAACTGATGCCGGTGTTGAACTCTTAGGACATATTTATAATGCATGGGAAGATAAATGCGATGCCTTGGGCATCTTTTGTGATTTGTCTAAGGCATTCGATTGCGTTCTTCATGAAACATTAATCAGGAAACTCCGCCACTACGGAATCCGGAACACCGCTCTGGATCTTCTTACTTCATACTTGAGTAATAGGATTCAGAGCGTTGACGTTAATGGGAAAAGATCTCCCGGATCTATAGTAACAATGGGTGTCCCACAGGGCTCAATTCTTGGTCCTTTCTTGTTTCTTATTTATATTAATGACTTGCCTTACCTCATAAAGGATAATCATGAGATAGTGTTGTTTGCGGATGACACTTCGCTTTTGTTTAAACTTAAACGTCAGCAGCTGGTTACTGACGATGTAAATAGCGCGATCGCAAAAGTAGTTCACTGGTTTAATGTTAATAATTTACTTCTTAATGAAAAAAAAACCAAATGCATTAAGTTTACGCTACCTCACGTTAGGCAGGTGAAAACTAATGTGTTGATAAAGGGTGAAGAATTGAATCCCGAAGATAAAACAGTATTCTTGGGCTTAACTTTAGATGCTAAGCTTCAGTGGGGCCCACATATAGATAAATTGTCAAAAAAACTAAGCTTCGCAGCATATGCTGTTAGAAAAATTCGTAATTTAACTGACATAGAGACAGCCCGTTTAGTGTACTTTAGTTATTTTCATAGTGTAATGTCGTACGGTATTCTGTTGTGGGGAAATGCCCCTGACATTCAGACTATCTTTGTTTTGCAGAAAAGAGCTGTTCGATCAATTTATAAACTAAGTCCGAGACACTCTCTCAGAGAGAAATTTAAGGAGATAAATGTAATGACTGTGCCTTCACAGTATATTTTTGAAAATCTTTTATACGCACATAAAAATATAAAATTGTTTAAAAAATACAGTGATATCCATAATATAAATACTAGGAACAAACACAAATTTGTTGTACCTACAACGAGGCTCAAGAAAATAGGTGGCTCGTTCAGATGTCAATGTATACGCTTTTACAATAAGCTTCCAAGCCACGTACAAGATCTAAGCCTTAATAAATTCAAAACATTCATTAAACGTAAGTTGTGCCAAAAAGCGTTTTATACCATTAAAGATTACATTGAGGACAAAAAGGCTTGGGATTGAGCTGCTCCAATTTGTACATTTATTTTTTTTATTTTTGGTTTTAAATTACTTACTTACGAGTTTTGTTATTTTTGGTAACTTTTTATTGTATTATATACCTACACAGTGACATGAATATTTACTTTGTGAAGTATAATATTATTATTATTTTAATTATTGTGAATTTGAGGACTATGTGGATCATATTTTTTATTTATCTGGCAGTTTGAGTACTATAGGCGGCCTATCCAAATGTCCTTTCTTTGGTATTGTTCGTCGAGTCGTTGAGCTCCTTAAGTTCTGAGTTGAGCTACACGATTACTGACAAATGCGTGCACTGACTGGACAGGTCCACTCAAATCTGTATGGTTCTTTCCTCAAAAGACCATTTCAGACACAAATCTACATGGTCCTCAAATGATCTGACCAAGATTATTTCCGGATTTTTATATTTATATTTACATTGACATGAATATTTACTTTGTAAAGTATTATATTATTTTTAATTATTGTGAATGTGAAGATTATGTGGATCTTTCTTTTCTTTTTTATTATTTATTTTTTCTTAATTTTAATTAATCATAGTCTGGCAGTTTGAGTAATTTATGCGGCCTAACCAAATGTCCTTTCTTTGGTATTGTTCGTCAAATCGTTGAGCTCCTTAAATTCGGAGTTGAGCTGCACGATTATTGACAATTGCGTGCACTGACTGGACAGGTCCACTCAATCTGTGTGGTTCTTTCCTCAAAAGACCATTTCAGACACCAATCTACATGGTCTTCACATAATCTGACCAAGATTATGTCTGGACTTTAAAAGAGACTGTGACCTCTGAGTTTGTTTCGGCCTTTCTTCTCAGAGTAGTCAGATAGGAAACGCCGACCTCATCTAGTTTAAAAAAATCTGATTGACGTGTAAAAGTGTTTGTACAAACCTACTTACAGAAATAAAATCATTTATCATTTATCATTTATCATTACAAATTACTATATCTCATTGAGTCACGTAAAAATCAGAGGAGTTAAAGGGTTAGTTTATTTGTTCAGAATGTAGGTATTGGCAATAAGGTGGTTCCAATAATATAAGATCCTTGTATATTGTACCATTTACCTGCACGCGTAGCATGGCGCTTTCTATCTCTACGAAGAATAGACATAGCCTTTTCTATACAAAGTGACAGTTCGTTTCTTCATTTTTGACATTGCACAGTAGAAACCGTTCTACAATCTATCATTTTGTCTTTCATTTCTAACGATCTTTGTCTAGGTATTTTTGTAGGAAAGTTTTTCGGAAGAAAGTTTTCTATCCTTACTGTCAAAATCACACTGACAACCGATAAATCCTTTGACAAAACAAAGAATTCTAAGTCGAATTATTTTATAAGTGTGAATTTCGTAAAAAGTGCAGTTGACTCTTTCTACTTTGCTGCCTTCGTACTGTCTACAGGAAACGTCATTTTTGTCTACTCTTCCGTCGACAAAACGGTGCTCATGCTACGCCTGCTGATACTATTTTCATTTCTCTATCTTAATAATTAAGGATCGCACTGGTTGCACTTTTCTTGTAAACGCGTGGGTACAGAAGCGATCAAAAAAGAAATTTCAATGCAAAAAATTGTGTACTATAAAGTTACTCAAAGTCATTCTAAAACAGTCAAGGTAAACAATAAAGTGCAATCCCAGTTTAAGAGCGTACCTTTATAACGTGACAACGGAGAAGATAATAAAATTATGCTCAACGAATCAGACCCGGTATCCCATGAGGACGGTAAACGCTGCAGACGGGGACCGAATCCGCAATGAATTACTATCCCAAAGCAATGCAAAGACAGAATTCCTTATCTTTCTAATCTGATGCAGATGACTAAATGGCTCCAAATAGAAGACTAATTGGCTACTAGAAGCTTCGTCTCTCAAAGGTAGTTTTAGTTTAAATATTTTAGGAGCAATCTATTTTTAGACCAGACTATCAGATTACATAGATAGGTTTATCTCATGAAAATTGCAAGTCTCGACTAGAGGTTAAAACGATCAAGTGGCAATATTCGATTTAATCGTGACTACTTTCAAACCCGAGGGAAAACTCGCGAACACAACATATTAAACATTCACCTGAATGCTAAAGAAATCCAATTAACTCGGCAGATTCAATTCACGAAATAAGCGTCCAAAGCACTCCACATTATTTTTATTCCACTCCCAAAAGTTCATTCTCTTATTCCCGGGAGCCTAGAGATCCGAAAATTCAAAGAAACATAAACAATTTGAAATATCCAAGAGAATTTCTATAGAGAAAAACTCGTAAAGTTACTGGGCCATAAAACACAGTGCAGCATTCTGTGGAATAATCTAGATTTCTGAGAGAAAATAAGGTCCCGATTTTTGGTTGCTATTTCCAGATGTATTACAGACATTAGGGCAAATGTCAGGACGTCAGTTTTTTGTCAGATCGATATAGCACTAAGCGAACCTCATTGTGGCTCGTCCAATGTGTGATCATTTAGTTTTTATAAGGTTGAGCTAAAAAGGAATTTACTTTTTACGGGCAGTCGTTTAGAGACTAACTATCCCATATGAGGCTAATGGACTGAAGATGTGGGGAAAATTAAATCGTTATGGGGAAAAAAGTAAAATTGGGTTGAAAATATTCAGTGTTTTATGCTTATCCTATCAACTTGTTCAGGCTTGATGAAGCGTTCCAAAGTGGCAACATTTTATGTGGTTTTTTTTTATAATGGCAACATTGTGTTTACTGGCAATGTCATAGCGACGTTATGTCAATTTCCAATTTATGGTGATTTTCCCGCCAATACCTCGAACGAAAATCTTTAAAAATAAAAATTCTTATACTGCAATTCTTGGGCTTTATTTACACCATTATATCCCCAAAGATATAGAAATACTGTAATCACGTTCTCGGAAATGGCTCTAACGATTTCGATGAAAGTTGCAAATTATAGGGGTTTACGGGGGCGAAAAATCGATCTAGCTAAGTCTAATTTCTGAGAAAAATCGTTTTCTCTATTTTCACCCAAGCAGAGCTCAGTCGACTTGGTACAGTTTTACGACTACGATAACGACTTGATCTAAAAAGTATGTATTCATCATCTGCCTAGCCTTTTCCCAACTATGTTGGGGTCGGCTTCCAGTCTAACCGGATGCAGCTGAATATCAGTATTTTACATGGAGCGACTGCCTATCTGACCTCTACAACCCAGTAACTGGGTAATACGATACCCCTTGGTAAGACTGGTTGTCAGACTTTCGGGCTTCTGACGACCCGTAACGACTGTCAAAGATCCACAAATGATAGCCGGGACCAACGGCTTAACGTGCTTTCCGAGGCACGGAGGAGTCTTGATATGTAAAGATGGTCACCCATCCACGGACCAACCCCGGCAAGCGTAGCTTAACCTGATGGATCGATCCGTGCGGCTGTTATTACTTAGCCACGATCTAAAAAGTATGTATTATGATTTTTAATTTACAAAAATGGTATTGACGTAGCAAAAAGAACAACGCAATGGATAACAGTGAAGCTCCTAACAATATACATTTAAAAATCTTATGAAAATCAAAAAAACAATTACATTTATAGTTTCAAAAGAACCCATTTCATTACCATAATATTCTCAAAAATCTGTATATCAAAATAAATATTATCAAGAATAAACTTGTGTACTAAAAAGGCTACAGAGCTTCTATTGAATTCACATCCACAAAGCGAACTAGACCCGCTTCATATGAATCATTCAGCAGTTTGCGTTGCATCTGCAGTATAAAGCGTCTTAGTATAAATCCGGTCCCATATACCTTCAAGTTTTATTCGTAAAACGTTGAAAACCGCTTATTTCATAACATTTAAGCTCACAGCACCGTATTAACAATTCTCTCCGGCTCGAGAAGCAATATTTACGGGTCGGGAGTGCTGTTACAGATTAAGTGCGTATAAAATCGCGTGACTCTTTCCCTGCAACCTGCTTGCGACGAAAAAACATGAAACATCTTTACAAACTTGCCTTACCCAACCCCAATCCCAACGCACTCCAAATTCGACCTTTTTGTCCTTGAAAAAAGATCATGGCGAAAATTTTTCGGCAGTAAATGTGCCGCTGTTGAATATAAAGGGAAGATTTTCAGAGTTCCTTTGGAAGCAAGCGATCAATATTAAGGAGAGTGCTTGTCAAATGATAAGCATGTTCATAGAGGTTTTAAATACTTAAGGTCCTTATACAGTTCATAAACATTCGGGAGATTGTGATGGGGATCATTCATAGTGATTTTAGGGAATTTTGTTGTCATAATAATGTGTTTTGAGTGAAGGGTTGTTTATTATCACGTATTCACTGGAGGTTTTGTACTGCTCGCTATATTTTGTAACGTGGCATTATCATATACTGGAGTTTTTGTTCTGCTCACTTTTTGAAAGGGTTTGATAATTCAATTTTCTATTAATGGCAAAAACTTTTTAAGCACCAAGGTCACCTGATACTACCAACAAACTGCAGGGTAATTGCATAAAACTTTTAAAATAGCAGTCTCATTCATTGTGACAACCATGTTTAATGCAAATAAATGATTTATTATTATTATTATAATTCAACAACATTCGTACGTTGTCTAGCAGATGAATTTTTCGAAGAATTGAAGCAATTTATGAGGAATTTCCTTCAAAATCCTTCGGATTGTGATTGAAATTGTAGTACGCAATTGAGGTGCTGGTTACAAAATGGGACTTTTATAATGCATTTTATTTACGATTTCCGCACATAATATTATTTTTTTTTTGGAATAAACATTACAAATACAATCCCATCACTATTCTATGTACATTTTCTCTGTAGCTACCCATAATGTTTATCCTATTCCACCGTACTACAACGTTGTTCAACTAACAACATTGAATTACGGCCACCGTTCCATTATTAACTACGCTCATAGACCTGTAGTACCTTTACATATGTATGCGTATGTATATATTTAGCTATGTATACATACGTGGGGCTATTGAGGCAATTCTGCATGTTAGCTTACGTCATGGTCTGGTAGTCTTGGCACTAATAGTGTAACGTTTGAGGGGATTAATTTGTTATTCTTCTCACTTTACGTGATTTTATCGCAGAGAGATTTCTGCAGACAATCTTGGGATACACAGATAACTGAATAAATGTGGGCATTACACGGTATATAAATCATGTTAATACAAGGTGTACCTAATTTAAATAACTGAAAACCTCTAAAGGATTCATTGCAGGTACTGACTCATAATAAACAACTTTTAGTAAGGGGTCAAATCTGAAATCGAGAAAAAAATCTGCTGGTCCATAGGTACCTACATGTTGTATGTTCGCCTATGTTCGCATACCTCGAAAACATTTTGAGAACAGCTACTTTCTTTCACGATTTTATTGTTGGCCCCTTAGTAACATTTGTTCATAATAATGAGTACAAACATAACAATCATCACGCCTTGTTTACCCGAAGGGTTGGGCAGAGGTGTATCTATAGTACACCCACAGTTCGCCAGTTATGCTTAAGTCCCATGTAATAGGGGGCGAGCCCATTACCATCAAACACGCACGATCGAGACTCCGGACTGCTATCGAGAAATTTCATAAAGAAGTGAGCCACAAATTAATACAGAACTACAAAACAGCCCTTGTGACTGCTAGATTTACATTGCAGTCAGCAGTGACCTTCTGTTCTCAGTTCAGTATTCCACAAAAAACATCAACAAACATCATCATCATCTGCCTAGCCTTTTCCCAACTATGTTGGGGTCGGCTTCCAGCCTAACCGGATGCAGCTGAATACCCGTATTTTACATGGAGCGACTGCCTATCTGACCTCCACAACCCAGTAACTGCGTAATACGATACCCCTTGGTAAGACTGGTTATCAGACTCTCGGGCTTCTGACGACTCGGCCCGATCCGAACCGAAAAAACATCAACAATCATTGATCAATAATAACTATCATTAAAAAGCCCGAATTTAACACCGATATTAACAAGTCGGTAAATTATGATAACGACTAGCGGCGCCCCGCGGTTTCATCCGCGTAAGTCTCGATTTCGTGGGAATATCGGGATAAAAAGTATCCTATGTGTTAATCCAGGTTATAAACTACCTGTTTGCCAAATTTCATCCAAATCCTTTCAGCCATTTTTACGTGAAAGAGTAACAAACATCCATCCATCCATCCATACTTACAAACTTTCGCGTTTATAATATTAGTAGGATGATAGCCAAAGCAAAGTAGTTTAACAAATAAACACATAATTAATCTTAGTTCAAACTTTTATACAAGAAAATAAAACACAGCAAAGAGAATAAAATATTATCAAAAGTAACCAAAAACATTCTTTCAAAGTCACACTTGACCATTTTTTGTTGCACAGCCTGGGCCACACACGAATGTATGTCCTGGCATCTTGCCCAGATTCTGAAGAAATTCCAGTAACTTGAATTGGCGTTTTCCTCAAATAACAAGAAACCTTAATAACATTGGATTAGCCTTTCCAAGTCAAATATTTAATTCTCTTTTGTAATTGTATCTTTAATTAGTTTTTTGTTAGCCTACTTTGTTGGTGGAATAAATAAATAGGTCTCTTTATTCTGGGAATACCGTCTTTTTCTCAAAAAAGGAATGTAATACCTAATCTTAGGGGTGGTAATAGCAAACAAACTCTTTGTGCACGCACTGTTCAACTTTACTTGTTCAAGTTAACAATTTACCACCCTTATGGGTTGGTTACATGGGCATGACATCTATATATATAAAAGAAAGTCGTGTTTGTTACAACACTTATAACTCGAGAACGGCTGGACTGATTTTGATGATCTTTGATTTGTTGGATTTGTCTCCGCCCAGAATAGCAGAATAACAATAAAAAAATTGGAAAAATTCACGAAAAAAAAAATATGAAGAAAATCGTTTTCTCATACATTCTGTATAGAATGATAATATCTCGGTCTTTTGATAATATCTCGGTATATCGGTAGGTAGGGGTTGGTAGGGTTGGTAGGTAGGTAAGTAAGTAGGGTAAGTATGTAGAGTAGGTAGGTAGGGTAGGGTAGGGTAGGTAGGTAGGGTAAAGCTAGGTAGGAGGTAGGTAGGGTAGGTAGGGTAGGTAGGGTAGGTAGGGTAGGTAGGGTAGGTAGGGTAGGTAGGGTAGGTAGGGTAGGTAGGGTAGGTAGGGTAGGTAGGGTAGGTAGGGTAGGTAGGGTAGGTAGGGTAGGTAGGGTAGGTAGGGTAGGTAGGGTAGGTAGGGTAGGTAGGGTAGGTAGGGTAGGTAGGGTAGGTAGGGTAGGTAGGGTAGGTAGGGTAGGTAGGGTAGGTAGGGTAGGTAGGGTAGGTAGGGTAGGTAGGGTAGGTAGGGTAGGTAGGGTAGGTAGGGTAGGTAGGGTAGGTAGGGTAGGTAGGGTAGGTAGGGTAGGTAGGGTAGGTAGGGTAGGTAGGGTAGGTAGGGTAGGTAGGGTAGGTAGGGTAGGTAGGGTAGGTAGGGTAGGTAGGGTAGGTAGGGTAGGTAGGGTAGGTAGGGTAGGTAGGGTAGGTAGGGTAGGTAGGGTAGGTAGGGTAGGTAGGGTAGGTAGGGTAGGTAGGGTAGGTAGGGTAGGTAGGGTAGGTAGGGTAGGTAGGGTAGGTAGGGTAGGTAGGGTAGGTAGGGTAGGTAGGGTAGGTAGGGTAGGTAGGGTAGGTAGGGTAGGTAGGGTAGGTAGGGTAGGTAGGGTAGGTAGGGTAGGTAGGGTAGGTAGGGTAGGTAGGGTAGGTAGGGTAGGTAGGGTAGGTAGGGTAGGTAGGGTAGGTAGGGTAGGTAGGGTAGGTAGGGTAGGTAGGGTAGGTAGGGTAGGTAGGGTAGGTAGGGTAGGTAGGGTGTAGGGTAGGTAGGGTAGGTAGGGTAGGTAGGGTAGGTAGGGTAGGTAGGGTAGGTAGGGTAGGTAGGGTAGGTAGGGTAGGTAGGGTAGGTAGGGTAGGTAGGGTAGGTAGGGTAGGTAGGGTAGGTACGGTAGGGTAGGTAGGTACGGTAGGGTAGGTAGGGTAGGTAGGGTAGGTAGGGTAGGTAGGGTAGGTAGGGTAGGTAGGGTAGGTAGGGTAGGTAGGGTAGGTAGGGTAGGTAGGGTAGGTAGGGTAGGTAGGGTAGGTAGGGTAGGTAGGGTAGGTAGGTAGGTAGGGTAAATAGGGTGGGTAGGTAGGTAGGGTAGGTAGGGTAGGTATATAGGTAGGTAGGGTAAGTATATAGGTAGGTAGGTAGGGTAGGTAGGGTAGGTAGGTAGGTAGGGTAAGTATATAGGTAGGTAGGTACGCCGTAGATAGCTACCCGTGCGAAGCCAGGGCGAGCAGCTAGTTGTGTATAAAAATAATACGTGCATAAATTACTCTCATAGAAAAGGCATGAGCATTGATCACAACGCTTGCTCAAAACAGGTTGGCGATTTAGACTTATATTCATTAGAAGTCCAGGCTTCCTTGCGATCTGCCGGGGTCCCGGGAAAGTTCGCAAGAGATAGCGTGGCCTCTGTCAACTTACAGGTAACTGAAGGAACACGGGTGGGTTTTAGTCAGTAAGAACCGACAGTAAAACGACACGCCCTCCCGCTGCGCCCAGAGCGGGAGAAGTTATTTGAAAAAATGGCTTTCTCACGATGTGTTCCTTCACCGATGTCAGTAAAGTCCAACTCAGAAAGTACATTTTGTATAATCTTTTATTAATATTTGTATATTTTTCAGGGCAGTTATCACCATACCCATTGCTATAGCAAACACTATCGCTGTGTCGCTGTTTGAAAGGCTAGGATCGTGGTTAATTACAGACACTTGAGACTTGAAATATTCGCAGAGCACGTCTGAGCTGTACGTGCTAGAAAATGAATTAGATAATATTGTAGTTTTAATAAGCCGAGGTTGCTACTTAACGTCCCACTCCAGGTAGTTTCAAATAAAATATATTAAAATGCTTGAACGGACGGTTAAAATGGTGACAAAGAACTGTTGGAAATAGGCCTATCCCAAATATTGAACTTTTTTTACAAGACCATATTTATGAAGCAAAAATTATTGCAATCCCAAATCGGTAGAATCTAATATCTCCATATTTATGAATCAAATATGAGAATATTTGATTCTACCGCCTAAGGGATATTAGAACACATCAAGCATTCCCTTCGGGATCTAACCGAGTGTCTTGAAACTTGATAATCTCATATCTCGTTAGGTGTAAGCTTTTATAAGAAAATTGTCCGACCAAAATAACAAGAACTAACTAATCTACTACATGAGATGAAACGACAGTTTAAAATCGAAACTGATCTAATCTCTTCACCACCCTTGGTTGACTGGTAGAGAATGCCTCAGGCATTAAGTCCGCCTTTGTACCTTTTTTTAGTGTGAAAAGTTTAAATAAATAAATAGGCTTTAATAAACTTATAGAAAATAACACAGACAATGCTCACATAATATAAGATAGCCACAACACTTAATCTCAAACAAAATATCGTCCATAAAAACAAAAAGAAACGTCTTAATAGGCAACCATTATGGAAATTAATCTAAATTATAATACCATTAAGTAAAACAAATTAGTTTCTGTCGTGTCGTGTCGAAATGATAAAAAAGATACCTCCGCGTTATGATACATGGGATACTTAATTTCAAGTGCTCCGACGCACATAAAGAGCGAATTTAATCAAGCCGGCTTTGGGTGGGGTTTCAGTGGAAGCGGAGAGCAGTGACTTGTATTTTTAATGAACTGACACAGGCCTAGAAAATTCTGATGAGATTGCTTATACTTACCTTACATAAACTAGGTAGGTCAGAATACAAAAAAGAAGCAAAATGCCCTGCAGCAATCAAATAACAAGGTCAAGGTCGAGGTCAAAGGGTCGAGTACAACACACAACATGTATTTTATGGCATGCAATCATCATCATCATCATCATTTCAGCCGAAATACGTCCACACGCAGGACATAGGCCTCCCCCAAGCATCGCCACATCGCATCAACCGATCCCATGCTTCTCGCATCCAGCGCATTCCTACGGCCTTCACCAGACACGGTATGTTGGTTGAAATAATATATAGTTACCTGTGTTATTGTGTGTGTTTTTTGATACCAAGTTATCAAAAGACCCTTTTTTTGTATTTTTCATATTTTGGTTGTTCGCATGATACCTTTACTCTGTATAGATAAATTCACTGATGGGCTAAAAGATTAAGTACTAAACATAAACAGGTTTGCACGATGCTCACTTCCGGTAAAGATAACGCTCTTTCAAGCCTGTACATCTTTTTACACGAGCAGCCTGTGGGCTAGATATTCGCAAAGATCGTATAACGCTCTCCGCGTTCAGTTCAATAACGCGTTTAAGATACTAGTGGGGCTGCCCCGCTTCTGTAGTGCGTCGGTGATGTTCGCGGATGCGCATGTAGATTGTTTCTACACAACCATGGGCAAAAGGTGCGCTTCCATGGTGCGCAGGGTGTGGAGCAGCTCCAACAGTATCCTAAGCATGATTTCGAGTCGCCTAGACTGTGTTTTCGTGGGTCACTCACTGTTATGCTATCTCACATTATTTGTTTGTTGTTGTTTTGTGAATTTTGAGTTCTTACTAACATAGTTGTAAGTCTTACTAACCATTTTTAAGTCATGATACTCTAATAAAGAAAATTCTATTCTATAAACATAATTATGTTATTCACAGACAGGATGAAGTTGCGGTCTATATTCCTAATACTATCCATAATAAACAACATAATATCACTGACGTGGGGTAAGGACGATATTCCTGCACGGGATTACATGGTTTAAAAAAAAAAACAGCTAATATTGCGCTTCAGTCCCCCCATTGGAGCCCTACCCCAACCCGTTAGAACTGTGCCTGATAGTCGAATCCCAAATTGGGCCCGTCCCGACGCACGCCATTTTATTGTTTTTCCCGCTCTTTCCGCGCCAGCGCCATGTTTTGTTCGACGTTCGTTTTTAGCAATTTTAATTACGTCACTACGAGGGTTTTTGAATTAAGAGTTGTTTTAGCGCGTCAAAGACTTTTTAGCAAGGAATCTGAAAAAGAGCTGAGAGTAATGAGGAAGAGTAATTTAAAAATCCATTATTAAACATCGCAATAGATACCTATAAATAGCTTTTAAAGCTCAGTCACGAAATAAATCAAGTAAATCCTTACATATTATAAAACAAAGTCCTCCGCCGCGTTTGTCTGTCGTCCTGTTCGCGATAAACTCAAAAACTACTGCACCGATTTTCATGCTGTTTTCACCAATGGATAGAGTGGTTCTCGAGGAAGGTTTTAATATACAATAACAGACGCGAGCATCAGCTAGTCTAAAATAAATGTAATCTTTAACACTAATAAACTTGTCACCTTGCCTTTAGTGGGCGAAAAGCTTGTTATTTTACCATTTACACACGTATTGCAACCTCATCGCCCACTTTCCTTAGTCCTCCTAATCAACTGACAGCTGTCAAAAAACGGTAACTCATTCCCCCTCCGTTTACCGTGTCCATCACTATTATAAGGCCCACTTACACGACACATCAAACTACGCTGTAATGCATCACTCCAACAAAAAACTTGCTACAAGTTCCACAAACTTTCCTGATCTATTTTGTTCAATGCTCGAAGTCACTTTGACAGATACTAAAGAGAACTTCTGTCGTAAATTTCGAGTTTCTACTACAAAAGTGTCAGTTAGTTTGTATGAAAAGAATAAGTTTTATTCGTATCATGAGGGACTCGTCTGTAGGTGTATTAAATGTGATGTGATAGATGGAGTGATTTTATTCATGTAACTATTCATTGATGACTTTTTTACGATCTGATGTGTTAAAGAGTGCATTTCCAATTCCAATGTTTTGTAAAATAACCGCGGACAGAAACCATTTTTTAAGTTTTACTTTTCTTTTTGATTGGGAGGTGTTCTTGTATTAGGGTTCTTGATTAATCAACATAACGGCATTTTGCAGACCTCACCGAAAAATCTCGTCTCTATCAACTTCAAGATTCTCAGCTTCAAGACCGTGTTCACACCAAACTTACAACCCGTGCGCATTAACATGGCACCTGGCTCGGAACTCAATTCCCCTCCCCGCTACCCGCGCTGCGCCCCGCCTTCGCCGTGCGGGGAAGCGGGGGGAGTTACAAACGTCATTGAGCCAGGTGCCATGTTAATGCGCACGGGTTGTATATTCAGCCAGCAACTGTGAGCGTCAAATTGAAAATGTATGAATAAACGTCAGCCGCTAAATGACTGATTTTTTTGCACTTTCTCACAGCCAGTGTGTACGTGAGTTCAAAATTTGGGTTTTCCGGAATTTCTTAGTAGCAGCCCGGAGCCTGGATTTGCGCCCGATTGATCGCAATGGGCTCGCCCCCTATGGGCCTGGGCATGGGACATGGACATGGGACTTAACAATAACTGGCGGAATGTGGGTGTAGAATAGGTATACCTCTGTCCAACCCTTTGTGGAATACAGGCGTAATGTTACAATTACAAATAACAACAAGCAAAAACATCGCACTACCAAACCACATCATAATCCTATCATACTTCAAACCGCTTACAAACCATTAGGAATCCTACACACTCAGCGACTGAAGAAATCGCAAACGATACATACACAAAGTAAATATCATTTGATACTTCAATATCACTCAAGAGGTTTCATGTGGGTTTCTTCTCACTAATTAAGTTTATCCTATTACTCCGATGATTGGGTACTTGACGACTTAAAAATTGAATATGTACCTATTTGAAATAATGTATCGTGTTTTCTCGAAACTGATTATACAGAAGTTGTAGATACAATCTTATAAGATTGCGGTCTGTCTCTAGTCTAGTGAAATTAAGTTAAAATTAAGCTTGATAGTAGGTACGCAATTAGTGGTAAGTTAACTTCGTCAGTTGAGTTGATTGTGTCAAATCTGTTTTCTTACGGTTTGAAATATTAATTGAATCATAAGAACATTTAGTTTTTAACATAAATTGTCGCTAAAATGCGATTACGAATTGAATTTGAACGTTTTTAAGTACGATAATTTGAATTCTGTTTACTGTACCAAAAAAATGAAACTGTGATGTGTTTTAATGAAATTAAGAGCTACAAAATATCAACGTTAACAATTTCATTCTGCTGCTACCCTAGCAAACAAACTCACAGACAAGTAATAGCAGGAGTCATTACACAAATCATATGAAAAGGCAATCAAATAACGTTTAATTTTCTTGCCGACCTCTCGGCTATCTAATATCTACTAAAGATAATAATAAGAATAGGTGTATGAAAAGAAAGCGGGGGCACATGAATAATGATTGTGTTTTTGTCTCCGCATTTCACGGAAGGGCTCGGCTATAATCGTATATCGTAAGGTCCCCAACATTCTTGAGTTATGGACACCGCAGGAAAACATTTTGTGAAGACCAGTGCGTCTTTAAGCTTTCCACAGACTAAGATGATACGAGAAATGTGTTGCTTTATATCGGCGATCAATAATAAATATAATATATTAAAAAAAAAAAAACAGCAGGAATCCTCCTGGTTTAGAGCGCTGGTAAAGACTAATTTAAGGTACAATAATTGCAAAAAGGTTTAAGTCTTGGACAAATAAATACATAGTATTAATATTATATTATAATAAAATAAATATATATTATAAATGAGTATAATACTATACATTTATTTGTCCAAGACTTAAACCTTTTTGCAATTATTGTACCTTAAATTAGTCTTTATAACATAGTGGCAAGATAGAAGGCATGTGCAACTGGGTTAAACCAGGAGGATTCCTGCTGTTTTTTTTCTTAGCCTATTGTTTGTTCCACTGCTGGGCAAAGGCCTCCCCTTTTTCCTTCCTTCCTGCTGATATCGGCGATCAATAAAATTGCTTTCAGGTGTTGATAAATATATTGTGCGTTTTCCGCTTTTTACGGATTTTACACAAATTTAGACCTACCCTTTTAATCGGATTTCCCCTAAATAAAGGCCTAAAAAATTTAACTAAAAATATTGTATCCTTTTTTTATAAATTGATTACAAAACTATGAATTGCCTGAACTTTAATGTAATTATGTAAAGCATTTCATGTTTGAATTTTTTTATGTTTTGTACTCTATTGCAAAAATATTTAAATAGACGCTATTCAAAACATTGATAGTTTTTAAAATAGTGTTTACGCCCGAATGGGTTACAATTAATATTTTCTGTTGCATGATAAATATTTTATCAAACTAACGTATTAGTAGAGGGTATCTAAAAACTGATTGCAAGCATTGTTTTATAATGTTTTATTGCATATTCAGCTGCATCCGGTTAGACTGGAAGCCGACCCTAACATTTTTGGGAAAAGGCTAGGCAGATGATGATGATGTTTTATTGCATCTTTATTTTAGGTGCAGTAAAAGCCTTTTCTGCCTCGTTGATCTAGTGGTCGCAAGCGCTATTATATTACTGCTGAGCATAAGATCTTGGCTTCAACTCCGAGTTCCGGCAAAGACTTGTTTGAGTTTTCCATGAAAAATTCCTCAGTAGCAGCTTGAAGGCCAATTCTCGTTCTTAAAAAACGTTCACATTCAAGTGGCAATCTGTCAAACTTGTCAAAAATGTTGATTGATTGTATTTTTGACAGATTGCGAACGAGATGCGAATGCTGGAATTGCTCCTCTGGAGTCTTGCATGTGTGCGCGGATGATGGCAATAGGCTCGCCCCCTATTACATGGGGCTTAAACATTATTGGCGAAATGTGGATGTACTACAGTTCTGCCTTACGGTTCGGGGAAATAAGGGCGTGATGTTATCTATGTAACAACCTTTTCGAAAAATAAAGTTGTAAGTGAAAATAATTAAAAAAGAAACACAATGGGATGGCAAGAGATAGTTGGTCGGTATGAAAAACTAAAGAGCTCCCAGGGACCAAGACTAAGCAATCACAGACAAATAGAATGTGTAGCTTACTCAGTACTTTTCAAAGATGGTGCACTTCTACCAAGTTTTAAAGTGGAAGAAGCAACGCAAATGCTTTGCACTTATAATTGTATTCATGAGAAAGTTATGCAATAAAAGTTACTAAGCGCCATAAAAGGGAATGTTGGTAGTCATTGTTTCTGCCTATTGTAATCGTGTGTGATTTTAATTTAACAATGTTGAACTGGAATTAGTGTTTTAGGAAATAATGTTGAATTTAATACTGTCACATGTAAGAGCAGTTTTCTAAGAAACGCTAATTAATTTTTATTAATATCGATTATTACCTCTATTATGTTTTATTTTTTTCAATGTTTTTAAAATATCTGCTTTTTTTCTTGTATTTTCTTTATATTCATGTATCTATTCATATCTTTATATTCATGTATGTTATCATTAAATTGTGTGTGTATAATTTTTTTTTCCCTAATGGCTGGTTCTAGATTTACAGACCGTTATTGGTTAACAATAAGACTTGTATCTTTACCAATAATGTAGCAAAGCCATCATATTTTTTTAAAGTAGAATTCTCATTTTTTTTTATAGTAGAACCTCTTAAGGAAGTAGCTAACACAGGTAAACTTAGCTTACAAATCTATTTATACGCCCAGTTTGGCAATAAAAAAAAAACCATTGGTAAGGATAACGATTCGTTTTTGTTTATAGGAATCGATCGTCAATTTATTATTACTATCTTATGTCTAACTTTTTTTCAACCTTCAGTTATTTTCAAATTACTGCCAATTCTCCCGTTCCAACTTCAAACCAAGCAAAATAATTTAATAACACTCTTCACGGCAGCATTTAGTCAGAATTAAAAGACAATTACTCACTCAGCCACCCTTGCTTAACAAGGCTACCGCAAGGTTCGCGTTAATTTTAGCAGCGTCCCTCCTCATCGATCGTGGGCTACCGCCTTAATCCCGGCTTAAGTCGCGCGTCATTGCGATGTGTAGCCTCGTGTGACCGGCCTTAGCCACTGCCTATAAAATATTTTACTGTGACGAAATTCTGGAAGTAATTGAAGTTTGTGGAGTTGTGTGTTGTTGTGTATTAAAGTGTCGATAAAATAATCTTTCTGGGCTTCTGTAAATAATACTTTATTTTGTGATGAGGCTGTACTATTTTTTACCCGACTACGGCGAAGAAAAAAGGAGGGTTATGATTTTGACCGGTATGTATGTATGTATGTATGTTCATCTGTTCCCTCCTATCTTCCAAACCGCTTATCACAATTTGACAAATGAGGTATCGTTAGAAGCGTCGTGATTGTCCGCTGGTTATAGGCTATGTGAAGTCACATTAAATTAAAAATGGCGCCCTCTAGAGGACATAAAGTGAGGAACTTAAAAAAAAATATGGTTTAATCGTACCATGTTGGGTATCAAATGAAAGGGCTTAATGAGCACATTTCAAAAATTTATATATTATAACCACAAAAGAATTAAAAAAAAAAACAAGTAATACTAAACAAGACACCACAGACAGACAAATTAAAAATCCGGAGTCACACGTGTTAGGGCATAAATCGAACAGATTACGTGTGACTCCGGATTTTTAATTTGTCTGTCTGTGGTATCTTGTTTATACCTTTTAAGTCGTAGTTGGGTTTTAGTTTTTATTACTTAATTTTTTTTGATTACTATAAAGAAAAATAGCCTAGTGGTGTGACTGTCAGACTGCCAAGTCATAGTTGTTGAGTTCGAACCCAAGTCACGGAGTCACTTTTCGGATTCATGTATTGTATAATTATCATTTGCGCCAAAAACGGTGAAGGAAAACATCGTGAGGAAAATGGCATGACTTTTTTTTTTTTGAGGGTGGTCAATCATCAAATGACTTCTCCCGCTCTAGGCGGAGCGGAAGGGTGTGTCAGACTTTTACTGACTACAACCCACCCGTGTTCCTTCAGTTGCCTGTTGCCGAGGTCCCGGAATCCCTTTCGGAGTTTCCCGCAACCCTTACATTGGTCCTAGCAGACCCCGCCAATTGTGCTGACATCTCTTTGAGGCGAGCCTGAGAGATATTTCTCGACGACATGCGAAGCCAAGTCAGAAGCCCATGAGCGGCTTTAAAACTCTGACACCAGGTTAGTCACTAACCACACGAAAAGAAAGAGTGATTACAATTGACATTGACAGCAACTTTATGTCATAGCGGTAAGAGGGGTTTTCGCAGTGCAAGTGTTACCACTGATGTGCGGTTGACTGTACAGGAGTTTCGAATTATTTATCAGTTAGTATTTTTTTTAATTGCGTTTTGGTCATTAAATATCGTGAAAGGTCGACCTACGCCTCTGAAAAAGCCTTTCTGAAGCAGAAAACACTTCTAACCAAATTTGCGTTAGTACCTAACATACAAGAACCCTTAACCTCGTTTTTGTCTAAAACACAGCCAAACGACTAAAGGCTCGAACAAACAGGCGCGACGCGACTCTAGTAGAACAATTTCTATGAAAACTTCATGGAAATTGTTCTACCAAAATCGCATGACACATCCGCCGTCGCGTTACGCCTCTCTGCGGGAGTCTTAAAGGCCTACCCAACCTCAAATCGCTTAGCATGATCCACCGTTATGCTGAAAAAACTGCAGCATTCATTAATTTAGTTCAGGATTAATGCTAGGTCCTATGTTTTACGAAAATACGATTACATAAAATTTTCTCTATAGAAAAAAAATCCAAAGCCGAAACACTAACCGAAACCGAACTATAAACCACTAGTATTAAAAAAACACTTCAATTTTTTTTAACTTTGCATAATAACTGAAATAACTCTATAGCAGGTCTTATGTTTTTATTTTTTTTAATTACTATTATTTTCACCGTAAAAAGCAATTACCTAAACTATTCAAGGCTTGGAGCCGCCAGCACCTCCGGCTCGCTCTCACTCAGGCCGCGAGTAATATGGAGCGAGCGAGATAAAAAGTGAATTTGAGCTGAGGTAGTATAGGCCCAAAATCCTTTACTTTTACTAGCAAAACTCGCTTCACAAGAGTACTTTCTATTTCACCCTCAACCCCCAATTATTTTGCGATTCTATCATTATAAGGAAATGGGAGATCAGAAAAATAAAGAGCTTCATACTTTGTGTGTCTTTGACAGTTCGAATAACAGTGAGCTTACGAGTGACCTCAATATCATGCCTTCATATTACTGCAAACAAAGTCTCAGAATTCCCACTCTGTATTAGCTAAAAAGTGTCATTGGCCAAGTAAAAATACTAAAGGCCGATATTTAGGGCCGGTTGTTTCAAACGGTTGGTTAAAGTAACATACGTACCTACGTCAAATTTAACGTTCGCTAAATACTCAATACTCAATACGTTTATTGCATTCCACAATGTGAACTTAGGTGGTAGGTTCATAAAGACATACATCGTTTTGGAGCATTATGGGCCCTGTCGGGCATAACAACATAAAAATTAGGAGGAGGGCTATTAAAGATATTTGCTTAGAATATGCTTTATTATTCTAAGGATATTTGTTAACAATTTTAATATTAATCTACTCTTTCGTTTTGTGTAGGTAGGTAGGCTGAAATACAAAGCGTTGTGTCAAAGTTATTCCATTATTTCGTGAAAGAACGCTTGTTTTTTATTTGACGATAGTTGGCGCCATTTTTGACGTTTACCCGTGCTATCTGACACATGTACCTAGTTTGACAGTTGTGCGGCAATGACACGATAACGCTTACGAAAAAGTACGAGTTAAGTGACGTTAAAACATCTCGGCCAAAGTAGTTGTAAAAATTGTCCGTAAGTTATCATTTGTAGTTCAAAAGAGATGCTCTTTCGATAAAAACGCAACGATCTCCTTTGTCAGGGGAGTAAAGCCTCCACAATTATTGAAGATACTGGGCGTTGGTCTAGTGAACCTTCAACAGGTATATCTACAAAACTTTTTTTTTTTTTTTGTGATGGGAAATCTTCCAATGTCTTCTCCCGCTCTGGGCGGAGCGGAAGGGCGTGTCAGACTTTTACTGACTAAAACCCACCCGTGTTCCAGAGACACAGTTGCCTGTTGCCAAGGTCCCGGTATCCCTTTCGGACTGCTGTCTGGCTAAACTTTGAACTACGATTTAACTAATAAGCCGACACTAGTAAAGAAAGTGCTAAAAATGAATATCGTAATTCCTGGCTGTATATGTATAGGCTGAACAGATGGCCGATGGGGCCGAGAGGTTCTGGAGTGGCGACCGCGTACCGGAAGATGTAGCGTTGGAAGGCCCTCCACAAGGTGGACCGACTACCTGGTGAAGGCCGCGGTAATGCGCTGGATGCGAGAAGCACAGAACCGGTCGAAGTAGCGGCCTATGTCCAGCATTGGATGTCTTTCGGCTGAAATGATGATGATGATGATATTATGTAAAGGCCAATTTTTGTACTAAAAAAACCGTTCACATTCGAGTCGCAATGTCAACTTAGCGACGATCAATGTCAAAAACTTGTCAAAAATGCAAAACATTAGAGGGTTTTGGTGACAGATTGAGACTAAGATAAGAATGCGAGCGTTCTTAAATAAATATGGGAATTGCGTCGAGAAAATGCGATCCAGACACATTTCAGTTGGTTTATATCTAGTACTAATAAGGATCAAATTTGCAAAAGACATATTCGTTACAATGAAACTGACAGCTGTCAAGAACGCTTTTTCTCGTTGGTCGGACAAATTAAACAAAACGAAACCAAAATATTTCTAAACTGTTCCATTTTCAAATGTAACAGACATGTAACCGAACCAAGAATTTCTTTCTTCGCTTCATTCCCATACTTTCTATAAAATAGACCTTTTGCACCTGTCCATTGTCTCATATTACTCCTAATACTACCTGTAATAGGGACCCTCTTTCCTTTCGACAGCCAATAAGAGAATTTTGGGCTTTATCAACGTAGTAAATAGGATGGCTTTGTCGAACCCGGAGTGTTGACATTTTCAGGAGTTGTAATAATGGTAAAGAATTTTTGAAGTTTTGACTCAGTTTTAGTTGTCAATTGTCAATGGATTGGTTGATTTAGTATTTATGATGATTGCTGTCCTTGTATAACGTGTAGTCCATTATTTTTAAATAATAGTTTTGTATCCGCAAAAGTCAAGGTCAAGGTCATTTTTGGAAAAACTTGGCTTGAGGGGTAAGTTCTATTTTCTAACTTCTAGAAAGGGCAATTTTTGTTGGAATTTTCTATAAAAAGATATGATTCTCCTACAAGGAGTCTGAAGTTTAGAACTCTATATACAAACTCGACCTTTTATGAACTACTAGCTGCGCCCTGCGGTTATACTCGTATAAATCTTGATCTCGTGGGAATATTGGGATAAAAGTATATTTTGTCCTAACCCAGGTTATGGTCTACCTATGTGCCAAATTTCATCCAAATCCGTTGAGCCGTTTTATCATGAAAGCGAAACAAACAAACTCAATTTCGCATTTATATTATTAATAACTAGCTTCGCCCCGCGGTTTCACCCGCGTAAGAACTCTATACACAAACTCGACCTTTTATGAACTAACAAACAAACTCAATGTCGCATTTATAATATTAGTTAGAATTAGGAGTAAGTCCATACCGTCGGCAAATACATGTAGGTACAATCAAAGTAACATTACTACAGAATTAATTGCTCTATTATGTGAAGTTTCGCCAACTACACAGTCCAATTTCCTTCAAAAGGCCTTATTATCTTACCCCACAAGGTCAAAGCGTCACAGTTGACCAATCCTCTCTCCCCGATCTCTTCGCTCCCCATTCAGTGCTTCCGGCGGCCATTCTTATAAAAAGGTATCGAGGTCATTCCGCCATATCCTTTCCCAGGAAGATTTGTTATGTTTATTTATTTACGAATCATTTGGCTTATTTTTTGCTACATTTGTTCTGGGGATTGTGGCAGTTGGTTTTTTGGTTGACATTTAAACCAACATGACTGCAAAATGGCAATATTTCTAGAACTTGTGTAATGTTTATGTACAGTCTGGCAGTCGAGAGAATGCGTTATTGGCAACTTGATAGTTGATAGTTGCACCCGTCAGTTTGATACTAACGAACAATAAATAATTATGTGTTTTGCGAATTTGATCCATAGTCAATCAATCTGTCTAGCCTTTTCCCAACTATGTTGGTGTCGGCTTCCAGTCTAACTGGATGCAGCTGAAATACCGCTATTTTACATGGAGCGACTGCCTATCTGACCTCCACAACCCTGTATCTGGGTGACACGATACCACTTGGTAAGACTGGTTGTCAGAATTTCGGTTTTCTGACGACCCGTAACGACTGTCAAAGATCCACGAATGACAGCCAAGACCCACAACTTAACGTGCTTTCCGAGACAAGGAGGAGTCTCGGTATGTAAAGATGGTCATCTATCCACGGACCAACCGCGGCAAGCGTAGCTTAACCTGATGGATCGACCCGTGCGGCTGTTATTACTTAGCCACGAGTTTCTCCGAATTTGATCCATAGTATTACTAGAAATTGTCAAACTGACAGGTCTCTGGAACGCATTTTCTCGACGGCTGGACTGTAGTCTGAGTGGATCTTTTTTTAAGTCAAAGGAATTTTTATAGCATCATTTTAGACAGTCCAGTAAAAACTAGTAATCGCATTTCTCCATTTTTGTTGCATAATAATAATTATACTTTATTTCAGACTATCATAGAATCATCTATATTTATAAACAAGAAAAAATGACACAAAAACAAAAGCTTCAATAAAATCGAGTTCTTTAACAACATGTTAAATCACATCATCCATGTTTTAATCATGACTCCACAATTTTACAGTTTTCGGACTAAATTCCGACTTTAAGGTTTTCCATAGTAGGTTTAGTTATTCCATCTCAATAATACAGATTTCATGACCCAAAGAGGTTAAACCACCATGCGTGTAAGTTACGACTACTTACTGCACTGCTGCAATCCTTGGACGCGGTACGACACTTAGAAGTACCATTCTGGGTCGTCCGTATTCCATAAAAGACAATACATCGTAAAAGGGGCCATGCCATGAAGTGTTATGGCCAGTCGTTGGGACGAGAAATGGTAGTACACACCTTGCATACCCGGCCCGCATGCATGCAGGCCCGGCTACGGATAGTGCGAACTAGAAAAAGGCTGAATATTCTTCTAATTATAGTTAGCTTGGCAACCATACGATGAGTATTTAACGTATCAGCATAATAAATCATTCCACCATTCGCACCTGTACCTGATAAAGTGCAAAAGGATTGCCGTACAAACGTGATACAGTTTCCCAGGAATTATTACTTTCTGCCGTTTGTGACTGTACTGACATACACGATAGCGCTCCTAAGAACATTACGTCTTGCATACCTGTATACTAGGCTTAACTAGCAATACACCTTCCCACAATCTATCACGGTTGGAATACGACAATATTCCAAGTCGGTCCATTCTCGGTGGAAGTGTCAAGTCTCTCAGTAACAGATAGTAGTCTTCAGCTGAAAACTTTACTCATAAACATGTCGACTGCCTTTATAAAGTGCGCGCCCAAGTTCGGGCCGACTGTCACACCGGAGTGTAAGTAGTTGGCAGAGTGATGAATGTTCGGTTGTAATGACAATTTTTATGCGTGTTCTCTTCATGGAAAAAATGGCAATTCAAATTCAAAATTCAAAATTTATTTATTTTAGGACAACTAGATCCAAAGGTTAGTATACAAAAAACTTAGAAACTATTGTTAGTAGGTACTTAGATACAATCACACTCAATGAATATGTGTAATTTAATTATCTCGTAAGGTACGTGGTATTGAAGACAGGGAGATCAAAACGCATTGTTGTTTCTTAAAATAAGAGAGAAAATATCGTTATTTCACAACTCAGTTTCAGTAAAATATCAATATTTTTTTATCATTCGATGAATTTGCTTGTTTTATTTAAAAGCTAAATTCAATTTGGAAGTCTAAACTTTTTGAATAACGATCAACAGTTTGTCATAATAATTATTAATTCTAACAATAAATAAAAACTATTATTTAGCCACACACATTATTTTATGATATTTTTACATATTTGCAAAATAAATGATTTCTGATTTGTTCTCTGCTAAAACTAAATTAAACCTTTGCAGATATTTTCCAACATTCTTCTGATAGCAAACCAAAACTCGTCGCTGTTCAAGAACTAACGCCGCCATCTTGTTTTTTCAGAACATTTCACAAATATTTACGAACAGCGGCACCTTGTCAACGTCGTTCAAACAACAAAAGATCCATCCAACCCATTTTGCATAGGTATTGACAGACACTAATAATGTTACGCGCTCTCCATACGGTGTGACAGACGGCCATATTCGGTAGTCTCTACAAAAGCCTTTGGTAGAGTTCAGCCGACACGTTGTACTAGAAAAGTTTTTGAGTAAATACGCATAAGTTTCTTATACAGCGCTTTTTACGATAGTCTCATTTTATTGTCAATCCCTTTATGTTGTAAATTAATTTGTTGCCCTCTGACTCGAAGTAGTCCTGAACAAAGGGCCTTGAATTATCGAAGCAAGAAAGGAGAGCGAAATTTGAGAATAGCCTTGGTACGAAATGAAATAAAAACAGAAGAAATAAGACTAAAAATGTGCTGTGAGGGTACAATAGACTTTCTGGAATTATTTGCAGTTGCAAATTATTATGTACATAATTATATTTAACTTTTTTGATTCAGAATCTGAGGATGCAGAAGGTACATGTGCATAATTATGGTTACTGAAACTATTTTTATAAACAATAATAAGTATATGACAATATTAGTATAGCCTGTTTCTGACAAATCATTCCCTTTTCCAAAATATTTATCGACTAGGTTAGTTCCAAACACGGTCACTTGGCGCTGTTACAATTCCAATACTAAATCTGCCAATTTCGTCAAGATAATGGAGGATATACTATGTTGTGGATATATTATGATATTGAGGATATAAATGTTCGTATTACTAGAGTGTTACTGTAGAGGTATCGTCATAGTTTCCCAGAACAAACTAGAATGACGTAGTGTTGACAAAACAGTTTTTTCAACACGGACGCGTTTGTTATAGAAGTTTCAGTGATGAAGTTACGTTGCGAATAGTTTTGCGAGGTACTCGCGTGATACAATATTACGTCTCATCATTAACTTTCATGTTATATTGTCATAAATGTTTATTGGATTATACAGAGTCCTGTTTCCATGTATGATTCGTGAATGGAATGTTTCAGGAATTTTCTATTTTCATTATTGTTTTGTGACGTGGCGGTTCTGTATCGAAAAGTATAAGTCTGCATAGTAAAAGAAAAAAAAATAACTTGGTTTTTGGTATCCATTGCGTATAAAAAGTCAATCTAAAGAAATTCAAATAACTGATACTTAAAAAAAAACGAATAACGTGTAACCTTCTAAAAGCTTTATATTATCCACTTTTAAATATGTGTACCACTCTAAAACCGACGTCCAATCATAAATCTTGATCTCAAACGAAAGAGCAAATATAATAATATCAAATCTGTCAGTGTAAAATTGAGACGCATGATTCACATATTTTTGAGTTCAGGCCTAAGATACCTTTTAAGAGTCTCTGTAGACCTCAAAGAGACCAAAGCAAGGCTTGGCACGACATTTTTAAGGTCACACAATACTCTTCCAAAAACAAATCCTCTCAACCAACCAACGTATTTTAACAGAATGATTTATATTTTCCAATATGGCGGCCATTGGCAAAATCGTCTGGCTACTGGCAGATTTATTCGCCACAATCTTAGGATTTATATGATTATCCGAAATGAAGATATTGAGTGCGACATGATGTGAAATTAATAGAAGAAATTGGTTTCTGATTTTTGACAACAAATTCTGTACGAATTGGAATAGGTAGGTACTGGAGTAAAGTACTGTATAATATTATATATAATATAGTCCTCCAGACCGTATTTTGTCCACGGTGGCAAACTTCAACGGAGATTAGCCTTCGGCGCGAGAGATATTATAGTGCACAAGTGCGTGCGCAGACACAGGTGCACTCTCTCTATTGCCTCACTCTCATAGTCCGATAGGACGGCAATCCGACACGACCGGAGAGAGATCAGGCGCAGAACCAACGGCTTAAAGTGCTAACGCTAAAACGCTAACTTCCAAATTCCGGGATGTTACTTAGTAATTCCTCATGGAAAAACCCAATAACACTTTGCCCGACCCGGGAATCGAACCCAGGACCCCACGCTCAGCAGTCGCACTCGCGACCACGAGACTAATGGGGCGTTCATGTATAAAATTTATATTACTATGTAGGTGAAGAATAGCATGTATTTATTTTTTTGTTTAAGTCAAGCCTACTTTTGCCGATTGCCGATGGCGGGCTTCGACAAGGAAATTGACTTCTGGATGGACGCGGCGGAAGACCGAAACAAGATCAGGAAAGCAGCTAGCGAGATATACAAGAAACCTGAAACGGACAGCAGCGAGAGCTCAGACGAAGATACAGAAAACAGCAAATTGGAGCATAGTACAGCAAGGTGTTAGAAAAGAGCCGAGAACGAAGCAAAATATCTCCGCCAATGGATTCAACGGCGAAGATCGAACGAAGTCAACAGGCGGCGACGTCGTAAAAAGATGCCCATCCCTAGATAAATATTACCCGTCTCTCCACTAGTCCATTGCTTACTCAAGGATGCATATCGGGTAGACTCGCAAGTCCCTCCCTATCCCTAAGGGCACAGTCTATCCCTACCATTACCCGCGCCCCCCGGTCTACTCTTCGATATGCAATGGTTTCTGTTGCTCCATGAATCATGAGGCTTCAGGGGCTAGTGCAAATCCTGGGGTTCATTCGATTTATCGAGTCTGGTTAAGCCACGCTGGGGTCGGTGCATTTCATTCATTCATTCATTCATAAGTCAAGCCTACTTTTGCCGATTGCCAGTTGTCAGCGCCTTAAAGGCCGATTTCTTCAAGTTCAAGTTTCCCCACGAGGCTTACACATTACACAAATGTCAATGAAACTATTCACATAGGTATTGATATCCACTAACAAGCCGAACTTCTGAACTACAGATAGAACATCATTATACCGTAGTAAAACTTTTAACTAACCACTTGATCTGAGTGGCAACATTGTACTAAGTTTTTGTACAGAGGTACGGCTCAAATATCTCAGAATATAAACTATAGTGAAGTATCAGTTTTGATACTTGTGAATTTGTTGGTTTGAAAACTTTGTTTTTAGAAGAAAAGTTTTTTATTTTTAGTCTGAGATTAAATATAGTATTCTTATGATTGAAATTAAGTGAGCATTGAAATTTAAAATTAGTCTTCAGGAATAAACAACAGTATCTAAGAACGCTTAAAACGTATAACGTCTCTAAAAATAGATGAAAAAGTTTGAAAAAAAGTGCTTTATATCTTTCGTTATAAAATGAAGACATTTGTATTTACTACACTCGCGACAATATACGAAGCCCGTTTTGACGTTTCATTCTCGTACATGTAATAAAACGTTATGCCTTGAGAATCAGTTTTAAGCAATGCAGATAAGTCGTCGATTACAAACTCTGTAAGTATGTTCAATCGATATATCTCGAGAATCAGTATAATAGAAACCTATTTTTTTTTATCACTATACAAAGCATTTTTATAGCTGTCAAAACGGACTTCTTAGATTGTCGCGAGTCTAAGTACTGATCGAACTATAAAATCGGTTCAAGTAAAACAAACGCGGAAAAGCATAAAAACGTACATTCCCTGTATCGCGGAGACAATAAGAATATCATGCTTGAAGTACTTAGGTACTTATTATTTGCCATTTCTATCTTTCAAAAACTCCTTCTGCCAGCACAATCATTGAAAGAACTTAAGTGCTCTTCTGCGATATGTCCTTCTACAATAATATTCAACATTTTAGTTGTTATGTATGTGGGAGCTACCCAACCATGTCTGAAGCACTTGGAACTCAAAAGCCGGAATATTTTCTACTGAGGACGCTCTCTCTGAATACGAACTGGTTTATGATCCATCTTCAAAAAGGCCTAGTTTTTCTTACATATTCACTAAGAGAATTTACATGTATACTGTAGGAATGAGAATGTATAAAATATTGGGATTGGTTGTCGGGAGTCTATTTTTGGACAGGTATGTTTTATTCGGTATGGACGGCTTGAAAACAGCATAAAAAATAAAATCTAGTAACAAAACGAAAACAATGATTTATTGCCTTACATAGGTACACATATACGCAGTCTGTGTTTTTATTTATTACTAACTGATGCCTGCGGCTTCGCCCGCGTGGATGTCGATTTGATTCCAAGGTTGCCTGGAAGAGATCGCGGAAAGCGATAAGGCCGCCCATTGTATATTTTGTAGTGTTTGTTTTTTTTTCCTTTCGTTATATATTTTTGTGGTGTACAATAAAGTATATATAAATAAATAAATAAATAAATGTCGGTTTTTATATTATATAGTAAAACATTACTCGAGAACCACTATAAGCATTCGTGAAAACAGCATGAAAATCGGTGCAGTAGTTTGTGAGTTTATCGCGAACAGGACGACATCGACAGACAGACGCGACGAAGGACTTTGTTTTATAATACGAGTATGTAAGGATGTACCTCTTTGTGGTAACATAATTAGATAACATAATATAACGCCTGTATTCCTCAAAGGGTTAGGCAGAGGTGTACCTATAGTACACCCACATTTCGCCAGTTATGTTTAAGTCCCATGTAATAGGGGACGAGCCTATTGCCATCAACCAGCCACGGAGCCAGACTTCAGACTGCTTCCACAGAATAGTACTGCTACTGAGAAAATTTCCAGATGGTAAAACCCGGTAACACTTTTCCGGATCCGGGAATCGAACTCAGGACCCCATGCAGTCACACTTGCGACCACTAGACCAGCGGGGCAGTCAGTTCAAGACATACGCGTTCCTTAAACGGGTGATAGACGTGCGAGCAAGTTCGCGTACTTATGGCTCGGCGAGCTTACTCGCCCGTCTATCACGGCCGCGAGCTGCGAGCCTATTTGACAATGAAATGAGCAAGCTTCACGTGTGTCACCGACGGCGAGCCGAGTAAGGTCGCGAACTTATAGACCGCGTACTTTATAGTACGCACGTCTATCACCCACTTTAGAGATAAATATCTCTCGTGTAAACTCTTCCTTGATTACCCAAACCTTTTAACAAGCTCATCTTTACCCTTACAAAAGAAACAAGGCTTCATAATTACCTCCATCTCACTCACAAAAAACTCGCTTTTCTCTAACAAATTGACACAATAAAGAGCTCACATGCGCTACGAACGGTGACGTATTTTTTCAGCTATGACGTCACTTCCGTCGCCCGACAGCTGATTGATGACGTTGGAGTCATACCAGGGGATTGATAAATGTTAACTGACGGGGGTATTGGGTAGATAAAGGTTTGTGATATGGATTGTAAGTTTGTGAGTGTGTTTGTGTGTTGGTAGAGTGCATAATAATTGAAGTTTGTTGGGTGGTAGGAAGTGAATGGGTATTTTTTTATTTAGATGTCTTCAAGGTATCGGTCTCTTTAACATAAAAAACTACGCGACTTTCACAAGACAATAGGCAAAGAAATTAACGCGGTTTCAGAAAAAAATAAGTCTAGAGTAACATACTGTTTAGCAATTACATTTATTGATGGCTAAGGGTCAGTTCACACCTAGACACAACGTGCACTTTTTTTAAGTTCCGATTCAATATCGATTTTATTTACCTACTACACAAGTGTACACGCGCTGCGCAACACCGCGCATTTCGACGCGTTCACGCTCGCATTGAAATTATACCTTTTTGTAAAGAAAATAAGTTCAATATTTTTGTTAAAAAGTGCGAGCACTGTGTGTGTTTTAACTATTAACTGAAAACTATATAGCTGAAGCATCTTCTTATACCTATCCATCTCATTATTTGCATCCTTTAAATTTTACATTTATTACTTTAAATTTCGGTCGTAGGTTCGAACCCTGACAAGGGCTTTACTTTGTGTAAATAATTTCATCACCACTACTCTCAAAACGGTGAAGGAAAACATCGTGAGGAAACCGGCATGTCCTAGAAGTAAAAATTCGAAGACATTGTGACATCTACCAACCCGCAGTGGGCCCGCGTGGTGGATTACGGCCCACACCCTCTCACAGAGAGGAGGCCTGTGTCCCAGCAATGGGAACATTATAGGCTGATTATGTATGTATGTATATTATGTACTTTAAATTTACATTACCCATTCCATTGCAGAAAGCTCAACCTCACTACTACCCTCATATTATAAGCACTAAACTTCCTTTATGAAAACCCTAGTACAGTAAATAAACACTTAGGTAAGTACCTACTTACATCCTTTAGTAGATACGTGCGCGTATCAATCTGAGATCTCGGGGTGAATGACCGACACCGATCCCAATCGTGTTGCCGAATTAATATCAATACATACTTGCTTACTCTTTTATAAACGAGATTAACTCGAGTTTGGGAACATTTTATACGATACGATTTACTTGTTTACGAAGCATTTTGTGAATAAGAAGCTCAAGAAATGAGCCCTGGTTGATGTGCTTTTGTTTTCTGCATTTTGTAGCAGCTTTTCAGCCATCTTGAATTTTGTATTGTTATAGGACGTATGGAACAGCATGATCAAATCAAAAATGCAGAGATCTGCAGGAGAACCAAGGTAACCGACATAGCCCGAAGTATTGCCAAACTTAAGTGGAAATAGACAGGGCACATTACTCGGAGAACAGATGGCCGATGCGACTGAAAGGGTCTGGAGTGGCGACCGCGTACCGGATGACGTAGTGTCGGAAGGTGGACCGATGCCCTGGTGAAGGCCGTGGGAATTCGCTGGATGCGAGAAGCACAGAACCGGTCGAAGTGGCGGTACTTGGGGGAGACCTATGTCCAGCAGTGACGTCTTTCGGCTGAAATAATGATGATGATGATGAAGACGACGTATGGGACAGAATAAAAAAAAAACAAAGTAGTCCCAAAATACTCGACGTGTGTAAGTCCTAATAATAATTGATTTTCACCTGCATGTTATTTATGATTTGAGATATAAAAAACCGGCCAAGTGCGAGTCGGACTCGCGCAAGAAGGGTTCAAAGTCAAAGTCAAAGTCAAATAATTTATTTCAAATAGGCACATATATGGCACTTTTGAACGTCAAACAAAGAAATAGAATTGATTCTAGTTGCCCCTTCCAAAAGGTAGTTTTCGTATGGAGAAGAATGGGCAAGAAACTCCATCGTTACTCTTTTAAAAATGTTTTACAATATTTTGTATACATAAATTATAAAATTAACGCAGTTTCCGTACCACTATCTATAAAAATGGCATAAAAATCACGTTTGTTGTATGGGAGCCCCCATAAATATTTATTTTATTCTGTTTTTTTTGTATTTTTTGTTATAGCAACAGAAATACATCATCTGTAAAAATTTCAACTGTCTAACTATCACGGTTCATGAGTTACACCCTGGTGACAGACAGACAGACAGCGGAGTCTTAGTAACAGGGTCAGGGTTTTACCCTTTGGGTACGGAACCCTAAAAAGTCCAAATGGACTATAGTGAACATCGAGCATTCTGTCATTCAAATACAGTCGCATACATCATCATCATTTCAGGTGAAAGTATGTCGGACAGGACGAAGGACATATTTATAGTGACCTCATTAGTGATGTGCGATGTGATGTGTGTGATAGAAAGGTCAGGTGCGTAAAATAAATAAATAAATGTTTATTTTCTATTTTTTTTACAAATGTTTTACAAATTAAACTTAGGCTAGTTTTGAGTACAGATGATTTAAGTAGTATTGGCAACCGGCGGCGTGCATGTATGACTAGATGTATGAACGTAAACGAAGCAAAAGGAGTATGTAAGGATCTTAGGTGGCGTTCCGTAGTTTCTGCCTACCTTCATGGGAAGAAGGCATGAGTTTATGTATGTATGAAGTATAATTATAAGACTGCTGTGAACTTTAATAAATAAAGAAACAACATTGCCACGACGACCGATCCTGTTTTTTTTTAAACAAACACTAAACATATTTTTTTTTTTTTTCGTACCCTGCACTGTCCCATTCCTGGGCATAGGCCTCCCTCCAGTTCTTCCATCTTTCGCGAGCCCGCTAACAAAAAACACTAATCTACAAAATCCTAAATCATTTCTAAATCCTCACCCATTCACACTGGCCACACATTTAAAAACTAAATCCTTCCTGAAATATAACTTAGTCGACAAAAAAATATTTTCGTGCCCAACTCCACTTTAATAATATGAGATTTGAGCGCGTTACGTGCTGGGCCCCTGCCTCTTTAGGTAATTACCCGGGTCAGAACCCCGGTATAATATGAAAGGCTTTTTGTAACTACCTTTTAGGGTAAAACACATGGACACGCGAGCCTCCGTAAAAAGTGGGCGAAATAAAGTTGGGAAGTGTTAAATGTGTTGGGTGAACTTGTTTTGTTTGTTACGCTGGTTATTTTTAGGGTTCATAGTTGGTGTTAATATTTTTTCCAGAACACCTTTAAATTTTATGAGTGTGTCGCAAATTAAGGAGCTGGAACAAAAGTGAGTGATTTTCTTTGTCCATCTCTCCGGGTGCATTCGTGTGAATTGATTAATAGTAAAAAAATAAAAAAATTATAGTAAATAATTAAATTTTTAAATTCTTTTGGGGTTATAATATATATATTTTTGAAATGTGCTCATTAAGCCCTTTCATTTGATACCCTACATGGTACGATTAAACCATATTCTTTTTTAAGTTCCTCACTTTATGTCCTCTAGAGGGCGCCTTTTTAATTTAATGTGACTTCATAGCCTATAACCAGCGGACAATCACGACGCTTCTAACGATACCTCATTTGTCAAATTGTGATAAGTGGTTTGGCAGATAGGAGGGAACAGATGAACATACATACATATTATATATACATACATACATACATACCGGTCAAAATCATAACCCTCCTTTTTTCTTCGCCGTAGTCGGGTAAAAAGGTTTTTATTATTCGTATCTTATTTATCTTTTCTATAGATTCTTTTCTATCTTGTAAATGTGAGAACGTTTTAGGCTTAGTGGACTGTAGATTTTTTTGAACATTTTCTATTTTGTTAAGTACCTACCTGGTACTTGTTGAAAGCCCTACACTGACCTCCCATACCTATTAACACTGTAATTCGAAAATATTGTAAAAGCCAATTATTTTTAAAAGAGTAACCGTGGAGTTTTCGCCATACGAAACGACCAATTGGAACCGTGCAACTAGCTTCTGATGTTTCATAAGTGCCCATGTAGGTTTATGTGAAATAAAATATTTTGATTTTGTTTTTTTTTTATTTTTGTGCATATTTTCCGTTGTACAGAGTTATCGCAAATAATTCAATACTTGTATGTGATTAATCTGTGCGCTTTGTGCTGCAAATATTTACGGTTATTTGATAGCAATCGGTATACTGTGAATACGATTTTCAGCAATTAGTGCAATATATTATGGAATATTTTTATCTAACAATCCATAGAACTTGGTCGTGTAACAATGGAAGAATCCATAAATTAATTAATTAGTAAAACATGTTCTTTTCAACTTGAGCCCACTCTAATTAATTCCTTCTTAGAACCATTTCCTTTAATAATACCCTCGTATAATTTCTCTTTTTTATTTTTCTATTATTACCTCTGTATTGAATACCAATACATAGACTCCTTTTCATCCCGAAGGCTTTTGTCAGCCGATGTTGATTATTCCCTTCGGGCCCTCGATTCAAAGACACTGTTTGTTGAGAATTTTACGGCGTATTGTTTGTTGGTATTAAAAATTGATTAGATTTTGTGCTTTTAATGTGATATTCGGTTGTTATTTGGATAATATTGTGTTTGTCTATGTCCCTAAGGACTAAAATCGTAAAGTAGTTCGGAGTAATTCCAGAGCGAGGACCGTGGCAAAACGCTGTTAAATATATATGTATACTTTGCAGCCATTATAAAGGATATCTAGATGCTATAATCATTTGAAGATGAAAATTGTAGCCGAGGTGAACTGGATGCAGAAAATAGAATTAGAAGCCTTTGTCTTTCTGCTCTATAGCACGTTAAGCCGTTGGTCCCGGCTGTCATTCGTTGATCTTTGACAGTCGTTACGGGTCGTCAGAAGCCCGTAAGTCTGACAACCAGTCTTACTAAGGGGTATCGTATCACCCAGTTACTGGGTTCTGGAGGTCAGATAGGCAGTCGCTCCATGTAAAATATTCGTATTCAGCTGCATCCGGTTAGACTGGAAGCCGACCCCAATATAGTTGGGAAAAGGCTAGGCAGATTGATTGTCTTTCTGCTCTATGAGCCCAAAGCCTAAATAAAGCCTTAAATTGCTAAATATCACTGTTACGTTGCAGACGAGGGAAAAAAGGACCACATTATGATATCAACAAGGGATAGTGTCACCACAAATGGGTAACAACATGGACAACGCTCGGGCAAAGTACAATACAAAACATAAATTGAATAGAGACTACTTAGATGGTTTTGGTCATGGTGAGAGGATGAATCAATGGCGACTAACAAAAGGTATTTACGAGGCAGATGTGAGTGGAAACGCTGGGAAGGGACGCCATAGTAGGACATAACAGTGTCCTAATACGTGATGTTCTTTAGTGGTATTTACCGACGTTAATTATTCAGATTTGTTACAGTTGTAATGGCAATCATGTCATTTGGTTTAAATAGGTTTTTATTTGTAGTTTCATATTTATCTTATATAGATTCTTTTCTACCTTGTGAATATGAGAACGTTGTAGGCTTAGTGGATTGTAGACTTTTTTTACCTGCAAATTTTGAAAGGCCTACACCGTCCTCCCATAACAATTAACACTGTAATTCAAAAAAAATGTAAAAGCCAATTATCTTTTAATAGAGTAACTGAAGGCGACGCGTGATCATACATTGATTTTACATTTGTATATTTTATACTTACCTATTTGTTTGTATGTGTGCACCTGTACCTGGTTTGATTTCTACGAATAAATCCAGGACTCGCAAGGGCGCGGGAGACGCACGCGAGTGGGAGGGGGGCGCGCGCTTAGCGGCGGCGCTGCGATTTGAAAAACAGTGATCTTTTCGTATGACCGCGCACGGACGTATGGTAATTGCGTCTCCCCCGCCCTTCACCTTTTCGTAAATACGTGTTTTTACTGTGATATTCCAAATCCCCTACATTAGTTGGTCTTCGAGTCGGATTTCTGGATGTATCATACACCACCGCGAAGCGTGATGAACACTAGGAGTGCGAGAAGAAAGGAAGAGTACCAAAATGAGGCGCAACAAAAAGACGCTCAACAAGTTCGAGAACAATGCAAAGTCGAACACATAGACATTCCGAAAGAAGCTATAAAACCTATAGAACCCGGGTACAAGATGGAAGAAAATCAACCTGGACCTTCTACTGCCCAAAGTGTTCGAAAATCTACCCGCAGTAGAAAGTCATCGACGTCATCTATTACGGCAAAGAAGAAAAGGCTGGAACTGGAAGCCGCCCAAGCAAAGGCTCAAATTAGAATGGAATTGATAGACAAAAAACTAGATGCAGACCTAGCAGAAATCGATGACGACTGCAGCAGTTGTAGTCTACCCTCCGAAAAAAATATGAATAACCGTGTAGTGGAAAAGTGGCTGGAAAGTGGTCGGCAGGAGGTGATTACTCAGGGTGTCACTAACCTTGGCATCCGCGATGACGTGTTGCGTTCGGCACCGCAGGAATTGCACCTGCACCATATGGAACCCGCCGGCCCGCAACCCTCTACGGAAGTCGCGCTCGAAGCATGCCCGCCACCATCAGCTGCTGGTGGCACTGATGAAACCGTGCGAGCCCTGGCGAGTGCTTTGAAGGACCTTGCCGCTGCCTCTGCTACCGGTGCCAGCAGATCTAACGACAGAATGCTGAATCGCTTGTGTACGCCGAGAGACTTGCCTAATTACTCTGGTGACCCGCTTGAATGGCTTCAGTATAAGCAAGCATTTGAAGAATCCTCTCAAGTGTGCAATTTTAGTGACAAAGAAAATCTGTGGCGTCTGAGGAGGAGCCTACAAGGGCCAGCAAAAGAGGCGGTGACGGCCTTACTCATTGGTGCTACCTCCGCAGTAGATGTAATGAACACATTGGAACTTCAGTTTGGAAATCCTGATGTAATAATATCCAGGATCCTGCAAGACATAAGTAAATTACGCCCCATGGCACAAGAGTATCAGAAGGATATTATTCCTTTCTCCGTGAAAGTAAGAAACTGTGTCGCTGCTGTGACTGCAATCGGACGCGAAGAATACCTAAAAGGAATGAACATTGTATCGGTCATCCTCTCGAAACTACCGATGATACTGGTCTCAAAGTGGGCTGATTACTGTTATCCTCTTATCAGTAATACAGAAAAACCAAAACTGCTTATTTTGTCCGAGTTTCTGAGTGATGAAGCTGTGAAAATTACAAAAACATCTGTGAATGTATCGAACATACAATACTATGCTAAACAAAGTTACAACGAAAACTCTAAACATCGTACTCTAGTGGTGAACACTGAACAAGTGAAAAGTGAACAAGTAAACAATGAACAAAAAAGTGATAAGGAGTGTCGGTACTGTCACGTTTCCGAGCACTTACTAAAAGACTGTAAAAAGTTTAAAAAATCATTACGCAAAGACCGCTGGGCATTCGTAAAACGGCATGGTATTTGCTACAAGTGTCTGACGCCACAGCATAAACAAGATGCTTGTACCGCACCGGCTTGTGACGTAGACAACTGCGGACTATCCCACCATCGTCTATTGCATTATATTGTAAACAAAAACTCAGCGCCGCGTAATAGTGTGAATATAACTGATGTCACCGAGACTGAATCGCGAGTGGAAACTGTCAATCATCTTCAAGTGAACTGCCGTAAAGTTTTGCTAAAAACTGTGCCTATTTACCTACACGGACCTAACGGTACTTTTCGTAGTGTCGCGCTCCTTGATGACGGTTCAACGGTGACGTTGATAAGCGCCACGCTCGCATCGAAAGTAGGATTGCACGGTAATAAACAGTCGATGCGTGTGTGCGGTGCATGGGACAATAGCGAAGTGGTATGCCATGGTGAGGTAGTCGACTTTGACCTTTCGAACTGTGAAGGAAATAAGTTTACAATTCGTGCGCGCAGTGTAACAAATATGAACTTACCTGTACAAAATGTTACTGCCGTGGACATGAGTGATTATGAACTGATGAAACCGGAATTAAAAAATGCGATTAGTGATGGTCAATACAGACCGGAACTTTTGATAGGGCAGGACAATTACGATTTAATTTTACCATTAGAAATAATTAAGGGTAAACCTACGGACCCCTACTTCACCCGCACTCCATTAGGGTGGTGCATGCACGGGTGCATGCGCACCAAGCCCGCTGCCGATCACGATGTGAAGCTGCAGTCTACCCTGTTCCTGTCAGAAGTAGAAAACAATGAATGTGAGCAAATCCTACGAGAAATGCAAAGCGAGATGCGCCAGTCATTTAAAATGGAGTCTGTCGGAGTTACTAGTAAACCCCGCCAAAACCTACTAGATGTAAAAGCTACAGAATACCTACAACAAACGGCCACTTTGAAAGACGGTAGGTGGTACGTGGGTCTCCCGTGGAAAGGTACGTTTGGTGAGATGCCTAACTCGTACGATAATGCACTCACAAGACTGAAAGGTGTTGAAAAGAAAATGAAAGCGAATTCAAGCTTCGCAGAGCGATACAAGGAAAGAATCGACCATCTGTTCAGTAACGATTTTGCATCACAACTCACTGAAACTAAAAATCCCAATAGAATATGGTACTTGCCCCATTTTGGAGTTGACAACCCTAATAAACAAAAACTACGACTGTTGTTTGATGCCGCGGCTAGGAACAAAGGCATGTGTTTAAATGACTACCTATTGCAAGGTCCCGACCTACTTACCTCTCTGTACGGGATAATGCTGAGATTCCGAGAAAACAAAGTAGCAGTCACCGGTGATATAAAAGACATGTTTTTAAGAATAAAAATACAAGATATTGATCGAGATGCCTTGCGATTTTTATGGCGAGAATCACCAGATAAACCTATACAAACTTGGGTCATGACTAGCCTAATATTTGGCGCGAACTGTTCCCCATTTATTGCTCAGTTTATAAAGAACAAAAACGCCGAAAGATTTCGGTCCACAATGCCGGCCGCTGTGCAAGCTGTACTTACACAACACTACGCCGATGACTACATAGACTCCTTACCCAATGAACAAACAGCTAATCAACTTGTGAATGACGTCACATTCGTCCACAGACAGGGTGGATTCGAGATTAGAAATTGGACGTCTAATATGCCGTCTGTACTTAAAGATTTATCCAAAGAAAACCTGAAATCGACGTCTGTAATATTCAAAAATGGACAACTGTATGATGGAGAACGTACACTCGGCCTAATTTGGTTTCCTACTAATGATAATCTGGGATTCGATGTGTCATTCAAAAGAATTCCCACGCCAATATTGCTAGGACAAAAGAAACCCACTAAACGGGAAATGCTACGTGTACTAATGTCCATCTTCGATGTCTATGGATTTCTTTCGCCTATCACGATCAAAGGGAAGATCCTTTTACAAGATACCTGGAGGTCTGGAATAAGTTGGGACGACGAAATAACAGACCAAATATTTATTAAATGGACAGAATGGCTAAGCGTAATGAAGAACATTAATACAATTCGTTTACCTAGACATTACGAGTCGGCGACTAGAAACACTCGCCACTCAGTACCTACGCGCGAGAGCGAGACGCACGACCTCAGTGCAAGTGCACTGAATAGCGCGTTGCCGGCGCAGTTGTCCGAGCGCTATACGAACCTACAGCTACATGTGTTCTGCGACGCGTCTACTCAAGCGATGTGCGCTGCCGCGTATTGGCGTTGGATAGATTGTAAAAAAAATATTCAAGTTGCCTTTGTGTCCAGTAAATGTCGAGTTGCACCTGTAAAGTATGTATCTATGCCTCGCTTAGAATTACAAGCAGCCGTTTTGGCGGGAAGATTAGCCGACAATATAATAAACGAGCATAGAATAAAAGCTGAAAGAAAAATATTTTGGTGTGACTCATCTACGGTTTTACACTGGATTCGCAATAATGCGCGAAGTTATAAAGCCTACATAGCTCACCGCCTTGGTGAATTAGACGAACTGTCGAAAATTGAAGAATGGAGATACATACCTACGAAGTTGAATATCGCCGATATTGCCACGCGAGAAACCTGTGAAATAAAAACATTGGAAAATGAGTGGTTGTATGGGCCGTCATTTCTGTATGAAGAAGAACAATCGTGGCCTGGTGAATCAAAGATACAGCTACCTGATGTTTGCGATGTGGACCTAGAATGCGTAAATAGTATTCACGTTGCACCTGTGTGTTTACCTGCTGTTCCTGAACCAGAAAGGTTCTCTTCATGGCTTCGACTGGTGAAATCCATGTGTGTGGTTTTATCCTTTATAAACAAATGCAAGAAAGTTTCTAGTGTTGGTATGGATGGTGAGATGATGGAACGCGCTGAGAACATGTTGTTGAAGTACTCCCAGATGAAAGCTTTCCCAGATGACCTGCACAACCTGAAACAACACAAAAGATTAGATAAAAAAAGTAAATTACTTACCTTGACGCCAATTATTGACGATGATGGCTTGCTGAGACTGTCTGGCCGCATTGATGCCGCATCCGAGATATCGACCAACGTAAAACGTCCTGTGATACTGCACGGCCGCTGTCATGTCACTCACCTCATTGTGAAGTACTACCACGTAAAAGCATGCCACGGAAACCAGGAAATGGTCGTAAACGAACTGAAGCAACGATACTGGGTTATACGGCTGCGTCCTACTGTGAAGTATATCAGTGCAAAATGCATGTTATGCAGAATTAAGAGGGCTCGTCCCCATCCACCCAGAATGGGTGACTTACCTGAAGCGCGGCTCGCTCATCACCATCGACCCTTCACGTTCACCGGACTTGACCTATTTGGACCCCTACAAGTAACCGTTGGCCGACGTCGAGAGAAGAGGTACGGTGTTATCTTCACTTGCCTCACCGTAAGAGCCATTCACATTGAAATAGTGAACCAGCTGACCACAGACGCACTAATAATGGCTCTTAGACGAATGGCAGCCAGAAGAGGCTGGCCACGGTACTTGTACTCGGACAATGGTACGAACCTGAGAGGATCTGATGCGGAGCTGAAGAAATGTGTTTTAGAACTGGACACGGAGAAACTTAAAGACGGAGCGACGACCTACAGTACGGCAACGACTTGGGTTTTCATTCCACCTGCCAGTCCTCACTGGGGAGGGGCTTGGGAACGGTTAATCAGAAGTGTGAAAGGCGCACTTAAGATTGTATTGAAGGAACGAGCGCCACGTGATGAGACTCTTCAAACGTCATTAGCTGAAGTGGAACAAATGATAAACAGCCGTCCCCTTACCCATGTCGCAGTGGAACCGAATAGTCATGAGACATTGACTCCCAACCATTTTCTTTTGGGAACATCCTCCAACTTACCTACATTGGGTGCCTTTGATGAGTCCGATACGTACCTGAGGAAACGGTGGCGGTTATCCCAAAAGCTCGCAGACATGTTTTGGAGGCGATGGATACGCGAGATCCTGCCTGACATGCGCCCAAGAAGCAAGTGGCACGGGGAGCAAAGACCTCTGCAAGTGGGGGATCTAGTCCTGGTCGTTGACCCTAGCTCCCCCAGGAATGTATGGCCGAAAGGTTTAATACAGGCCGTATTCCCTGGCAAGGATGGCCGCGTTCGAGTTGTCGATGTGAGAACGAAGTCCGGCCTTCTGCGGTGGAATGCGACACGCGTCGCACCCATCCCAATCGGTGATGAGTGCTGTAGCAGCCAGCACTAGGGAGGGGAATGAAGGCGACGCGTGATCATACATTGATTTTACATTTGTATATTTTATACTTACCTATTTGTTTGTATGTGTGCACCTGTACCTGGTTTGATTTCTACGAATAAATCCAGGACTCGCAAGGGCGCGGGAGACGCACGCGAGTGGGAGGGGGGCGCGCGCTTAGCGGCGGCGCTGCGATTTGAAAAACAGTGATCTTTTCGTATGACCGCGCACGGACGTATGGTAATTGCGTCTCCCCCGCCCTTCACATTTTCGTAAATACGTGTTTTTACTGTGATATTCCACATCCCCTACAGTAACCATGGAGTTTCTTGCTGGCTCTTCTCCATAGGAAACGACCAATTGGAACCGTGCACCTAGCTTCTGACGTTTCATAAGTGCCCATGTAGGTTTATGTGAAATAAAATATTTTGATTTTGATTTTGAAAGACCGGTGTGCGTATATGACCAGCAGGCGTAGCATGGCGCTTTCTATCTCTACGAAGAATAGACATAGCTTTTTCTATACAAAGTGACAGTTCGTTTCTTCATTTTTGACATCCATCGTAGAAATCTTTCTACAATCTGTCATTTTGTCTTTCATTTCTAACGATCTTTGTCTACGTCTTTACAGATGTAGACTATTTCAGAAGAGAGTTTTCTATTCTTACTGTCAAAAACACACTGACAACCGATAAATCCTATGATAAAACCAAGAATTCTGAGTCGAATTATGTAAAAGAGTGAATTTCGTAAAAAGTGCAGTTGATTCTTTCTATTTTGCTGCCGTCTCGTACTGTCTACTGTCTACAGGAAACGTCATTTTTGTCTACTCTTCCGTCGACAAAACGGTGCTCATGCTACGCCTGCTGATGTATAAACATAAACGAAGCAAAAGGAGCATGGTAAAGATCGTAGCAGGTAGCGTTCTGTAGTTTCTACCTAACCCTATAAAAGAAGGGGTGAGTTTATGTATAGGCATGCATTAAATTCTTGTTTTGTTACAGCCCAACTTAAAAACCCATAGGGCCTTACCACAAGAACTTTGACACTTTTTCAACGCGTTTTTAATGTCAGTTTTATGTCAAATTCCATACAGAAATGTCATGTTTAAATGGCTAAACAACTGATACACATGGAGAGACTTATCTTACCACAAAAGGTAAGATAAGTCTCTCAAAAATTATCTCCATTCACAATTTAACGAAAAACGAATAACATAACGCAGTTATTTAACAATTTTCTTTTGAACTTTTTTAGTAAATTATGGTGCCATGACAATAGTACAGTCAGGGACGATAATTACGCCTGTCTCCGCGAGCACTCCGCTAAACTTTCTCACTTTTGAGTTTTTTTATCTTTTTTTTTTCACTTAACGCGATCCACGGAAATGCTCAAGTTTCTTATGGGCGAGCCAAAAGATAACTTTTGTTAACTTGTATTGCGGGCGTCTGAGATAGTAGAGTACGTAGTTGGTCGGTTTGTGTGATTATAAAAAATGTTCTTAAGTGTCTTTTAGTTTATGTAATAAACTAGCGACCCACTCCTGCTTCGCATAGTTTGTACGACTTGACAAAACATCAAGATTTCTTAGTTATAATATGTAACTTTAATAGTAACGTATTTATACACATAAACCATCCGGAATAAATTGTCTAAACGATTGTGAAAACCTCATCAAAATTTGATGCGTGGTTCAGAAGAAGAACGCGGTCATACAGACACACGAAAAGCGACTTTAATTTATAATATGTATAGATAATGTAGGTTGTCACATTGCAAACTTAGACAAATTGGCTGACAAACTTAGACATACTTTTAAGATCTAGCTGCATTACATGTCACAGTACCTATTGATATTCTTAATTAATAACATTTGTAAAACCTGCATTGTCTCACCTTCCACGAGAAAAAGACGTTCTTCATGCAAGATCCTATCAACTAACACACAACATACCAATAAAACGCCACGTTGTCACACACCTAAAACATTTACGTACCAAGCGACACGAACTAACTTCTTATGACTTGTAAATTAAGTCCATTACCCCACTTATATGCTGATGAACGACGTCCGACTAACGTGTCACGTCAGTGTAAAACAAACTCCTTAAAACTTACGAGGACGGCCGCCATGTTGGATACGCGGCGTGGGAAATAATTTCCGTTCTTGCTGCCGCGCCGCTGACGCGCGCCAATGTGGTGTGAGCCTTAGATAAGCTTTTTATGAAGTGTAAGAAAGTTGAGTCGATATTGTTGGTAGACTGTGGTGGAACGGACAATGGTGTACTGATTTAGGAGCTAAAGAATTTGTATACTGTATTTTTTTTTAAGTTTGGCAGTGGCTTTTTATTTGAATTTTGGGCCTAATACATTATATTAACTTTCTGCCATCGATACGCTAAGAAAAAGAAGAAGTGACTTTGTAAAATAATATTTTTTGTCAGACTTTTCAGTTTAATATTTTCGGATAATATTACAGGTAGTTTTAATTAAATGTGACACGACAGTTTTATGTGCCCTTTAAGGCACTGAAGAGCCTCGATGTGTGAGGAATGATGACCCATCTAAAGGCAGATTGCGGCAAGCCCCGCATAACGTTATAAATTGAGGAATTCACGCGCCAGTAATTCAGCCAAACGCCACACAAGCGACAATATTAGAAATTAATTTCAGTCAATACCTTTGATTACCACGCAGACTAATAAACATAAACAATACGAACTAAACGATAGCATCAAATAGCCCAAATTCATGTTGATTCAGCACATTTGTAATTTATTCAAAAGTACACAAATCCTATGTATTCAAATCCCTATCAAATAATCGGGGATATAACATATAGTTTCAACAATGTACGGTGAAATATGTTATGTATTCGGGGAAGCTTTCAATCCACTCACATGGAATAGTTTTAATTAAAAAACATATCACATACAATCGAATATTATTTGTTTTTAAATTACTGGCCGAAAATATAAAAGTGTATTTTATAGTTTATGTATTTGTTATGGAAAAACAATCAGTAGTATAATAATGTGAAGGTCTTGCACCTAAAAAATAACAAATTATTAACAAAAAATACGTTTCGCACAATCAGGGGGGGCATAAAACGGACACATTAGTATTTCATTTCCTGATTCCCAGCTGTCATTAGCAATTCGTCTAATTTGACATAAAAGCAATTCATAATTTGTGGACCATTTTACGAATCTCCATAGAAAACTGTCAAACAGATAAATTATTTCGTAATATGAATTACACGCAGATCATATTATGAATTGTCAGTTAGTGACATTTTACGTTGATTCATAATATTTTCTTTTTATGATTCTGCTAAAGTGGCCGTTATAAGCCCCAAGTACACACTCCAGTTGTTTTCGTTTTTGATTGGGAAAAAATGGGTGTATAAAGCTTTGTTTTAACGAGCGTATTGCGTTCTTAAGAATATTATAGGAAGTTAATTTAACAGTTTCTTTATACAGGCCATAGCTACGCCAAACACCCCTTGGTAAGACTGGTTGTCTGACTTTTAGCTTCTGAATACCTGCAATGACTGTTAAATATCTACGAATGACAGCCGGGACCAATGGCATAACGGCCATTCCAAGGCACGGAGGGGTTTCCATATGATCGCGACATTTTGTAGATACTTCTAAAAAAGGTATCTTTGTATTGAATATTGCATTATTCTGATATTAATTTCTTTGCATACAAATCTCTTTACTTACTAACAAACAAACTAGGTAGATACTTGAAATAAATATCCAAGCAGGATTTTTTCCTTTCATCAGCAAATTATAATTTTAATTCCGCGGTCGGATCAAACGGTGCCAAAATACCTAAGAGTCCTGCTGACCCGCAAAATGGCCGCCAAACAAATAACAGTACAGTTATTAATGTGGCAAACTGAGCGTGCTGCCGTGTCGCATTGCGGTCATGTGAATTTCCCACTTATGCCAGGATTACATTTTTTATCCGGACACCCGGATCGGTGTTTCGTGTTGAAGGCATTTTTGAGGCTGACTGTACTTTTTTTAGTTTCGGTAATTCGCAGGCTGGGACTTCAATTAAAAAAAAATGAATGCAAAAACATGTTTTAGTACAGTGTCGAGTCAAAATACATGCTGAAAGTCATTTCCACGTTAATAAAAAACATCCCATACATAAAGAAAATTATGGACAAAAAAATGCTACTTCTGCTTTGGTTTTTTAATATATAATTTTCAACTTTTTATGACCGATTTTAACGGAAAAGTTGCACATAGCAACCACTGGTTCCTAGTTCATAGGACAACAATTGCCATGCACAAAACCAATTAAAAATTAAACAAATAAACGCTCAATGCACCACCCAATACACAAGCGCGAATTTTAGCATGCAAATGTAAGTCAAGCGCTTCATCGCTAGATAAGAAGGGATGAGCGCGGAACATCGGGGCAACCCCAAGGGGTACCAGGCGAAGGAATCAGCGGTAATAGTTGTATGCAAAGCAGCGCTTGAAACGCTGTTCGGTGACACGACACTCGTGAGACCAACAAGCTTTTTAAAACGGTATTTTTTTTAATTCGGAAGAGAATTTTTAAATCGAAACGGTTAAGTTCGATGGCCGTTGAATAATTTTTAAATTTGTAACAGTAGAAGATATTATCATTGCGGTTAAGTGTCGGTTTTAGGGCGCTGTAAAGAGATTGAGTGAAGAAAACTTGCAACCCGTCGTGAGTTTTGGTCGCAGACTTTCAACTGACAAAGGCGATTTTTTTTTGTGGTTAAATATTTCCTATTACGTAGAAGAAACAATGTTTTATGTACAAATATAAAGTGTATTTTTGTTTCGCTAAATTGCGTATGAATTTCGTTTTTGTTTTGGGGAAGTCTTTTCCCACCAAACTTAGAAATTAATCTCATCATACTTCAATTTAAAATCAAATTTTGACAGAAACGAAACTAAAATCGTTTTCCATACACAGACTGATACGCTATTTCATTGTTTTAGTATTTTATCTTTGTTACTGGAGTTTGTTTTAGTGTGTATTCATATTTTAGCCGGAACAAAATACTCGCTCTACAATAAAACCGTTTCATACATTTCAGATATTAATTTCCTATTTCTATTGGCATCTCTTTTTGTATAAAATATAGTTTTGTAGGTATACATTAAGGAATCAAAAGTCATTTATTCAAACTAGGCTGAGAATCAGCACTTTCCGAACGTCAAAATTACATGACAGTTCCCCGAAACGCCCACCCTTCACCACTTCCTAGTACTTTAGCTGGGAAGAAGAAGTGGCGCAACAAACTCCCCAGCAGCACAGCTGGTTGTTCAGTTAGAAAAGCTTGATTCTTTAAAATAGTATGCGAACTAATTTTCTATTACGCAACATGTCACCTAGTACACGCCAATATACCAACAAAACTTGTACGTATTGAAATAAATAGGCACTCATAAAAATAAGGTATTTATTTGAAAGCGTCTGTTTCAGAACCGGGCTAGAGTAACGTCGTAGTCTAGGGATGTGCTTAGCGTGGTCGTGGTTCATAAACCAAACTTTTGACAGGAGTAGAAGAAATGTCAAACATTTATGAATTTATGCGCGCTTTGCGCTCTTTCTGAACAGTAACCGTCACGGTTGGGTTGGCGACGCTGAATCGCGCATGTTCGGCGCTGAATCGCGCATTTTCGGCGCTGAATCGCGCATTTTCGGCGCTGAATCGCGTATCCTTGGCTCCAGTCGTAAGTTTTAATTTCAATCAGGTGGTCATAACCATGTCCCAGTGCATGTACTGCAGAATATTATATCGTTGCATTGTTAATCTATGTTCACTTCGGTTATCATTGAAGTAAAGTGCCACTTTTATAAATAATAAGATTTTTACTAGTCAAATAGATTCTCAAAAGCTTTACCCTTTTAGCACAATTGGAATTGCAAAAAAGTGAAATAAAGTGCAAATATAATGGTCATTACTAAGTACTTCCTTTGCGCAAAGCGAACATTGGAGGAAAGCCAAAAAACGATATGGTGGAAAAGTTTTTAAATACTCAACAGCTTAAGCGGCTATCAGATGTAAAGAAGACACAGAACATAACATCACGCCTGTATTCGCCGAAAGGTTAGACAGAGGTGTACCTATAGTACACCCACATTTCGCCAGTTATGTTTAAGTCACATGGGTTGGTCCGTGGATGGGTGACCATCTTTACATATCGAGACTCCTCCGTGCCTCGGAAAGCACGTTAAGCCGTTGGTCCCGGCTGTCATTTGTGGATCTTTGACAGTCGTTACGGGTCGTCAGAAGCCCGAAAGTCTGACAACCAGTCTTACCAAGGGGTATCGTATTACCCAGTTACTGGGTTGTGGAGGTCAGATAGGCAGTCGCTCCATGTAAAATACTGGTATTCAGCTGCATCCGGTTAGACTGGAAGCCGACCCCAACATGGTTGGGAAAAAGCTAGGCAGATGATGATGATGTTTAAGTCACATGTAATAGGCGGCGAGCCTATTTCTATCAACCGGCCACAAATGCAAGACTCCAGAGGAGCACTTCCCGTAATTTCTAAGAACGTTTGCATTCGCAATCTATCAAAAATAGAATCAATCAACATTTTTGTGAAGTTTGACAGATTGCCACTCGTACTTAAAAAACGTTCAGTTTTTTAAGTACGAGAATTGGCCTTCAGGTTACTCTATTGCCATCAACCGGATACAAATCCTGACCCATTATAATAATCTAAGATTTATTAAATATTTTTTTAAAGATAAGGTAATAGATTAAGGAGAACTGAATTAAAAACAGGCCAAAGAGAAAGAAGATATTACTTCCAAAATCGAATTATCGACTAAAGCAGTAATGTTGTTTGAAATCGGACGATATTGATATTTTGGATTATCTACACATTTTTGATCACATCTGAAAGACATAATATTGTTACAGTTCGAGTCAAACTTAATGGCGGCTCGGAAGTTAGCCACTCACTGCGCAGTAGGTGAGGGGTACCCACCCCTCACCCCTGCTGACACATGACATTGTTACTGCGCAGCGACTCGCCTCATGTTCCGAGCCGCCATTAAGTTTGAATCGAACTGTACTAGTATCTATTTAAAATTCTCCCTACACCATATTTTGATATCAATTTTGATGTTCTTATTTTCATTAAGTATTTTTGTGTACATTAATAAATAAATTTATAATATATAAATAAATTTATTATTTAATAATTTATAATATATAAATAAATTTATTTATTTATATAATATATAAATAAATAAATTGGCTTTCTAAAATCTCCTCCATCTTTATTTATATACATCAAGCATTTATCCTTTCACGCTACTCAAATGACAACGCGTTCCCGAATGACCACAACACCAAACGCCAACTTTATTGAGAAACCATAAAAGAAAAACCTTTTCATTTTGCAATCGCCATAACGCTTCGAGACGTAAACTTTGCAAATCCAAGAGCTGAATTAAAGAGCTTTCTAGCAACCGACATTTTATGGGTACAGAAAATTTTCACAATAACACCACTATAGAAAATTCAACCTTAACTACCTCATCATAAAATTCATTTTTGAGCGGTTGTAAATTTTAGGGGTATCTATGTGTAATGAGCCACAAAACATCGGTTCCGTATGTCTGTATATTGTCGGGACCATTAAGTGGATACTGCGAATGACGACCGTCTCTGGTTTTTGTCGGAGACTTGTCGTTGACAGGCAATAGCTTACGCTCCAAGAACACATCTGATTGGTTGTAGGAGAGACGGGTTCTGCAACTGATTTGAATGATGGCATTGTCAATAACGGATAATTATGTCTGTTTACTGCAAGGATGAATGGGAAGTAGCTTGAGAAGGCAATTTATTGTGTTTTATGTTCAAGAAATAGGTTAGAGTGTCCTAAAGTTTTCTATAGCCGCTATATAGGACTTCTATTTGGCGGCTATAGAAAACTTGTTCTTTTTTCGAATCGGTAATACAACATACGGCTAAATTAATTACTTTGGTGGCTCCGTTGATTGCGGCGGTTAATAAATGGGGTAAGTTTTAATTAAGAATATCGACAATAATGTACTATAATTATTACTATTGATATATAATTATTACTAATGTACTATAATTATTACTATTTACCGTTTAAAATAAATATAAATAAGATTTTATTTTTAAATATTTTTTTAAACATTAAAAATCATAAAAAAGACATTTAAAATATAATTTTAATACCTATTATAATTATTTACATTTAGTAGGTATATTTTTTCATCCTAGGGTTTAATAAAATTAATCTTGTGATATAAAACATTTTATATTATAAATACACATAAGTACTTGGTACGTATACTAAAGTTAGGTCGCACTTTGGTAAAGCTGACGGCTCACGGTTTACTCTTCATGCGTCATTTCTCCTCGTTTCATCTTTCATTCATGTGCCGTGGGACATCCTTAATCGATGTGCTCCTATCATATGTCAAATTTCAAAATGATTGCCTTTGAACGATTGTTAAAATGTTATTTAATAAAATACAGGGTGGCAAGGATATTGACGCACAACCTGTGTTATCCGTGTTACCATGAATTCGGTAAACTAATCTGGTCAGTTTAAAAAAAAATCTGTTGCTTCCTACAAAAGTGCAATATCTACGCGGTCTTAATGTATGGAACAGCATTTTTTATTTATTTATCTTATGTCCACGAATATTTGTTTCAGAAATAAATGTCACCAGCAATATCGTACGCGCTAATGGGTGTCTAAAATGTGAGCCTTGCTAGGTTTCTAGCTCAGAATAAATTGTTGCTTAAGGGCGCACCCTACCTCAGATTTTATCCCGCTTGCACCATACTACTCGCGACCTGAGTGAGAACGAGATGGAGTGGGGCGCTAGCGGCTCTAAAGCGTCGAAAAGTTTAGGTAATTGCTTTTTACGTTAAAAATAATGGTAATTAAAAAAAAGTGACACACATAAGACCTGCTTTATAGTTAGTTCAGTTATCATGCAAAGTTTCATGATCTAATTTGAAGTATTTTTTTAATACCAGCGGTTTATAATTCTGTGCAGAGGTAACTTTGGATTTTTTTTTCTATGAGAAAATTTTATGTAATCGTGTTTTCGCATCAATCCTCAACTTTAACATATATTTATTTCAAAATTAATGCTGCAGTATTTTCGGCATAACAGAGGATCATGCTAAGTAATTTCTGATTGTGTGCGCCCTTAAAAGTTTGTTATTTTGGTCGCAGTTCATTGCCACTGATACCCTGAAAGTTCACGGTTTTTCCTTCATTTATGTGTTATGGGACAGCTGTCGAAGATTAGTTTCCATGATCGAAAGTTTAATGGGTTAAATTTACGGTTCATGTGTAGTGGGACATCAGCTCTAATCGATGTATTCCCAATGCATCAATTAATTCGTCGAGAGCTTAGTTTACTCCAAGAGTTTTAGAAAACCGACTGAAGTTTGTGCACACTGTGTTTTATATTTTTAAAAGCCAAGCTGTTCAGTTTGAAAAGCCAAGTTTTCTTTAATTTTAGGTAGGTACCTACCGAATTTGTTTATTCATGAATTTAAAAGTTCGTATTTAAATAAATTGATGTTTTTTTTTTTTAAGTCATCAATGAATATTTATTAAAGGTAAATAGATTTCTTCCAAATCCTTGTGTTTTAACAAAACAATGGACCAGCATGCACACACTTAAACAAAAAAACGAGTGAGCCTAATATTAGTCGCATATTATGATGGGTAACATTGATAAGCTGACAGTACCAAACTCTGAGAAAATGGGTGGGTACCATCTGACGGCCGACTCTAGCACCGCGCGCGCTCATTGGTCAAATCAAATAGCGCGCTTTCCCGGCTTCCAGTTACACATTTCCGCCCTTTTTCTTGAAAACACTCCCACAGATTGTGGGAAAGCGAGAGGAAAGATGTTAAACGTCAAATAACATCTTATTTATAAAAACATTTAATATAACTTACCATTTTTAGCCGCCATAGCCAGAAGAGTGGCGCCGAGAGCAGCCGCTGTGACCAGCAACCGACACAGCGCCGGCAGCATGATGGCACTATCACATCAGACCATCACATCACATCACATCACCGACCACGGTGAACATCATACAAAATTAAACTAACAACTTTTTCTTAACAATTTACAAGTCGATTTTGATTGGTTGAACAACATCTGGAACAAAAGAGAAACGATTATTAGTTTGTTATCCTACTAAGGGCTGATTTTACCAAAGTCAGATATCTTTTATCTGTGGAATAAAAATGGCGTCTGACGGTTCTTGTATGGAAAAACTGTCAAAAATTCAAAATTAATTCGAAGGATAAGATTTATACTCAGTATAAAAGTATGGTGAAATTCGCCCTAAGGGCTGATTTCATCAAAGTCAGATATCTTTTATCCGTGGAATAAAATTGGCGTCTGACAGTTTTTGTTTTTGTGGAAAAACTGTCAAAAATTCCAAATATATTCGCAGGATAAGACTTATACTCGGTATAAAAGTTTGTTGAAAATCGCCGTAAGTATTTTAAGTACGGAACTACGGCACTGAGATGTTCTATTGAAGGATAAAATTCCCTAAATCTATCTCTATATATATATATAAAAATGAATCCCTATTTCGCTTGGTCACGCCATCACGCGTGAACGGCTAGACCGATTTCGCTAATTCTTTTTCTGTTGTGTTTTTTACTGTCAGGAGAAGGTTCTTATGAAAGAAAAAATTAAGAAAATTGCGCGGAAAATTAGAAAATTTACAGGACAACGTCTGTCGGGTCAGCTAGTAAAGATATACAAAACACAATTCTAAAAGTAGCAAAACTTGAAAGTGCAACAGATAGTGAATCTTAGTAGAACGTTTGAAGGCTCAAAATTCAATCATCATTATTATAATCCCACTTACCCTGCGCAACCAAGTCACGAAAATCAATAAGCAAGCGATTATAGTTCTCTCTTTATCATTAGTCTCGGACTAAATTAATAACACCTAAATGCATTCCTACATAAAAACACGCCGATGGAATCGTTTTTTTTTTTTAATTTTTTTTAAACACAAATGTTCTATTTCAAATACAAAATATTTTATTTTACTTAAACAAGGGTACTTCAGACGCGTCAAAATCTATGTGCTCGGTTCCAATAAGTCGTTTCCTAACGAGAAGAGCCGGCAAAAAAACTCCACGGTTACTCTATACGGGTCATTCTTTGGCAAAGCCGGGCGGCACCGCTTAGTACACAAACATAGACAGTACTAAACTAAAATTGGCACTTTTTGTAAGACAAAACCGCATAACTGTTCTCAAAAACTATAGCTTTAAGACAAAATAAACAATAGCTCAACGAGTAAATACAGTAGAACAAAAAATCGTTAAGTCACAGGAAAACTATCCAACTATCTTGAAACCCGCAAAGAATATAATCAGAAGAGAAAATTGGACAAAAAGGAAACATAGCACAACTGTACAGCACGTGTATAAACAGGCATAATAGACACGTGTATAAATTGTACCTACGTTAACACGTGTCACGTCAAGTCCACGCGTCCTCCGCGTTTTTATTTAAAAGTCCACGTCACGTAGTTATGTGACGTGACCAATAAGGCTTTTACAACACAAATTTTGCATTGAATCTGCACGTTGTTTAATATTAGTGGCACAGTTAACTATCCAGTATCCATACTAATATTATAAATTACTAGCTGCGCCCGCCCCGCAGTTTCAACTACGTTAGTCTCGATCCCGTGGGAATATTGGGATAAAAAGTAGCCTATGTCCTATTCTAGGTCATGGACTACTCATGTGCCAATTTCATCCAAATCCGTTAAGCCGTTTTAGCGTGAAAGTGTAACAAACTGTGTGTCACTTTCGCATTTATACTATTAATATAAAGTTAGGTTATTAGTGAGGATAATTGCGAAATCGATTAGGATACCTGTATTTGTATCCCAGTAGTACATTCACGAGCATTAATATATAAGCACTCAACAAAATTCAATAGCGATTTTCTCGTGGAATAAAGATTGCAACTTTGAGATGACTATTTTCATAATAATATGTGCTACGAACATAGTATTTATTAAAATACTATGTTTTTTATATTATAACATAAAATTACAATCAATAGAGTAGTAAAACTTTTAAAAGTTGTTAAGTGTATACATATTAATGCTTGTTCCCGCGGGATAATTTCCCGTGGGGTATGATACCACTACCACTACCTACCACTGTTTGTCTCTGTATCACCCAAAGGTTGACTGGTAGAAAATGCCTATGGCATTAAGTCCGCCTCTGTACATTTGTGTGCTTAAAGTATTAAATAAATAAATAAATAGTGGATGCAGGATTTTAACAAAAACCAGTGAACTTAAATTAAAATAGCTTACCCATATTAGCACAGCAAACAATTGTAAGTACTTCGTAAAGTACACTTCAGTATAATTATGTAGGCATGTTCATTTTGAAGGTGGGCACGTAATTGTAATTAACGCCCGCCTGATAATTAACTTTAACAAACTGTTATTCATAAATCACTAACACCAACTCATTCATCTGAACTTTTGACACCCAATACCGAATTTGTCAGCCATGTAATTGCAAATTAGCCACGTTTTCAATTAGTATTGCTTTCTGATCCATTTTGTTATAGAAAACGTGGAATAAGAAGGAATGGAGAGCTGACAGGATTATCTCGCATCAGTGGATATCTCGAATCGATAGTCATTGCAATTCTGCTGCAATTGACTAGAAAGGGATTTAGTTGACTGATGCTATGCAAAGATGGCGATTATCTAGGTATAAAAAACTAAGTAGAATACGCTCTAAAGTGATACTAAATAACGTTGCCAACCTGCAGGCGTAGCATGGCGTTTTCTATCTCTACGAATAATAGACATAGCTTTTTCTATACAAAGTGACAGTTCGTTTCATTTTTGACATCCACCGTAGAAATCTTTCTACAATCTGTCATTTTGTCTTTCATTTCTAACGATCTTTGTCTAGGTCTTTTTATATGTAGACTATTTCGAAAGAAAGTTTTCTATCCTTACTGTCAAAATCACACTGACAACCCATAAATCCTATGATAAAACAAAGAATTCTGAGTCGAATTATGTAAGAGTGAATTTCGTAAAAAGTGCAGTTGACTCTTTCTATTTTGCTGCCGTCTCGTACTGTTTACTGTCTACAGGAAACGTCATTTTTGTCTACTCTTCCGTTGACAAAACGGTGCTCATGCTACGCCTGCTGTACGACAATGTACGTAGAATTTTCAAATACAACAAAATTGGCTGTATGCCGTTATCTGCTAACCGTGTTTCAATAACAAAACGCCAAAAAAAAGAAAATTTAAAGAATATATTATGTACCGACATAGTTAACCATTTTATTATTTATGTAATAAATAAATAAACCACTAAATGACAGAACCAGAAGACCCAGAGCGCCTAGACAAGTGACAATCGCTTCGAAAGCGTTTCGTATTTCTACAACGACTTTCAACAGGATTGACTTATGTTTGTCGATAGCTTATGTCAGTCCTATACATTTTTGCCTTTTCCATCATCGTTATCGCTGATAGAATGTCACTTTGTCTAGGGCCTCAGATGTATGAACGTAAACGAGGCAAAAGGAGTATGTAAGGATCGTAGCAGGTGGCGTTCTGTATTTTCTGCCTACCCTCATGGAAAGAAGGCTTGAGTTTATGTATGTTATGTGTGTAAATAAATAAATAAGAGAGAAAGAATAACTTTTATTTGGACACAGTTCGTGAAACACAAAATAAAAAGAGTGAAAAATAATGTTATAATAATAATAGTGTGTGCCTCACGGCTGTGCCAAAAAGTTTCATTTCAGTATGCCAGACAGATACTGTCTGACCCTGGTTTTCTAATGAACCTTTAGGGACAAGATAAAAATGGTTAATATAGTCATGGGGTCTCAACTCTTAATAATTAGTCTTGAAAAAAAAACATAGATGGCAGCATAAGTAACAATTTATGAAATTAACAATCACTAAAAAGCGTTATACGGCAAATTTTGGCTGAAGTAATATTAGTAAAAATGAAAACATCTTTGTTTAATGCTGATTTATGTATTTACACTCATAAATCTCGTATTTTCAACAAAAAACTTAAATTAAGCCGTTTACTTCAATTCGAACCCTTAGAATGATAAAATAGCCATCTGTTAATCATTTTGTTGAGAGCTCCTTGCAATAGATGGCGTTTTACTCAAGTGATGACAGGGTCACTTTAAACTTGCGTTTAAGTCGTTTCATTAAGGAAAATCAAGCAACATTTTTTTTAAATCTAGTACTTTACCTAGAAATATAAAAATTGAACACCTAGGAAGAAAAAACGTAAAAAAGGAAGAAAAACATATAAGAGTCTTGCGTAGTATCTAGGGAAGACTCCTAGATGGCGTTGTAAAACTACAGTCTCTGGCAATAAGTGAGTCGCTGATGCTGCCATCTGTTAAAAAAATGGAGGAAGAAAAATAGCCAGCTCAATTGCCAGACTTAGGGTGGTGTCATTTCTTTGTATGGGATTGGGTATCTGTACGTAGTATTATAATATCTGTTATATAGTTAACTAAAATAAAATTTATATTCACGTACTCTGATCTGAACACTCCATTAAATTACTCACTCTACGTACACAACACACGAAATCGTCACCACTTGCAAATAATTATTACCTATAATAAATTACTATTATCGCGGAAACCAGTAATACATAGAAATCATCAGAAACATCTGTTATCGAAAATAGGCTTAAATAGATTGCCAGCATTAATTATTATGAAGGGTATTGCCATAAATACGATGCTAAACAGGATTTGTGGTCGTTTATGAGGTTGTTAGTGTATCTGCTAAATACTGTTTTGGTCCGTATTAGGTAATTAGGTATTATTTGGACTAGAAGTATTTTTAATGTCATAATAAAAAGAGCAATGAGTTGTCTATACTTTTTATTGATTGATACTGTCTTTAGTATCAATTAACTTATAAACTATACAACAACATTGTCAGATACAATAACTTTGTACGGTTTTACATAGTATAATAAAGTAACAGTATTATATCTCAGCATTGACCTTGAAATAATTACCTACGGCCGCTCGGTAGATAAACTTTCTGCGTCAAATCAAATCAAATCAAAATATTTTATTTCACATTAACCTACATGGGCACTTAAGGAACGTCAGAAGCTAGGTGCACGGTTCCAATTGGTCGTTTCCTATGGAGAAGAGGCGGCAAGAAACTCCACAACTCCGCGTCGATTCGACGAGATTTCGAAGCGCGTCGTTTCGGACGTTTTCTATGAAGACAAAGTGCTACACTCTATACTGTTATACTTATTTATACTAAGGGTTGAGCAACCACGGCATGATCACAAAAAGTTAATTCAAAGACAAAAAAAAATTAGGCATTTTCAGCATCAACTTTATTCTATTCAATTTTTTTTTGGTTCCTTTTGTTGGCAAGTCTGTCAATGTCTAAAAATAAATCGGAAAAACAAGTGTAGGTACAGTCACGGACTTTAATTGATGAGCCACCTGGTACTGTTCGCATTTTAGCCGTGTAATGCAAATCGGGTTTATTCGGTTCCTGACACGCAAAGTCATATGTCTTCGTATTAGAAGAAGAAAATTATATTTCATATCTTTACCGGTTGGCTAACCTGAGAGCAGAACTACAAACTTGACAGCAGTGACTACTCAAAGTCAACCAATTGCAGGTCTAGCAACAGTAACCTAGCAAAGATAAACAAGGTTGCTAGGTTACTGCTGCATAGTAACGTTAGCGTACGGAGAAATTCTCTGACATCGATATTTCAACTGTCACTGTCTTCAGTTAAGTTTTCAGAATTATTGAGTTAGTGGGCTATGATTCAAAGGAGGTCAGTATCAAATAGATTGGATAAACTTCATTAAGTTTATCCAATCTATTTGATACTGACCTGTTCATAATGATAAAAATAAATACAATGTTGCAATGCAACATTGTATTTATTTTTATCATTGAGAACTTATTAGTCAACCTCTATGGATATTTCCGATTAAAAGTAATTTATTTGTCATCTTGTTTACGAGCGTGCGATTTGAGTTCGTGTTTTATCGTGTAATCTCGTGAATATATGAAACTGCAAAATTGAAAAGTTTGAAGGTGGCTCATCAATTAAAGTCCGTGACTTTACCTAATTACATGATAAAATAGAACAACAACAGCTGTACCTAGATACAAATAAAATTCTTTGATTGATACAATTGAACACAATGTATGTATACTCCATTCGAAATAAGATTAGACATTTAAACAAAGCTTTTTACAGTCCGTTCAACCGATTATGACTTCTATACCGTCGGCATAAGGATGGCATTAAAAGCAAAAAAAGTTACACAATACCAACTGTCTACTGCAGCTGCCATTTGTCATGCCACCAACGCAATAGAAGTCAAAATCGGTTGAACGGACTGTAAAAAAAGGTTTATTTAAATGTCTAATCTTATTTCAAATGGAGTATAGATCTTGTTGGGTTACTGATTTGACAGTTTTCAGCAAGTCATCGTGGAAGGGCACTCCAAATTCAACACCTTAATCACAAACTACCCTCGAACATTCAATTTTCTAACGTCAAACGAACTAACAAAGAGACATCAAAACATCGCCACCAGTCTGGCCCATCCTCTACCATCCCTGCCCATCCCCCCTTCTAATTAATGGTGAATACACAATACAAAATTTATTTGCCAACTTGACACGCAGCAAAAGCTAACACAATGAGGCTTGTCGGCGTCATGGCCGAAAATTCGGATTTCAATTTTCAAATGTATCAGGGTTACCAGATGCAAAATATAACGGTTTTTTTTTAAGTTGTGTTTGGATAATGATTATGGGAAGAATACCTGATACATAATGGTTAGTTGTAAAAATTCTGTTATTTTATTTTGAGTGTGGGATAATAATTATGTGAATACAAAATAAAAATAACGGAAAACGAACAATTTGGTGACACGATATAATCTTTTATGAATTAATTATTATTTGTAATATTTTGACCAACAGCGCTAAAGCAGCTAAAATATTAAAATTATATAAGGAAACAATTATTACCAAAACTCTATGCGGAAACTATTAAATAGAAAGAGAATATTTTATATTTTCTACTTCATAACCTAACGACATGCTTTATTTATTAGTTCTCATTTTGGTTCGAATCAACTGTCATCGTCACAATTTTGTATGTGGATCATAATTATTTTCCAGATATGATTGCCGAAATCACAAACATGTCGACAGACGGACGGATTTCAGTTTGAGTAGACAAACTGGAATCCGTCCGTCCTATAATAATATCGTTACATATCCTGGCACCATCAGATAGATTTCCGTATTGATTGACCGGTGATCGAGTACCCGCGTCGACTACAGATTTCGTATCCGGAATCTACCACTGTAAATGGGTGACCGTTAATTTTAACAAGTGGCAACCCTACGTACGTGCAGCGTTCGCCGCGTCAAATGAAATGCGGTTCGTGCTAGAATTCCAATTTCGAAATTTTGAACCTCGAATTGTAGGTGCTCCGTTATTGGCCACTGCTAATTTATTTTCCCTAGATGATATTCTATACTCTAATCTTATTTTTATGAATGGATTAAAGCTTTTCGCCAGTATTTTCGCTGGTAGCGAATTTGTGTGTGATAATATAACACAGAGTGACTGCTATAGAACGCTAGGCATTTAAATTTTAATAGTAAACTATTGTCAGTACCTAAAAAAGAGGTCGTTGTCTTGCAAAAACCCTAACTTCTAACTAAATAAGTATTGATATTTAAGAGATGAAGTAATAAGTACCAGGAATTCATAGGAAAAAAAGATTTACTGGCCCTTTTGCAAATATGTGTGTGAATATTTCATTCAAATTCAAACTGTTCACATTCCTCGATTCTATTCCTTTTTCAAATTCCCATGTGGATGCGGAAATGAAAGAAAAGTAGAATGTAGATATAAGGTTTAATCCAGTGAGGTCCGAGCCCAGTTCACCTTTTTCCGTATTTGTTATTAGACAAAGTTCGGTCCACTTTGGTAAGAAAATAATACCGTGAAAATATTTTTGGGTTATGAAGTGTGATGAAGAGATCGGTGGTGGCCCAGTGGTAACGGGTGCGACTTACTAGTTGTAGGTCGTAGATTCGAACCAAGGCGCCGCTTTACTTTTTGTAAATTATTTTCATCACCACTGCTCTCAAAACGGTGAAGGAAAACATCGTGAGGAAATAGGCATGTCCTAGAACAAAAAAAAATCGAAGACGTGGGACATCTACCAACCCGCACTGGGCCCAGCATGTTGGATTACGGCCCACTCCCTCTCACAGAAAGAAGGCCTGTGTCCCAGTGGGAACATTTAAGGTTGATTATGCTATAGCAAGTGATTGTTAGTTTGAGAGCATTATGTCGGTTCCTAGTTTAAACATGAAAAACATTAATAAAAGAATACTTCACCTATTGTACACTTTCATCAATAGTTTCATTATTTATTCCTTGAACCTTGAGTTGTATTGCAATATGTGGTTAGCTAGCGACCTCGAGAATGGATAATTATTATTTTTGCCTGAGCAACCGGCAGCAGGTTCGTCATGCTCCCTTAGATGTCACTTGTGCTTGCGGTAGCGTCGGGGGTCGGGTTGTCTCCTTCCCTCAAATATGGCGAGGGGGGTAATGGCTGATCTTTGCGTTATGCTCGTGAACGGGTGCTGCTTGTGGTGACTGGTCGTCTTGCTGATCTCGGTTTTGTTAATGTTATTAGTAATTCATTTTTTATTTATTTTACTTCGTTGGTCCTAGTTTATCATTTATAACTTCCAGTTGCAGCTATAAATAGCTCTAAGTAAGCGGGCACGCCCTTTGTGCCTGGAGGCTTTTATTTAGTTAATATATGTTTACATTTAGTACTTAGAGCTGTGCTGCTGGGGAGTATGTTGCGCCACTTCTTATTCCCAGCTAAAGCACTAGGAAGTGGTGAAGGGTGAGCGTTTTGGGGGACTGTCTTATGTAATTTTGACGTTCGAAAAGTCCTGATTCTCAGCCTAGTTTGAATAAATGACATTTGATTTTTTTTTTTGAACCGTTTAACAACCGACTTTTACAAAAACCAACAAATAAAAACGATTATCACCCAAATTAATTTTCAACTACCCACCTAAAACCAACTGATTTATAAACCAAAAACTATTTGAACGATAGTGCTGAACTTTACACAGTAACCGCACGGTACCTCAACGGTTTTATATCGTAACAAATTAAATTAAAATTTCTGGGCCATTACATGCAAAAGTTTTAAAGCCGAAGGACTGCAGTAACATTCAAGTTTAATCTACTTTAATATCTAGAAACGGTCCAATGCAGATTCTGATGTTCTTGTAGGTAAAAGAGTGTTGGAGTCAATGAACCATGGCGATAATAGGTACGTACCTACTTGTAGTAATGTAAAAATGTTGAAATGTGAAATGAAATGATTGATTGATTTTTTATGATTGATTGATTTTGATTTGATTGTGTGATGAAATGTTGTTGAATATTGAGTGAGATATTGAGGTGATCGTGTTTTCATCGTTTCAGCCTACACAGGTATGTGAAAAAAAAAAAAAATCACAAGGTAAGGTGATATATCAGACGCTTATTCACTCAAGTGAATGGTTCAATGTTCATTTTTGTTTCATTTCTCGTTCACACGACAGCCGTCCGTCAAGATTAAATAGCGATGGACGTTCATTTACTCCTTTAATTTTTTTAAAGATGACTTAGCTAAGATGCTTTAGCTAACGTTTTGAGAATACTGATACAACCAACAAACTTGCCAATGACCATAACCCATAGCTGTTTTACTTACCTAGTTACTAAATGAAATTGGTTTATCATAAAAAAATTAAAATCAATTCATATTATAAAAATCGTAAATATCATAATTCAATCTGGCTAACCTTTTCACGACTATGTTGGGGTCGGCTTCCAGTCTAACCGGATACAGCTGAATACCAGTATTTTTTTATGGAGCGACTGCCTATCTGACCTCCACAACCCAGTAACTGGGTAATACTATACCCCTTGGTATAAGACTCGTTGTCCGACTTTCGGGCTTCTGACGACCCGTAACGACGGTCTAACGGAAAAATATCATTATTATAAAAAAAATAATCAACCAATCCAGTGAACGCTTTTTTGTTTACCAAAACGGAGACAAACAAAGACTTATCCACAGACAATCTAAACGCCCACATTATAACAAAATATATCCTCGAAAACCATTGTATTTGTTTTACATTCCTACTTCCCCCTTTTAATAGGTGTCATAACATAGGTGTCGGTGTATAGGTGTTTAATGGGTGTCATAACTACTGAACTGCGATAATGAATCATACCCAAAGGTCGGTCTTTATGGGCCACTAAATTATGGCCGTCGTTAGGCCATAACTCAACGGCTACCGGCAGATAGGCTAGTTTAGAGCCTTTAAAGGTTAATTGCTGGGTACGTGGATATTTGCACAGTGAAAAATTGTCTGTGTCCGGCTTTTATAGGGGTGGGGTGATCTTTTTAGTTGCTGCGATAGTTTATGTCATGAATGGTTTTATGTTCATAGATTTAATTATCAATAGCTAATGCCAGCGGCTTCGCCCGCGTGGGTGTCGGTTACTATATACTAAAACCTTCCTCGAGAATCACTCTATCCATTGGTGAAAACAGCATGAAAATCGGTGCAGTAGTTTTTGAGTTTATCGCGAACAGACAGACAAACAGACGCAGCGGAGGACTTTGTTTTATAATATGTAAGGATATGTAACTTTTATTTCTGAACATGGACACTGTTATGAACTGTAACGAGAGTAATCAGGTGATTGTGACTATTTTATTTATTTATTAATTTAATACTTCAGACAACAAGATCCATTTTGTTAGTAAAACATAGTGCTTAAAACCTATGTTAGTTTATACACAAACGCATACAGTGTTTAAAAAACGGACAGTCATACCTGTCCGCTATCACACCCAGGATGCTGCTGCTACTCACACGCACTCTGTGCAGCAGTGACGCCGCTTTCTTGCGCATAATTGCTACGAAACCATCAGTGCGTGCCTCCATGAACATTGTGGACGCGCTGCAAAACGGAGGAAGCCTCAGCAGCATCCTGAATGCGTTGTTGACTATGACACGTAATTATGGTGGTACCTAAATAATCAAGTGCCATAATCACCTGATTTTAACAATCTTATATCATATTTGAATACCAACTTTAACTTATATAGGGTATAAAGGTGTGGTCAAAAAATTATCAGCCTTCTCATACATTTGGATCGAGTAGGTATTGAAGCTTAAGTTTGTACGGAACAGCTGATATTTTTTTCTTAATTACGATGTTGGTCCCATGGAAAAAGTTTTACAGTTTTATGGTCTGAACCATACCCTTAAATTTGACCGCACATTTCTAATACAACCTATAGAACAACCTCAGTACGCCAGTTTTATTTTATGGTTACACAACCACAAATAACAGAATCACCAAACAATAACACGTGAGAGTCAGCAATACGCTGTCCTATAAAACCAGCCAATTGAAATAATCTATAAAAAAATATGTTGATTTATCTCCACAGATTACATTCTTATACTATACTGGCTGTAAGGGTAAACAATCTTGTTATTCAAACCATGGGTAGTTGACTTAAATATAAAAATAAATGACCGAACACAACAAAAAAAAAACGTCATTTTCATTAAAATATTTTAAAAAGTTTATATCCGACACCGTGCTCTCTAGCGAAACAGCTGACTGACTGAGGGAGGGGTCGCGATCGCGGCCGGTCAGGTGACATCCCGCACCCCCCGCCCGTGTTGAGACGCAAGTTCGTTGCCCTAGCGAATAGGGCAACGAACTTGCGTCTCTTGTGGTAAAATGTAGATTAAAAAAAAAGGAAAAAAAAGTTGTAATTTTCCATTGATTTTACGTTCTATAAATGAATCCAAACCACTGGTTGCACGGATAACGGTGTTTACCCTAACACCCTGTATAAACGTAAAAGTTGACAGGTATTTTGACAAAATTTTGTAATTTGAGGGAGATCTGAAGTCTAAACTAAGCCTAGGCCTGTATTTTAGAACTCCAGGTGGCCCCCCAGTTAACACATAATAAAGGTTGTCAACGTGGTACAAATTGCAAGTGATCGGTGGTGTGTCCGAGTGTATGTTTGTGTGAATGAGTGTGTGTGTGTGTGTATGTATGCCGACATTTATTACACATACAATATGGAAAAAGCCTGATTGAGAAAGTACCACAAGAAATACAACAACAAGCTAGCTAGGCGAAACTTGAATCAGCCATATCAATGTAATAACGTTTCAACAATAAACAAGAAAAAGAAGAAATAATAAAACATGCTGATATTAAAGAAACAGAACGTAATAGCATTATTTAAACATCACCCCATTATTTTGCAATTCGCATCAATGTTCAGTGGATGTCAAAAAATGTTAATATTACATTCCCAACTGAAATATGTTTTATATGTATTAAAAACTTGTTCGGACCGCTAGGTTGAACAAATTGAAATGTAGCGTTGGGGACATAGAAACAGCGAGTGTGTACTTGTTCGTGTAACAAATAGAATGACGGCATAATAAATGGTGCTATTGACACAAAAAAATCAAAGCCCCACGATTTTTTTTTTCAAACAATGCTGTAGAAACACCGGGAGGGGACGCCCTAGAAGGACATATAGGTCAGACTATGAAAAGGATGGTGCTAGCGGCCTTGTATAGCTTTTTCTCTCACTAACACTGGAAATATGGTGGCATTCATACGTCGTGGTATAGGTACAGGTGTGTAGAACTCGTAACCGGTGTGCGTGTATGACCAGATGTATGAACTTAAACAAAGCATGAGAAAGAAAGAAAGAAAACCCAATGGCACTTTGCCCGACCTGGGAATCGAACCCAGGACCTCATGTTCCTGCCAGGGTTGCGGGAAAGTCCGAAAGGGATACCGGGACCTTGGCAACAGGCAACTGAAGGAACACGGGTGGGTTTTAGTCAGTAAAAGTCTGACACGCCCTTCCACTCCGCCCAGAGCGGCAGAAGTCATTGGATGATTTCCCATCCTCAAAAAAAAGGACCTCATGTTCAACAGTAGCGCTTGCGACCACTACACCAACGAGTCGGTTGTTTGATTATAATATTATTTGAAATATCAATGTAATAACGTTTCAACATTAATAACAAACACAGTATACATAGTGGAAATTTAACTTTACGTGATATTAAGCCTAAATATAAATCAACTGAACACATATCCCTCTCTAAATAACATGGCTACGTGCCTACAGAGTTATGATTTAATCTGATTTATGTTTGCACTACAAATAATGTTATATAATACATACAGCATGTATCATAAATATTATGTGGTCATATCGTGTGGTACAGACCTGAACAATTTTCTCCAAGGGACCAACATCGTAATCGCGAAAAAAATACAAACTATCCCATACAAAACTTCAATACCTACTCGACCCGAATGTATGGGATGGCTGATTGTTTTTTAAGGTTCCCCGTTAATAAGGCTCCGCTGTCCGTCGGTCCGTCTGTCACCAGGCTGTATCTCATGAACCGTGATAGTTAGACAGTTGAAATTTTCACAGATTATGTATTTCTGTTGCCGCTATAACAACAAATACAGAATAAAATAAATATTTAAGGGGACTCCCATACAACAGACATGATATTTTTGCCGTTGTTATCATCTATAAAACCGGTATGGAACCCCTTCGTGCGCGAGTCGACTCGCACTTGGTCGGTTTTTGATATTACGATGTTGGTCCCTCGGAGTTTTTTTTAATGGTTTGTACCACACCCTTAACTATTCCACACATTTCTGATGCACTCTGTATAATACATAATAATTATGTACTTGCTATTATAGTATCTAATGGTATTCGGAATGGACACTAATGGGATAGGTAGGACTGTATTACAGACCGCGACTACACGTCTAAGATTATTTCGGTGCTAAGAAAATAAGTGATTGTTAGTGTAAACATGGATGCCTCTCGAAAATTATAAACGAAAGCTAAATGGATCTTATTGCGTCCATTTTTTTCTGTAATTAACGTTTATCTATTGTAATTTGAGACGAATTACGACGGATAATATTGACGTTCAAACGTCAAAAATGTATGGTTATACAGTCGTTAATCGTTACTTAACTTTAAGCAACGTTTATAAATAAACTCTTTAAAGTATAAGTTTTTTTTAGTAAGACTGCAGTGCATTTTCATTTTAGTTCTAGATGTTTGTGCGTTTTTGTAGGAAGGCAGACGTAGGATTCAAACTTCGAAAGACCACGTTCTTAGTTTTTTTACAGCTTCTATATAAGTTGTATCTATTCTTACTCGAAATATCTCGAACTGTACATTTATGTTCGCATAGTTCGTCAAAAATTTAGGGAACAGCTGATTTCAGGTTTTGTCCCATAGTGAAAGTAGTTCATAATGACGAGTACAATGATCCCTTAAGAGATTTCGTGTATGAATAGTTATACACCTTATATAAGTTACAGAAGACAACATTAATAATGAGCCTCACTTTCATGTTAAGAAAATAATTTGTCACAATTTCTTCTTCGCACCTCCTCTCGCTTTTCGCATATTCTGTGGCCCGTGCCTCATGTGACAAATGCATGCACTATTCCAATATATTTCGCGTTTCTCCAAAGAAAGAGTTTTCGCGTTCACCCTCGATGTATTTATTCAATATTGAATTTTGAAAAACTGTTTTTTACGTGTTTACTAGAAAACTTATGGGAGCTAGAGTCTGTAGAAACCACTTATTTTCACAAAATTGAATTTTCTTCTAAATTCTTTTTTTAGAATTCGTTTTCTAGTAAACGCTTATATGAAAACGAAAAATTCTAAAAAAATTAAATTAATCACTTCATCATTCTACTATGCTATCGTTTGAGTAGTTTGAGCCTAACCCCATGGGAAGAAGGGAGAAAGAAGTTTATGAATGTATGTAGTTCCTTAACGTAGATGCTAAATGCATATAACGTTCCCACAGCTGGGACACAGATCTCTGTAAGAGGGAGTGAGCCCTAATCCACCACGCGGGCCCATTACGGGTTGGTAGATGTCACACGTCTTCGAATGTTTAGTTCTAGAACATGTCGATGTCCTCACAATATTTTTCTTCACCGTTTTGAGAGCAGTGGTGATCAAATTTAATCAATTAATCTGCCTTACCTTTTCCCAACTATATTGGTGTCGGCTTCCAGTCTAACCGGATGCAGCTAATAGCCGATTTGGCAAATATCAGACTTGACCAGTGTCGTGTAACCCCTAATAACAATACTTTACATGGAGCGACTGCTTATCTCACCTCCTCAACCAGTAACTGGGTAAAACGATACCCCTTGTTGACTGTTTGTCAGACTTTCGGGCTTCTGACGACCCGTTACGACTTTCAAAGATACACGAATGAGAGCCGGGACCAACGGCTTGACGCGCTTTCCGAGGCACGGAGGAGTATCAGTATGTAACGATGGTCATCCATCAGCCATCACCCATGGTGATCAAATTAAATACATAAAGTAAAGTGCCTGTCTGTGTTCGAACTTACGACCTACACACTCGTTCGTCGGGGCCGATACCACTGGGCCACCACTGCTCTCGCAATCGCATACAATTTATTTATTTTTTATACATAGATACAATCGCATTTAATTACAGCAAGTAATTTACATGGAAACATAATTTTCCTCTGAATAAAAACATTATTATAAAAATATATTTTCACAATCGAGAGCAATAATTCGTTTTGCTGCTAAATGGCGTGTCCATAATGCAATTACTCGTGTTAAAACATAAATAAATGTGTTGGGCTATGTCCAAATGTCAGCGGAATTGGCTTTGAGTTAACATTAAATAAATGCTTAGTTATAACAATATTGTTTCGTTGACAAAGAGGAATTAAACGGTCGTAGGTAGGTTTTGTATAGGAGTTTGATATTGCAAAGTAATTAACGCAACGAATGTTGTTGAACTGTCAAAATGAAATAAATTAGTCTTAATCGGTTACGAAAATAAGTTACGTAATTAGATAGCTGATCTAAAAACAGAATCCTACCAAAATAAAAGCAGAAATTACAGATAATAACCAATAACACAAACTACCAAATAAGTACAATATCGACAGAAAAATAGTCGGTAACTAGATAAGTTAAGCCTATTCCTGCAAGTTGTAAGTTATCTGACAGATTTGGGTCGCCATGACACTGAGAGAGTAGGCCAAGGGCTGTCACTGTTCCGCTGTGTCATTCCTGGGAATAGTTTCGCCAACTTGTATTGGTGTAAGTGGATAAGAGTAATTGGGCATGGTAGGTAGTTTTTGTAGTGGAATTTTCTTAGGCCTCATTTACGGAGACGCGGGGGTCGCGCGGTGCGATGGGCGGCGCGGCCCGCACTGAATTCAAACATATGGCGTTGTATGTGTGCGTTTACGGAGAAGCGATGTTACACGCGTTTACATGAAATGGAGCGTTTTTTACGGCCGAACACGCGGATGTCATGGACGCGTCTCACGCGGCGTTTATCGCGGCAGCACACGCAGCGCCGATTCTCTATGAAGCGATGCCCGTGGCGGAACCTTCTTCCAGTCTTATTTGGAAATCGCACAATGCCGCCGCCTGCTTCGCTACACGCTTGAGGAGCCGCGGGCGCAGCGGCAAGCACCGCCACTCTTCCCGCCTGGCATCTCTATTAACAACATCGTATATTGCCGTATGTTTGTGTTTATGCGTGCGATGATAAGTGCCGCTTCACGCGCCGCCGCATCATAAATAAAAAAAACGCAGCACGTGACTCAAGAAGTCACGACGACGCCCCGCGTCTCCGTAAATGAAGCCTTAGTATCGTACAGTTGCGTAATTTTTGTATGGGTTTTTTATTTATTTATTTTATTACACACAGTTAAATACATAGAGATACGACATAATTATAATATGAGTACAAAGGTACTGCTTATTTCTTAAGAAATTTCTTCCATTTTTAAAAGAGATAAGAGAGATTTTAAATGATTTCAAAAAAAAAAGAAGACAACGCCTATGTTTCTTGGCGACGTATCTCCTTGTTTATCCTTGTTTTTTAATTTCTCCTTGTTTCATGTTTATCGTAGGTAGTATGAAGTCTTGTAAACAACTTAGTGACCTATCGAATACAAAGTGGTAACTCACGGCATTTATCTATTACCAGTAGTCGGCTCTTTAGAGTTTCAGGAACTGTCCACGCTCTTGACTATGAATTCCGTTTGCCTTGAAGTTATCTATTGACCAGCCACATAATACTTTAAGATTAGGACTATCGAGATATCGGGACGATTCTCACCGATTCTATCAGGTTGTGCAATCTGAGCCTGGCCAGAATATTTTTCTGCTGATATTGTACTTACTAATGTTTCGTGTGTAATTTCGGCGGTCGATGTTATTAAGTCAGTGGTAAAAAATGAAAATTGAAAACCAAAGACAACGACTTCTGAAATTAAAGTTATTTTTCACTTTTTTGTGTTTTATTTGGAAGTCGGTTGTTTTTTTTTTTGTTTTTGTAAAAACTTTTTTGTTTTCCTTTATGGGGCAGTTGGGGAAGGTAGTAAGCGAAATTGTAGGTAAGTAGTTTACTATCATTGCTAATGCAAACATTAGAAATGATAGTAAAATGCGTATTGCGTTTTGTTTTTGCTTAAGATGTGTTAAACGAAAACGAATTTAAATTCGTATTTAAATTACCCACGTCTAAATTATTTTGGCTATTTTTTGCATAATCTGTGGTTATGAATTGTTTCTGTGTTTTTGAGAATTTTCGACGTAGGAACGAGAAAATGGAAAAAAATTATTTGTCAGTTGCCTAATTTTAAGAATTTTCCACCTCGCTGTCTATGAAGGCTGATTTCAGCCAACTTAGCCACATTACGTCCTACTTTTTTAATTTGATTATAAATACTGAGAGTCTGGCGCATTTTTGAAGCCATCTTAGGTACCATGATGTCACCTGCTTAGATTTTTACTTTGAAATTGAAAATTTAAGTCATAATTCACCGAACGTAAATTTTTCACTTATGACCAACATTTTGATTACTTTCATCACAGTTACGAAGCTGATTATTTTACGCATAAAAGTACTACTAATTAAAATGAAGTTGCAAAAAAAAAAACTCGACATACTCTTTTTTAAGTTGGTCATGTCGAAAATTGTTTAAAACTCAGAAAAAAAATTCATAACTCGAAAACTATGAAAAATCGCGGAACATACATGGAGGTGATTTGGAAACCCAAGACACGAGGAACCTACTTTTTTTTGGACGTCAACTTTCCGGCCACCCTGTATAACAATAAAATGCATATAAAATATCACAAAATCCTATACAAAACCGCTACAATAGTTTAAATCCTCTTTGTCAACAAAACAATATTGTTATAACTAAGCATTTATTTAATGTTAACTCAAAGCCAATTCCGCTGACATTCGGACATAGCCCAACACATTTATTTATGTTTTAACACGAGTAATTGCATTATGGACACGCCATTTAGCAGCAAAACAAATTATTGCTCTCGATTGTGAAAATAGATTTTTATAATAATGTTTTTATTCAGAGGAAAATTATGTTTCCATGTAAATTACTTGCTGTAATTAAATGCGATTGTATCTATGTATAAATGATATGCGATTTTTAATTAATTTAGCACCTTTTAGTATACCTCAGAGAGCAGTGGTGGCCCAGTGGTATCGGCCCCGACTAACGAGTGTGTAGGTCGTAAGTTCGAACACAAACAGGCACTTTACTTTGTGTATTTAATTTGATCACCATGGGTGATGGCTGATGGGTGACCATCGTTACATACCGATACTCCTCCGTGACTCGGAAAGCACATTAAGCCGTGGGTCCCGGCTGTCATTCGTGTATGACAGTCGTAACTGGTCGTCAGAATCCCGAAAGTCTGACAAACAGTCTTACCAAGGGGTATCGTTTTACCCAGTTACTGGGTTGTGGAGGTCAGATAGGCAGTCGCTCCATGTAAAATACTGGTATTCAGCTGCATCCGGTTAGACTGGAAGCCGACCCCAATATAGTTGGGAAAAGGTTAGGCAGATTGATTGATTTAATTTGACTGCTCTCAAAACGGTGAAAAAAAATATTGTGAGGACATCGACATGTTCTATAACTAAACATTCGAAGACGTGTGACATCTACCAACCCGCACTGGGCCCGCGTGGTGGATTAGGGCTCACTCCCTCTTACAGAGATCTGTGTCCCAGCTGTGGGAACGTTATATGCATTTAGCATCTACGTTAAGGAACTACATACATTCATAAACTTCTTTCTCCCTTCTTCCCATGGGGTTAGGCTCAAACTACTCAAACGATAGCATAGTAGAATGATGAAGTGATTAATTTTATTTTTTTAGAATTTTTCGTTTTCAGGTAAGCGTTCACTATAAAACGAATTCTAAAAAAAGAATTTAGAAGAAAATTCAATTTTGTGAAAATAAGTGGTTTCTATAGACTCTAGCTCCCATAAGTTTTCTAGTAAACACGTAAAAAACAGTTTTTCAAAATTCAATATTGAATAAATACATCGGGGGTGAACGTGAAAACTTTTTCTTTGGAGAAACGCGAAATTATTGGAATGGTGCATGCATTTGTCGCATGAGACACGGGCCACAGAATGTGCGAAAAGCGAGAGGAGGTGCGAAGAAGAAATTGTGACAAATTCTTTTCTTAACATGAAAGTGAGGCTCATTATTAATGTTGTCTTCTGTAACTTATATAAGGTGTATAACTGTGTATTCATACACGAAATCTCTTAAGGGGTCATTGTACTCGTCATTATGAACAACTTTCACTATAGGACAAAACCTGAAATCAGCTGTTCCCTACATTTTTGACGAGCTATGCGAACATAAATGTACAGTTCGAGATATTTCGAGTAAGAATAGATACAACTTATATAAAACGCACAAAACATCTAGAACTATCTAGTCTATGAAACCATAAATCATAAATCTATGAAAACCATACATGGCTACGGCTAGTGAAAAAGTTATTTACGAATCTAATAAAAGGTAAAATTCTTCAGTAATTCATTACGGGTAGAATCATAACTAACCTAGGTGCCTAAGAAATAGCCTGTACAGCCCAATCCAAACACAAATAAACAATTAGTATTGACAAAACAAACCAACATTTAGGTACACACGGCTACACATCAAGCTATACATTTCCAGTTTATGCTGATCTCGCATTGTATAGGATTTCCGTACAATGCGAGGTCAACTTATACTGGAAATGTATAGCTTGATGTGTAGCCGTGTGTAAATGTTCGTAACGCTTAACAAAATCCAAAAGTTCTCAATGTTTTTAGTTTGTCACACGAGGTCGGATCGTAGCTCGTTGTAATTAAATTTGTCGCTGTACACGTAGTCACACTGTCTGATTAAATATTTTTAATCCGATTGTTAGAAAGTTGCGGGACGTGTATCAAGTACTTATTGGGTTTAGGATTAAGAGGTGTGTTCGATGTTATTTTGCTGGAAGAGGTTAATGACCTCTGTTACTATTGGTGGTAATGTAAAACATATTTGTCGTAAATTTATTTATTTATTTATTGATTTAGGATCTCCAACAAAAGATATACACAATACATGACACATAAATAAAGGGAAACATCAGGTATTAGGTAGGTGTACTCCTTCACTTAAAGGAGACCACAGCATGCACAATAAAGTTAAAAACTAAGGTAACAAAATTAAAACATTAATACTTAGTAGGTAAAATTTGGAGAAAAAAAAAAAAAAATGTTTTTTAAAGGATATAAAGGTATAAAAATAAAACATTTATAGATAGGCACTTAAATTAAATTAATTAAAGGACTTTTTATTAACTTTAAGTAAAGGACTTTTGTGACTTATTTGCAAAGCCAGATAATTTACTGATAAGTTCAAGCAGAATAATTAGATTTGTGTAGCGGTCGTATCAGCTACGCCGTAGCAAAACGTAGCATCAGCTACGGCGTAGCAAATATGTAGGCCCAACTTCGTAATGATTTTAAGTTGGTTGTAAAGCGCTGATGGACTGATTACAGTCTAACCGGCTCACTACACTATACGAATGGACTGCGATTTCTAAATTTTACAACTAAATTAAGCTTTCGCGGGAAATAAGTAATATGAGTTAAACAAAAGCAGAACCTAAATAACTAAATAAGTTACACATGTTTGTGGAATGGTGGAATCCGACGATTGGCAATATTGCAGATGGACACGCACGGCAGACGACCACAGACCGCCACGCACCGCGCACCGAGGAACTTCCGATGTCCGCGATACCCCACACGTAAACCTTCCCACGGTCCGTCATCCGGGCTCGTCGGTGTCCGTCCGCAAAATCGCGGATCTTGGGATTACGGTATTATGCCGAGATCCGACGATCCGCGATTTTGCGGACGGACACGCACGGCAGACGACCACAGACCGCCACGCACCGCGCACCGAGGAACTTCCGATGTCTGCGATACCCCGCACGTACAGTCACGGACTTTAATTGATGAGCCACCTGGCACTGTTCGTATTTTAGCCGTGTAATGCAAATCGGGTTTATTCGGTTCCCGACACGCAAAGTCATATGTCTTCGTATTAGAAGAAGAAAATTATATTTCATACCGGTCGATAAATAATTGTTGCTAGGTTACTGTTGCGATAGTAACGTTAGCGTACGGAGAAATTATTTCAACTGTCTTCAGTTAAGTTTTCAGAATTATTGAGTTAATGAGCTATGATTCTAAGGAGGTCAGTATCAAATAGATTGGATAAACTTAATGCAACATTGTATTTATATTGTATCATTAAGAACTTATTAGCCAACCTCTATGGATAAGACTATTTCCGATTAAAAGTAATTTATTTGTCATCTTGATATTTCAACTGTCACTGTCTTCAGTTATGTTTTCATAATTATCGAGTTAATGAGCTATGATTCAAAGGAGGTCGGTATCAAATAGATTGGATAAACTTAATGCAACATTGTATTTATTTTTATCATTGAGAACTTATTAGTCAACCTCTATGGATATTTCCGATTAAAAGTAATTTATTTGTCATCTTGATATTTCAACTGTCACTGTCTTCAGTTATGTTTTCATAATTAACGAGTTAATGAGCTATGATTCAAAGGAGGTCGGTATCAAATAGATTGGATAAACTTAATGCAACATTGTATTTATTTTTATCATTGAGAACTTATTAGTCAGCCTCTATGGATATTTCCGATTAAAAGTAATTTATTTGTCATTTTGATATTTCAACTGTCACTGTCTTCAGAAAATATCCATAGAGGTTGACTAATAAAGTCAACCAACTTTGTCAACAACAAAGTAGATAGAGCAGATTAAAAGTAATTTATTTGTCATCTTGTTTACGAGCTTGCGATTTGAGTTCGTGTTTAATCGTGTAATCTCGTGAATGTATGAAACTGCAAAATTGAAAAGTTTGAAGGTGGCTCATCAATTAAAGTCCGTGACTGTACACCTTCCCACGGTGCAACGTGCGGGCTCGGCTGTGTCCGTCCGCAATATGGCGCACCGTCGGATCATGGCATTACACAGTACCTAACTATTTCTCCCTTCCACACCATACTCTCGTAACAAGTAAACACTTAAAGCCCGTAGCGATCCGAAACTCAAAGTAATGAATCTCGCCTTACCAGCAATGAACCAATATTCTTGACTAACGAACCGAAAACGTACAATTTCTGAACATTTCCAACCATTTTGCAGATGGTGACGATTTTCAACTGATTACATGGCAATTTCACCCTTATTGCTTAGGGGTACTTCTGTTATTAATTTTTGGTATAGAAGAATAGATTTGGAGGAGCTCGTGGCTAAGTAATAACAGCCGCTCGGGTCGATCAATCAGGTTAAGCTACGCTTGCCGGGGTTGGTCCGTGGATGGGTGACCACATATCGAGATTCCTCCGTGCCTCGGAAAGCACGTTAAGCCGTTGGTCCCGGTTGTCATTTGTGGATCTTTGACAGTCGTTACGAGTCGTCAGAAGCACGAAAGTCTGACAACCAGTCTAACCAAGGGGTATCGTATTACCCAGTTACTGGGTTGTGGAGGTCAGATAGGCAGTCGCTCCATGTAAAATACTGGTATTCAGCTGCATCCGGTTAGACTGGAAGCCGACCCCAACATAGTTGGGAAAAGGCTAGGCAGATGATGGTATAGAAGAATAGATTTTTGTTTCGTACGATTTCTTAGTGAAAAATGAATCTTATTTTCGTTTGGGTATGTAAGCGAAGAGGTGATTTATGTTCGTAATTATTTTTTGTATCTAATAGTCTTGATAAATCTTCAATTACGACTAGTGTAGAAATTAGCGCTTGCTTGGTTTAGCACTAACTTCTGAGTTGGTTGATATCTGGTATTTAGACTGATTACGGTTCGTTTGTTGGTTTACGACCAATGGTTTAATGATACGAAAATCGAATGGTTTAAAAGATTTATTGAGCACTAGTTATAATTATTAAATGGTAAATCTAAGCTAAATTAGAACTAAGATGGTTTGATCTGGTTTGGTTTGAATTACGCGATTGGTAGTCGAACAGGTACTAAAAACGTACTAGCTGCGATACATGCATTTATGGAAATGCAAGTAGGCAAAAGTGCTGAGCTGTTCGGTTGCAAATATTGTACTGAACAACTAGATCGCCTATAAATAAATAAATAAATAATCTTTATTATGAACATCTTACAATATCTTTGAGGTGAGACCCTGACCTCCAAACTAGTAAAATACTGTATCTTGAAGGTCAGTTCCTTCCCTTCACAAACGTGTTATTAAATCTAGGTACAATATGTAAAAATCCATAAAAAGAAAAAAAAAAAAAAAGAATGTATGTGCAATTGAGAGTATGTGTGTGAGGGTGTGTGTGTGTGTGTAAATATATGTATATGTGTGTGGGTGAGTGTATATGTGTGTGGATGTGTGTATATGTGTGTGGGTGAGCGTGTTCGTAATTGAGTGTATATTAGCCTATAAATAGAGCTGTTACTATTTTTCAGGTCATTACAGTTTAGGCCTGCAGAAATCTCTCTTACCATTTAACAAAACTGTTCCAAATTGAAACTGTTCAGTTTAGAAGTAATTTAAATCAAGTTCTCTAAACCGCAAGATTAACTCCATTAACTCTGCTAAAAGACCTTAATAGGAGCCAAAATTTAACAATCACAAACCACTCCGATTTCTTCATCTCAGGATTAGAATGATTTATCTTTCCAATCAATATTAATTGAAACATAATATTTCACTTGAGTATTCTTCGGCATTAAGTCCAAGAATTCAATTACAGCCCAAATTGGCATCAAACATTTACCCTATTCAATAGAATATCAGTCGAATCGCTTAAAGCCCAATCTAGCCCATCTCTTAATCCGCCTGTCAATACTACGCCTAAGCTAGCCTGAGGATATTTAGGTCAACTAAATAATATACAGACCTTTGAGAAATTCATTTTGCTTCTTGAATTATTCAGGGATATTTATGATTAGTATTAGGCGGTTTGATTGCTAATTTTATGTGGTGTTAAAATATTCAGTTCGTTTTATTTTATATTTGTAGATTGTATAGGTTCCAAGTTCTTACCGCCTGGCCACGGGACATTCGCTGCAGCGAATTTTCGCGCGGTGCGAATGGCGAAGCGTACTTGCCGCCGCCGCCGCCCACTGCACCGCCCGCCGCACCACTGTTCGCGCCGCCCGTTCCGTGGCCTGGTAGTGTATATGGTAGGGTATATCTCAGCATCAGGGTCTGGTGTGGGTTTTTTCAACCAAAAGTAGACAATGTTGTCAATTGCAATAGAAGGAATGAAGTGGCGCGAAAAAGTAGCGGGTACATCGTACTGCGTATTGTCTCATAAAAATTAATACAAAACTGCACCTGCATGCACAAAAATGCATGGCACAAAAGATATTTTATCGGTTTCAGTTTTCAGCTATAAATTGGCCTAAGCTAGGAAAACACAACACTCGCATCGAAATATCGTTACATAGTTTTAAATTTCAGTTTGTATTTCGAACAACAAAAAAACAATGTATCCATTTTTTATCAAAAATAAAAGTTTCCACTTTTCTGAATACATGTTACGAACAATACCGCCTCTTGTCGTGAACCTCAATTTATTCCCGAAATCTGATACCCAAATTGGGTTAGGAAATTTCACTAACAAATTCAATCAAGTTGAACAATAGTCAATTTTACGGCGTAAGAGTCCTAAAATGATGTATTTTGGAAAACCACAGAACTGGATACATTAACTAATCACAATAAACGGGGCTGCGGTCCACTCGGCCTTAATTTGCATCGGTACCAAATAACGATACCGGAAAATACCGAGTTTTGGTACCGGTACCGGAAATTGTGTTGCCGTTCTCGCGGATGACAATGTTATCGTATATGACTGCGTTTGAAATTGTTTTTTGACGGTACCCATTCATTGGGAATTATTTTCCGAGTTTACCTTTAGTAGATTGGAAAGCACACGTTTTTTCTGTCCTTTAGTATTCCTTTGTGCTTCAATATTTTTCGATTAAAAAGTAAATCGATTTTCAAGGCTTTTAATACTATTCTCAGTAGTGTGATTAGCTTATTAGACTCAAAAGGCGCAGGGTCCTAAGCAGGGCTAATGCGCACTTATTTAAATAATGCATTGAACCTAAATAGGTGCTTGAAACCTAGCATTTCGCATATTTGGTGCATAAAAACTACGCGACTATATAGAAATGAAAACAACACACTTGACACATTAACAAAAACAAACTACCAACCAACTACCCACTCCGTCCCTCCCGATCAAGGAGGACATAAATTAAACTCCGTTCACTATAACCTTCACACGTGCTCAACGCAATTCCGCTTCAAATTGAATGCGCAACGAAGAATACGAATACAAAGTGTGTTTTACAACTGTCGTAGTACGAGAACTACGATCACTACGCGATAAACTTGCAGTACGCCATAAACTCTCTGACTGGACATTGTGGAGCATGTGTGACGTATCGACGATTTTAGTGCTTTTTGAAAGCTTGTCATATTTACGTGAGGGATTTGTCAGTCAGTAAGATTATTGCTTGTGACTATTTGAAAGTGGCAGCTGTGTGACCTGAGCGTAATGTTGTGAAACTGACGCCACGTTCGTTTGAGTTTGACGATCAAACAAAATCGATTTTCTGCTTTCGACTGTTGACATCGTAAAATATTTGCTACAGAACGTCGATCAGTATTATCGTGTTATGATTAATGAAAATGTTTTAACTGTTCCTATGAAACGACACATAGTAAAATAATAATTTTTCGTTTCGTTTGTCGATTTCTGTGCTTTGTTTATCATGTCGCATTATTTGTAATGTGGTTATAGATCAAAATAATCAAGTTGTGTGGCTATAGTGGGTTTCAAAGAATCCCATAATTAAACCTTCATACTTTACGACAAGCAGTATTAGTTTAATTAGCGCTATGGGCAAAAAAAGACATGAATGTAACAAAAAATAAGTTAACTTTTAAAATAATTGCTTCGCTTCCTTGTTCCTAAAACGCACGTTGCCTTGACCGTCTGTCTGTACCTAGCCTAAAAGTTTCATCCCTAGCGTCCCATAAAAGTTGAGTCAAGCCCCTCTTATTACAGAATCTACACGAAAACTGACATTATGATGCGTAAAACTGGTTACCTGCAATGCGGAGGACAGACACAGCCATTTTACTTTACATGAGACCTGCCATAATCATGAATAAAGAAACTATCAGACGAATTAGCACACGGCCTGTTTATTTAAACAAAGATGGCGGTGAAGCTAACCGCGGGGTTTTAAGCAAAGACTTTCAGCATTTATGTATCTGTAAGTGATGTCAAACCGACAAGGGTATTATGCCAAGCATAGGTAAATAGAGTTCTGTCTAGATTTGCTGATTTGATTAACTGTCAGTATATGCCTTATGAGATAGCCTGGTCTTTGACAGTCCCTTGTAAGCAGTTATTATATAATCTTGTAGTCGGGTAATACTTTTAAATAAATTGTACCGTGACAGCCGTTTTTTGGGGCTCAGATGTTTTTGCAAACAACTGGGGCCAGACAAAAAGTTTACACTATAAAGGAGCCAGAGAAAATATATTTGTTTCGTTTACTCTTGTTATTTAGTGACTTGCATATTGCTTTACTCTGGATCTCATTATTTCCAAGGATCTAGATACTATACTCTTAACCATTCTCTAACCATATTAATCAGTCAGTGATCTGTAAGCTAAGATTAGAAGTCAAGTAAGTAATTTTTGATTTTTTTTTAATCATAGTCATGGCAGGAATTTTTTTGCCAACCCACCCGTGATATATTTTTTAACATACTAAAGATACCCGAAGGTCGTTCCTCTTCGGTTGACGTTACTGGTTGTGTGCGTTTAAGTCTGATGAATTTTCTTTCATGATAGTTTCCCTTAAAACTGAAGCACCAATATAAAACCCACCAACCAACATCAAACTCCTCCTTCTTCTACAGAAAATTAAATACAAGTACCAGCAGTACATAAGTTACAAGAAACTAACGTTACACGTTAAGCAGTGCAGATGCTTCAAGTATTCATCCCGGTTAGTGCTCCGAGCAAGTACGTGATGATAAATAAGCATACGTGAGATGTTCTGGGTTATATCTCTGTGTTTTATAACAAAGAGGAGAGCTGTGTTTTTCTACAAAACTGTTGAAACGATTTTCTGCTTTGTTTTCAGTAAGAAAGGGGAAAATTATGTATTTTTCGATAGACGTTTTCAAGGAACTATAGCTAACCACAACCTTTTTATGATATAATTTAATTAATCAATTCTTTGGCATTTTCTGCGTCCGGCGCTGGGCGTAGCAACACGTCGTGTTCGGATCGCGACTGGTCAATCGTCATCCTAAAGATGCCTCGATGAGAGGTGACGATTTCTTACAGGGTATTTTATGGCTCTAAAGGAATAACTAATCGGAATATATGTTACTGAATATATCTACGTCTATTGGATTTTCTTTAGTATTGTTCATGTTGTGAGAGTTATAAAATTTTAAAACGCAATGATAGTGAATTTTGCTGGCGCGGTGTAAATATGTTATCTTCTTGGCTGGTCATTTATCTAACTGTCGATAGACGACGACAATGGTGCCGTTCTTAAATCATCGCGTCTGTTGGAAATTCAACAAAAGAGCATCAACAAACACTTGAGTACGTCCAGCGTAAACTACCCAAACAGTCAGCTTCAATACCGAGCTTTCTGACTAGCCAATATTTACTACAGTCTCCGCTACAAAATTAACAAGTAAAGCAAAAAATACAATTTGCAAACCAAACGACTATGCATTTATGCAATTCTAGTCCCGCACATTGGCACAATAGAGCACCTAATCATCATCTGCCTAGCCTTTTCCCAACAATGTTGGGGTCGGCTTCCAGTCTAACCGGATGCAGCTGAATACCAGTATTTTACATGGAGCGACTACCTATCTGACCTCCACAACCCAGTAACTGGGTAATACGATACCCCTTGGTTAGACTGGTTGTCAGACTTTCGTGCTTCTGACGACTCGTAACGACTGTCAAAGATCCACAAATGACAGCCGGGATCAACGGCTTAACGTGCTTTCCGAGGCACGGAGGAGTCTCGATATGTGAAAATGGTCACCCATCCACGGACCAACCCCGGCAAGCGTAGCTTAACCTGATGGATCGACCCGAGCGGCTGTTATTACTTAGCCACGAGCTCCTCACCAATAGAGCACCTAATATAGGAACGTTTCCAAGGCATAATAACACTCAAGAAACAAATAAGTACCCAAAGGACGGTCCTAAATATATGCAAGAATAAAAACATACGGAGCGTCAGTTGCACATGTGACTTGACGGGACACATACACAAAGCGACTAAATTGGAAACGTCGCAGCGACACGCAGACGTGTTATTTGTTACCTCAGTTGTGGGGTAAGCAGAGAGCGGGCGCGGGTTTTAATAAAGTAGCAGGTTTTTTGCACTGTCTTCAGCTGATGGTAAATAAGGTACCTACATAACAATAAAATTATGTACTGAAATAAAAAAAAATACACTCGAAAGTTAATCATTTAATCTTCATGTCGCCGTATGGTAGAATCCGACGATCGGCAATATTGCAGACGGACACGCACGGCCAACGACCACAGACCGCCACGCACCGCGCACCGAGGAACTTCCGATGTCTGCGATACCCCGCACGTACACCTTCCCACGGTCCGTCGTCCGGGCTCGTCGGTGTCCGTCCGCAAAATCGCGGATCGTGAGATTTTGTATTACTTAACACAAATTTTGACAAGAAAACACTGAAAAGATTTCAGCTTTCATTTTTTTACTCTACAATAAAGGTTTTTCGTACAAAGAGGTAGGAGCTAAACAAGTATCGATTGAAGAGTGGGCTGACCGCACATCTATAAATCCCGACACAATCTAAAGACGTCGCTCCTCATCGAACTTTTAACATGGACACGTTGCATTTGGTTGTCCACGATTCCTCGCGTATCCTTTATCACATTATAACTCAGCTGTGTCTTAGAAGAACTCAAACTCACACCGTCATTTAATCATGTTTTAGAGGTATGAGGAACAGGGTGTAAAGTTCACTCATCCACCATAGAAAAGGGAGGATCCTCCGACCAGACGGGTGTTGTGTCTGGCGGGCAACTGCCCAATGATTGATATTGGATTCTTGTATATATGTCCACTGCACGGTAAACTTTAATTGCGCGATGCAGGATTTTTGTGACGTCAGGATTTTTGTATGACGTCAGGTCATGCTCTCGCCACATGCGTAGTTCGCATGTGGCGATGTAGATACCGCCACAATGTAAATATTGTGATGACTAAAATTCGCAGCTGTTCTGTTTGCCAGGTCATTAACCTAAAAGGCGAGTCCTTAAGCCAGCCCGCTCCACCTATACCTCGGCCCACACTGCAAGAAGCATCGCTGCTGCTCTCAAACTAGGAACTGGTACAAGTGAAAAATGTCCCGTCGTTGTGCTCCCTCGACAATGGAAATAGAAGTGTTTGTTACACACATCGGTCTTACGTAAACAGCTGTTTAAATATTCGTTTACTGGAGGCTGTGGATGATGACGATTGGAATATTGTTGAACTGGCTGTTAGTAGGATGTTTGTTTAGTAGAGATTCTTAAAACTATTAATTTGAAGGTTTTTTGAGATATTTTTTTTTTGTAATTTCAATGTTTGTGTGTGTGTGTGAGGAGCTCGTGGCTAAGTACCTAATAACAGCCGCACGGGTCGATCAAGCCTTTTCCCAACTATGTTGGAGTCGGCTTACAGTCATGTTATAGAAGACTTATTAAGAAAACCAATTAAAGAAATACCATGCATATTTATTCCTAGATCAGTTGAAAACAAAATGATTGATAGACATAATATCTGAGGGGTAATTACCGTAATTTTTAAGAACATTCGCATTCGCATCTCATTGGAGATATGTCAAAAATACAAACAATTTAACAACATTTTTGACAAAATTTGACAAGATTGCGACTTGAATGTGAAGGTTTTTTTAAGTACGAGAATTTGACCTTCATATATTGACTATCTAGGCCAGCAAATTAGTAGTCACAAAGATAGACTTAGATATAACCGCCTACCCTACGCCTAGGCTAAACCCATTTAACTCATAGAATATTCACAACAAACAAAATAATTTAATTCAGTTACATCGTTTCATTTTATTCATTAGTTTCACATCTCAAAACCAATTTCGATTCATTGAATTAAACTACCGCAAATGAATTCAACCATAATGGTGTCATTTTGTTTCATTTCAATGTGAATTTTGTGCAATATCATTTCTATCTGAACTATTACAATACATTAAATAGGTATTTTGAAATGATGTCTATTTGAGGGTTGTCACATGAATTAAAAATGGCGTAAGAATACTTTGTACTCAGTTATTAAAGGAGTGAACACAAAAATCGCTTGTATTTCCTGAAAAGTTAGGCATAAGTGTATCTATAGTACACTCACATTTCGCCAGTTATGTTTAAGTCCCATGTAATAAGGGGCGAGCCTATTGCCATCAACTGAGTCAAAAACCAGACTCCGGGCTGCTACTGTGAAATTCCTTATGGATAAACCTGGGAATCGATTCCAGGACCTCATACTACACTAGACCAAAGAGGCAGTGACAATAAAATAAAACCAAGTAATAGCCTGATCTTCAAATAAGTCATGAATTCCATTAATTGACATTTTCTGTTTCTTTTTTTCAATGAAAAAACCAATTTTGTTTTGAATTTGGAAGTCCTGTACACTATGAATCAGAACTGTTTGTTTCATATTTCTAATAACTGATTTTGGTGTGTCAACCCTAGTCTCGTTATAGCCTAGTTTAATTTTTCCTAGCCAATCGGAAAGCAGTTAGGGCGCACGTGCCGAAAATGTAGGAAATATGGCGGTGTACCACAGCACTAACGAGCTGGATCATATTCATAGAGCTTACTTGTAAAATCTGTACCGGAATTCTGATACTTGGTTTTTACGGATACGGTTTTATTCAGTTTCACATCCGTTTGAATAACAGACGCTGATTTTGCACACACTTCCCTTGTTCAGATGGTATTAGAAAGAAAACCTGTGAGGTTGTGAAGACAAAAGAATATTAAGGTGATAGGAACATATACAAAATAATTGTTTTAATTGACATAGTTTCAGGAATATAATTGGGTATCAATTTATAAACGAATAAAATGTAAACATTCCTATTCTAGTTTTACTAGAGAAATGCCACCAAATCAAACGTATGCTTACCTATATACAACATTGAAACGACTCTGTATATTACCTGAATACACATAACCGGGAAACGTATCATTGACGACTATGATTGCTCGCTGTAAGTGATTTCAGACTTCAGTTCCGATTTCCTCACGATATTTTCTTTACCCATAAATTAATACAGATAAGGGATAGCAAAAATAAAAGCCAAAGACTACGAAATCTGATCCTCCTCAGGACAAAAGCTGGGACGAAGTTTCCCCTGAAGGGTAGTTTATTTAATACGCTATTCTGAAGCTGTGTGATAACATGCTCGTTTCAAGAAGGCGTAAAGAACGGTGAGTCAGTTTGCATAATATGTCTAAATAAATAAATATGGAAATATGGACCGTCTAAACGGGTCTGACGAACCTGTTCTTATTCATAGTATGTGCTTACAATTTTGGTTTGACTTTATAAATCTTTTTACAACGCCTTCGCTATCCGTCCGTCTGTCTGTATGCGGGCTGTATCTCATGAACCGAAATAGTGTGACATATCAAATGAAATGGCCTGTTGCTAGGATCTCAATTTTTTTTTTTTATAATCTTAAAATACATACTTTTAAAGTTATTTAAGAAAATTGACCATTCCTTATATCCGAAACTACAGAGACTACAATTTTGAAAAAAATACAGAAAATAGTTCTATATATATATATTACAGGAAAACCTATAAGAAGTCTATGGTCTAAAAAAAATCTTTAAAAAAACATGGTAAATCTCCCAATATTGTGCGTACAAACTTACATTTGCAATTGGAACGTAGAACATGTTTTTCATCTACAATGTTAGGTTTGTACTTGGGATAAATTCATCCCAATTCCAGAATTCCATTGTGCGTGGTCCGGCACGCTATTGGCCGCTTTTTGTATTGTGATGTGCCAGCTCTTGACTTCGATCTTGCCTAATAAAATGGACTTCGATCTTGCCTAATAAAATGCGATTGAAGAGGTCTATGATGGAACGAGCAAGTCCAGAAGATGCCTGTTCAGGCTTGCTTTGAAGGCTGACAGGTTTTACGTCGAAGGGAACGCAAACGCTGGCAGAGACAATTACATCCGTCCATTACATAGCAATACGGACACTATGTATTGTTATTCAGTACTTATTCGGCGGTTAAGTTGCCAGTTTACGGCCTGTTAAAGAGACATTGTATGTTTATGATTGAGATGGTTTTAGGACACATTGTTTTAGGACCTGTTTCTGAGCTGTGAACTAAACGATGAGGCGTTGTTGCTTTAGGTAATAAAATTCTTAATATGAAATACAATAGTGTCTGTCCAATTGCATATTCGGAGCATATAATTCATTTTAATAAAGTAAGAGAGGTAACTTGGAAAAAGTCATGGATAAATGTTCATTTGAGAAAATTTTGTGGTACCTAATAAGGCTACCTTATTACCACAAAACCGTTTGTTTATCAGTTGTTAAGCCTAAACACCTATTAAACATGACATTTCTGTATGAAGTTTGACATAAAACTGACATTAAACACGCGTTGAACAAGTGTCTAAGTTTTTGTGGTAAGGCCCCAACTGAAAAACCTAGAACTCCTTCAAAGAATGTTTGATGTCTCATGACGTCTGGTTGTACCAGACGTCCTACCTGAAAGCAAAAATCTTGTCATCTTCTTTCTTTTTTCTTCTATACAATAATATCTATAAATAAATATCTATTATGTATACATAATATAAAAAAACCGGTTTTTGTGTTTGTCTGTGTGACCGCGTTGTTCTTCTTGACTACGCAATGGATTTTGATGCGGACCATAAGTGGGCTTATGATTATAAAACCTAATATTTTTCCATATAATAAAGAAATTTCGATTAAAAACCGTACGAAACAGGGTACGGTCGCCGCCGCCGGTTTAAACTAAAAACAACAGACAGTCCAAACAATTTGTTTAATCGAATCATTATTTCCAAAAACGCTCCGTGTGCACTCAAGCGCAACGGCACTTAACCCACGCTTTTCCTCAATCAATAATCTCAAAATTTCAGTCCATTTTTCTCTGAAAAGTTTCATATTATAGATGGGATGTAGCGACAGTGAGCTAAAATGGTATATGTTCGTAGCTGCCCCTTCCAGGCTGACTCAGTTAATACAACTTCGATAATTTATCGTCCGTTCAGCAAAACTGTTCGTGAAATATTTCTTCACTCGTTTGTGATAGGGTTACCGAAGGTTGTAATTGGAAGTTATATGTGTGTGAGTAAAAGTATGTTTGTTTGACATACTTTTAGCCTGTATTTTGGTACAGCTGTTATCAGACGCTCCACGGTTTTGTTCATTTATTTTTTACTAGGTGTGCCCCGCGGTTTCACCCGCGTAAGTCTTGATCCCGTGGGAATATCGGGATAAAAAGTATCCTATGTGTTAATCCAGGTTATAAACTATCTGTTTGCTAAATTTCATCCAAATGCATTCTGCCGTTTTTGCGTAATTGAGTAACAAACATCCAAACACACTCACACAAACTTTCACATTTATAATATCAGTAGGATTCGCCATCTTTTACTCGAAGTGAAACATGTATAAGTGTACAGACAAAATGAATCAAAAGTGATAAATGAATTCATTAGTGAACCGATCCAGACGTTGGATTTCGCTGTCTTTCACTCGCTCGCCGAATTATCAAAAAATGAAATGAATGTTCATTTCTATGTAATTTTGTCGATGTCATGTGAACGTGGAACAAAACAAAAAAAAATGAACTTACGCTCGAGGGCTCGAGTGAACCATTCACTCGAGTGCCGAAAGACGTAGCGTTAGAAGGCATACCGATGACCTGGTGAAGGCCGCAGGAATCTGTTGGATGCGAGAAGCAAAGAACTGGACGAAGTGGCGTTGCTTGGGGGAGGGAGGCCTATATTCAGCAGTGGCCGTTTTTCAGCTAAAATGATGAACCATTCACTCAAGTGAAGCGTCAGCTTTTGGCCTGTATAGGAAACCCAGATCAAGCCAGTCTAAAGTCTTTCTCTGTATGCTTTTATTTATGAAAATAATCAGAACTATCAAAACCTACCAGTTTTTATTGTCGTAACCTAGCGTTTTGTAGAAACGGTTGGATCAGATGATACTGTATGCCGCTGGTGTGATTCCACATAAAAACATATTTTTATAACTACAACCGTTCCCGATATGGAGGTTTTTGCATGTGTCGGAATTGTGTTTGTTATCGAATCAATGCAAAAAACTAAATAAAAGGTACACTTTTGTAAATAAAAACCCTGACTATGTAATCTGAAAGGTATGATCATATTGGAGAGTGTGATACAGACCATCAGACTAAACAACTTTCTCTATGGGACCAACATACAACCTACGTAACCGCGAAATAATATCAACTGGTCCATACACAACTTTTATACAAAAATCAAAACCAAAAGTCATTTATTCAAACTAGGCTGAGAATCAGCACTTTTCGAACGTCAAAATTACATAAGACAGTCCCCCAAAACGCCCACCCTTCACCACTTCCTAGTGCTTTAGCTGGGAAGAAGAAGTGGCGCAACAAACTCCCCAGCAGCATACCTACTCGACCCAAATGTATAGGATATTTATTTATTTTATTATTTATGTACACACAGTAAAATACATAGAGATACGACATAATTATAATATGAGTACAAAGGTACTGCTTATTTCTTAAGAAATTTCTTCCAGCAGACCTGCGAAAGGAGAAATGAGAAAGAAATGTAGACAATAATCATTTTATTGTGTATGAGAACAAGAAGAGATGAACACATATACGCAAGAAAATTAACATATACTTAAATAAATACATAAAACTTAAATATATAAATATAAATACACTATTTATATACTCATAGTTGAGAGGAAAGATTAACTATGCTCTTTTACACAGTTGACATCTGTTTGTTCTTTCGCGATTACGATGTTGGTCATTCGTTACGGGTCGTCAGAAGCCCGAAAGTACGACAACCAGTCTTACCAAGGGGTTATATATTATTAGGTATCATACCCAGTTACTGGGTTGTGGAGGTCAGATAGTCGCTCATGTAAAAAGTATTCAGCTGCATCCGGTTAGACTGGAAGCCGACCCCAACATAGTTGGGACAAGTCTAGGCAGGGCAGATTGATTGATTACGATGTTGGTTTCTTATAGAAAGTTGTTTAGTAATGATTGTCTGTACCAAACCCTTAAATGTGTCTACACCTGTCTGATGACAACATGTTGTATACACAAGACAAGCAAACAGTTTCGCAAAGTCATTCGATCAAAAACCGTGTCAGAAAAAAAGAAACCAGGTCCATTCGTTTCAATTGACAAAATAAAAAGTGTTGCAAAAGTAACGTGTTTCCAGCAAGCGTCAGTAAATACAACTTCGATAATTTATTGGTCGCTCTGTAGAATTGAGCGAGAAATATTTCTTCGCTACTCGTCTGTTCGTAGGGCTACCAAACTCAATATTGAATAATTATTAAACATCCTCCTTGTAGTGTATATTAAATAGATAATTAATATGTAAACACGTATCTCATGCACGTCAGCAGTGAGGTCGCTGTCACTAATGTCAACTGTCAGTTTACCAGAAATGGCGGGAAATGGTTAAAAGTGAATCGTGCCACACGCGAGGCTTGTGTTAGCTATACAATAATCGACTACTTAATTAATATTATCTGCTTTATTATTTTATAGATATTTTATGTTTTTTATTTGTGACAACCCATAGTGGCCTTAGATCATAGACTATTATTTATAATGCCTTAGATCATCATCATCATCTTCCTGCCCTTATCCCATGTTACTTGTGATCGGCACAACACATTTTCTTTTTCCAATCTCCCCTGTCAACCGTCACGCCATCATTTACTCCCTTCTCTTTCATATCATTCCTCACACAATCCATCCATCTTTTCTTTGGCCTTTCTCTCCCGCTCTGCCTTTATAATGCCTTAGATGACATTTGTAAAAACTAGAGAAAAAGGCACGGGGATTTTTTTTTTTTCCATTCTCAGTTAAAAGCGACGAAAGTGGCCTTGATTACAATTTACGGTTTTATGTACCAATAAAATGATTTGTACAAGTATTCGAGTATATATTTCTTTCACTTGGTGTGGTGATGAGCCAGTGTAGTGATATAATCAGCTTAAATATGGGATTAACAGGATTCCACAATACTGTTGTATAGAATCAAGTTCTAACTGAACAGACAGCTGTGCTGCTGGGGAGTTTGTAGCGCCACTTCTTCTACCCAGCTAAAGCACCAGGAAGAGGTGAAGGGTGGCTTTTGGGCTTCTGTCTAATGTTAATTTGACGTTCAAAAAGTTCTGATTCTCAACCTAATTTCAATTTTGACAGCTTATAATTTTAGTTATTGCTTTGATGGTTCAAACCTTGCATGTGTCAATATGACTTTTCAGTTTCATAACATCAGTAATAGGTATGCCTTACGCAAGGGCGATAAATGATCGTTTCTTTTTAAGAAAAGGGTCAAACAGCTTTATTAAAGTGAACACTCTTATGATCTACCTTTCAAACATTCTCACCATTATTGACGCGCGAAAGTAAACAAAACAATAAAAAGTAGACAGGAAAGGAAAGGCGAGGCAATGCGCTTTATCAGATGATTTCTGTAAAATTCTCATCGTGAAAACTTGGGTGAAGTGAGCTTGCAGTGAGATTCCACCTCCGATGCTAGGGATTGGCTATTGACAGCCCACGTCAAGCTCACTTCTGCTAAGTTTTCAGGGTGAGATTTTTACAGAATAGAAACGTAACACAGTCTTCAAAACAAGACCGTATTCCTCATGATTCCCACCTAAAAACTTCATAAAAAACATCGAATGACCATCGCTAATCTGATTCCACCGTTAATTTAAAAAACCGGATCTGTTTTCATTCACTGGCAACCCTACACCGAACTCATTTTCTTTCTGGCGGAAGGAATTAATTTACTATAATGTTACAACTTCAGTTCGGGCGCGTCGTGACTATTGGCGAATTCAAATGGGAGGCGAATCTAATGGCCAATGTCTTATCAGTGGCAGATGTTATTGTAAAACGGTTAGTGGAAACTGTTTGCACAAACACGGTATTTTATGGAATTGTAAGACTTGCCTGCCTCGTTGTCTGTTGGTCGCAAGCGCTACTGCTGAGCATGAGGTCCTAGATTCAATTCCCAGGTAGAGAAAAATGTTATTGGTGAATGTTTCAGTAGCAACCCGATGTCTGAATTTGCGCCCGGTTGATGGCGATAAGCTCGTCCCCTATTGCATAGGACTTAAACATAACTGGCAAAATGTGATTGCACTATAGGAATACCTCTGCTTAATTAGACCTTCGGGGATTTCAGGCGTGATGCTATGTTATGCAAGACTTGGATTATTTTTTGAAGTGAAAACTTATTTAGGCGCGTTGAGCACTTTTTGGGTGAACAAAAATCATGGAACTCGCGTCATCGTCACGCTTGAAGCAATTAATGAATTTTACTTAGTTTTCACTTCTATCGACAGTCCCCAAAGACTGCCGGCATGTTTTTTTAGAAGTAGTACTTTGTTTGAGATTTTTAAGAGCTCTTATAATTATTATCTATCTACACTAATATTATAAATACACAAGATCGCGTGATTCATGCACAATTAATGTTTATAGTTACGGTTTTTATTAATGTTTCATTTTTTATTGTTTTATTATTTATTTATTTTTATGTTGTAATCCCCTAGTAAGATTTATATATTGTACGTCGTATTGTACGTCACTCATTGTAAGATTTATATATTGTGTCTGTAGCCGAGTCCGTGTCATCACAGCGGGCCCTATCAGAATACCAGCGCTGCGGTATTTATTTATTTAAATATCGCAGCATTATGCTGAGGTAGGAGCCTTTTTAGCCTCGCACAGGTAGCCTAAGTATTTTGTTAGTTTTAATTTTTCTTTTAATTTAATTTAGTACCTACTTACTTTATATTACTGATTGTTTTTCCTGTGCGTGTCCCAAATAAAATATTTTTCTTTCTTTCTTTCTTTATCTGTATTTTTCTAATGAATAAACTCAAAAATTAGGTACTAGACTGATAAAAAAAAATCTTTTACCAGTTGTATGCTATATTATCGCTAACATCCTAACTAATAATATAAATGCAAACGTGAGTTTGTTTGTTTGTAACGCTTTCACGCTAAAACGGCGGATGAAATTTGGCACAGGGGTAGACCTTGTTCTGGAATAGGACATAAAAAAAATAATAATAAAAAAAAAAAAAAAAAAAAAAAAATATTTCAGGTAAGACCCATATCACATAACATATAAATTTGAAAATTTGAAAATTTGCAGCCAATCATATTATCAATCACACTCAATAATGATAGTACCTATAATAATAAATTCAATAAATTACAAAAATTAATAATAGTAGTTTAGTCTCTTATATGCACCACTATATGTAACTTGTTTGTCACAACAGTGCCGCATATAAGGACAGTCCAGCCTATTTGCTATCATTTCCAGAACAGTGTTGGAGCTGGCCCGCACTCTACGCACAAGTGATGCGCAGCGCTTCCGCATGGTCGCATAGAAACAGACTGTGCGTGCCAACGCGAACATACCTAAAGCGCTGCAATAGCGGAGCAGCCCCAAAACCGCCCTGAAAGCGTTATTAAATTGGACACGAAGGGTACTGTATTGTTTCTGCGTGTAATTAGCCCACAGGCTGCAGGTGTACATAGACGTGCAATATGCTCGGAAAAGAGTTATTTTCACGTCATCCGAGCACCGCGCGAACCTGCGGGCCAACATGTTGGCTCTCTTAGATACAGCCTTAGATACATAGGATACCTTTTATCCTGATACTCCCACGGGATCGAGACTTATGCGGGTGAAACCGTAGTGCACAGCTAGTAGGCTATAATTTATCAAGATATCACGCGGGCGAAGCCGCTGGTGTAAGCTAGTGGAATATAAACTCTTGCCAAACTAGCTGTTACCTATTCTAAAATATACCTTCCTAAATATCACATTCTACTCCACGACCAAGAGTAAATGTATCACGTTTCTCTGAACCTACCAACGTAACAGTTATTCAGAAGAAAAAAAAATATCATCGGAGCGCGCAGGAATATTATGTTTAATGTATGCCTCGTGCGACGCCATACGTGCCTTAGAACGCAAGGACGCGTGTAAAGTAAGCTGAATCAGCCTATTAATATACCACTACATTGCAGAAGGCTTTCTCGAAGTTATCAACGTCTGCGAATAGTTTATGCAGGTGGTGTAGTCTGTATTTTATGTTGTTGAGCTATACGCAGTATTGGAATGAAGATTGAATATTCCATGGTCGTATTCATAGTTGTTTGTTAAAGTTGACAATTGACTAAGGACTTAAAAATTTCTATCAATATAAATTTACTCATTGACTTTAAAATTGAAATTGTTTTATTGAAATAATTGATTTACATAAATATTTTACAAAATAGGTACTTAAACTAGAGCCTTAATTATAGGCTTTAATTATTATTAGGTTATAATTTTATTGGGTGTAAATTGAGTATAGGATTATTATAAATGGCATAAAATCCTAACTATACCATAATCGAAGGACAGGAGGAAAGAGTCAGTGTAACTAAAACTCATGAAATTAGTATCGACTGTCGCCATTGTTCTAGCATGAACCAAGAGCAAGAAATAATATTGAACATTAAAATAAAAGATAATAATATAATTATTACGATGGAAACGAGAAAGCTTGCGAGTTTTCGGAAGTCGTTTTACCATTCAGATTCTAAAAACGAACTCTTAATTGAAAACGTCCGTGTTTCTATTGCACTCGTTTGAAAATTTGCAAATATTCGAAGATTCGAGAATCAGAGCATTGGTGTATTTTGGTAACTGATAATTATGTTTATTGATTTGGTTACAATATATTCTAGGAGTGGATGCAGGAGGCGGAAAACCAGATGTTATGGCGTAACGAGAGGTCGATGTCCAAAGGCGGAGAAGAATAATGTTTTTTTTAATTTTATGCGTCATTATGCGCAAATAAACCTATTTTCCTTCTCTCTTTAATTGATGGTCGTTTAGATTACGTTACGGATTTTTTTATTATTAAATCAACAAGGAAAACAAATACAATTGTAGGTATTTATAAAAAATATATATTATCATCTATCAATGCCAGTTTCAGGGACAAGGTATTTTGTCATTGGTCTTCCTGGATCGATTTGTTTTCTCCGTAACTATTTCTTCTATATGTCTTTCTTTTTCACTGTTTTATATCATCTGACGCTATGGAAATCACGTTGATATAAGCTTTTATTAATATGGTTAAAACCCAATTTTACATCACCTCTATTATAACTAACAAAACATTAAAATTCCAACGAATTACTGTATTTCCATTCCATAATGACCGGAATAATGTCATTGCTCGGTATTCAATTGAAATCCGAAATCAACTCGCCGAGCTAATCAACCTGCGTTTGTGTCATAATTCGAACTGATCAACTATGAATACGGCTCATGTTTTCATTTACGACGTATGATATTTTGGAGGTTTTACTAAACACATACATACATGGTATATAAGGCATGTAACAAAACAGAAACTATTGCGAGCAGTCGCCAAGCCGCTATAAAAACAAACCGCTATTAGGACCTAGATTTTATGTAGGTATTTCACATTCTACGTACGTAGATTGTACGTCCTTTGTTGATGTACAGTCGACAAAGAGAAAAAATAATTAACCGAGAAATTAACATCTTTGCTAGTGTACGAGAAATTCATGATTATTCAGGCAAAAAATTTTTATCGACACACTCAAAAGAACAATGTCAAAGATTTAACTATGGAGCACACTTATTACGTTCGCTTACTGTACCATAGACAACCTACAGTTTTATTAAGATGATAAAACTGAGTAAGATAATAAAACTTAGGGCCCATGTTGGCCCTAAAATCAGTGTCATAAAACGTAAGTACGTGACGATTGTTAAAACTGACTGAAATTATGATGTGTATCATCATTTCAGTCGGCTTTTAAAATCGTTTCAGATCATTAAAATCTACACTACTGATCATGGTCATCAAATTACTGACTCTGAATGTTCAAAGTCAATTTCAAATAATTTATTTCACGTAGGCACATTAAAGGCAGTTTTGAACGTCAAATACATAGAAATAGAACTGATGCTCGTTGCGCCTTCCAAAAGGTAGTTTTCATATGGAGATGAATGGGCAAGAAACTCACCCATTCTTTAAAAAAATGTCTTACATTAATTGGTATACATCAATTATATAATTACATGTGAAGACACCAAGAATACAATCATTGTACTATGATAGGTAAAAAAGAAAATGGAGCAATGACAAATAAATAAATTAAGTATGTGATAGATACATGGTGCTCACAAATGGGGATTTCAAAATTACCACTCTTCTGTAACGTATTGGCTGTGTTGAGAGATTGCCAAAATCACCTTTACCGCTCGTAGGATTTCTACCTGGGTAGGCAAAAATCCTACGAGCGGTAAAGGTGATTTTTGAACTAGTCAAAAGCACAAAAATAAAACTACAAACCTTAACATAATACCTCTATCATAAAATTTCCTCACTGTGCATAAATACTAATGACTAACGGCAAAAAACAGCAAGACCCAACGTAACCCGTACAATAAAACTTTAGTAAACTAAGCAGGGCTGTAACCCAAGTTGTCAACTTATACCAAAACTGGTCAGTTGATATGTTTCACTCCATTTAACTAAATCGATGGTCCCAAAACTCGTAGGACCTCATTTAGGGACCTCTTTTCAGGTTATATATAGATTCCTTTTGTGATCCTATTTTTATTCGCATAAAGTTTTTTTGGAACGAATTTTTATCATCCAGAAGTTATTTTTTGTCATTTTTCATGCTTGAAATATTTTAGCAAATATTTTGCGTGATTTATAGGGACTCACGGTTAATTTAGTTGATGGGCTTTTCTCTTAGGTTTTAGGTTAGGGAGAATGTTTGCAAGTACTCATAAATGTCGTTGGGAAAAATATAATTTACGGCCGCACTCACAAATGCCCATTTTTTGTTAATGAGCCATAAACTTACGGGGTACTTCTGTCTCATTGGTGTAAAACCTCTATTTTCTTTAGATAGTGGACTATTGAGTATTACCTTTTCTTTTTTCATTACCTTTATGTAGCCTCTGACACTGATAACAAGCAGTAGACAAAAGTCAATCTTTTTTAACGGTTTGTTATTGAATACGAGGCGATAATAATTTGTGCAGAATAAACAATTTTTCTTTCTTTCTTTCTTCTTTCCTTAAACCTTTATTTTAACAACCTGACTGCTAAAACCATCCTAATTCAAAACTGCTTCAGATGTAGAACTTATCCGGATATCTTTCTGGAACCAATCACATTAACCAGATCAAGCGTTTACCGGCTCAATCAAACTTCAATCCGTACTACAGGGAAATCAGAGGACTTGATTATGAATGGCACAATTTGAAAACGATAGATGTTTGCTAAACTTTGTCTACCGACCAGTACCTACCTATCAGTATGGATTTGTCAAGCTAGTGGCCCATTCTGCAAACATCATTTTGAAATTGGAACAGCAGCGGCGTAGAAGTGCTACCTGAGACGATTTATCCTTACATATTACAAAAAAAAGTCCTCCGCTGCGTCTGTCTGTCGTCCTATTCGCGATTAACTCAAAAAATACTGCACCGATTTTCATGCTGTTTTCACCAATGAATTGAGTGGTTCTTGAGGTAGGTTTTAGTATATAATAACCGACATCCACGCGGGCGAAGCCGTCGGCATCAGTTAGTTTTATATAAAGCAAGTAAATTAGCTACAGTATAGATTCATCAGGCTAGTGGTCTACTCTCTAAACGTCATTTTTGAAAACCGAAGTGTCGCTCGAACGATGTTGACAAGGGGCGCTGCTGGTAAACATTTTGTGCAATTGTTTTGTGAAATATCACATGATATGCATAAAAAAAACAAGATGGCGGCGTTAGTTCCGATTTTAGGCACGCGCCACAAGCTTTATGTGATTGAATGTTGGATTTTTTTAAGGTCACACTCTGATGTTGCGCTACCTAATAGTGTAAAGACAACCATCATTATGAGACATAATCTTTAAAACAGTATTTAAAAAGGTACAGAAAATAATACTACTAATTATATTTAAGTTTATTGTTTAAAAAAAATATATTATTTATTATGAAACTAATGATCAATTTAAGTTTTACAAGATTTGAATAACAATTCAGGATTTTATCATTTCGATAATATTATATTAAATAAATAAATAATTATTTCTCTGTCGGTACTTTATAATATGCAGCCAATGGAAAAGTCTTTTAATTCATTTGTTTTGTTTATGTTTATTCATTAGAGTGTTTTTATCTTCGTTCCAAAGCTTTGCTTAATTAACAAAGAAACTGCTCTGTCTTTGTAAATTTATTTTGTCTTTTAAAAGCTTGTCTGTGTTTTGACTTACGTACCTATTTTATTATCTTATTATTTTTTCTTTTCAAAGCTTTTTTGTGTCTTGACTTACGTACCTACTTTCTTATCATAAAGATAGCTGCGGTATACAATTTGTAACTAAATTAATGCAAATTACAGAAGTCGTTTGTTCACAGTCGATATCTGTCATTTTATAAAAATCGTAATTTTTTATTCAAAAGTTAATTTATATCTAAGTAAATTACAATCACACTTCATTTGTACAGTCAAAGCGAACCAAAATGGCCGAAGTACCTATTATGCTAGATACGTGTGCAATTGTGCATCTGTGTGCGTGTGTAGATTTATAATGTGACCATAATTTTCTACCACAATGAGTTTAATTAATTTAATAAAAACAATGTTTTATACATAATAATAAAAATCCAATGTATGTATTATGATTATAACGTAATATAAATTCTAATTGGGGTGTTTGGTGGTATAATGCGTTAATTCTGGGACATTGTGGTATACTAGACAACGAATAATATTTAACTCTTAGGCATTTCAATGCACTAAATTCTCCTCATTAAGAGTCTGTGGTAAACATAATGTATTGTGGTTTTCCCCAATTTTCAATTTTCCCCTCAGTGTGCAGGGGGCATACGTTGTTCTCAACCATAAGTAGGTATATAATAATTATACTAAGAAGTTTCTTGTCCATTCTTATTCAAACGAAACTACCTTTTGTAAGGGGCAACTAAAAACAATTCTCATTTTTTTCTAGTAATTTGTGTCGTTCAAATGTGCCTTTTAATGGTCTTAATAAAATATATGATTTGACTTTCACTTTAAGGAGGATTCAGGCAGTCATGTCCTCTTGCATTCATTCACAAATCTTTCTGGTAAACATAGATAATATTTCCCTTTGATCATCAGAATCTATTGTGGAGACCTTTGAAAAACGCAAAGCAAACTACAAAGCAATCAGCATTTTTTCCGAATCTCGTAACTATCACAATAGAAAACATCGAATGCAAACGAAAGCGTAAAATGATTTTTTTGATTTAACACTACTCTGGAACGCCACGAACGAAACCTCGAAACTATCGATACACAAACGAAATATTCTGACGTAAAACTGAACAGAAAAGAAACTATCTGAAACCACGATCCGTTTCCCATCCCTTATTTGCCGTGGAACCGACAAAAACTACCACTATTCATCGCAGAAGATCGTCACGGACCACAACGTATTAAACAAACGAAGTTTGTTTTCAAAAATCGGGATCCACCGCTCCTGTACGTGATCAGACGAATCGATACCTAAAATATATCGATACAATCAATGTTCGTATCGGTACGACTGACGCGTGACGGGAAATTTTAAAGTTTAGCTTTTGTCGTACTTCTAAAATCGATGTATCGGTTTCACCCGACTTTTTTTCCCTGACAAACAAAACTCGAGATCCGATTTCAACGATTTATTTCGAATGGCTTGTCTATTCGTTATTTTTTCTACTTTTTTTGTTGGAGAATTTTTCCATTCGCCCTGCGTTGGATTAATTTTCCTTTGTTGTGGAGAGGGATTAAATATTTTGGTTCAGGTATTTTTTTTGCTAATGGTCGTGGTGTCGCGTTTTGTTAGTATGTATCTGCCTAGCCTTTTCCCAACTATGTTGGGGTCGGCTTCCAGTCTAACCGGATGCAACTGAATATTAATATTATTTTACATGGAGTATTTGTTAGTCGGAATGAATTGGTGGATTGGCAGCGGCATCCACCATTATCATAGCCAATATAGATTTATTTATTTATTTATTTATTATGTTAACACGGTTTTAGACCACTTACATTAACATAGACATAGGTAATATACATATAACACAAATATACAAATACGAACAAAAAAGATACGATATAGATAACAAAACAAAAGGAAACAAACTATAAATTTTCACAAAAACTTAAACATACACATTTAACAGTACGAAACTCGCCCGCAAAGATATCACAGTCAGGGAAGGCATCCACGACGGCATTGATGGCAGACAGGACGCGAGGGATAGGGGATGATGCGCGAGCCATAGTGCGGCACACGGGCACGGCTAGTAGACGATGACTACGACCGCTGAGGTAGTTACTGGGAACGAATAATCGAACCAGCTCATTGTGGAGATCAGGGGCATCTATTAATCCTCTACCTATTTTAAGCGCGATGCTCAGCTGATTGAATGCTCTTCTGGTTTCTAACATATTATATCCCAAACACCCTATCAAATATTTAGTTAGATACAAATATGGATAGTAACCTAAAGTAGATTTGTAAAGGAACCTTATGAACGCTTTCTGGACCTTTTCAAGTAATAGCGGATAAGAAGCCTCATACGGATTCCAGATACTGGAGCTCGCCTCTAACTTGCTTCTGACAAGCGTACTGTACAGAAGTCGTAAAATATTTTGGTTTTGAAACTCACGTGAGTTTCTCAGCACAAACCCAAGCCTTTTAAAAGACTCTTTAACGACCGCGGTTATATGATCGTGGAATGTCAACTTTTGGTCGAAAACGACGCCCAAGTCTTTCATTGTCAACGACCTGGTTACTATCGAGCCATTAATTTTATATTCAAAGCTGATTGGTTGCCGCTTTCGACCAAAAGTCATGACATGGCACTTAGAGGAGTTGAATTCCATTTTATTTGTGATTCCCCAATTGGAAACCAAGTCTATATCTCTCTGAATAGCCTCACAATCCGATACAGTGCTGACAGAGGCGTAGAGTTTGAGGTCATCCGCATACAAAAGACATTTTGCATGCTGGAGAACAGAGGGGAGATCGTTGATCATTAAAATGAAGAGTAAGGGCCCAAGTATTGAGCCTTGGCTCACACCAGAACGAGTGTGGTAGGTGCTGGACTCGTAGATCCCTTGTCTCACGTACTGCTGGCGATCGCGGAGATAGTCAGCCAATAGTCGTAAAAGCCTTGGGCAAAAACCTATGGCCTTAAGCTTTGTAAGCAAGATGTCATTATTGATCCGGTCAAATGCCTTACGATAATCAAAATACAATACGTCGACCTGCAACCGCTTGTCGAGCTGAGCAGAAATGTATTCAGTTAAGGTCAACAAGTTAGTTTCAACGGATCTCCTGCTTCTAAAACCGTGTTGAGCGTTACTCTAAGTAACGCTCAACACGGTTTTAGAAGCATACTTCTCTACACATATTTCTCTACTTGGGTATAAATTAACTTATGAAGGACATTCTCAAATATTTTTGCAGGTGCGGATAGTATTGCAATAGGCCGGTATTCTTCGACAGCTACTTTATTAGAAGTTTTAGGTATAGGTGTCACGCGTGATATTTTCCATTGGCGGGGATAAAACCCTGTTCTTAGTGATAGATTAAATATATGACACAAAGGAGGAACAAATGAGTCTTTCAAGTGTTTGAGTATCATAGGCGGTATACTATCTGGGCCTATAGAGCTACTGTGCTTTAACTTATTTATTCCGTTTATGACATCCTTGCAAGCAAACTGGAAAATGTTAACGTAATTGCTATCTTGTGTAACGCCGCAATTGTTGGTGTTAGCGGCATTCAGCTGCGGTATATCCGTCAAAAAGACACTGGCAAAAAACCCGGCAAAAGCCTCCGCAGCTGCAGCACCGCTGCAACTCTCTCCACGGTAGCTCACACACGGTTCGAATCCACCCTTTGATCTTAAACTGCTAATGTGCCGCCAGAATTCACGAGGATTAATTTTTATATTGTTCTCTACCCGCCGTATATACGTTTGGTAAGCTACCGCGACGCGATGATTTAAGGAACTTCTAAGATCTGAAAAAGCCTTATAATCATCGTTGCGCTTAGAACACTTCCAGATTGCATGCAATGTGAGCTTACGTTTGATATCCTTAGTTATGTCAGGAGTAAACCAAACAGGGTATCGTTTAGTGACAGTCTTTGAGCGATATTTTTTAGGCATACATTTATCGAAAATTTCATAGATCATTTGGTAAAATAGATCTACAGCATCTGAGACATTCACGGCTTGTAATACGGGATCCCAAGATGTCTCTGATAATAACAAATAAAGCTGTTCGTAATAACATTTGTTAAAGTTCCAATCTCTCGAGGGGTTGATGTTACTTGGGTCCATTACATTTGAACAATGAGCTGATTCAATTCTTACCTCAACTTAAAGCGGAGGATGATACGCATCTGGTGAAACGATGCAATCTGCACCAGATACCAATACCTCATGAAAACCTTCCCGAATCAGTATGACATCCAATAGATGAATTGATGACAAATGAGACCTCAATTTATTAAAGACCTTCTCTTGGAAACTAACACAAGCCTTTAACAAGTGTCTTAAGATATTTTTTTTTTTTCCTCACTTGTTTTTCCTGTCCAGTGTAGACATTGGCAGAATAGTCGACATCGACTTTGCTAGCCATTCAATAAAAATACAATAAAACAGAAAAAATCTTTTAAGGATCTGAAAAAATAGTAAATAAATACTTCAATTCAAAGTCACCTTTCCTTTCACGTAGTCATTTAATATCTATAATAATTCAGCAAAATCCTACTTGAAAGACTTTCTATTAACATTAATACCCTACTTTAATATTAAAAGCATGTATCGACTTCAGTAAAAACAGTTTTTAAATGGACTTCGAAAGTAGCAATCACTTTCATTTGATGGATGATGAGAACGCCCACCGATAGCCTGTAGGCACATATCATGCGAATTAAAAGTAAATCATGTTTTTTTTTAAATAAAATACATTTTTTTACTAAAAAAATTGCTAGCAAGTATTTTCATATCCTGGTACAAGTGTATACAAAAATGTTTCATAATAATTATGCTTTGTTTACAATTTCATGTTTGGAATACTTGATTTTTACCTAAACCGATAATAAAGATTGGAGATTTTGACTCAATTCGGGCGGTGATCGGTTTTACGCATTTTGCCGATACTACATCTAAGTCGTGTCGTACGGTACTACGTGTTACTTTATTTCATTGTGTCGAAGTACTCGTACGCATCGCTGTCATGCGGAAACGTGCACAGAAGACTGGCAGCATGGCCACGTTGAATGGCAATGCTAATTCTTTGACCAAAGAACGAGCCAGCCCTCTGGTCACGTGAACCGACCAGTCGGCGTTACTACTGGATAAATAATGGCACACGTGTGACTTGTATCATTCAAAATACGTCATATAAATGATAAAACTTTAACCAAAAATTCATCCCATGGATAACCAAATACTCCAACGCATTCAATCTTCAGCGACACAAAATCTAATTGGCATCGACATTGTCCCATTTGCCTTTCAGAAACTTCTGTTCGTCTGCTACAAGCATCTCATGTTCAAAGCAAATTAAAAAAGTTGATGCAAAGTTTTAATAAAAAAGGGTTCACTTGGGTTCAACGCGAATGCATTTTGTCGACGTCTGTACTGTACTGCCCATTTACAATATGTTTGACATACGCCTGACTTGTGCGCGCTGAAGTTTTTAATCTTACCTCCCTATTAATTAACGTTGTATAGCGTCTGTATAGATATACAATGCTTTGTTTTCTTCTTTCGAAAGTCAAATTACTAACGACTGAAAGAGAGAAATCGGTGTGAAACTATTCACCTGATATAATACGTTTATTAGTAAGGAAGTTAGAATTTAAATAATTTCTTTGAAAGTATTCTAGGTCTTGAATTGATAGTAAACCGGACGGTCCGAAAAATCGAAGCCGGCCCAATCTCACATTGGTTGAATGCCGCACACCAAGATTCAAGACCAGATGGAGTGAGAAATTGAAGAGATTAAGTCGGAAATGTAAGCAGTGATGGTAGAAACGGCCGCGACTTAAGAGTAGGTCGTAGGGTCGAACCCAGGCTGACACTTTACTTTGAATAAATTATTCATCACTCTACTCTCAAAACGATGAAGGAAAACGTCGTGAGAAAACCTGCATATCCTAGAACCAAAAAATCGAAGACATGTGACATCTACCAACCCGCACTGGACCCGCGTGGTGGATTACAGCCCACTCCCTCTCGAAGAGAGGCCGGTGTCCCAGTGGGAACATTATAGGCTGATTATGCTTAGACTAAGCCGAAAATAGGTTACATTGGACAAAATATACGCGATCAGGCTAAAGCTCGAGCCTTTGACGATGATGATTGAATAATTTATTTACTGGCTTTAAATGTATGATTTCAATATTATTCAAGTGTTTTCACGGATCTATAATGCTCAGTAAAGCACGATTAAAACTAAATGGATTCATTCCTTGCTTTGTTTATTTTGACGATTTCATTGATAGATTTCACAACAAACACATAGTCGGCCGCTGATTGTGTGAATTTATGAAACACAAAGGACATTCACCGACGCCGAAGGCAGACTTTTTTTGTCATATATTTTGGACTAGCTGCGCCCCGCGGTTTCACCCGCGTAAGTCTCAATCCCGTGCGAATATCGGGATAACAAGTATCCTATGTGTTAATCCAGGTTATAAACAACCTATTTGCCAAATTTCATCCAAATCTATTCAGCCGTTTTTGCATGATTGAGTAACAAACATCCAAACACACAAACTTTCGCATTTATAATATTAGTAAGAAGTAGGATTTGACGCTATCTATCAGTCGGTAGATTCGGCATACATTTGGTATGAACACGACTTTACGCTTATCATGTAAGTTTCTCAAATTAGAAAACAATATTTGACAACACCGATAGAAAGAGGGATAGCCTAAAGCACTGACCCAATAGACCTAAGCACTGATGTCAGTTTCATTCTACCCTCCAACCCAAATCATTTTTCAATAGCTCCATAACTCCTTAGAACGGCTTCGTAAAATTACGACCAATTACTACAGAGACCATCTTCTAACTTCCAAAGCTACTAAGAACATAATACAAATCACAAGCAGGGTATGTTCAACATCTGTATCTAACTGTTCCCTATCATTGAACTTAACCATATCTATAATCGTTTAGAACTTCCCAAGTCCAAACAGTTATTGGTTTTACACACCTATTAGAGCCTATCTTTACTACTTTAAAGTTCAATTTCAATTGTGTCATCTACAATAGTAAGTTTGTAATAGCTGTCGAGGGCCTAATGTCAATTACATTGTCACTCGAACGCGCGATGTTAAGCGTTGTATAATCGAGTTACCGTATACCGATAATCGATTACAGGATATCGATGTTTAATCGGAACATCGGAATATGTGAATCTCGATAGTATTAGTGGTTTTCGAATAGAGGCTTTCAGTGCTCGAGCTTGGCTGAGAGATTATTCAGCTCTATTTTTCATTGAAAAAGTGCTTTTTTAAGTTATGTTGAGGTTTTTAAAGTATGAAAATGCTTTCATTCTGAATTAAATTTTTGATTAAAGTAAAAACGAGGCTTATTTTGTGTGGGCATTAGAGGGCATTTATCAGAGCAATATTCATTTACGTATATATGAAATCAAAACATTATTGACAAAGTACTTAAGCATGAGCTATTAGGGGCTAAATAGACCAGATTTACTGAGAGAAAATCTGGGTAAATTGGCTGTCAGTTGTAGTGATTGCTTGACATTTGATATTACCTACTAGGTATGTACTGGTACATTAATATAATACTATTTACCCTCTCCATACCTTGGTGAAGTTTGTTTGATTTCTATTGGTAATGTGGAAAGCATTTTATTCTTCCTCTAATTTCTTTTGCGTTCGATATTCCATTATTTCCACTCGAAGCCATTGGATACTGAAATTTTTCCTTTTACTGAATATTTAATATGTGGTATATTTTTTCCTCAAAGATTCTTCTATATTTGTCCAATAATCGATTTGGAGATATAGTTTTTCCACGTCGCCGTTATTAAGGGCGCACCTTACCTCAGATTTTATCCCGCTCGCACCATACTACTCGCGACCTGAGTGAGAACGAGACGGAGTGGGGCGCTAGCGGCTCTAAAGCGTCGAAACATTTAGGTAATTGTTTTTTACGGTGAAAATAATGGTAATTTAAAAAAAAATACACACATAAGACCTGCTTTATAGTTAGTTCAGTTATCATGCAAAGTTTCATGATCTAATTTGAAGTATTTTTTGAATACCAGCGGTTTATAATTCTGTGCAGAGGTAACTTTGGATTTTATTCTATCGAGAAAATTTTAAGTAATCGTGTTATCGCCTCACATAAGACCTAGCATCAATCCTCAACTGTAACACATATTTATTTCAAAATTAATGCTGCAGTATTTTCGGCATAACAGAGGATCATGCTAAGCAATTTGTGATTGGGTGCGCCCTTAAGCCCCTTGCTATAGCGTTAAGCCTATTCCAAAACGATACTAGGAATTTGCTAACACTTTGCCCGAAACAGGGCATCGATCGTAGTTACTAGCTATTCTTTTTTTTTATCTCGTTGACTAATTTGACACTTCAAGTGATTGTTGTTTGTATTTTAAATAAGGAGTTTGACATTTGCACCTGTCAAATTAGTTTACGAGATAATTAAATAGAATTTATGTAGTCAATCTAATCATTGAACAACTTGCATTACAGCTCAAGCTGACAAAATTAAAACGTAGACTCGTGACAATCTAAGAAGTCCGTTTTGACAGCTATAAAAAAAGCTTTGTGTAGCGATGAAAAAAAAATGGTTTCTTATTAACAAATTCCCGAGACATATCGATTGATCATACTTAGAGAGTTTGTAATCGACGACTTATCTACATTGCTTAAAACTAATTCTCAAGGCATAACGTTTTATCACATATACGAGAACGCAACGTCAAAACGGACTTCTTAGATTGTCGCGAGTATAGTTTCTTTATTAGACGAAAATGGCGGGATGAGCTGGACTCCTTCAAAAAGAACTGGTCTTTCGCAGCTTTCAATAGAGAGAAATGGAAAGAGAGTGCGGAGGCCTTTGCCCTGCAATAGGACATAACAGGCTTTTAATAATAAAAGTTTCCATATTCCTGTACGAAATCGTCATATTACACTAATCACCAACGTATAACTAAGAACCGTAATCAGAACGACCCATCGATATCTCGATAAATCTCTCGCATCAGCGCTCCCCCGCGATCGATCGATTCCAGAAAGAAATGAAATTATTTATCAACGTCCAAGCAAATGGCGGCAAAGATGGCCGTTATGATGACGTCACCATATAAATTGGAGCAAATTATACGGGTCTTGACCGATGACGGCTTTAAGGGTACTTTTCCATCGGAGATGTGCGAGGTAGCTTAGTGGTAAGCGAGGCTGAAGCTAAGCTACGAAACTGCTAACGTTACTTAGCGTGTGCTTTGGCTATGCATTTATATATCTATTCTATACCTACATCAATCTGCCTAGCCTATTCCCAACTATGTTGGGGTCGCCAATCAAATAATCCTATTGGTTATCATACACATCCCTCGCTACGCAGCTTAGCACATCTCCAGTAAAAAGGCAGCCTAAGGCAATTTTTATGATAACAATCTAAATATGCTGAGTTTGGTACATAGAGCTGATGGTCCTTGGTAAAGTCGAGGTATGCAAAGTTAGTGCTTAAAAGGTTTTTATGTAGGTTAGAAATGGCAGCAATTTGTTATTTTATTTTTGAATTTTAATGTATAACCGACCGTCATTGACTAACACTGGCACTCATATTTGTCAAGATCGAAGTGTAATTTCAAGACTTCGTACGAGAACTAAATCGTTTAGAAGCATAGAAAATAATACATCTATGGTTTAGAAAATAATACATCTATGGTTTAGAGATTGTGGGTTCTAACCAATTCCTTTTCAAAAGAATAATGATCATTTTATAAATGTGTGGCGGCATCTACACCGTAACATGTGAACTACGCATGACACTGACGTCACACAAAATTCTGCATCGCACAAGCAGATTTTACCGCGCGACTGGCATATATACAAAGTCCCTACAACAATCGTCGGGTAGTAGCCCAACAAACACGACATCTGTCTGGTCGGAGGATCGTCCGTTTTCTATGGAGGAAGAGTGAACTTTACATCCTCATAAATGATAAAACTGCTAATAAAACTACGATTTTGGGCTTTGCGATAGATTTTTCGCGATATTCAATTAGGGTTACCCGAAATCCCAGAGCTCCTATTTATTTAAGACTCAAACTCTAAATTATGTGTTCTACATAACCAATTAAATATTCCCATGAAGCGTAAGTTATTACATAGAATCCTATAACACACACCCAGTTAGATTGCGAACCTCAAACACAATTTAATCACTGCAAAAGCCAAGTTCTCCCGCATTCAATGGAACGATTGATCAATCAATTAATTGATTGGATTAATAAGAGAGCTTGGTTAATAGTGTGAAATTACACACGCAGCGTAAACCCATTTGTAAGCCAATATCCTATGGTATCAAGTTGAGTGCAAGGCCCTGGGAGAAGTAATTTCAGACATTGATTGAATTCAATGAATTGATTTACAATTGTAATTTATTACAATGAACCCATTATATTTCGTGGTAGGAGATGAATAAATGAGTGCGGTATCTACTTATGTGCGTTGTTTAATCAATACGGGTTATGGGATTTTGTGTTTACAAATGATGCTCATATGAATGGAAATCCTTTGTAAGTATCTATGTGGGTTAATACGACAAAATATTGTGTAGAGTTTTGAGATTTGTTTTTTTTTTTTTGTGGAATTCGTCGAATGACTTCAAACTTTTACTGGCTAAAACCCCACCCGTGTTCCTTCAGTTGCCTGTTGTCAAGGGTCTCGGTATCCCTTTCGGACTTTCCCGCAAGCTACTGAACTTAACGCTTTCTTTCAAAATCATTACAGCCTGTGATTGAAAATCACAATAATCACGAAAAAGAACAAAAAGCAGTCTGACTCTTTCTGTCCGCAAAACTATCACTTACTTCAAAAACGGTGAAGGAAAACATCGTGAGGAAACCGGCATGCCGGAGAGATATTTCTCGACGGCATTTGCAGCCAAGTCAGAGGCCCATGGGAAGCTTTAACTCTGACACCAAGTTAGTCACTAACCACACGATAAGAAGAAGAAGCACACACACACACACACATCACACACACACACACACCTCGCACACACACCTCACACGCACATGCACACACATACATTAATCACATTAATTTATGTACAACATCTTATACCTGTACCTGTACCTGTACATTCATAGCAAATAAACTGATTCTGATTCAGTATTTGTTACTAAAAATATAAACCGTATTCCCAATCAAGTCCACTTCCTGATCTTTGCTAGTACTGGTAATCAACAACGCAACTAAGATCCGTCTTCTTAGCTCTCCCTCTGCGAACCGCTAGCCCAGATCTGTGACCTACATTGGTTACCCTGCGTAACCATTATACACCCAGCTGGACGCCCTTCTGGTATCGGTTTTAGAGTCCAGCAAACATGGTAAACCTCGGAATAAAATTACACACACATACATAAACTCACGCCTTCTTCCCATGGGGTTAGGTAGAAACTACAGAACGCCACCTGCTACGATCCCTATTACTCCTTTTGTCTCGTTTACGTTCATAAAAAACAAAAACAAAAGTCATTTATTCAAACTAGCCTGAGAATCAGTACTTTTCGAACGTCAATTACATCACAACGCTGCTGCAATGCGTGAAAACGGTGAAAGTGGCGCAACAAACTCCCCAGCAGTACAGCTGTCTGTTCAGTTAGGTATTTAGGGGTATGAGGAACAGGGTGTAAAGTTCACTCATCCCCCATAGAAAAGGGAGGATCCTCCTACCAGACGGTTGTTGTGTCTGGCGGGCAACTGCCCAATGATTGATATTGGGTTTTTGTATATATTTTCACTGCACGGTAAACTCTAATTGCGCGATGCAGGATTTATGTGACGTCAAGTCTTCGATGCGTAGTTCGCATGTGGCGATGTAGATACCGCCACAGGTATACCTACATCTGGGCATACACGCACGCTGGTTGCGAGTTCTACGCACCTGACCGTTCTAAAGAACATCACCAATAAGGTCACTCACTATATGTCCTCCTATGGCATCCCCACGTTTCCTCTTAGATCTGCCTTGTAAATACCTTTTGTTAGTCACCTTTCATTCATCCTCTCAACAAAATCAATAAAATTCATCCTTGAAAAGTGGTTAAACATCAGACCGTATGAAAATACTCGTATCACATTAAAATCTGACTTGAACTAAGTGATTAAATATGTTCAAAGACTCATAATTTGAACGAAATACAACACAATCTCAATGAAATATCACTGTTCATAAAACTCATAATGAAGAACATTATTTATTAAACGCTTTTCGACTTTTATGGGTCGTTATTTCGCAGCTTAAAGTTTGAAAACCATCTCATTATCAGTATAATTACCGAATCAATCAACTTTAATACAATCGACTTTCGAATGAATACCTGAACGTTTCATGGTTCAATTATAAAGCTTAATCGATTTCAGGCTGGCCTGAAATTATCGTCGATTCACATGAATTATTAGTAAGTGGAATTCGTGAGATAATCAACTTATTACGTTTGATTTATTAATGTTGTAATATTGATAATTAAATTAATAGTATAGTATACGTCAGAAGCGTATGCCTACTATTAACTTGATGTATGAGTTCTAGTGATCATTATTTAACTTTGGGTTAAAAGACAAGGTCAAAAAGTTTCTTCAAGTTAAGGTTACTATGCCAGAAACAAGGCTGAAATGTATCGTAATCACTATCCACTACATAGTATAAAACAAAGTCGCTTTATCTGTCCCTATATCCCTATGTATGCTTAAATCTTTAAAACTACTCAACGGATTTTGATGCGGTTTTTTTAAATAGATAAAGAAATTGAAGAGGAAGGTTTATATGTATAATAACAACCATTAGTATTTAGTATCAGCATTGCACCCGTGCGAATCCGGGGCAGGTCGCTAGTAATAAAATAATATAAAGAGCTAAAATTGTTTGTAAAAGAAAATACTTCTTCTTTTCATGTGGTTAGTGACTAGCCTGGTTTTAGAGTTTTAAAGCCGCGCATGGGCATGGCTTCACATGCCGTCGAGAAATATTTCTCAGGCATGCGGGTTTTCCTCACGATGTTTTCCTTCACCGTTTTTGAAGCAAGTAATAATTATACAATACGCACATGAATCCGAAAAGTCTGACGTGTGTGTCTTGGGTTCGAACTCGAGACCTGTGACTTGGCAGTCTGACGGTCACACCACCAGGCTATCACTACTCTGGAAGTACTGATCCTATTTAAAATAATATTTCACTGATACAAAGCTACTTTATTGCAAAGTGACTTCCACGTGGACGAAGTCGTGACTCATGAAGGACCTGTTACTACACCGGCAACCTTCAAACAGGAACAACGCTGGCGGCATAAATAGATAGATTTCGTGATAATACTTCCCCGGACAAATTCCTTTACAAATGGTTATTTGCCTAATACTATTGAATATTTATTTGTTTGTGTTTTGTGGCGGCATCTACATTGCCTCAAGCGAACTACGCATCAAAGATCTGACGTCATACAAAAACCTGACACACACAAAAATCCTGCATCGCGCAATTAGAGTTTACCGCGCGATGGACATGTTATACAAGATCCCGACATCAATCATTGGGCAGTAGCCCGCCAGATACGACACCCGCCTGGTCGGAGAATTCTCCCTTTTCTATAGAGGATGAATGAACTTTACTCCGTTCCTTATTCCTTTAAAATGGTGTTGTAAATCAATCTACCTAGCCCCCCAACTATATTGGGGTCAGCTTCCAGTCATACCGGATGCAGCTGAATACCAGTATTTTTCATGGAGTGACTGCTTATCGGATCGCCACAACCCAGTTACTGGGTAATACGATTCTTCTTGGTAAAACTCATTGTCAGACTTTCGAGCTTCTAACGACCCATAACAACTGTCAAAGATCTACAAATGACAGCTGGTACTCACGGCTAGACATCAAGCTATATATTTCCAGTATAAGCTGACCTCGTATTGTACGGAAATCATATACAATGCGAGAGCAGTATAAACTGAAAATGTATAGCTTGATGTGTAGCTGTGTCTACCAACGGCTAAACGTGCTTTCCGAAGCACGAAGGGGCCTCTGTACCTACTAATATTGACTGTTTATTCATACATGGTTTTGTAAATACAATAAAATGGTTATTTAACGAGTACAAAAACTAATCAAGCACTTGACCAACAGCCATATCTAGCAATATTGCTACCAACATAATGAAACAATGTCCATGGCATAAATCACTTCAATTATTATTGAAGCTAACTTCCACACTCGTGACCAGCCGTAGTGTGCTGATAACGTAAATTATTACTCGTATTATTGTACTTCATTATTAACTAGTTTTACTATTGTTGTATTGGTAACATGTCGTAATGAAATGTCCTTTCTATTCCTGTGGGTTGCTGACGTGTTAATTACATATATTTTAGTGATATTTATATAAATGTCTGTATGTTATATTCTCATATTGTGTGTTTTATATTAATGAGTGAATTGTTTTTTAAGGTTCCGTACATCCGAATGAAAAAACGGAACCCTTATAGGAACGATCACTCGTGTGTCTGTCTGTCCGTGTGTCACAGCCAATTTGCTTCGAATCTAGTAGACCGATTAAGTTATTTAATACATATTTTTTTAATTTTCTAAATTGTCCCCAAAAACTGACCCCCATATTCAAAATATATTTACGTAACACGTCTGTGTTTGGGTCACAGAATTTTCATATATATAATAATAAGGAGGATAAGTGAGGAGCTCGTGGCTAAGTAATAACAGCCGCACGGATCGATTCGTCAGGTTAAGCTACGCTTGCCGGGGTTGGTCCATGGATGGGTGGGGACCATCTTTACATATTGAGACTCCTCCGTGCCTCGGACAGCACGTTAAGCCGTTGGTCCCTGCTGTCATTTGTGGATCTTTGACAGTCGTTACGGGTTGTCAGAAGCCCGAAAGTCTGACAACCAGTCTTACCAAGGGGTCTCGTATTACCCAGTTACTGGGTTGTGGAGTTCCGATAGGCAGTCGCTCCATTTAAAATACTGGTATTCAGCTGCATTCGGTTAGACTGGAAGCCGACCCCAACATAGTTGGGAAAAGGCTAGGCAGATGATGATATATAAAATAATAATATATAAATAGTCCACCGGTCATCACTGCGCCCTGGCAGGTCTCCTGCCCAAACCCGTTTGAGTTCCATAATTCGTTTACCGATATCAAACACCTTCTTACGTCTTCGGATCCCGACGGTTGGAACTAGGTTTATAAGTCTTATGCCAGGCATGGAACGCTCCCTGATTCCATAGCGTGTGCTATCCTAAATGTACCCAAATCTAACTGCAACTAAGAACCACCTTGACATTTTTCCAAAAAAACAAAAAATCAAATATCAAATTACGGCGCCCTTGTAACTTTATTAAGTACTATAACTATAACTACATATTGTAATTGAATAACGTGAACTTTGGTTAGTCGGCAGCCCAAAAAGCTTTGTCGCCAGATATCGAATTAACGACAGGTATTGAGCGCGCCGACATATATTGCACGGGAATATAGTTATTTGAGTCACGGGGATATTATTTTCAGGGACTTTTTTTGTTTTTTGGGTTTTTGAATTTCGAGTGGTTATTAATGTTCGGTTTTTATTTCCTGAATAAATCTCTTTATTTTTAAATCGTAGCTATTTTTTGAATTGAGATCACACAAAATACGGTGGTGGAAGAAAAAAGGGGAGGTCTTTGCCCTGAAACGGGAGACGACGTAGGCTGGCAAAAAAAAACAAAGCCCTCCTGAAGCCAGTTAGGTCAAAATGACCTCAAAAAGGACAGTAGGTCGTCGATGTTAGAACAATTTACTAAACCACAGGCACTTTTGAATTGTCAAGGGGTCGGTCAGTCAGAAATATGAAGCTAGTTGACCATTCCAAAGCGTATTAAGTTCATATGGAGAAGAGCAGGCAAGAAACTCCACAGAAAATCTTTTAAATAAAAGAAAGAAAGAAAGAAAAAAGAAAAACAAAACAATAAAAAAAAAAACAATATAATTATATTTAACAATATTAATAAATCAAAATATTGTTGCAAAATATTGGTTAGGTACATCTACAGGAAAAAAGAAAAACAAAACAATAAAAACAATATAATTATATTTAACAATATTAATAAATCAAAAGGTTTTATTATTACAAGCTTTATATTAGCTTGCTCTGTTCGTATGTGTTTCCGGTTACTCCTTTTGTCATCAATTTTTCAAGCACTTCCTGGCATCCGATTGAGCTGAAACTTGGCATACTTATACAACTACCGAGACATTTTGAAAAAATGATACCATGGAGGTGGGCTGATGATGGAGCCGGAAGTTGGGCATAGGAACTCCTCAATCCAACAAGGTAGCACCATCGTGTTTGGACTCATTGGTTACGTATTAACAAGTACTTCGATACTGGGTGGTGTTCAAGGTCTGATGATGGAGCCGGAAGGTGGCCATATCTGTTTCTAGTTACTCCAATTGTCATCCATTTATCAAGCACTTCCTGGCATCTGATTGTGCTGTGACTTGGCATACTTATACAACTACCGAGACATTTTGAAAAAATGATACTATGTTGCTGGTCTGATGATGGAGCTGGAAGTTGGCCATAGGAACTCCTCAACCAAACAAGGTAGCACCATCGTGTTTGGATTCATTGGTCATCTATTAAGCAGTGGTTTCACACTAGGTGGTGTTCAGGGTCTGATGATGGAGCCGGAACGTGGCCATGGGAAAACCTCAATCAAACAAGATAGCACTATCGTGTTTGGACTCGTTGCTTATGTATTGACAAGTGCTTTGACACTATGTGGTGTTCAGGGTCTGATGATGGACCCGGAACATGGCCATGGGAACTCCTCAATCAAACAAGATAGCGCCATCGTGTTTGGACTAATTGGTTATATATTGACAAGTGCTTTGACACCAGGTGGTGTTCAGAGTCTGATTATGGAGCCGGAAGGTGGCCATGGGAAACCCTCAATCAAACAAGACAGCACCGTCGTGTTTCGACTCATCGGTCATGTATTAACAAGTGCTTTGACACTAGGTGGTGTTCAGGTCTGATGATGGAGCCAGAAGGTGGCCATGGGAACTCCTCAATCAAACAAGACAGCACCATCGTGTTTGGACTCATTGGTCATCTATTAACAAGTGCTTTGACACTAGGTGGTGTTCAGGATCTGATGATGGAGCCGGAAGGTGACCATGGGAAAACCTCAATCAAATAAGATAGCACCATCGTGTTTGGATTCATTGATTATGTATTGACAAGTGCTATTACACTAGGAGGTGTCGAAGGTCTGATGATGGAGCCGGAAGGTGGCTACGAAACAAAACTTACGTAAACATAGAACTTTAATATTTTCTTAAAAGCTTGAGGCGTACATGACCTTCTCACACTGAAAGATAAGCCTCAAGCTTTTAAGAAAATATTAAAGTTCTATGTTTACGTAAGTTTTATTTAGCACTTTTTAGGTCATTAAAAGCTTGTTCTTAAAAAGATTTTTACTTATATTTTATTTTTATTTTCAACAGTAACTGCAAACTTAGGTCAAAAGACGTCACAAGATTATGGAAGAATAAGTTCGAAAAATGGACTCTATTGGTACTTTTTTGAAATTTCGAATAAATATGTATCCCATGATTTATTTCCCAACAAACATTTACGACGTTGAGTAGACGTTTTGGTGGCAACTTAATGTTATTTAGTATAATCGTATAAATGTCATAAGGACGTTTACTCGACGGCATTAGGGCCCATTTTATTCAACTTCAGTTGCTAAGAGTTTCGTGTAACAGTCATATAAATACCTACTTAGTCGCATAGTAGTCATATACACGGCGGCGATTTGACTAAATATCATGTAATGATAGCTGTCGCGGCGTGTATTCGACTTCGGGTCGAGTTATGGTACACAATATGACTTTTATATAATGTAATCGTTGTGTTATTGTCATTTAAAGATGATGCTCATATTGAACGAAATTATATTGTAACAGATTATATCACGTTAATTTAATATGGCGGTGTTTTTGACAGCTGAGTTAATATTTAAGTTAAAAGGGTACTATAAAATCTCAGATTATTTAGAAGACAAAAATGCATGGGATTGAGCTGCTCGCTCTGCTAAGCATTGTGACATTTTGAATATTATGGAAAACCATAAAAATATTTGGTATTGTTCGTCGAGTCGTTGAGCTTCTTAAGTTCTGAGTTGAGCTCCACTATTACTGACAAATGCTTGCACTGACTGGACAAGTCCACTCAAATCTGTGTGGTTCTTTCCTCAAAAGACCATTTCAGACTAATCTACATGGTCCTCATATGGCCTGACCAAGATTATGTCTGGACTTTAAAGGAGACGGTGACCTCTGAGTTTGTTTCGGCCTTTCTTCTCAGAGTAGTCAGATAGGAAACGCCGACCTCATCTAGCTTATTTTTACAACTTTTTAATATGACGTGTAAAAGTGATTCCAATATCCTATTTACAGAATAAACAATTTCCTTTCATTTTCATTGCATTTTTTCTTTGTTATTTGAGGTGATAAAACCATTTCATCAGTTGTAAACCATTGTGCAATCAAGTTTACTGATTAATGTGAGGTAGGTTAGGAACAATTTTTTTATGTGCTTTTAAAACTCTAACGTTTTCACATATTTTATTAATAATTTTATTAAGTGACTGCGTTATATGACAACTACATAACTTCCCGACCTATAACTAATGTCCTAACTGCGTGTTCATTGTAAATGTTTACGCCATTACAGTTGATTTAGGGATCAGTAATAAAATTACAAACGCTTAGCTAACTTAGTTCAAAGAATTTATATTAAAAAAATAGAATATTTGTTTGCGTGACTTATAACTTAGTTAACTCCTCTCAGGTTCCTTGCTGGACCGCGTAATTCTTTTAGGGCTCGCTGCTCGCCCGACATCGCGCCCCGGAGGCCCGCTGCGTGTCAGCGGCTCCGGGTAAAACCTCAATATCTTGAGTTATACTTATCGCAGCTCGATAACGTAAAGTAGTTTGGATTCTTGAATAAACAGACCACATACTTATCTATATACGGTGAACGGATGAATACAATAGAATTTACAATAATACAATATTATCGTAAAGTGCGTGGTAGTTTATTTGTTCTTATGTTTTGACGATTTCTGTTAAAAATACTGTTTCTATTGTTATAAAATTTTGCAGGCAGTATTATGAATAGATAACGAATCTAAAAAAAAGAACCATTTGAGATAATAACAGAAAATAAAAAACAAAATTATTACGTAACTAGAGGTCATCTTGACCTTGATTTCAAGGACTGTGTTTTGACGACAAAATGTTGTTATTATGTCGTTATAGTAGTGAAAATCACTTACAAATTGATTCAATTACACTAATTAATATTTTATAGTAGCTTCCCACGCTGCAAACATCATAAAACAAACACTATTCACATAATCACCACCACACTCAGTACTTTCACGGCATTTTTTTGATACGCTAATTTTGCACACTCAACTTATGTATTTTGGTAATATTATTATCACACACGATGTTTAAACTATTATTAATTTGATTTAATATCACTTCACGACGATTACGGCAGTAAAAACACGAAATAATTATTAAAATATGCACGGAGACCGTCCACGCACACCCACGCAGGCGCTCTGACAGATGACACTGTCAAACGTCAATTTTTATTTTTTAAATATTTTATTTTAGTGGTGTTCCATGCACAGATTAAGCATTTAGTAGATTAATTTGACGTGAATATCATCCAACTCTAGAGTGCTACTGCCCATAGACACTATTAACCCGTATTTCAGTAGAAATAGAGATCTAAGTTGCGTGGCATCGACTGATGCATTTTATGCATCAGTGGGGGGTGATGAAGGATATTGATGCATCGCGTGCATCATTAGGACTCAAGCGGTTAAGTCTAAATAATATTTTTGTTTTAGGTAAACCCCACAATGATCTCTAATTATGCGGATGTTGATAAGTTTTTATCAAAGATGGACCTCATTGAAATGATACGCGCACATTTGAAATTGAAAACTTGAAATGTTAATTACGTTCCTGGGATAATTAAAAAAATGAAACAATTTTTTCTTTCAACTACATAGTAACGTCATGGGGTCCCAACTCGAACAAATTATAATTAGTCTTGAAAAAAAATCATAGATGGCAGCATAATGTAACAATTATGAAATTAACAATTACTAAAAGGCGTTATACGGCAAATTTTGGCTATAGTAATATTAGTAAAAATCAAAACACCTTTGTTTAATGCTGATTTATGTATTTACACTCATAAATCTCGTATTTTCAACAAAAAACTTAAATTAAGCCTTTTACTTCAATTCGAATCCTTAGAATGATAAAGTAGCTATCTGTTGCAATAGATGGCGTTTTACTAAAGTGATGACAGGTCACTTTAAACTTGAAACGTTTAGTCGTTTCATTAAGGAAAATCAAACAACATTTTTTTTTATCTAGTACTTTACGTAGAAATATAAGAATTGAACGCCAAGGAAGAAAAAAACGTTAAAAAAGGAACAAAAAGTCCTGGAGTCTTGCCTTGTACCTAGGCAAGACTCCTTGATGGCGTTTTAAAACTATGGTCTCTGGCAATTAGTGAGTCGATGATGCTGCCATCTGTTAAAAAAATGGGGAAGAAAAATAGCCAGCTCAATTGCCAGACTTAGGGTGGTGTCATTTCTTTATATGGGATTGGGTATCTGTGCGTAGTATTATAATATCTGTGTAGTATTATAATATCTGTGGTAATGTTATCATTAATCACTACAAAAAGTAGTATTTTTTGCTTAGAACTAAAACAGTGTTTGACTTGACCTGACTTGACCGTACTTGACCTGACTTGACCTGACTTGACCTGACTTGACCTGACTTGACCTGACTTGATCTGACTTGACCTGACTTGACCTGACTTGAGTTGAGTAAATTGGTAGTTGAAAGAAAAGTAGATTACGCACCTTGCTAAAAGTGAGTTATTGATGCACAAGGGTTATGTTGGTGCCCGAGCGTATGCGAGGGCCCTAAAATAACACGAGTGCATCAATAACTAACTTGGCGCTCAATGCAGCAATCTACTATTACTGCCTTTTTATATTACCTCCTTCATATACTTAGATTTATTTTGCTTTAATGCAACTTGTGGAATATTAAAATCGCCCAAAAATAGCCCACTTTTTTAATAGTCTCTGAAGTCATCATTGTTGGTTGAAGTGTCTTCTTTATCAACATTATCTTCGTTTTCGGATGACTTCAACTTCGAAAAATCAACAAGAGTCCTGAACCTTGGAAGATGAACTGCGGGGCACACTTGTAGTATTTTGGTTTAATTGATTAGTTAAATTTGCATTTAAATGTGATACGGAACCTTTCTTATTTTCCTCACTCTCAGCTTGAGCTCTATAACTTTGTATTAAAGTACGCGAAAATTGTATACAAGGTTATTATAAACCTTTAATATGAGTATTAATTAAGTAGCGGTCGTATTATCATGTTTGTGATACTTTAGGATGTATACAGGTCGCACTCATAATACTTATTCGACTTAGATAATATAATGGTAACAAATATTACGTGTAAACAATTATTATCCGTTTAGCGGATGTTTAAAAGGTAATTATATGACAAAATGTACAGTTTTATGACGTTTATACTACGAAAACGTTTAGAGGACGAAAAGTTGTATAAGTAAATTTTATAAATGTCGAAATAACGTCATATGACATTATTATACGACAAAAAATGTTTATGACTATTCGGACATATAATACACCAGTACATGACGAAGAGTTAAAATAATGACTATAAAATAACTTTAAAAAGACTTAAGGTCATATAAAAGTTTGATTATATGACAAAAATGTTTGTTGGGTTATGTCATCATCATCATAACTACAGCTGAAACACGTCCACTTCTGGACATAGGCCTCCCCCTAGCACCCACCGCCACTTCGATCTGTTCTGTGCTTCGCCCACCCAGCGGATTCCTTAAGCCATACATAAGCATAAAACATACAAATCAAGAGCCTACTATTAATTAAACACTAATTAATGGAAGTAAAACCCATAAATAGTTGCATCTCCATCCAAATTCCAGATGTCGAGATGTCTCATATCCTACATATTCCACGATATCTCCGCAAAATGCTCAATTCAGTATTCCTTCGTCCATATTTCGGTGAAGTTCAGGTCAAACTAGAGTTCAGCCGAGCATTAAGGAAGCTAGATGCTAGTCCTCTACCAAACACGTTATGTTGATTGACCTTTTAGGAGGTAGAAAACCCGGCTAGGAATTAAAAAACGTAGCTTGATACCACATCTGTATTCTCAAAGAGGTTCTTTGAAGCGCGAAGTGTGGACTGTATGAAATAGGCAATGGTAACACTAAGTAAAATATTAGAATAAAATTACTCGGCATATAAATGGTATAACTTTATCGTCACTTCAAATAATACAGCCTCCACGACAATAGTCGACGCCAATAAGATCCTACGGTGCTATTGTAGCACTGTCTACGGCGTAGCCCTGTCTACGGCGTAGCCCTGTCTACGGCGTAGCACTGTCTACGGCGCGGCGTCGCGAACATTGTTCGTTAGACTGCTCAGTATTCTAAAGCGATGGAGCCGCTTTCAGTATATATAATTATTTGAGAACGTTAACTGAATTATTAAATTATTTATTATTCATGTATTCTTTGATGAGCCTAGCTTAGAAAATGGTTCTGTAGGTAATGGAAGGTCGTTAATCCAGATCAAATGGTTTCTTTGCTTTTTTTTAAACATATTTTGTTGATTTAAACGGGAATTTAGGGTTTTCTTTGTCTATGAAACCCTTGTTTTGATAATTTGCCATGATTTTATTATTTAACGGAATCTCAATGCACTATTCTAGAAAGAAGCCAGTTAAAATCTTTTATAAGGTTGTTATAGAGAATATAAAGTGATTGAAGTGGATACATATTACATATCAATCAATCTGCCTAGCCTTTTTACCAACTATATTGGGGTCGGCTTCCAGTCTAACCGGATGCAGCTGAATACCAGTGTTTTACATGGAGCGACTGCCTATCTGACCTCCACAACCCAGTAACTGGATAATACGATACGACTTGGTAAGACTGGTTGTCAGACTTTCGGGCTTCTGACGACCCGTAAGGACTGTCAAAGATCCACGAATGACAGCCGGGACCAACAGCTTAACGTGCTTTCCGAGGCACGGAGGAGTCTCGATATGTAAAGATAGTCACCCATCGACGCACCAACCCTGGCAAGCGTAGCTTAACCTGACGGATCGACCCGTGCGGCTTTTATTACTTAGCAACGAGCTCCTCCGGATACATATTACATATATTATGCAATATTTAACATTCCCAAAACATACTTTGATATTATATAATTTTTGTTCAATTCGACGAAATTTCAACTTTTGACTGAACACTAGTCAATGAAAACTTCTGATTCTATTTCGGGTATCAACTGTTACTAGTAAAATAACAAAAACTTACATACAACGCTAGTTAGCTCCACAGACTTTTAAAATATTATGTGCCAACCACACTCGACAATATTATCAACATTACGATCAGCACCGCGAGTGTGCTAGTAGTATTATCAGCTGATTAAAAAAAAAAACATTTTTTTCTTTGCCTCGTTGGTCGCAAGTGGAGTGAGGGTTTTTTTTTAATTTTTATTGTGGGCATTCATCAATTGGCTCCCGCTCTGGGCGGAGCGTAAGGGCGTGTCAGACTTTTACTGACTAAACCCACCCGTGTTCCTTCAGTTGCCTGTTGCCAAGGTCCCGGTATCCCTTTCGAACTTTCCCTGGCAGGATGAGGTCCTGGTTTCGATTACCGAGTCGGGCAAAATGTTTTTGGTTTTTCCATCTAGAATTTCTCAGTAGCAGCCCGAAGGCTTTGGCCCGGTTGACTTCAATAGGCTCGTCCCTCATCGGACTCAAACATAACTGGCAAAATGTGGGTGTACTATAGATACACTTCTGCCTGATCCTTCGGGTGTACAGGCGTGAAGTTATGTATATACCAGTCGCTTGCAGTTCACTTTAACAGACTTCGAAAATCCTCATTCCAAACTGACCGGTTCATTCCAATTCCTACATTTAGTTACCGAAAAAGAGTACACCAATTTAGAAAACCCAGTTTTAGAAATCCGGTCAAAATCTGATAGCAAGCTTCCCAAAACTAAGCCAAAACAATCTGCAGATCGGTCAACAGAATTGTACTAACACTACATCCAAAAACTCGATCCGATCTGCATTTCGCCTCACGTAATATGAAAACGTTTAGGTCTCCATCAAGTCTACGTCGTCACGTTTAGGTTTAGAATTTCTCAATATTCAGAATAAGCCCGTATATCTATAGGAGTACAACTGTACGCCGTGGATAAGCTGTGAAATGGGAATTTTTCGAATTTTATAAGCGATTTCATCGGGTGCATTTCAATTTTATTGAACGTTCAAAGGTTTGTGGTACACAGGACTTTAAATTGGTTTTATGATATTATAGGACGTGTACTAAGTTTCTTTTTGCTTTTACGTTTATTTCCAAGTTTCTCTGATGTTGTTTTTATACGTATTTCAAAGGTTTCTGTTACATAATAAACCTTGAAACCTGTATTTATTTGAAACCTGTTAATTTCAACTAATGCTGGTTTTAGTAGTTATTGTAGCTCCATTTACCTCGTTAAAAGCACAATTATAGTGAAGTAAGGTTCGTAAGTTATCGTCAACCAATTCGTCTAAACGCATTAGTTATCATAATTTGTTTTCTTTTATAATAATGATAGAAGGAATTTTCTCGTCTTTAGATTTATTTTAAGGAATATTTCTGCCCCCATTTTTTAAGTACCTATGACAAAGTGATATTGAGTATTTCCATTAGGAATTTCTCAGTAAGAGCCAAGAGTCTGGATTTAAATTGTACCAGGCTAAGTAATAAGTTCGTCCATGATTAAGAGCCTGTAAAAAAATACCCGCTCAAACTTGCACAGCCTCGATTTGTAAAAACAAAAATACCATCATCATCAACTTAAAGCAGCCCACTGCTGGACATAGACCTCTCTAATTGCACGCCGTTCAGCTCGATTCTCAGAAGCTCTCATCCAGCTGCAACCAGCCACCTTGCGAAGATCGTCCCCTAGCCCGAGGGCGTGCTACCTTACATTTGCCGATTCGCGGTCTCCACTCAAGAGTACAGCCATCCAAACAAAAATATACCTCTAGTAAAACATAACTGGCAAAATAAGGTTCCACCTACCAGACACCGCTGCCTAACGCTTCATACAGCTTTGAAGTTTAGTAATTCTGTACTTATGTATAGTAAAAAACTTTTTACAAAAAAAAAACAACCGACTTCCAAAAAAAACACTAAAAAGTGAAAAATAACTTTAATTTCGGAAGTCAGTGTCTTTGTTTTCCCATTTTCGTTTTTTGGTACCAACTTAAAGTTATTGCCACCTACTTAAAGTTATTTTTGGAAGTCGTCTTTTTTTTTGTTGTAAAATGTTTTTATTTTTCACTTTTTAGTTGTGGTACCTACCCCACACAAATTCGAATTACACTACCTGCTATATAAATAACAGTGACGGAGTAGCTTAAAACATCGTTCACAATAAAATTATACTAAGTGGGAAAAATACGTAATATTGAAGCTAACTCAAAAACTACGCAAGCAAAGTTCATTAATTTATACGGGACCACCTCTGAAGTACCTACCAAACAAAAAAAGAATCATCAAAATCGATACATAATTAGCGGAGTAATCGCGAAACAAAAACACAGAAAAAAAAAACCTACAGTTGAATTGAGAACCTCCTCCTTTTTGAAGAAGTCGGTAAAAAAGAAATCCACCCAGACTTACACCAAAACTCAAAAAAATAGGTACAAACTACTCGCGGTCAAAAACTTTCTTTCATGACAAATGTCTGTAATTTAGTAGCCATTATTAAAATTTCTTGGCTCAACATAATGTTTTCTCTCACAAGTAAAACTCAACAAGGTACTTAAGCATGCTTTAAAGTTATGTACACCAACATTTAACTTAAACTTAGTATTATAAATAGTGTGAGGCGGGTGTTCTACTGACCCCGTTTCAGTTAGACGGCGCGCAGAGTTAGTGCTAAGATAAGGAGTTGGTTTTATAAATAGATCACTGTTAGCACTTTGTGGAAACTTAGGCTTGTCAGACTATGAAGAGTATTCATATTAGATATAGAAGACAGGTGTTCTAAGAAAAAAATGTTTATGAATCCTTAAAAAATGAAGGTGTCAATAAACAATAATATTCCCATACCTTTTTTTTTTGAGCGTGTGATATCGTCAAATTACTTCTCCCGCTCTGGGCAGAGCGGGGGGGCGTGACAGACTTTTACTGACTAAAACCCACCCGTGTTCCTTCAGTTGCCTATTGCCAAGGTCCCGGTATCCTTTTCGGACTTTCCCGCAACCCTGGCAGGCATCGGTCCTAACGGACCCCGTCAAGTGTGCTGACATCTCTTTGAGGCGCGCGTGGAACACGACGCGCCATCGACTCGGGCCTGGTCCTTATCGGACGGCGAGCTTCCCATCGCTCGCCGTCCGCAAGCAATATGCGAAGTCGAATAAGCAACCAGGGAGGGGTCCCTGGATGCTTATTCGACTTCGCAGGAACTCTCGGATATTGTCAATTATTTAACATTCTTCACAACCCTAAAACGCTATTCTATCTGCGGGAACGCTCTTCGTCCCGTCCCATCCTTCTGACGCACCTTGCAGGTCGCATCTTAGAAATTCCTTTAAATCCCCTCCCCCAATCAACCGATTTCTACTCAAACTCTTTCACTGTGCTCGCGGTTCGATTATAGAATTCGCTGTCACGTGACATTAGGGACTGCCAAACTGTTGCAGTTTTTAAAAGAAGAGTTTAACCGAGTTTTCTTTTCTTTTTTATTATTTATTTTTTCTTAATTTTAATTAATCATAGTTTGGCAGTTTGAGTAATTTATGCGGCCTAACCAAATGTCCTTTCTTTGATATTGTTCGTCAAATCGTTGAGCTCCTTAAATTCGGAGTTGAGCTGCACGATTACTGACAAATGCGTGCACTGACTGGACAGGTCCACTCAATCTGTGTGGTTCTTTCCTCAAAAGACCATTTCAGACACCAATCTACATGGTCTTCACATAATCTGACCAAGATTATGTCTGGACTTTAAAAGAGACTGTGACCTCTGAGTTTGTTTCGGCCTTTCTTCTCAGAGTAGTCAGATAGGAAACGCCGACCTCATCTAGTTTTAAAAATGTGATTGACGTGTAAAAGTGTTTGTACAAACCTACATACAGAAATAAAATCATTTATCATTTATGATTTAACACTATCTTTCCACTTCGTCATAGGTGCATATTATGTATTTATTATTTTATACTACATTATAATTACGTATTTACATTTTATTTATATTTATTATATATGAATGTTTTTGCATATATTGTACGTTTATGTTTAAATTATGGAACCTTTTTTTGATTTTATGTATTTTGTTTTCTTTTTATTTACTCTTACACACATTAATTTTATTTGTACGTATTTTTCTGTTCCTTTCTTCTGGTCTGTTTTTCTTTTGCTGGAGTTTGTGCGTAGGTCCAGGTACAACATCAACGACTGCGTCAGTGCAAACTATTACAAGAGATAGTAGCTTAACGCAACCCTAAAGAAAATAAAGATAAATAAAACAGAAAATTCTGCAGTGGTTGAACTTATTACCAGCTTGATACCTACATATTTCGGCAACTAAGCAACGGAACTATGTTACCCCAGTTTAAAGGGCATGGGTACTGGTGAAATTACAAGCATATGAGACTGTCTTTGAGTGACGGGCGCAGTGCACCGACACGTAATTAGGGCATGTCGGAGGTGGACGTGACATACGAGGGTTGCAACTCTGCCACCACACGAAATAATGAAGTCTTGTACCGGGAATTATGTTCGAAATTTAATAATTATCTACAAAATCTCGCACCTGTAGCAAAGTAATTTGTTTCTATTGTTATTACTGATAATAATAGAATCCATGGGAAAAGGCTAGGCTGGCGATGTTATCTTTGTTACCTCAAAACCGTTCACATTGAAGTACATTTTGAAGTGATGTTTAGCGAGCACTTTGAAATTATGGTTTTCATAAAAATTCACGGCGCCAGACAACAGGTCTTCTAATATAACATTTATGATTAGGGTTAGTTCACACCGAGACGCGATGCGACGTGCACCTTTTTAAGATGCAATATCGAATTTACATATATGCTACACGCGCTAGGCTGGCGTTGTTATCTTTGTTACCTCAAAACCGTTCACATTGAAGTACATTTTGAAGTGATGTTTAGCGAGCACTTTGAAATTATGGTTTTCATAAAAATTCACGGCGCCAGACAACATATATGCTACACGCGCTGCGCAGCACCGCGTATCTCAGCGTACTTCGACACGCGTTCACGCTCGCACTGAAATTATACCTTTTCGTGAAGAAAACAAGTTCGATATTTGTTAAAAAGTGCGCGCAGCGACGCATCACGTTACGTTGCGGTCTAAACTGACCCTTCCGCTCATCATTCGTTTCATTCATTCGTTCATCATTCAGTCACGACAAAAGAAAATATAGATGCTTTGACAATTTTGACAGGTACCCGGACCTGACGTCTCAGTGCTGCCACATAGTGAACATCATTTCAGAAAACCATCATTGGAACTGTATGTTGTTGACTTTAAAAATAAATGAGTCCATTTTAGAATTTTGTGCGGTCACTTGAGTGAAGTTTACAGAATAGAGCTAAGTAGCAAAGCCTCACGATGATTCAAAGACAGCCTGATATAATGTAAAAAGATACCCTTAAAACCTGACCCAAAATACAAATTGACAAGTAAAAATCTCACATATTTATTTCATGCGTCGAGAAATAAATGTGTTGTACCTAACCTGAAATATATTTGAGATAAGCTGAAACTGAAACGAATATCAGCCCGATGATTGATGTTAATTTACGTCAAAAAGAGGACACGCTGTATAAAAGTGGAATCCAATTATTTTATTTTTATTTACACATGCATAAGGCTCCGTAGCTTTTGAAATGAATGAAATAAAATATGATTTTAATATTTATTTTAATTATAACTGTATCCTTTAATAGTATTAAGGCTTCAGTTTGATCGAGTTTCTGTGAAATACAGTGAATTGCCTCAATAAAGTTAGAGTTTGTCAGGTATAAAACAGAAATTCGATATTTATATTTTTTTTATCTTTATTAAATGTGAGAGGCACGCACAAAAGAGACAAGTACATTTTAATTCTTAATTTTTCACGTTAACTTGGTTGATATTTAGCATTTTATTAAATATGCTCATTGTAAAAAAATAACGAGTATATCAAACTCTAATTTTTTCCATGGGTGATATGATAAATGTCTCATTTCACAACTACTGCAGTATCCAATATCAGAGTTACCAAACCTTGTCATATTTAAATAAATCTGCGTAGCCTTTTCCCAACTATGTTGGGGTCGGTTTCCAGTCTAACCGGAAGCAGCTGTATACCAGTATTTTACATGGAGCGCCCTCCACAACCCAGGAACTGGATAATACGATAACCCTTGGTAAGACTGGTTGTCAGAGTTGCGGGCTTCTGAGGACCCTTAACGACTGTCAAAGATCCAGACAACTGTGCTGCTGGGGAGCTTGTTGCGCCACTTCTTCTTCCCAGCTAAAGCACTAGGAAGTGGTAAAGGGTGGGCGTTTTGGGGGGCTGTCTTATGTAATTTTGACGTTCGAAAAGTGCTGATTCTCAGCCTAGTTTGAATAAATGACTTTTGATTTTTGAATGACAGCCGGGACCAACTGCTTAACGTGCTTTCCGAGGCACGGAGGAGTCTCGGTATGTAAATATGGTCACCCATCCACGGGTCAACCCCGGCAAGCGTAACTTAACTTGATGCATCGATCCGTGTGGCTATTATTACTTAGCCACATGCTTGTCATATTTATATAATAATATTTATTTATATATACTTTATTGTTTAACAGATTATTGTATATCACAAAAAGAAAAATGTTATACACTACAAAATATACAATGGGCGGCCTTATCGCTTCCTGCGACCTCTTCCAGCCACTCCTTAGGTCATAATAATTATCACGACCTCGAAAAACCAAAGCATATCCAATATCATCAGCAACATGATTATTCTCTTCAGAGTCGGCGCAATTATATCTTTTTCTTACATACTATTACTATACATACTAGTCGTCATCTCGGGAGTCACCCCCTTTCTAGCAAACATACATAATCAGCCTATAATGTTCCCACTGCTGGGACACAGGCCTCCTCTCTGTGAGAGGGAGTGGGACGTAATCCACCACGCGTTCCCAGTGCGGGTTGGTAGATGTCAATGTCTTTGAATTTTTATTTCTAGGACATGCCGGTTTCCTCACGATGTTTTCCTTCACCATTTTGAGAGCAGTGGTGCTGAAATTATTTACACAAAGTAAAGCACTTGTCAGGGTTCGAACCTACGACCTACAACTCGTAAGTCGCGGCCGTTACCACTGGGCCACCACTGCTCTCAAATTCTTCATAAAAACATCTACCTTAAAAAATCCATATTAAAAATCAAACGATAATACCGACTAATAACCCCTAACCCCCAATTCTACCTGTTCATACCAAATTTTAACCCTCCCCAGCGGCCCAATTTTTCACATTTCACCCCAAAATTTCAGGTCCAGTATCTATCAAAGGAGAGTGGACACATTCGGTATTAATCATTTTTATTGGACAAGAGGTCTCTTTATTGATTGTCGTGATGATAAAAACACCATTAACTCAGTTGGTGTGTCGTTATTCCGCATCGTAATGTTGCGGGTTCGATGCGCTGAAATGTTTTTTTTTTTGGCAGAAATTAATGTTTGCTGTTTTAGGGTTGGCCATTGATTAGTCAACGGGTGATTGCGTTGATTGGTTTATATGGATGGGAAGCTGGGGTTTTAATTGATATTGATTATTTTAATTGTACTTTCCTTTTTAGATACATACATGGTGAAAAGAGAAAAATGAGGGTTATTTCTTCCTAATAGGCATTAAAAGATTAGTCAAATTCAAACCCTCTTCCTCTCTCCTAATTTGACGTGCACGAATGATCATGTCTTTGTAAAACCAACCACCAAAGTTCACATTGTGAAATGAAATAAATATACAGTATGTTATGTAACGAAGGGCGTTCTCATTAACCTGCAATAGTATAGCGTTCATACATGCTAAAAAAAATATTTCCATGATAAAAAAGTTTATTTTATTTTTTTACAGTAAAATATTCATAAAACATATTAAATTGATACGAAACACACGGCAAAGAAACACTATGTACAGTCACGGACTTTAATTGATGAGCCACCTGGCACTGTTCGTATTTTAGCCGTGTAATGCAAATCGGGTTTATTCGGTTTCCGACACGCATAGTCATATGTCTTCGTATTAGAAGAAGAAAATTATATTTTATATCTTTACCGGTTGGCTAACCTGAGAGCCAGAACTACAAACTTGATAGCAGAGTGACTACCCAAAGTCAACCAACTGCAGATCTAGCAACAGTAAACAATCGTTGCTAGGTTACTGTTGCGATAGTAACGTTAGCGTATGGAGAAATAATAATAGTCATTTCGACAAGTTTGAAAGTAACGTCTCTGACATCGATATTTCAACTGTCACTGTCTTTAGTTATGTTTTCAGAATTATCGAGCTATTGAGCTATGATTCAAAGGAGGTCGGTATCAAATAGATTGGATAAACTTAATGCAACATTGTATTTATTTTTATCATTGAGAACTTATTAGTCAACTCTATGGACATGACTATTTCCGATTAAAAGTAATTTATTTGTCATCTTGTACACGAGCGTGCGATTTGAGTTCGTTTTTAATCGTTTAATCTCGTGAATGTATGAAACTGCAAAATTGAAAAGTTCTAAGGTGGCTCATCAATTAAAGTCCGTGACTGTACACGCACACTTGTCCCACTTGTCTTTCCACGTTGGAATACAAATGTGCGTGTACAGAGTGTTTCTTTTCCGTATATTTAATATTTTCGTGAATATTTCCCTACCTACTCATACATAATAAAAATTTTAAAAAAATCGGTATTTTTTTGTGTATGTTTGGACGTTATTCTGTTGCGGGTTAACGGGAACGCCCTTTGTTAGTTAACATACTGTATTGAGAATTGATAAACAGGTGAACCCCTACACCCAAGGAATTGGCGATGCGTTACCATTCTTAAAGACAATGTTGAAAATGTTTCAAATGGATGTATCACTGGTACCCAATTTAACTTAAATACATGAATCTGCTTGAAACAGTATGAAGTTTTTAATGTTTTGTTCCGATTCATATGATTATTCAATGTAGAAAACAATAATGGAATAGTTGACAAATAATTTCCTAAATCTGTATTATTTATTACCTGTTGAGAATGTTGAAGCGATTTACGGTCGCCCAGCAAAGATTATTAGGAATCCCAAAAGGTGAGAGTTATCGCAAAAAGGTGCTAAAGTAAACTATCGACGGTCAAGCCCCCGGCGAGATACGCCCTGCTGATTTTATCGTGTTATTAATATGACTATGGAAAGTTGATAAAATAGTGACAATATCGGATAGTTCCATAGCTTGGCAAAAGCCGAAGAAGAAATGAGCATGATGACCACAGTTTTCATTAAGCGTACGTTGATTACTGGCTGTTTGAAGATTTATACACACAGATAGAAAGTCACATGGGAAATGCTTAGTTTAAAACGTTCACTTTTGTTACGAAATTACTGAAATCACCGAAAACGTCAGATAAGAGTGACATAGGCTGGTAACAGTCACTCTAGTAGTGCATCGCATCGATGGTTGCGTGGCCATTGTCTTCTGATGACAAAAAAAAATCAAGTAATAAAAACTAAAACCCAACTACGACTTAAAAGGTATTTTTATTACTTGATTTTTTTTAAATTCTTTTGGTGTTATAATATATATATTTTTGAAATGTTCTCATTAAGCCCTTTCATTTGATACCCAACATGGTACGATTAAACCATTTTTTTTTTTAAGTTCCTCACTTTATGTCCTCTAGAGGGCGCCATTTTTAATTTAATGTGACTTCACATAGCCTATAACCAGCGGACAATCACGACGCTTCTAACGATACCTCATTTGTCAAATTGTGATAAGTGGTTTGGAAGATAGGAGAGAACAGATGAACATACATACATACATACATACATACCGGTCAAAATCATAACCCTCCTTTTTTCTTCGCCGTAGTCGGATAAAAAGAGGATGTCAGCGGAGCCGCTGTCATACGACGTCCACGACTGACTACGATATTCTGCACAATTTTGTTGATTTTGAAGCTGATGAAACACTTCTGGTATAGGCTATCCTGCTCCGTTACATACATAAGCTTCGGAGAGAGACGAAATTCAAAAAAAGTTCGCTTGACGCACCCAGAACAATCGAGTCCTTTCAGACCATTAAGGTTAATGTAAACTAGAGCAGAATAAAAATTTTGCGCAACATTTTGTTGCCTGGAACGGCAAACGTCTGAGTCTACTACCTGAATACGCATACACCGCGGTTCTCGCATTTCACATCCGCTGGACACACCTTTAGTTTGTAATAGCTGCTCTAGTTTACAGCTCTGAGTTGAGCTCCTCGGTTACTGACAAATGCTTGCACTGACTGGACAGGTCCACTCAAATCTGTGTGGTTCTTTCCTCAAAAGACCATTTCAGACATCAATCTACATGGTCCTCATATGGCTTGACCAAGATTATGTCTGGACCTTAAAAGAGACTGCGACCTCTGAGTTTGTTTCGGCCTTTCTTCTCAGAGTAGTCAGATAGGAAACGCCGACCTCATCTAGCTTATTTTTTTTTTTTTAATAATATGACGTGTAAAAGTGATTGCGATATCCTATTTACAGAATAAACAATTTCATTTCATTTCATTTCATTTCATTTCATTTCATTTCATTTCATTTCATTTCATTTCATTGAAACTCAATGTCTCAGACTTATTTTTTTACAATAGCTTAACCCCATTCTACCACGAAGGAAAACAAAAGAACAAGGACCGGTAATTGCCTGTGGTTACCATAACAACCAGATATTTACATAACAATATCCCGGCAATTTCACCCACCATAACTAACCAACTTTTTTCTAAATTACGGCACAGGAAATCTCGTTAATCCAAGCCCTTATCGGTTCAAGCCCCGATAAATAATAACTTTGATCCCTTTCACAAATTGAGGCGCTGTCAAACGGTAGCGTTCACTTTTATCTTCTTATTCTAACATTTTTGTAATAAGTTCTCGTCGATGATAATCAGCAATTTTTTGGAGATAATTCTGTTTTGTCTTGTTTATGGGTTTTTGGTAAAATATGGCGGTTTATTTTAAGTTTGGTAATGTTTCGTTAATTTTGGGACAACATGAACGTCCATCTCTTTACATTTTGCAAAGCATAAAGTAATGCAAGGATGGCTGCCACAGACTACAGAAACATTATACCTTTTTTTGGGGCAGTCGAGTAAAAACACATCAACGACTAACGGTACTTTCGACTGAAAATATATTTTATTTTATAAAGCTTACCAATTCAACACACCTCAATTTATGGGTCAATGCTTACCTGCAAGAAAAATAAATTGTTATAAAAAAACCATTAAATTATGCACCCTATAACGTGACCAGTAATAAATGGGCACTTCACGAGGCGCCAACAATTTACAATACTTAAGGGGAAGCGCTAAGATAGCCCGCAAAAACAATTTTTCTTTCGTTTTTTTTTTTGTAATTTTCTGGTCAGTGTCAGGTTGTATGTTGATCAAAATATCATTCCCGACGTTAACGAATATGTATTTACAGAATTATAATCATTAAAATCATCAATACAACTCTCTCAGTTCAAAATTACCGCATTGTATGACTATTTCGTGAAATCATAAGATTTCAGATGAATTCTAACTACTATGGGTCCGTTTGTTTTAATATTTATTATACAGTTAGTTTGTCCTTTAAGTTTTAGTTAATTTAGTTTAATATATTACCCAATGTAAATGCATATATTTTAGCGAATAAAAGTAATGGACTATTATGTACACCATACGAATTACAGATAATAATATAAATGTAGAAATAGTAGTACCTTGAATATATCTTTTATTTATTTATAGGATATAAATATTTCCTTATTTTCAGAAATAAGGAAATATTTATACCCAATAAAAAGATAGACTAAAACGCGAGACATATATTCAATTTCAGACCCTAACATCAAATCCTTTTCTGCTACCAGCGAAAGGCACAAAATATACCCTAAATAAGTAAGGAACAGAGTAACAAGTATCTATAGCCAATAAATAATGATTATATCTATACATTTTACGTTTTGCCCGTTATCTTTGGACGGGAGATAGTCCGAGTTTCGAATGTCAGCTGGGGTTATTGAACTAGGGTATCCATAGATCTAATGGGTATCAATGTTAGAATTTATTAATACTGTTTTTTTGTTGGTATTAGGATTGGTGCATACTTGAAACAATGCTTCGGGATTTCGTCTGTTTTCAGGCAGAAACAAAGAGACATCATCATTGTAGAATCCGTTCTATTCCGAAAGGGCTTTCCCCAACTATGTTGGGGTCGGCTTCCAGTCTTACCGGATGCAGCTAAATACCAGTATTTTACATGGAGCGACTGCCTATCTGACCTCCACAACCCAGTAATTGGGCGATACACTACCCTTTGGTAAGACTGGTTGTCAGACTTTCGGACTTCTGACGACCCGTAACGACTGTCAAAGATCCACGAATGACAGGGAAAGTACCGTTGGTCCCGGCTGTCATACGTAGATTTTTGACAGTCGCTACGGCTAGTATAAGGGGTACATATCATGTTACCCAGTTACTGGGTTGTGGAGCACAGATAGGGCAGTCACTCCATGTAAAAAACTGGTATTCAGCTGCATCCGATTAGACTGAAAGCTGAACCCCAACATAGTTGAGAAAATGCTAGGCAGATTGACAAGTCTTGGAGACTAATTAATTATTTTATTTAGCTAATTGCCTTCAAACAAAACCAACTTAATCAATCCCCAACAATATAATATTACAGGTTTACCAACACGATCAAACTTGTACACCTCAGGATTTTCCGAAATATAATAATAAAAAATCCTTACATACCAAGCTAACTTGCCCCATTGTACCTTCACTATTGTTAGCTAACAATGGAAGGTTGACAGGTCTTGTCATTCTGGTTGACTTGGCTATCAATCATGGGGTAGTGTCAGTCTGTCAGGACAATGATACATTGATATACGCGTTTAATAAATAGTGGACAGTTATTATAGGTAATTGAGTGGTAAGTGCAGTGTTTTGATCGGATTGATTTTATTCTAACCCATGCTTCCATATTAATAATAACTCACAGCCAGTTTCAGAGACGAACTTTAACTTTTAAAGCTGTCATTTAATACGAATCTTCCATTAAATTGTTTTAACTTGTTGCAGAAATCAACTTTAGAATCGATTTTATGGTTCTTTGATGAAATTAATTAAATTATTAGCGTTAATGATCCATTACGTAATGGGGCATTAATGTTTGTCTTTGTGCAACTGGGTGTCAGTCTGTCTGACCTTTTTACGTCTCAACCACTGAACCGATTGTCAGATAGGTAGCCTGGGATCTGGTGAAGGACAAAGCCTACTTTTCATCCTGGATATTTGCATTAAAAATGTTGAAATACACACAGCCGAATTCGCGGGCAAAAGGCGACTGTAACATAAAATGATAATGGTGAAATGAAATGATGACATAATAATGAAATTATAAAATTATGTATCTACTTACACCTCACCAATAGGGAATATGCATGTATTTTTTTAATATTTTTATTCGATAGTTTACATCGTCAAATAATAGTAAAAAAAAATTCGACGGCAAAAAAGCAATTTAAAGTATTTAAAAAAAATGTTTCAAAATATCCAACCGATCCGGGCTACTTAAACGCCCTCAATTTGGCGCGCTTGGTGTGGTGACGTCACAGTCCGTGAAAACAGACAAGCAACTGTCAAGTCAACGTCAAACACTCCTTTTTCTGTGAGCGTTTGACATTGACTTGACACTTGTTGATTGACTTGACATTGACGTTTTTAATTGTTATCCCGGATTGTTACGTCACATCCGCTCTTAGCCTTTTCAAGTATTTGAATTACCCACAGTTTTGTGGGACTGTTTAAAAATTAATTTCTCGCTCAAAATGAAATTTTATTCAAAAATATTGATGGAAGCATAATTCTGAAGTAACATAGTTAATAAAAAAAAATATTTGACCCATATTTGATTCACATGCATATTTCCTATTATGTCATAAGTGTCATTCATGTAGGAGGAAGCTTTGATTAAGTGCCAATTGACTATAACAATAGACAAGATTATTTTTCATTTCGAAATTCTGCTGGAAAACTTTATGATATCTGTTATAATTATTTGTTGACTGTAACAACAACAGGTAATGATAATTATAATGATTAAAACAGCGAACAAAAATAAATAAATAATGATTGTGCTCTCAGAAATCGTAAGTCAGTGGGATACTTATAAATAATATTAACTTCACAATTTATTTGAGTAATCTAAAAGGTCAACCAAATCCATTAATTTGCATTAACAAACCAGTGATTATCTTCCTCGTGTTGCTTTTTATATCCTACTAGCTGTAGCCCGCGACTTCGTCCGCAATCTAGGATGAAAAGTAGTATATATCCAAAATTGCGGAGTTTTTTCTCAAAATAAATAGAGTAGTCATATCATCACCTCTCACCCTTGAATTTGTATGTTTTATATATATATATATTATAGTATTTATTATAGTAAATATATGTGTAAGTATATGTATCATAAGTTTATAGCTTATTTATGTACTGTAAACCTGCTTTATCTATAATGCAATACGATATATTATTATTATTATTTTTCTCTTTGTTCCTATCAATTAGAGCACCTGCCATCTAATCTCTTCATCACCCTTGGTTGACTGGTAGAGAATGCCTCAGGCATTAAGTCCGCCTTTGTACCTTTTTTAGTGCGAAAAGTTTAAATAAATAAATATCCTATTCCAGGAAAGGGTCTACCCATTTAGCATCCAAATACGTTCAGCCGTTTTGGCGTGAAAACGTAACATACTCACTGACTTTCGCATTATAAAATAGTTATAGGATACCTACAAGTTTCGCCGCGGCGCGTAACGGCTTAAAGTGCTTTCCGAGACACGGAGGAGTCTCGGTAAGTAACGATGGTCACCCATCCACAAATCAACCCCGGCAAGCGTAGCTTAACCTGATGGATCGACCTGCGCGGCTGTTATTACTTAGCCACGAGCTTCCAGAGGGTTATGTGGTGGGTTATGTATAAATAAATATCTACAATATCGAATTTATCCAACGCATATTACAGAAACTCGTACCTGCGTCGTTACTCAAGCGGAGTGCGCGCACAAAGGTGATCTGATGTCAAAAGAAATAGAACGTGTTTGAAATGATACACTTTTTGCGATAAAATCAAAGCATTAGTATCTATAGGTATACACTCATAAAGGTGTTGTTATGAGGAGCTCGTGGCTAAGTAATAACAGCCGCTCGGGTCGATCCGTTAGGTTAAGCTACGCTTACCGGGGTTGGTCCGTGGATGGGTGACCATCTTTACATACCGAGACTCCTCCGTGCCTTGGAAAGCACGTTAAGCCGTTGGTCCCGGCTGTCATTTGTGGATCTTTGACAGTCGTTACGGGTCGTCAGAAGCTCGAAAGTCTGACAACCAGTCTTACCAAGGGGTATCGTATTCCCCAGTGACTGGGTTGTGGAGGTCAGATAGGCAGTCGCTCCATGTAATATACTGGTATTGAGCTGCATCCGGTTAGACTGGAAGCCAACCCCAACATAGTTGGGAAAAGGCTAGGCAGATGATGATGATGAAAGGTGTTGTCAATGATTTACAACAAGAAAATATTTTATTCTTACTACGAGTCTGAATTGAGCTGTCATTCAACTTGATACTAGGGATTGACACTGTTGGCAGCTTAATTCAAGCTCACTTCACCTAAGCGTCAGTTCACACAGAGGCGGCACGCGACGCGCACTTTTTTATGATCCAATACAATATCGAATTTGTTTACTACACAGTATCGTACACGCGCTGCGCAGCACCGCGCATCTCAGCGTATTTTGACACGCGTACAAGTTCGCACTGAAATTATACCTTTTCGTGAAGAAAATAAGTTCGATATATCATGTTTAAGTCGCGTCGCTTCACGTTGCGGTCTGAACTGACCCTTAGCTATCACGGTGAGATTTTTACAGAATAGATCGTCAGTAAGTCCTAAATAAAAAGTCAAAATCATGGCAAGTGTAATAATTTTACAAATATAGATAATAATGCTGTTAACGTTGTTATTATGGCGACAGACTTAGATAAGATGGTGGTAGCTAGCCAGGCGGACTTGGAACAAACCGATCAGAAAATATATATAATTATTTATTTCGCAAGGCTATAGCTTGTCCCAGAAAGAAATAAAAAGGCCTAATCAATCAACTAACTCACTTAACTGCAGCGAGATACTGGCCTAGTTGAGTCAGATCCCCTAACTTTATTCATTTTCATTTCGTCAGGGATTTATCGAGATGATAGCTGTACGAGTATCAAACAATCTTCTATCTTATGTGACTGGGAATAAGAGCCAGGTATTTGATTAGCTCGTTTAGGTAATCTTTATGCAGAAACAGCTTTTGCAATAATAATCTAACATAGAAGTCAAACATGTCTAAATCGTCATTTTTCCGGATCGAGATTTCTGAAGAATCGTTAGATATTATTTAAATCTCCTAGGAAAAAATATGAATACGTCAAAAACAGTTGAATCTGATTTAAATAAAAATCACTATTCGTCATGCATATGCCTATGTGTGAACTGACCTGATAAATTATCTCAAAGGGCATAATATTTCTATCTACACATAATAAAAATATTCCTGATCATCTTTTAACCCCGAAATCCTATAAAAACTGCAAACTCGTACCCCAGTGTTCGGGCAATAAATAAATAAAGCACACATACATTACAACGGCATTGTGCCAACCGTGCCAAGTGTGAAAAAATATAAGTTCAACAGCGAATATATGTGGGGATTATATAAAATATGTATTTAACCTTCCTGTGCTATATCATTCTCATATTCTAGTTTTTTAGTATGATTGTGGTGTTCACTGTAGTTTTTTCTAGCTGTAGTGTAAGTTATGGTTAGGGGTTGAAATGATAAGTTATCTAGTATCTGCAGCCTTGCTCAGGCTAACGCAAAATCTAGTTTTCCGACGTCCACCTCTGCCTGGGGAGCCAGACAAACTATTTTATATTTAAAAAAAAAAGTAAATACACCAGGTTTTTTTAATTATCTAAATATTCCAGTCAAGTACTATCAATGGTTTTTATATCCGTAACCTTTTATCATGAAAGAAATTACTTCACCCATTAAACCACAAACCTACACTCTAACCGGCTCTAAACCGACAATTATAAATTACAACAGCACCTACGTTTTAGCGTCAACACACACACACACCCCCACTCCAACACAAACACACCCCACGCATGGCCCCTACCGTTATTTATTACGGGCGACATGTTCGTGTCGCGACAATCTCGCATCGATTAGAGGATGATACTAATTAAAGCTAGGCCTGACACCTGCTCACTAATAACAACATGGGACGACAAGTTTGTGTGTAATACCGTAGTGAAGGTATGGGCTGTCTGTTGATGCATTAATTTGATTAATAATCAGAATTTCACTGATTCAGCACCGGAGATTATTTGGGTAGTTGCTGTTCATGTGGGTGTAAATGTGACGTCATTTTATTTCTTGGCTGCTTATGGGAAAGCGCTTACTCTGAACATTTCACCACTGATTATCAAAAGGGAATATTATATCAAACCAGCTTGTAATGTAATGTTTCCGTGAAAATATCAAATCCGTGACATTGGGCAATCGGCTAATATACCAACAAACGGATTTTTATCTTAGACCTGCGTGAGATACCTGCTGATCTTACAGCTACATATTGGCCCGTGAGGATAAACTACAAATCCGTGACATTGCGCAGTCAGCTATTATACCAACCGTGGTGTCTTGCTGTGTTTCTCGTTAAAGTTACAGTTGTAGTGGCAATCATGCCATTTGGTTAAATAGGTATTTTTTTACAAGCTTTATATTTTTAATTTATCTTTTATCCTATAGATTATTTTAGTTTTTGTGATTAGACCATTTTCTATTTTGCTAAGTACCTGATACTTGTTGACAGGCCTAAACTGTCCTCTCATATCTATTAACATTGTAATTTGAAAATATTATAAAAGCCAATTTGTTTTTACAAGAATAACCGTCGACTTTCTTGCCGGCTCTTCTCAATTTTGATTTTGTAGGTGAAAACCAATTCCACCGTTACACAACATGATTCGCAAAAGCTGTTTTTAAGCTTAAAGAACCGACTTATATGCTTTTATTTTATTAGAAACTAGCTGCTCCTCCGCGGTTTCACCCGCGTAAGTCTCGGTCCCGTGGGAATATTGCGATAAAAAGTATCCTATATCCTGTTTCAGGTCATAGTCTACGCCTGTGCTATATTTTATCCAAATCTGTTGAGCCGTTTTAGCGTGAAAGAGTAACAAACAAACTCACTTTCCATTTATAATATTAGTTAGGATTATTTAATCGTGATTTTGTATGTTGTGCTATGTCTTTTGTGTGCACCATATAAATTATCTATCTATATCTTATTAGTCTCTAAAATTCTTCTTCTTACTGTCTTTTTTAAATCTATTATCTACTACATTAGCTATCCTTCTTAACAGCCAGTCTACAATCTTCGTGTCAACAAACTTTTGGAACGAACCCATTTCAACAATATTTCGTCGCTACATCCTGCCATACCTAAGTCACATCTAAGTGTTTAAGTTATTCAGACAGGCAACAACTTACCTATTAGATGAGACGGAAAATTGTGTAACTTAACTTAACTTTGTTAATGTTGTTTAAGTGATGTTTACTTACTTAATTTAAATGAACATGTGTGTGACCCTTTTGTGAAAGTGTGAGTAAGCTAGTCTGTGTTAATTTTAGAAGTAGAAAAGTAGTTTCTTGGGTGGAGTAGATACCGCCACCATACATTATTCTACCATCAATATATTACTATAGGGTTCTTTTTTGAAGAGACGCGACTCTCCTGTAATTATGAAATCCACCACCATGTTTAAAATCAAAAGTCATTTATTCAAACTAGGCTGAGAAACAGCACTTTTCGAAAGTCAAAATTACATAAGACAGTTCCCCAAAAGGCCCACCCTTCACCACTTCCTAGTGCTATAGCTAAATTATTAATGACTAGTTATTGCCCGCAACTTCATCTGCGCTCCAGAATGCAAAGTAGCCTTTGTCCTTTTCCAGGCCATGGTCTAGCCATGTGCCAAATTCATGTGCCAAATTTCATCTAAATCCGTTCAGCAATGTTAGCGTGAAAGCGCAACAAACCAACAAACAAAGTCACTTTCGCATTTTATAATATTAGTAAGGATAATATTTTAATCGAGCAATGACGACACTATACAAGTACCAAAAAATAACACACTTAAAAGAAAATGCTGGCGTGATTTCAAAGATGATTTCAAGGAAAAAAAAACTTGAAAAGGATATTCAAGAAAATCCATTGGAAACAAAGGGACCTTAAACAAAATACAATTTTAAAGTCATTCCTAAATTAATAAGCGCCTTACCATCCTTCCCCATGCCAACATCCTGCAAATCTCTTATCTCTTCCATGACCCGTTAAAATGCGTCCCGAATCAGCCTTAAATCTAAGATAGCGTCCAATAAATCCATGGAAAGAGTTAACAAGTTCAGTCGTTTCTTCTCGGCTTGTTTTGGCCTGTTCTGGCGGTAGGTAATTTACGGGAAAACTTCGAAGGTAACTCGTTGTTACATTTTTTTTTTGGAGTTATGTCAAAAGTTTAGGTTGTGTTATGGTTTGAAATAAGGGTGATTCCAGGTCCGTATGTTAGTAGAGGTAGAATGTAATATAATTATTATATGTAATGTAATGTAATTATTATATGTAATGTAATTATTATTTCGTTTATTTATTTTCTTTCTTATCTATTTACATTTTTAAACATTTTTATAAAAGCATTAAAAAAAACATTTTAAAATATATTATATTACTTGGTATTACAAATTGATAAGACGTATGAGTAACCTATAGACAGTTTATAAAATATTTATAAAAGCTTTTTAAGGACCAGCATATAAATTCAAACAATTATGGCTAAGCAGACGGCAATCGTTAATTAACTAACAACTGCATTCATAGGTAAAGGGGAGGGCCGAGGGGTATGTAGGTAACATACAAACAAGGAATTAATACACATGTAAAAATCAAAATATTATATTTCATATAAATCTACATGGGCACTTATGAAACGTCAGAAGCACGGTTCCAATTGGAAATATGAAATAGATAACATAAGTCTAATGAGCCTTTAGGTGCAATATACCTAATATTACAGTCTGTATTTCTCTTTAAAAAAACCGAATGTTCAAATTCAATCATTTATCACGACGCTTGCTTGCTAAACCCTTAAATCTCTCTAAGTCACACGTCTTTCCAACACCCAGATTAAAATATAAAGATACCCGAAGAATCGTTCCAACACCTGTCGCATTACTTACGCAGTTTCTAAAAGTACCGTTTACACCTGCGAAGAATTATTTAATAACCCGCGACGGATCGTAGCCGAGACACGCGGAATTAGGAACTTGTGGAGAGACAGACAATTGATTAATGTGGATGTTAGTTGATAAATTGTGTTATGTGTGTTTGACTGAAATGAAATGAAATAAAATTGTTTATTCTGTAAATAGGATATTGGAATCACTTTTACACGTCATATTAAAAAGTTGTAAAAATAAGCTAGATGAGGTCGGCGTTTCCTATCTGACTACTCTGAGAAGAAAGGCCGAAACAAACTCAGAGGTCACCGTCTCCTTTAAAGTCCAGACATAATCTTGGTCAGGCCATATGAGGACCATGTAGATAAGAGTCTGAAATGGTCTTTTGAGGAAAGAACCACACAGATTTGAGTGGACCTGTCCAGTCAGTGCAAGCATTTGTCAGTGATAGTGGAGCTCAACTCAGAACTTAAGGAGCTCAACGACTCGACGAACAATACCAAAGAAAGGACGTTTGGGTAGGTCGCATAAAGTTCTCAAATTGCCAGACCTTCGCTAAAACTAACAGAACGAAAAATAAATATCCACATAGTCCTCACATTCACAATAAAACAATACCTATAAGTAATCATCATGTCATTTTGTATATAATATTCAATAATGTCAATTTGTATATAAAACTGGTAGGTATATTTTTATGGCTTTCGATAATATTCAAAATGTCACAATGCTTAGCAGAGCGAGCAGCTCAATCCCATGCATTTTTGTCTTCTAAATAATCTGTGATTTTATAGTACCCTTTTTTACAAAGTTTGGTTTTAATACAGCTTTTAAATCGTTTAATGGGTAAGTTTCGAATGTCAATGGGAAGTTTGTTATAAAAGCGTATACATTGACCCATGAACGAGTTGCCTACTCTGTGGAGACGAGTGCGATGTACAGCAAGATTGTGTTTATTCCTGGTATTTAAACTATGAATATCGGACATTTTCTTAAACTTTGATATGTTTACTGACTGTTGGGAAGACTAGGCTGAGATAGTGTGTGTGTATGTGTGTAAGCTCCTAGAATTGTGGCGAAGTCATTGCCCATTCGTTGCACTATTGAATTGAACCCACACAGCTTCACAATCTTGGTTGATTGTGATTGTGACCCCAACAAAAATAGTTCCAATTCTTCCAGCCCAACCGAATGCAGCTGAATACCAGAATTTTAGATGGAGCAACTGCCTATCTGACCTCCAGAACCTAGGTACTGTGTAACACGAAAACCCTTTGGTAAGACGTTGTCAGACTTTTAAGCTGGCCAAGCTGGCCTTGACTTGGCCAAATATCTACGAATGACAGCCAGGAGCAACGGCTTAACTTGCTTTCCAAGACACGGAGGGGTCTCGATATACAAATATGCAATGGATGATAACCAATATATGAACCGACCGCCGCAAGGGTAGCTTTACCTTTGATCGACCCGTGCGGCTGATAACATTAGGCCACGAGCCCCAACAGCTTAGTAGGATAAAATACCCGGAATACTAGGAATATTCTAGAAATGATCTTTAAAAGAGAGAGAAGTTATAATTATACAGTATGTTATCTAAAGAAGGGCGTTCCCGTGAACGTGCAATAGTATAGCGTCCATACATGCTAAAAAAAATATAATCACTCAATTTTTTTAATTTTTATTTTCACTACATTTTGTAGTGAAATATTCACAAAACTATTAAATTGATACGTAAAAAAAACACTCTGTACACGCACACTTGTATTTCAACGTAGAAAGACAAGTGTAACAATTGTGCGTATACAGAGTGTTTCTTTTCCGTATCAACTTATTTTTTGTAAATATTTCGCTACTTATATTTTTTTTTATTTTTTTTATGTATAAACACTATAATACTATTGCAGGTTAATGGGAATGCCCTTCGTTAGATAATATACTGTATATTTGCGAATGTTCACAAAATGTCCAGCAAGATTTTACTCCACAGATAACCGGTAAATAAAACAGTAATTTTGAATTAATACGATTATGATTGATCATATTCACTTCAAGTATACCGAAGGCTCAAACCCCATCAGCGTTCCACAAAGCCGTGAACCCCACCTACAAAACCCAATAATTGTAATTACATGTACAAAGCTCCCGCCCTGCATCTGATGAAGTTCCTTCATTACCTACAGTGTGTTACAGAAGATTTATTACGTGTTACACATACCTACATATCTATACGTATGTGTGTACTTGGGTTTAAAGCTTGGGCTATACGGATGTTGTGTTACGTAACTATTGATGGGTTAAATGATACAAGCTGATGAGATTAGTTCGATTCGGACTGTATACAATTATTCAGCTTCTAACTAATGTGTCCTGTCCTTGGTTATGAGATTTTAAACACATGTATTATTTTTTATTTATAGTAATTCAATAATATACATTATTATATATCTAACACTACAATACTAATAATATTTACAAGTATATAAAGGGGGGGAATAATCACTATATAGAGCATCAAATAATTAAACATATTTATAAATTATAAGTGAGTAGTAAGTAATGGAGGTTTCTTTCAGCAGTTACACTTGCACTTTAAAAAACTGAAATAAAATAAGTGCCAAAATTCTAATGCCTGTTTTTCAGAAGTGACCGTGACTAGATAGACGTGGAATTAGACTCCATCAAGTTAAAACCGCAACTGATCTCATCCGAGATTCTCGATAAATGGTTATTTTTTTTTTTTTTTTTAAAAACGTTGCCCCACACTAAGAATTTCTTCCTGTATCGTGGGTGCGTTTACAAACATAGAAACTCACATACACTAACACCCAGACCCGGAACAACTACTAAACAACAACAACAACAACTACTATTTAAATGCCGAAATAAAAAAATAAATTGAAATAATGTTCCAATAACCTACTAATTATGTATACCATTTATGGCCACCGATCGAGTTACAGTGTTTCAATTTGAAGGCTTTTGATATCGGTGCTATTACACGCACACAAAAAATTACAGCTATATCTCTGGGTTGGCGACGCATCTGCGTTGCTTCTGTTATTGCATGCCCTTATCATCTGCATCATATGCCTGCCTTTTCCCAACCATGTAAGGGTCGGCTTCCAGTCCAACCGGATGCAGCTGAATACCAGTATTTTACATGGAGCTACTGCCTATCTGACCTCCACAACCCAGTAACTGGGTAATACAATACCATTTGGCAAGACTGGTTGTCAGACTTTCGGGCTACTGACGAACCGTAACGACTGTCAAAGATCCACAAATGACAGCCGGGACCAACGGCTTAACGTGCTTTCCGAGGCACGGAGGAGTCTCGATATGTGAAGATGGTCACCCATCCACGGAGCAACACCGGTAAGCGTAGCTTAACCTGATGGATCGACCCGTGCGGCTGTTATTACTTAGCCATGAGCTCCTCCATATGTTTGCCCTTATATAGCGGTGAAAAATATCTATCAGGGAGGCCACTGCAACCAATGGGTGGTGCTTTGGTGACTTATCATCATCATCATTGGCAGAATTGTTCCACCTACTGCTGAGTATAGGCGCCTGCCTTTTGTGCCATGTTTCCCTTTTTTTTTTTTTCCGTGGGGAAATCCTCATGGATGTTATGTCGGACTCCTACCGACTAAAACCCCACTGTTCCTACTTCTACCATGAGTCGGGGGCCTGGGAGATACTTATACATGCGCCGCACCCCCGACTGGTATCAGCCCGCCATGCCTAGCGGGCCTCATCACAAAGTGCGGCCGATCCCACGACCGCACGTCCTCCTATAAAGGCACGCATGATGTTTTGCGTGCCACCTCTTTGGACCTGACTGTTCGGGCGACGAATTACGCCGCCCGCAGGCCCCTCCTTATGGTGGCCGGAGATCGTTAAGCACCCTTCGATGCCCGGCTGCTCTTCTGGTGCGGGTGGAATGAGAGGTATGCTCTCTCTTCCTCTCCGCTGCCTCCTTTGCATGCATCACCTCCTCGCAAAAAGAGGCGACAGCATCCCACGCGTTTTCGCTTCCGACCATGGACTAAATCACAACCGGAAGCGAAAGATCACCCGTACCAAGTGTTGAGACGAGGGCACAGCGCTGTTGGGCCCAAGCTGAGCACTCCTCAAGCGTATGTTGGGCCGTGTCCTCGGAGCAGTCCACGCAGTGATGACAAGCAGCCGTCCGCTCCCGACCTATGCGACGCAGGTACTTCCCAAAACATCCATGGCCACTAAGTACCTGCGTCAGCCGGAAACTGAGGGCTCCATGCTGCCTCTCCAGCCATTCCTCCATAACAGGCCTTACCGCCATTATTGTGGCGAGCCCCCACCTGGGTTGCGCAAGCCGCTCCCTCCATTCAGCCACTAGCATCTGCCGGAGCTCAGTCCTTCGTGTCTCGAATTCCCGGGGAACCGGACGCTGACCACTCGTTAGCTCCACTTTCCGCCAGCGATATAGAGACGCTAGGATTTTCGCGTCCAGATCCCAGGGCATTGATCCGGCCAGGAGAGTTCCTGCCTCGTAGGAGATCGTACGGTATCCCCTTATCACCCTAACAGCCATTGTTCTCTGCGGCCTTCGTAGTATTGTGGCGTTGCGGGCCCCACGTACAGCCTCCGACAGCAGGCGTTGGGCCCCCCCAAATTGGGTAACAGTCGCGAAAGCGCAGCTGCAACGCTCATTAACCTGGGGACCAACCGCTGAATGTGCGGCCCAAAGTCCCACCGGCTATCGAGGACGAGTCCCAGGTATTTCATCGTCGACTCGACACCGATGCGGACGCCCCCCACCACTATGTGTAAATCCCGGGGTGGCTTGTTCCGAGACCCATGGAAACAGAGAGCCTCAGACTTGTGCAAAGCCACCTCGAGACCCAAACGCCGGATCCTTCCAACGACCTGCGCAACCCCTGCCGTGGCCAGTATGGCTGATTGCCGATGCGTTTGCCCCCGAGCTATCACCAATGTGTCATCAGCGTAGCAGATAACGTCATTACCTTGGGGAAGTGCACCGCGCAGCACCTAGTCATACCCAATGTTCCACAGCAGCGGCCCCAGGACCGAGCCCTGTGGAACACCGCACGACGTCTCTCGCCGTCTCCACCCTTCCCGACCTGGGTAAATAACGGCTCTCTCCACCAAATAGTCCCTGATAATGCGACGGAGGTAGACAGGCACACGATGATACACAAGTGCTTCCCTTATGCAACACCAGGGCAGGGTGTTAAAGGCGTTGGCGATATCCAGAGACACCGCCAAGACGACCTCACCCTAGGAAACGCTTCCTCCGTTAGAGCTTTTAAACGCATGATGGCGTCCACCGTGGAGCGCCCCCGCCTCAAATCAAACTGGTTATCCGCCAAATCTGGCCCCACACCAGTCAAGTGCTGAACGAGGCGGTCAGCGATTATTCTCTCTAATAACTTGCTCGCCTCGTCCAAGAGTACAATAGGCCTGTATGCCGATGGAGAGTCTACAGGGCGCCCCTCCTTCCTCAGTAGGACCAACTTGCCAGCTTTCCACCGCCGTGGAAACTGACCTCGCTCGAGGCATGCGCTAAAAAGGCCTGCGAATCGGGGCCAGAGAGCCCGCATAGACAAGGCCAGTGCACGGCCTGGTACGCCGTCCGGCCCTGGGGCAGTGTTTTTGGCTTGAAGCCGCAGCACCCCGGCTCTCAATTCTACCTGGGTCACTTCAGGGACGTCGTCGTCATCATCAGCATATACATTAACGGCATCCTCGCCGAGCTCTGCAGTGGGTGGAGTCATTGACGGAGGAATGTGCTCCGCTCTTGAAGGGAACAGAGCGCAAACCACCTGATCGAGAAGTTGTGGTTGGAGACTCTGGGTAAGCGGTGGAGCCCACCGGCGAAGTTTACTCCTAACCATAAGGTAAGGTCGCCCCCACGGATCTTGATCCAGAGTCGCCAATAACTCTTCGCGGGCCTGAGTTTTAGCTCTCCCAATCGCCGTCTTCATGGCTTCCTTCGCAGCTCTGTACCCCTCATATAGCTCCGCCTCTATGGTTTCTGCATTTGGGATGCGAATACGCCTCCTGCGGTGCCTGGCATACCGGCGCCGCGCTGCTAATTGCCGCTGGAAATTGCGCAACTGCGCAATTACCACCGACCACCAGTACACCTGGCGTTTGGCAGAACCACGCCGCGATCGTGGTATCGCCGCATCACAGATAATGACTAGCGCCTCCTGAAGCCATTCCACCTCCTCGTTAATATCATCAGGCCTGTCCGGGGCAGACACCCAAGCCTGAACGATTGAGGCTTCCAGTAGCACCTCCCGATCCAGCTTTTTCAGTGCCCAACGCGGGCCCTCTCCTCTAAAACTCGTTTGAGCCGGACTACTGGCTGCCTGGGTGGTCACGTTAAAATGGATATATCGGTGATCCGACAATGTCTCTACTTCTTCCATCACCCGCCAGCCCTGGACACGGCGCGCTATAGCAGGGCTAGCAAATGAAATGTCCACTACTGACCCACCTCGCTGACGCACGCAGGTGAGCACCGATCCTCGGTTGAGGACAAGTAAGCCGACCTCTACAGCCCATTGCTCCAACACCTGACCCCGTGCATCTGTTCTAAGGGAACCCCAGGCCGTAGATTTAGCATTAAAGTCCCCAAGGACCAACGCGGGAATAGGATGACAACGACTGACGACAGTGCCCAACTCCGCAACAAGACTCCGAAAGTCGGCAATAGACCTGTTTGGGGAATGGTACACCCCAATCACTACCAAATCGCCAAGGTGTGCTGCCACATATCCCCGCCCCCGGGTTATGTTTCCCTGGTTGTGCGAGTCTCATCCAGAGGGCCTAAACAAGTGACAATCGCTTCGAAAGTGTTTCGTATTTCTACAACGACTTTCAACATATTGACATAAGCTTTTCGATAGTTTATGTCAGTCCTATACATTTTTGCCTTTTTCATCATCGTTATCGCTGATAGAATGTCACTTTGTCTAGGGCCTCTGGTCTTTTTGGCGATCTTTTGTTGGTCTTCCACCCACCTAGTCGTCAAGGTCTACATTCGCTCCTTGTACCGTCTCTCGGGAACCATTCCGTTAGGGCTCTGCTTCACCTGCCATCAAAATACGTCTAGTCAAGTGTCTTGCCCTGGTGAGTTATCATCATCATCAGCCTATAGCAGTCCACTGCTGGTAATAGGATTCTCTAATTGTACGCCATCCAGCTCAATTCTCGGCAGCTCTCATCCAGCTGCTACCAGCCACCCTGCGAAGCTCCACCTAGCCTGAGGGCGTCCTACCTTACGTTTTATGTGAGTGAGTTATATAAGGTATAAAAAAAATAACTCTACAAACATTAAGAGGTGCTTTAGAACATCGACCTGAATAACATTTACTATGGAACCACCTCTGAAATTGCAAAAAAAGAAACAGCTGTTCCATACTCATGATCTGCCTAGCTTTTTTTCCAACAATGTTGGGGTCGGATTGAAATCTAACCGGATGCAGCTGAATATGAGTATTTTACATGGAGCGACTGCCTATTTGACCTCCACATCCCGCAGTTACTTGGTAACACGATACCTCTTGATAAGACTGGTTGTCAGACGTTCGGGCTTCTGACAACCCGTAACAACTGCCAAAGATCTACAAATGACAGCCGGGACCAACGGCTTAACGTGCTTTCCGAGGCCCTAGGAGTCTCGGTATGTAAAGATGGTCACCCATCCACGGACCAACCCCGGTAAGCGTAGCTTAAACTGATGGATCGACCCGTGCCGCTGTTAATACTTAGCCACGAGCTCCACACTAAAGCTGTTCAGTTGTACAGCTGTTCCATACTAAAGTTAAATAATACCTACTTTTCTAAACTGTATGGGACAGCTGTCTTTTTTTTTCGCGATTTCAAAGTTGGTCCCATACTAAAAGTTATTCAGTTCGTTGGTCAAAAGCACGTCGTAAAGTTTGTAAAGTTAATTTTCAACACCTTATAATTATGACTTATAAATAAAACTCTAAATGGATATAAATGACTCAACATACAAAACGCCTTTAACCAAAGGTCTGTCATAATCTAGAATTGATTGCTAGATAGAGGGTAGCGATCACAGTGTTTGTACTCGCTCGTGTGGACTCGGCTTTGGAGGCGTAGACGGTACTAATTAATAGCCTTGTTGAGAATCCCGCCTGATGGTTCGTCTTGATAATTATAATATGTACTTATATGTGCGTAGTGTGAAGTTAAAACATAGTGTGGGATACATAGGTATGGTAGAAAATAGATATTTATAAGTATTTTCATATAGTGGTATCGTTTCACTTTAAAATACCCACCAGGGGCCAGGGGTACGGTGGGTCTGCAGTGAACCATTTTAATTCTCAAGTACTTTTTGAAACTTGTTTACTATAACCAGTAATACCTATAACCCGCGAAATTAAATTTTTCCTACGTTTTTTGCAATTTGCAGGTCAGTGTCAGGTTCTATGTTGATTAAAATATGATTCGCGACCGTAATACATGTGGCTTTACAGAATTATAATCATTAGCATCATATTTAGCGGGGGACTCCGCCAAATATCTACTGACTCGATGCTACAAAAAAAGCTCCCTAAAAGTATTACTTTCAAAGAAAAAACCGCAGTGACAAATAAAATTTATGAACTACCCCTGTAGATGTCAAGTTTTTATGAAAAGCGTTACAAGTTAAACAACTTGAGTGACAGTTTTCTTTCATGATAACTTAGCTCCACCCTTCCGAGGTAAACATACGTGGAATATGACTTACATTCGCTATTCCCTTTATCGCTAGCGACACGCTACGCTCCTCTCTTACTACTTGTCACCTTAAAAGGTGAAGTCAGAAGTGTCACTCTTTATTATTGACAGTTTAAAAAAAAAACAATAATTATGCTCTTGACAAATGGTGAGCTCAAAAATTGACTGTTAATTTAGTTCTGAAGTAATCAAGTTATTCCAAGACATGCTGATATTTTTTTCTACGTTTTTTTTAGTGTCTGTCATGAGACTCCCAGATGAGTTGCCTCCTGAGGGCCTAAATAAGTGGCAATCGCTTTCAACAGGATTTACATAATTATGCTTTTCGATAGCTTAGGTCGGACCAATATTTTTTTTTTTACATTTTCATCGTCATTATACCAGGGGGCTTAAAACAGTCACTTTGGCAGAATCATAATAGGAAAATTGTATGAATCATCGTAAAATATCACAAACTGACAATTCATAATATGATCTGCGTGCAATTCATATAACGAAATAATTGATCTGTTTGACAGTTTTTTAAGGAGATTCGTAAAATGTTCCACACATTATGAATTGATTTTGTGTCAAATTAGAGGAATTGCTAATGACAGCTGAAAATTCAGGAAATTAATTAATGCTTTTAGAGGAATTGCTAATGTGGCCGTTTTAAGCCCCCTGATAGAATGTACAAAGTGACATTCTATCAGGGATAACGATGATTTTTCCCTCTGTTCTACATTTTCCAATTCATTGATTGATCTGAGCTCATAAATTAATGCTCCGTTTTGAACTGTTCAAGTAATCCCAAGCGTTTTTTTTTTCTCTTTAGTAAACGAATCATAAAACTCATAGATGTTTGAGTTACCTACTGCTTTGTACATTAGCAGTGTTACGCTGTTGTTAACGTTCGCATGATTTGAATTACATTTTCTGAATGTTTTACAAGCTGACAAAGATGAATTTAAACATAGCATGAGCTCATTATTATCACGCAATAATGTCAAAGTCAAAGTCAAATAATTTGGCACATAAAAGGCACTTTTGAACGTCAAAAGTGCCTATTACGCAGTAACGTGAAGGGCAAATCATCCCAAGACAGTGGCTAATTTGTTATTTTGTTTTTTCAATATTCCTAAGTAAGTTTAATTAAGTGTTGTTAGAAGTGGATTTTCTGAACTTTGCTTTTTTATATTGTGACAATGACAAAGTTAGGTCACGACAAATACTGGTACCGAAATAACGGATGTTGTGCCCAAATCAAACCATATATTTTCATACTGGGAGGGATATGTACACCCTTACATTAATAATTTTGCTCGAACGAATCACCCTCCAGTTTGATTTTACGCGAGTTGTGTTAATAAGAGGTAAAAGGGATACGGTCTAGTGATGTCCGATTCTCGTATCCGAAAAAATATACGCAGAATCGAAATTGAGTTTGATTAACGATTTCATTTGCATATTAACTGGATGTTTCTTAAATATAGATATTCCACCGCATTCCCAAATATATTTGGGAATGATATCTATATTTTAAATTTCGTATCCGTCACTTTAAATTGAAATTGAGTATTTTGGGATGAAAGAACAATAAACCCGCCGTTTCAACATTCCATTGAAGTTTAATTTCGGAATTATTTATTCTTTACTGTATTGAGTGAGTTAGCTCTTATTCTTTTACCTATGTTCTTATAGCCAAATGACTACTGCATATATTAAAACTGCTCTAACAGCATACTATGCCTACGCATACTCGTGGCTGAATTATGGAATCGTGGTGTGGGGACATGGGGTAGACAAAGAGAGACTTTTTATTCTACAAAATAAATATATGCAAATTCTTGCCAATATAGATATCACAGAAAGCTGCCAGCCACTCTTTGTCAAATACAAGATCCTTACACTAACTGGTATCTACATTTTAGAAGTGAGCAAATTTATAAGAAAACACCAGTCACTATTCCCACTCACTAAGGACCTTCGTTCACAACATCGCAGTGTTAGACGCCAAAACAAACATGAATTAGCCTTACCAAGCTCAAAGCTAACTATGTTCCATTCAGGACCTTTAGCCACGTGCGTGAAAATTTATAATAAGCTTCCAAATTCAATAAAGGACATAGAATACGAAAATAAATTTAAAAATAGTCTCCAAAAATACCTTATATTAAAATCGTACTACACTCTAAAGGAATTCTTTGAAGATTAGTAATTTTGACATTGAAATTCATGCCTATTACACAATACTCACAACACCAACAATTTATGACCTACATAATGATGATGTTATTTTGTGATTATTATTGTTATCGATATTTGTTTTATTTGATTTATATTTTATTTTAATTTGTGAATGTACCTATTTGATGACTAATTAATTGTTCTTATCCTATCTATTATATCATGACAGCTACTTATTTTAATTACAAATGTTGGACACCTGTTAGACATGTTAGGACTGGTATTTTTGTTTAGTGTTTAGTTTATTGTTGTGACACTGTAGCACTTTAAACTATGTATATTGCTGTGCCCTAGCAGGGTTCATGTATGAAACCTAAATACTTGTAAAACTACATGAATGCAATAAATGATGATTATGATTATGATTAGCTGTAAATAGATAAAAAAACGCATTTTTTTAAATATTTTTTTTTTATATATCTAAGTTTTACAACCCACATTCCTGGATAGTTTTCGCATTATTAAATACCACCTTTAAAAATGTCCGCGTAATATTCAAAGATATAACCTAAAATATCCGAAACCTATTTCACATCACTAACGCCGTAAGAGGTAATTTTTTCTCCGAGCAGCACGCTCCTTTAACGTCAGCCCTGATACATGTTGCTTATGTTATTATTAAGTATTATTCAAATACACGATGAAATATGTGTTTTGCTCGACTGTACGTGACTCCATAAGTAGGCGTTTCGTTGTAACCACTTTGCTTTTTATATTTTTCTTATTTCGATCACTTGAGCCTAATATGGATTCATGGTGTGTTGGTTTAGTGCTTTCGTGTATAAAATATGATTTGGTTTAAGTGTTTTTGATTAGTTCAGGTTTTTAGATTGAGATATTATTATTCTGAAAGGTCTGCAAATAATAAGCCCAAATGAAATGATACACAAAGTAAATGCTTCACAAAATAAGTGTAATCGGGTAAAATACGTTATATTTAGCTTAACCCTTGTATCCAAATCACAGTGTAAATGAACCGTTACAATACCCATACGATTTAACATAACCCTTCACAGCCGGTCCTTTTTCCAGAAGACAGGGGAATGATAAAATATTTTATACCATATCTCATTACTCTGTTTCCTGTGGAACGTCAGCATAGAAATCGACGGAAGATTAATGCGGGCCCAGGGGATGATCGTAATTGATTTTTTTGCCAACCCTCATATCCGAGCGGTATTAACCTTTTAGTTGATAACGCTACCCATGTTTCGATGTTCAAAATAAATTTTCATTTCAAATATTTTATACTTCATATTTGGAATTGGGATTTCATTTTTTACAGGTTTTAGGAGAGTTATTGCTGTTGGGGATTTGTGCGGATTTTATGGTTACAAGGTTTAGTTTTAACTAAATGTGTTGAGCTTTTGTTAATGTAGGTTTGCTAACAGTCGCAGATATTTGCTTAAAACCACACTGTGGTGATTCACAATTAGATAAAAAAAAGTTCTTAATATTGTGCACTTGGCTTGTATGTTGACTTGTGTTTGCTGGTTGAACAGTGGAATTTTTATTTTTATTTTTTTTTATTATAAAGTAAATATTATTATGTCTGCGGAAGGTGAACTGATACAGTAATTAGCCGGATTCATAAGTTCAATAAGTGCTAAAATATTCCAAAACTAAACCCCGTAACTAAACCTGACATCAAACTAAATGGCGTCGATTAATTTCTCCGCATCGCTGTCAACGGGTAATGTGTTTAAAAGTTTTTATTTAATGTGTATAATATTTAGTTTGTATATAAGGTAAAATATTTTTTTAAATTTTAATCCATACAAATATTATAAATTCTAAATTAACTCTGTCTGACTGTCTGTATCTTCACTTCTGTCTTTTTCACGCCTAAAGCACTGAACGGATTTCGACACAAAATTTGGCAAGGAGATAGAGGGCAACCTTTTTTTTTTTTGAATGTGGGAAATCATCCAATGACTTCTCCCGCTCTGGGCGGAGCGTAAGGGCGTGTCAGACTTTTACTGACTAAAACCCACCCGTGTTCCTTCAGTTGCCTGTTGCCAAGGTCCCGGTATCCCTTTCGGATTTCCCCGCATAGATGGCACCCTGGGGAAGGACATAGGCTACTTTTTACCGACATACCGTGCGGGCGAAGCCGCGGGCGGAAGCTAGTATGCTATATATTTTTTGTGTAAATAACGAGTGGCTCTTATTTTATCGCATCAGAATTACTGCCGTAATAGGGAAAATAGTTAACTTATAAATCTATTATCTTCGGACTACTCTAGAATGTTTTATTATAATGTGTAAGATGCTAATTTAGTAGATACATAAAATTTACAACAGCTTTAGAGGGTTAACACACAAAAAAGTGTTGAAGCTTAGGTATACATGTCTAAAAAATAATATTTTAATTCCCAGATAATTAAAAAATGTTACTCATACATGGCGCCCTGGTTCTTAATTAAATTTCTGGGTCCACGTAAGGGCGCGTTCATATTGGTGCAATAAGTAGTCTTATAGTGACGGGTAAGTGGATAAAATACAATTTTTAAACGCAATTAGGAGTAGGCTAATATAACCTCCCATCAGTCCGCGCTCATTTTGGCGCTGCGCGGAAAACACAGTATTGAAAAGGAAAGTCCTTTTGTTTTTATTCTTGAAGATAAAAAAGGAGAAATAACATCGATTTTTCAGCCACTAAAATAAACAGTTGTACACTGGACTTTCAAATTTTCTCTATTCTACTCTATAATATAAATGCAGGAGCATACAATATACAAGGTGGAGACGACAATACAACAAAAATTAAAACTCCGTATATCTAATGACGATCTTGGTTTACCTACAAAAAATTAATCAAATATATCCAATAGTTTAGTTACGATAGCTAGTCAAAGATCGGCAAACCCCATAGTCGGTCCATCACTACTATTTAGTTTGTTTGAAAAAATGTCTTTTTTAATTTCGATGTTAGGATTTATTTGATAGTTCCAAAATTCTCTTATGCATTAGTATTGCCAGTGTTTTCATTTATTGTTGTATTTTCGTCTCCACATTGTATACCACAAACATCATTCATGCTTGTCAGAAAGCAATTTGATCGCCATTTTTCTTACACAAGCAGTGGTGTGGCCGCTAGAGTGCATTTCATCAAATAGTTCCTATACCGTAATGTTGGCTCAACTGTTGTAGGACCAATAGAAACACTCCACGCCGCTACGACGGTACCTAATAGGTTCGTTTTTTATTTTTTACAGTGGAGCCAACATTACGGCAAAGGAACCATTTGATGAAAAGCACTCTAGCGGCTACACCACCGCTTGTGTAAGAAAAGTGATTTCCGTTTAAGGAACATAATCCATTGTTTTTTACGACAACCACAGCAAGAGAGTATTTTCTAAACGTGTCGCTAAATCCCTAAACCACAGCAGCGCACGGATTTGCGTCGCATTAAAAATGCGTGAGCGGTCTCACACCAACGCGACGTGTCGCGTAAACGCAGCTCCACTTTACCAAATGTAAACACAGCATAAGGGTGAAAGTATTGGTGCACTAATATATCTCCCTGGAGGGTAAGCAGAGTTTGAGGACGAGGAAGCGTAGTAACGTAAACTACGAGCAATAATGAAGGTCCAAGGATACGAAGTTTTAAAGTTTGTTACTTTGTGTTGTTGGGGCGGGTTTCAAGGGAGACTTTTAGCTGGTTCATTATTAAACTTAGCTTGACTCTCAGAACATTTCGATGATAACAGTCGCAGCCACTGGAGTGGGATGATACATAACATTAATGTTGAATTAGGAAATATTTGAAGCATTATTCTTCGTCTTTCATTATAAAACTTAGTTTGACTCTCAAAACATTTCAATGATGAGTCGCTGAAGTGGATATGCTGCTGTGGGATGATACAGGCACTTAACATTTATGTTGAATTAGGAAATATTTACAGCATTGTTATCCATTTGGGTTGGTCGGCGGATGAGTGACCATCTTTACATACCAAAACCCCGCGATGTCTCAGAAAGCACGTTAATCTGTTGGTCCCTCCTGTTATTCGTGGACCTTTGACAATCGTTACAGACGAAAGTCTGACAACCAGTCATACCAAGGGATATCGTATTACCCAGTTACTGGGCAGTTAAGCAGTCGCTCCATGTAAAATACTGGTATTCAGCTGCATCTGGTTAGACTGGAAGCCGACCCCAACATAGGTGGGGACAAGACTAGGCAGATGGTGATGGTGCTTGTCTTCATCTTGCGTGTATCTCTAGCACATGAGCCTGAAACCACCGAAGCCTCCATCTAAATTCTGAACGTGAATTCTGGAATCAAAAAACTGTGTGTTGCCATCTAACAATATGCTGAGCTGAGGCCCTTTTGGCATTGTAATGAATGTTTTCTGGTTTTTTTTTTAGTTTTAAGGTGTATTTTTCTGTGACAATGCGAATAAACGCATTTTTCTTTCTTTCTTTATTTTCTTTCAAAAATTCTAGTAATCCATTGCACGTGTTTTACAATCTGGCTTAAAGACTATAGAGTTTAAACACATTCAATTCCTTTTAAATGCTTCAAAAATCAATAGAAACCTATCAAAGGCTAATCTTATTCGACCCTGCCTAAAAACTATTCAGCTAACAAAACCACAACGTGTGAACATCCTACCTATTATCCCCTGACATTACGCATGAACGAAATTAAATTAAATTTCAACAAGATACATCTCAGTTTGGCTCATTCGCCTGCCAAGTACCGGAGGTGAGCCCACGATTTATATTGTTAGGCTCCCCTGTATTTGAACCTTTTAAATTTATGTTGTGTTGTTAAAACAGCCAATGCCAGGGGAGGTGACGCCAATTCTTTTTTATTGTTTTCATAAAGGTTTAATTTGTGATCTGGGATTTGGGATTGGCTATGTTATTAGTGGAAGGAGAGAGAGTAGATGTTTCCGACACTAGATTTTGTAAGGGAAAACAAACAGTAGCATATTAAAAATAAACAAAAATAACTAAACAATGAACTTAATAACAAATATGCTACCCACCACATTTTGCACAGATTACACTATAAATTATAAACTGATGGCTAACGTAACTGCAGTCAGGGCTAAAAGAATAAAAAAAAGATTTTACCGATTGTCTGACTTGTTTTACACTACGCAGAGGTGATAATCGATCTAATTTCTTTAACATAGTGTTTTTAAGTGAGAACGCACACCGGCGCCATAAGCTACACGCACCCTACATTTAGGTCACGACAATTATTGCGCTACATTTTAGCTCAGAGCAAATATATTGTGTACACGCACATCAGACGCACAGTTGTAGCGCAGCTTCCAGAATATCGACATTATTATCCAACTGAATTTTTCAGTATCAAGCCCAGAGTATAGATTCTTACCCGGTTATTGGCAATAATAAAGAAAGAAAGAAAGTAAACTATTTTATTTGGGACACGCACAGGAAATATAACAATAAAAAACGTTAAAACGAACAAAATCATGAAAACAAAAAAGAAACATTAAAATTTAACAAAATAGTGAAAAGATAAAAGAAGCCCTGTGCGAGGCCAAAAAGGCTCCTATCTCAGCATAATGCTACGGTAATATAAGAAAAAAAATAAACAAATACCGCAGCGCCGGTATTCAGATAGGGCCCGGTGTGATACCACGGACAACGGCTACGGTTTGCCTGTGGGACTTAATCATGACTAGTTAAACGTATTATTAATTTAACAATTAACGTGTCATAAATTTAGGTACAAGTCGAACAAGCTATTTGGTATACAGGTAAAATATATTCGTTTTCCGCTACACTGCCAAAATTCGTTTTGATTGTGTGTGTAATTTAACTTTTTGAGTTTATGGCTTAGGAGAGTGACGTAAAAGGATTTTTGACTACTGAAAACACTCACAAAATTGTTTAAAGTAGTTGCAAGTTATCTGCCTGTATACCAAATAGCTTGTTCGACTGTACATTTAACCTCAAAAAGATGCATACATCGACAAGAATATAATTTAATTGTCTACAATCTTTGTTTCTATTGTATCAATGTGTAACCACAAAATATATTACATAATCGGTTAATTTGTAGTGTACATCATCAGCCTACCTATAAAGGCGCTATATTATTTATTTTACGTTCAATCACTGATTAATCAGTATAAAAAAATCATGAATGACAAAGTCAATTTCCATTTTAAAAATAGCCTAAAAAAAATTTAAACTTTCCTATCAGCACAGCCCAAAGCTTGAAATTAATTTTACGCTCTAAAACTCGGAAACTATTTCATCGGATTATTCTACAGCTTCAATAAAACTCGGAAAGAATCGGCCGGCTCTATTGATAAACTACACTTTAGTATTTTATGCATTTTCCAATCAAAATTGTCAAAGGTTTGTTTTTCAAAAAAATAGTTTGAAATACTGCCTCGATGGTCCAGTGTTCAGTGCGAACATACAGCACGGAATGGCCGCGCTATCAGCGTCTAGTACTAATAAAATTCACAGCTTCCGTAGTGCGTAGCTTGGTTTGTATGAAAAGATACAATAGGCGAAGATATTTTAGGGGTATGAGGAACAGGGTGTAAAGTTCACTCATACACCATAGCAAATGCCTCCATTTGCTATGGTGTATCCTCCAAACAGACGGGTGTTGTGTCTGGCGGGCAACTGCCCAACGATTGATGTCGGGTTCTCGTATATATGTCCAGTGCACGGTTAACTTTAATTGCGCGATGCAGGATTTATGTGACGTCAGGATTTTTGTGTGACGTCAGGTTTTTGATGCGTAGTTCGCATGTGGCGATGTAGATACCGCCACAATATATTTAATTCCGCTTAACTATTCTTCAAGAGTCATAAAATACCCTGTAAGAAATCGACACGTTTTTCACCTCTCTCAACGAGGCATCCTCAGGATGATGATTGACCAGTCGCAAACCAGAACACGACGTGTTGCCACACCGAGCACTGGACGCAGAGTGAATCAAATCGCCCGTCACACCCACATCACAGCACAAAACAGTACAGCACATCGCTCGGTGTGGCAAAACGTCGTGTTCTGGTTTGCAACTGGCAATAGCAATGGCAATAAGCAATTGCCTATATCCAGCAGTGGACGTCTTCCGGCTGAAATGATGATGGGACTTGACTCGTCCTCTATTACTCGGTGCTATACCATATCTGGTAAAGTACGAGTATAGTAATACACCTCTGTCCACCCTTTCAGTAAAATAAAAGCTAGCGTGATGTGTGTAAAATTGTCAGCGGGTGTTTCTGAATAAATAGTTTGAAAGTTAAATTCGATTTGGACTTGTGCACTCGAACAGTTTGGAACATATGGGACAGGGTTATAAAACTGAAAGTTTTGTTTCTTCAGACGGGGAATGGCTGCTTAGGGAACCGTTGAGAAAAGACTGATTAGTTTTGATACAAAGCGTGTTTATCGACCGTGTGACGATTCAGATGATTGGGTAGCTTTGTTTGTTTGTTGCTTTATGTTGCCCTGAAGAGTTAGCAGATGGTTTTTATGCATTATGTGAAAGTCAATCTAAGCTGGTTATGGCCATACTTAAGAGGGAGCAACCAGAAAGCTGGCAATGTTGCAAATAGCTGTCAAATATTTCGCTGTTTTGATTCATTTGTCAATAAACGAAATTATTAAATATCACTACAATATTGATTACTAGCTGCGCAACGCGGGCGCGGTTTCTCCAGCATAAGTCTCGATCCTGTGGGAATATCGAGATAGAAGTAAGTATCCTATGTGTGAAAGCGTATAACAAACAAACCCACTTTCGCATTTATAATATTAGTTAGGTTATTGACAACTTTCTGATGGCATCCTCATACCAGTGTTTAATCACTTGTCAGTAAGTGAATAAAGTTATATTAGACTCATCTTATTTTGAAGGGTCATTACCGTTGATGTGATAATTACCTGTAACAATAAATAACTTCAGGTTAATTCACATAAAAAAAGAATACAGAAGTAATATTATTATAATCACACATTTAGTTGTGTAATGACTTTAATATCGATGATGTATAATGACTTTCATATCGATCGTGTTGTCCGACTCACTCGATCTATGCGGCACCTGGTTACGACTCACTGGAACCTCAATGCTATGAAGCATCCCAAGATACAAGACTCGACCTACTATCGACCTCCAGTGTCCGGAGGGGAGTGATATGGCGAGCAACTGACCAACGATTAATGACGGCAAGTTTTATATAATTATGTCGATCGCGCGGTAAACCCTGTTTGCGCGATGCAGGATTTGTTTGACGTCCGAAGGCCAATTGTCTAGCTTAAAAAACCTTCACATTCAATTCGCAATCTGTCAAACTTGTCAAAAATGTTGGTAAATTGATAGTAATTTTGACAGATTGCGAATGAGATGCGAATGCGAACGTTCTATTTACGGAAATTGCCTCTCAGGTCTTTGATGCGTTCGTGTTCCACGCGCGCCTCAAAGAGATGTCAGCACAATTGGCGGGGTCCGCTAGGACCGATGCCTGCCAGGGTTGCGGGTTAGTCCGAAAGGGATACCGGGACCTTGGCAACAGGCAACTGAAGGAACACGGGTGGGTTTTAGTCAGTAAAAGTCTGACACGCCCTTCCGCTCCGCCCAGAGCGGGAGAAGTCATTGGACGATTTCACAACTACAAAAAAAAAAAAAAGTTCGCATGTGGCGTTTTAGATGCCACCACAACGCCCTACATTCAAACTTACTTTTACCTCTTTATATTATCAGTCTATATGATCATTAAATTGGACACACTTTACATATTCTCAAAAGCTTTTTGCTTATTACTCCAACTGAGTAGACTTCCCCTCGTCTCCCAAACCGTGGCCATTGACCACGTCATTCATAATGCCAACCATTACAGTCGCTACCGCTTGGTTTATTCCCGAAATCCTGGGAGACCGCGCCCGTTATCTAATATCCAGTATTAACCAATCGATCACTCAGCAACCGTTGCCACTGCAATTAGGGGTAATAAAACCACCCGAATTTACCCTCAGTGGCTTGAAATGACCCTTGGTACAGTCGTCGACAGCTGGAATTTTTTTAACCGGATTTTGAACTCGATTATGTATTTAAACTGTCAGTTGTGTGTCAAAAATAACAGTTTTGGTTGCAGATATTACAGTGATCTCCGTTTTATAGCGCTGGTGCACAATACAAAAAAAAAACAATGTATTCCATACTAATATTATAAATTCGAAAGTAACTCTGTCTGTCTGTCTTTCTGTCTGTCTGTATGTTACGTTTTTACGCCTAAACCACTGAAAGGATTTCGATAAAATTTTGCAGGGAAATAGATGGCATACCGGGGAAGCACATACCTACTTTTTATCGATGTAACACGTGGGCAAAGCCACGGGCGGAAGCTAGTAAAATATAATGTAAACCAAATTATTGTTCCTGGATTTTTCAAGTCAAATGAAGTGAAAAAAAAACAATAAACTTCAGTAAAAACTAATTAAAATAAATCATATTGGTTTTCTAATTTCTTGTTGGGTGTCAAAAAGGTCTAGATCTAACGCCTTAACTAATTAAACAGATATTTCCAAGCTAATTACGTACACACAGCAATTTCCACTAAAACAATTCACCAAAAATTAATACGATTACGCCGTCGAGTGTACACGACCGCGCCCGGACACGGCGGAAATTATAGTTAATGGATTCGAACCCCGGCAATATCGGTGCATAATTGCATCAAGAGTGACGCCAGCGCATCAAATTTTAATATCGTTTCCATGTAAAATCAAAATTTGCGATCATACGACGCCGGGTTATATTTATTCGTCCAATTATGAGATGCGGTGGCGGACGAGGATGATACACATATTTTTAACATGACTGTACTTAATTTTTTAATGGTTTTGTTATGTTTTTTGAGAGAAACATATTTTTAGGTATATGTGGGTTGAAATATAGGTACTACAGGTGAAATATGGGTGTGTACCTTAATAAAAAATAAATATTTACTAGTAAGATAGTACATACCGAAATAGTTTTTAAAGAATATCATCTGTTTTTGTTTATTATTATTGATAGGCTCACTTATACCTATCTGATTAGATATTTGCGATAATTATGTAGTATTTTTAGTTTATTTTGATAATTAGACTTTCCAATTACATTCCGTTTATGTTTCGGAACGCCCTCAGTTTGCAAACTAATTGCGATTGCAAATATTTCATCAACAAATAATATCGTAGAGTAGGACGTAAATTACTTTATACCCACGTTATATAAAAAATAAAAACTCGTAAATTGATTTTAAAAAGTGAATATAAAAAGCAATATTTACTTTCACGAAGACAATTTATTTTATTATAAACGAAAAGGTAATGCTTCTACGGAGACTATTCAGCAGATATTGCTAAATGTACAACGCCATCTATCGATACATCAGGAACTAAAATATCGTTTATAAAATCAAACTATACGTAAGATTGTACAAAAACCTTCGAGATCCATTCCAGGAATCTAGTTAAAAATAATGGAAATCCCGCACAAGAAACATAAAACTACAAGCGGTAGAGAATCAAATGAATTGATATAACTAATGGATTGTCTTTCGTTTAGTGGTAATAAAAATGGGTTTATATCTGACTATGATAGTATGTATGGGTAGTTTTATGGGTAGTTAATCAGTGCCTTGATTTTACACCTTTTAACCAACTACGGACAAGACAAAAAAATTAATACAAGTAATAAAAACTAAAACCCAACTACGACTAAAAAGGTATAAACAAGACCCCACAGACAGACAAATTAAAAATCCGGAGTCACACGTGTTAGGGCATAAATCGAACAGATTATCGAACGAACAGATAATCGAACATAATACTACATAAATACATACATACGTGGTTGGTTCATATGTATTTGTAACTGTATAGTTAAGTTTATTAGTTTAAGGTTCCTATCTGTCGCATTAGGTTACCCTAATGCGACAGATAGGAACCTTAAACTAATATCATTACAGGGCTTATACCCTGTAATGATAGGTTAGGTTTTTATAAATAAATAAAAAATAGAATAAAATAAAAATACATACCGGTCAAAATCATAACCCTCCTTTGTTCTTCGCCGTAGTCGGGTAATAAGAAAGGATTATGTCTCTTGCAGATAACCAAGCTGAAAACCAGCGCTGGTCTTGCATAGATAGGGTCGCAGCATAATGCTGACCGATAGCCGTTTTCCGTGAATGTGACGCATGTTGCCCCAACCTTTTTTTTTTTTTTTCTTTGTGTTTATTTTCTTTTTTGCGTCATTTTTTACCGCAAATAAACGTATTATCTTTCTTTCTTTCTATGTTTTTGTGAGATAATTTGATTATATTGAAATAACGACCCGCTTCTGCTTCGTACGGTATATGTAACTTTAATAGTAACGCATTATACACATAAACCTTCCGAAATAAATTCTCTGAACAATGGTGAAAACCTCATCATAATCTGTTGCGTGGTTTAGAAGAACAACGCGGACATACAGACAAACACGAAAAGTGACTTTTATTTATAATTATGTATTTAGATTAGTCTTGATATACATTATTAGAAAGTGCATTATGCAGTTAAATAATTAATTAATGTGACCGTGTGTACGTCCCTATTAATATTACTTCGAGTCTAAAATGTTACTTAAAAAGGATTATTATGTATATGTTGCAGGCAAATGACAAAACCAGGGATTTGACGACATCCCTAGGTATACCACGAAATCACGGTAGTTGTCGAATATTCTTGTTAATTACGTCTTCTCACTAAAAAATGTTCAGTGAACATTCATATACACCACTGTATATGAATGTTCTCAGAAATATGTAGATAAGTATAAATAACATTCTTAAATACTCCATTTCGCTACAAACTCTCCAACTATGCTGAAATAAAATACTCCCCACATTAAACAACAAACAAAGTCAACAGTTCATAATAAAACTTAAACTAATTATTACAGTCATAATATTAAATAATAATGGGCAAAGTAATAAAATTACGTACACAGAAAATGGCTGACTTAATACAATCATACAGACAAAACATCAAGAAACAGAGAAATAAATGCATTAAAACTTTTGCTCTCCTTCAAAGTAATTGTGGCCGTTTTTCTAGGGCGACGCCATTTTAATTACATATCTTAGAATCGCCACAGCATAGATAGGTACAGAAGGACGACTCTATGTAACGAGCAAAAACCGGCGCACTTACACATAGTACGTAAGGTGCTACGCGATCTTGAATTAATACATAATCGGCCTACAATGTTCCCACTGTTGGGACACAGGCCTCCTCTCGGTGACAGCGAGGTGGCTGTAATCTACCACGTGGGCCCAGTGCGGGTTGGTTAATCACATATCTTCGGACTTTTTGGTTCTAGGACATTCGTTTCCTCATGATATTTTCCTTCACCGTTTTGAGAGTAGTGAAATTATTTACACAAAGTGTGAAGGCGGGAAATTATCCCACGAGAACGTACTACTGGGTTAAAAAGTTTCCTATTTCCTAACTAAGGTTATGGTCTACCCATTTTGACCAATTTCATTCAAATTCGTTCAGCCGTTTTAGCGTGAATGCGTAACAAACACACAAACCGACTTTTGCATTTAGAATATTAATTAGGATGGTGTATATACTGCATTTTTTTTTCTTCCTTTCTTTACCTACCGTGAGTACGGGCTCGCTGAACGTGAAGCATGTCTATGTGTGCGTGCGTTTTCATTTATTGTACGGAGCCGACCATCTGTAGCTCTCTATTCTGTGGCGACGCTGTTCACGGCCAGCCGCGACAAAAAGTCGGGCAAAAGTTTCAACGATGTTAATTACGTTTTATTGTGTCATTGCGTTGTTTTTAAGATTTTTAATTTTTATTAATGTTTATAAATTAAATGGATGGCCGTTGTTACAGTAATAGGATTGTAGGATTAAGATATTATTTGGCAGATATAGTATTATTCAAACACAACATAATATCCCAAATATTTTTAAATCAGTCACATAGTTGCTTACGAAAATCTGGTACTGCCAGCAAAGCTATTGGAAAATGATATAGGAACGTGTAAAACTTTATGCCCAACGATAAAATACCAAACAAAGCTATAAAATGTAAACGAAACCACAAAATCAACCAAATAATATCATCTGAATACCTAAATATGATATTTAAAGACAAGACAGACTGAACATACCAGATTATTCGTTTACATTTAAGAAAAACAGAAAAAAAAACGAAAAATACCTTCATTTTCTATCAAGTTACGCAGGTACAAGTACAAAGCAAACATATTAACTGGCATACTCACATATGTATGTATAAATGTAAATGAAATTCAAAAGGAAAGTTAAAAGATACGGCTCCGCCAAAGTTTGCGATTCGGGAAAAACGCATTACCATAATAAATTATTCTATATCAAAGCGATCGGACCGTGAATAGGTCGCTTTAAGCATCCTTCGAAAGTTATAGAGCTGCGACCTCGACTCGATATAACGAGTTACTCGTTACTCGCGCTGCATGAAATGTATCTTACTCGGATGGTTTTAGCAACTCTTAATGATATGACGGACTTGAAAATAAGATGCGAGAGTGCTGTCATACTATAGCTTTGAAGTTAGTAACTTTTAATTTATTTCCCTTTGATAAAGAATCCCGTAAATAATATTACAAGTCAACTTTCATGGAAATTCGGGTGATTTTTGTATGGAATTCGAATGGTGCATGACTTGACTTTCATTGCCATACTTTTATAAAAAAAAAAAATTTATGCGTTTCAACAGATTTTTCTAATTATAACGGGTGTAAAAAGACACTTAACGAAGCCGAAAGCCACTTGTTATTCCCGTCATTGTGATATTTTTTCTGGATCATACCTGGGAACCTTCTGGTTACGGAGATATTAAAGGTCAAAGTTCCAATTTTTTCAGACTTTTTTAAAGAAAGCAAGTTTTAAATGTTTTATTTAATTTTTAAATACAAACCCTGAAACGTTGCATGCACCCATAAACACAATGTTTTGCGTGCATAACGTTGCGTACCGTAAACAGCGATTTTTCACACCAAAAATAAAATTCGGTTCCCAGCAATTATTGTTGTGCAATGTTACATAATTTGATGTACAGAATGCGTACTTGACGGATATGTCTGTCTTTTTACACCCTGTATAGGCTCGCATTATGATTTGTAATGTGGCAGTGCTTGGGGGTAGCCTATGTTCATCAGTAAAAATCTTTAAGCTGAGATAATGATACGCCTGTGTGACCATTTTCTCATCTGCTGTTAGCCATGATACAGATAAAGATGGCGCACACACTTTCCTAGAAGAACATATTGCATAGTACTCATAAATATAGTCCCCCCAGACCGAATTTCGGCAATGGCGGCCAATCTCAACGGATATTAGCCATCGAGATACATCGCGGGAGATATAGTGTTTGCGCAGTCACAGGTGCACTCACTCTCATAGTGGGGTATCACACTGCTAACGTCCAAACTCCGAGCTGTTACTGAGAAATTCCTAATGGAAATACCGAATAACACTTTGCCCAACATGACCACCTTAGAAACGGGTTTTGTTGACGGAAGAATAGACAAAATTTTATTTTATGTTATTATTTTTGGGTGGCTTACAGTTATCAACACAGAGTTAAGAATGAGATTGACGACAAGCCATTTAAAAGTCTCCACAATTAGCAATAGATTATTGTTGTACTTTTAAAAATTGATTATGAATTCATAAAGTATAACAGTACCTGCATAGGTACAGGTGCATGCACAACCGCTATTAGAATGTATCAGAAACAATATTAAAGTGTTTAGATAGAACAGTAGTAATGGACGCTAAGCTGCTTGCAAACAAATCGATTGAGAGGTGTTTATTCATAACAATTTGGTTACATACTTTGATCGAGTGAATCATGTAAGAATTGCTACGGTAAACTGTGCGAGCGTAAGGAGCATGAAGAAGATTCCTCAAACGAGAGTGTCGATGTGGAACAAAATTACAGATTGCGATTGTTTATCTGTAATTTTGTCTACTCTTCCGTCAATAAAACCCTATTCTACGGTGGTCATGCTATGCGTACTGGGAATCGATCCCAGGACCCCACGCACCGCTGTCGCGCTGGCGACCTCGAGATCAAACGGGGCAGTCGACAGTCATAAGTATGCGCAGTGCATCTGAACTACCGCACAGTTAAGTTGTTAATGTACGCCCAAAGAAGACTTAATGAAAGTTATACGTATACTTACCTAGTTAAATCTTTTGACTTTAATTTATTTATATGGTAACTACCTAGACTTTATACAAACTTTATAATTTTCCGACTAGTTTTCAAAGTGGATCTTCAAATATTAAAACTAAGCCAACATCCTTTGCAAGTAAATGAACTAGAAACAGAAATTAAACGCATTAGTCTTATTAAAACTTTGTGGTTGTTCAGTTTAACATCCAAATAAGAGGTGTTATTATTCCATAGTATCGTATAGCCATGAGGAACAGGGTTCAGGAGTTCACTCAAGCAACTGACCGCTGATTTATGTCGGGAAGTTATATATATGCTGATCACGCGGTAAACACTGCTTGAGCGATGCCGGATTTCGCGTGACGTCAGTATGAAGCGTAGTTTGCATGTAGCGATGTAGATGCCGCCACACTATCTTTAAAAGATACGCCTTAAACTAGTTTTAACTGTAAAGAAGAAGTTTTTCATGCAAATCTATTAATTTTTTGCTTAATTGCTGGCAAAGACATGCAAATCTTGATTATACCCAAAAGTCTTACATATTAAATGTGACCAACCCTCATATTTAAGGCTTGTTTCATCTCTTTATGAGGAAAGATCATCTATTCTGTAAAAATCTCACCGTGAAAACTTAGGTGAAGTCAGCTTGAAGTGAAGTGAGCTGTCAATACTGTCATTCCCTAGCATCAGGTGAAGTGACTACTTCGCGCATCGCATAGAGTTTATTACCAAGATCATAAGATCTTAAAAATCAGCAACTTGGACAATGGGACTTTCGAACTCATAGGAGTTCGAAAGTCCCCAGACATTCCTATAATAATTATACGTGTGATTTATATAAATTAAAGCACACACAATGGCCTCAAACGTGGCCAAGTCAGTCCTAAGAGATCAATATTGAAGTAATTTATTCATTCAGTCGCAAATAAACACCATAACAACCAGACTCATTGCTGATTCTCCGTCATTTAAAATTTACCTCCATATACCTTCGTTTGTGAGTAAAAGGTAAACGATATGGACTTAAAAAAACAAAAAATAGCCTTCTAAGGTTCTTACCCAATCAAGGGCCCGCCCTCGAGCTAATAGAAACTTTATCCTTTCAATATTTTTGTTTTGATTAAATTCGCCTGCTGAAGGCGGATGAGAAATGTTTCTATTTCCATATTTTTTATCAAAAATACTAAAATTAAGATTGCGATCTTTCAAAGATATTGGTAAAAAATACATGTTGTTTTGGGTAAGGAATTGATTATGTTATTATTATTTATATTATTACTACGTTATATTATAAATTTTCTTGCGTAGTGGCTACGCTATTGCTACGTCGTAGCATATTGGTTGCGGCTACGCGGAAATAGTTGTTTGAAACCCTTCCCTTTGAGTCGGCCTTTCATTTTATATTAGTTGTAACTTTCTAAGAAAGCAATATTTGAAAATTGCCTTTTAAAAATGTATACAAGGTTCTCATTTACGTCGTCTTTTATTTGTTGTTAACATCAGCGAATGACATTCATTTTAGTGATACAAAACCTCCACATCTTTTCATTATGTCTGATTATTTAAATCAAAAACGAAATATACTAAATTAAATTACTGATAGTTTCAGATTTGTATAAATTAAGAGATGTATATAATGTAAATAATTTTTTAGTTTATAGAAAATCTAATTAAATTAAAATAAAGTACTCTACCTATACAAAAAAAAAACGAAATCCTACAAGAAATGTTCAAATAAAACATGGAATTCCTATACACAACACACAACACAACAGCATAGCAGCGCTGTCACAACAGCATCCTGAGGACTGTAGCAGAGAGCTTCAGCTCTCAGATAATGAAGCAGTTTGTGGGGAGGGTGATAGGTACTAACACTAGATAGTTAGCTTTTGTATGTTACTAACACTATATGGATTCTTTGGTCCGAAATAAAAGTATATAATATAATATATATAATAATATAAACATCATTTGTCAGTAATTAAATCATTCCCTGACCTCTGGACAGAGAGAAGTGGAAAGGAGCAGGGCGGTCTTTGCCCAGCAGTGGTATAGTAATAAATAATAATAATAATAAATTAAAAAACATGCCTACCTTTTTCGTGCAACTCATCAAAAGATTCAGCTCAACATTACAAACCCCACCTTTGCTCGACAACAAAGGGGGTTGCAGCTGAAAATCAGCATCAGGTGGTGGTACACTGTGTGTTGCCATCTGACAATATGCTGAGCTGAGGCCCTTTTGGCATTGTTATGACTGTTTTCTGTTTTTTTTTAGTTTTAAGGTGTATTTTTGTGTGACAATGCCAATAAACGCATTTTTCTTTCTTTCTTTCTTTCAAAGACCAAACGCCACACCACTCACCGTACTAAACCCCCACAATAAATATGAAAGTTTGTTAAATTGTTACCAAGAAACGATAAGTTAAGTTGTGTTTAACAATAAGTAAAGTTGTGTTTAACAGGGGCCAACCACAAGCATTGCCGGCCAAGCAGCAAGCCTGAACAGTTCCGACAAGATTTACTCGCTAACTTGTACCTCGGAACTGAAATTGTGCTCGTGACAGCTGTTCAAGTTTTTTCAAATTAGGGTGTGCGTGTGTACTCGTAAAGGCTTGAGGGTTTTAATTTTTTTAGCTTGGAAATTGTTGCCAATGTTAGGGTAAAAAGTTCAGGTTTTTTTATTTTTGGTTTGGGAAAACTCCTGTTGTTTTACAAATACAGGGGAGTCAGTTGTATGAAAGGTGAAAAGGTTTTGTGGAACGTCAATTTGGCTGAGGTGTATTACTAGTACTATGTACTACAATTAACGGTAATTGGACAAGTTTGTAAGCAGCTATGCAAACATTCAAATAAAAATTATGATTAAGAACCAAATGCAATTGTTATGAATAATATCAATACCAATGCGACAGATAGCATCATGTTGCTAACCTTATAACAAGCTAATTAAAATTTAAAAAACAAAAACAAAGCCTCTAATAAACGATTTTTTTTTATAGCTAAAAATACTCTCGATTAAGTTACTTTTCAAACAAAACCAAAAAAATCGAAATCGATTCAGTCGTTTGGCAGCTACGATGGCGCAGACAGACACACAGATACACACTTTAAACTTATAGAACCCCTCTTTTTTCGTCGGGGGTTAAAAAGTACCTCTTTAGCTCTCCTGAAAGTCATGAAACAACAAGACCTAATACAAATTCCATAATTTTGTTACTCAAGCATGCCTTTGAAACTCTTTAAAGGTGAACTCCACAGTAAATTCTAACAATAATATGATTAATATAAAGTCCGCTCCAACTAATATGAAAACATATTCAACATAATGTTGGCAACATAAAAACAACACGAATAGGTTGAATAACACTAATACATAAGTTTGGAATCAAGTCACAAACTCATAACTTATTATTGTAAAGCTGTGCACAGACCAGAGTCAAAATTGCTATAGGCAGTCCAGCGCTCTATAAAAACAATGATGGCGCGAAAACTCGCAATAAATTGTCTCAACTAAAATTATGAAATATCTGCTAAAAATTTGTTTTCTCAACAACATTCATTGCGTACGTTGTTAAGCAGACAATTTTTTCAAACATATGAAGCAATGGATTATTTTATTATTACTATAAAAATTGCGAAACACACTTTCAGTCACAATTTGGATGACTTTGAAAGATATTGCGAATCCATTGCCTCATATGTTCGAAAAATTTATCTGCTCAGCAACGTTAATAACGCAATTAATGTTATTGTACTGCCAAAATGAAAGCCATTGCTACCGTGTGTTACGCAATTACCTCCCTGTTATCAGGTACTTAGTAACGAAAAGAGAATTTTGTTAACAAAACAACAAAATTATTTTAGCTCTAGTGTGCACACTGCCTTACATCATATTTGTATATTATCGTATCAAAAAGTAATTTCAACTTTATTATGACGTGTCTTATGCTGACGTCTTGTTTTTAGGTTCATATATTAAGTTATAAGCCTTCATTCCCATCTATAATTATTATCTGATATATAATAATATCTGATACTATAATTTTTATCTGAGACAAAACAAATAAATAATTTTATTTGCCATCTCACACCGACGACCTCATAAAAACAGGTAAAGTATTTTGTATGTAAAATTATGAATCACTGTCTGAACTTCAAAGTTTATGAATAATTCCTTTAAATAACATCATTTAAATTTTTTGTGGGAAATGCAAAATCTCGTCGCATGAATGTAATAATATGCAAAATGAGTCCAAGTTTGTGTTTTTACAAAAAGTTTCTTGTTGCATCTTGGAACCTCTTTGCTTGTCGGGAAAAAAAGAAAATGCATCAGGTGCTTTACCTTTTTTTAGTTTTTGCTTGCAAATAGCTCATTAAACGTCTTGTTCTCGTCTGTCACACCCACACACACACACTATTTTAAGATATATCTCTAAGTTTCTTTTACTCTTTTAAATTATAATTCAAGTCATAGCTTGTTTCATTTTGGTTTTTGGTTGCTATTTAATATGTAAAATCCTATATTCTTTTGTATGAATGATAAATAAAAAAATAAAAAAAAATAAAAAAAAATAAAAAATTTGAGATTTTACATTTTTTTTTGGTTTTGTACACCAATTTTATCTTTTTATACTTTGTCATAGAAGAGCGAAACCTCCTAGCACAGATATATCTTTCACTTAAAAGGGGGTTCCTATGTAAGATTTACTGTAAAAGTTTGTACAAGTTTCTGCAAGAAACCTTTTTTTTTCTTTTTGCTCTCGAGAAGTCTCTTATTTTTTGAGGGTGGGAATTCATCCAATGACTTCTCCCGCTCTGGGCGGAGCGGAAGTGCTGACAGAAGCGTCTCACTTGGTCGTCGTACGTCATTTTCGCGGAGCTACAGTGGAGGGGATAACAATAAGTTATTTGTCATTGATTGCTATGGTAATGTTACCTTCGTTTCGGGTTGCAATTAACTTAGCCTAAGAACCAGTTCTCAGAAACGGCTGGTTTCTACCTTTTTCTAGTAAAAGGTTTCCAAAAAACGAATGTCAGATTTTCCTAGTTAAAAGTAAAACTACCGATAAGTTTCAATTATGCACCCATCAGATGAAAACGAAGTTATCCGAAAAGTAGAGATCAAGCTTTGCCGTATTGGATGAGGGATGCTTATTCGTTTTGCTCATTTTCGGATAAGTCCGAATTTACCCAAAACGGATTTACGAGGTATTCCTAAAATGGCGGCAAATACCTCGAAGTACTTTACTTTGTGGGTTTGTGTACAACAAAATCAATACTTTCGAATGTACATAAAATATGTATTTATCTACACCCATGCTATAAATCGTCTATAAAAGTATCTGAAACAGTTAGCTTATAGCCAACATTAAAACATCCAGTCTCATAGTAACCATAATATCATACAAACGGGTGTTATAATGATGTACTGAATTTCATTATGCAACTCATTTAAAAAAAGAACATTGTCATTCACGAGCTTTTCACTAACAAAGCACCGTAATTTAAAAACAAAACACATTCGAATTCGAAAAATTCAAATTCACGTCGTACCGCGCCGTTTTTGTTCGATATTGGTATTGCAAAGAAACTTTTATAGAAGATTCATATCATGGGTGTATATAAAATCTTGTATGCAACTGTATATAATTAGGTATTAAAACACTCATGTGATAAACCCACATTCGTGTTTTAATACCCCTTATTATATAACAGTTGCATAAATAACTATTACCTACTAATGTGTTAGGTTTATTTATAAAGAGTTTTCAAAGTCTTGCGTAATTGCTCCTCACATATGAAAAATAATTAAACCCTGGGGTTCTCGTGTGGCCATGAACAACACTCATCAATCAATTAATGATTAATCATAAACCCTCTAACATACTCATATAAATATTGATTGATTGCTAAAACAAACGTTCGACCTTATAAGTACAAAACCTTCGATAAAACCACAATAACTTTGAGATTCTTCAACGTTTTCAAAGTTCTGTAAGATCCATATCTGATGCAACTTCGTTCACTTAAAACTCTGAAATACATGACTGCTTAAAGGTACACACGGCTACACATCAAGCTATAAACTCAAACTCAAACTCAAAGCATTTATTTCAAATAAACCAATTACAGGCACTTTTGAATTGTCAAAGGGTCGGTCAGTCAGAAAATATGAAGCTAGTTGCCCATTCCAAAGCGTAGTAGGTTCCTATGGAGAAGAACGGGCAAGAAACTCCACCTATACATTTCCAGTATAAGCTGACCTCGCATTGTACGGAAATCCTATCCTATAATGCGAGATCAGCATAAACTGGAAATGTATAGCGTGTAGCCGTGTGTACCTATCATCAAACAGGAAGTAAATCGGTTCTGTAAGAGATACAAATTAAATTAAAAACTCATAGCAACTACCAGAGAGTTGCTATGAGTTTTTAATAGGTAATTAATGAAAAACAATGGCGACATCAAATGCCTCAAGAAATGGCATAAACTTGAACCAATTTCAATGATGTGTGCATAACCTACCATCTGATTATGGTTGTGATAACCGATCACAGATTACAACAATAAGATCGCAATATGAAGCCCCGGACTCGTGAGTCAGGGGCTTAATATTGCGATCTTATGCGATGACGTGACATCGTTGTATTGATATCGTATTTACACCAGTCGTTCTTCAAAGTAACATAAAACATTTAAATTGAATACATCACATTTATTAAAGAAAGTCGTGAACCCGGGTCATAACTCGGAACATGATCCGTTTTATCTCCGAGTTCGTTCCCGAGTTACACGGGACTAGGGTTGTGCCGTGCACACGTCAAATTCATGACCGGACCCTTTGGGATCCGTTTTTTAATGTACTAAGAAATTAAAGTTTTTTGAAATGTTAATGTTTTGTGTGAAAAGCGATCAAACAGGTGGATTTCAAACGTTATTTTTTTAGGGAAAAATAACAATAAATATTTTTGTGGGTTCAAAGGGTTGTAGTGGGAAGGTGACATTTGTATGGTTTTTTTACCAACCACCACTTAGACCTCTTAATACGACTGTGTTTTTCGCACTTTGTCGAAACAGTTTTATGTATAGAAAAACAAAGAGTGCGTGAATAGCGTGGTCTTTCACTTGACGCTTCTCCTAGGCATTATGGTCGGCTGCGGTGGTTGTTTTTTTTTATTGTGAGGACGCACTAGCTTCCGCCAGCGCGATACCTTTATAAATTATAGCTTATGTGACTCATTGAAAATACAGCAAACTACTGGTGAAAGAATTTTTAAAATCGGTCCAGTAGTTTTTGAGTTTATTAATTACAAACAAAAATAAAAATCTTTTCTCTTTATAATTATAATGTAGATTAAATTGAAATATCCACCAAAATTTCCTGCCAACCCTACACAAATGTGTGCAACTGCAAAACACAAGTCCCTAACAAAATAATGGGCAAGCTTGTATCGCTGCACGCCGCGACGACGTGTCACGCCGTGACGCAAACACGTTGCGAGCGTGACGGTGGGTGCTTGAAACACTGCCTAATGTTGAAATGTGGTCCAAGGTGTGGGTGATTAGAGGAAATGCAGCAATTAGAAAAATATCCAACTCCAACAAAACATGTAAATGTCACAGCGTGACGCAGAGTTCCGAGCGTAATGAATTACAGAAGACAGACCGTCTTCATTCTTTTAGAATTATTGTTAATAAAAAGATAATTATCATGAAGAAATTAAGTGTTAATCATTGAAACCCTTTCTTCATGCCTAAACAATGTGTCGATAAAGTGACACTACACTATACTAGTGAGTGAACTTCAAGCGTGACAGCGTGAAGAAAGCACGAGGACGTAAGTGTGAAATAGTGAGTAAGTACTTATTGAACAAGAAGCCTAACTCAATATCCTTAGAACAGCAGCTCATGAACAATTTGATTTTACTATCGCTCCGGCTCACCCCTAGCACCACTCACCCCCATGTAACAAGATACAAGTAACTCTAAGAAACAGATAACTCTAATAAACACACTGTTTGAGCGTATACTCGACGCCTCAAATGACGAGAAATTGGACAGGTGACGGTGTTAATTGATGACAACTGTACGTGCGTGTACCTACTGTAGAATACCTCATGTGAGTGCTGCATGAGCAGCTAAGGATTCTACTTCAAGAGAAATGTAGAACAGTCAATCGCGTACATCAGTAACACTGAGGGGAGAGGGGACCGATCCTATTTCCTCTTAATTATGGAAACTGTACTTACTGCTACGAAATAGAGTCGCTTTCAGGTTCAAAACTATTAACAACGAAAAGGTCATGCTTCTTTTTTTAACTTGAGAATTATTACTTTATTTTTGTACTTGAAGTAGGTACGTATTAAATTCAATGATAAGTAGACGATGTTCGTATAATTACGAGTAGTACGCGTTGTTGGAAAATACAGTTGGAGAAAAAGTGATAATTTTGTGCCATTTTGATGCTGCATGAGCCTTCATAGAAGTTTTATTATTTATTTTTTTAACAACTCATGTAATAAGCTGCTTGCTAGATATCACACATAAAGATGTCAACAAACACACCTTAGGCCCTAGAAAAAGTGACATTCTATCAGCGATAACGATGATAGAAAAGAAAAAATGTATAGGACATAAGCTATCTAAAAGCTTATGTCAATCTTGTTGAAAATCGTTGTAGAAATGCGAAACGTTTTCGAAGCGATTGTCACTTGTCTCCGACCTCTTATCAAAACGCTCTTCGAATAGAACCTCCCCAATGTAAAGCGATATCACCCATCTAATAACTCTTAACAACAGTTCTCAATACACTCCATTTTATCCACCGCCTCCCGCTTACAAATTAGAGTGGTGACAAGGAATTTAATTGGCGCTGAACGTACGCGCACCTCTAGTTTTCGATTGCTTGAGATATGTTTATTGCTCGAGTGTTTAGTGCGGCTCTTAAACTGTTTAATAAAGGTGGGAATACGCAGAGGGGTGGTGATAGTAGAGGGTATTATGTCGAGCTATTTGCATTAGTGCTTAGAGGTTAGGTTCTAAACATAAATTCCTGGAATAGGGAAGATGCCTCGGTATAAAAGAAAAATTCTATTTAGTCCGTCAGTCACATAATAAAAAATATTAGACACATTTTTTTTTTAAGAATTTTATTATGGTTATTTATGCAAATGTTATATAATAACGGGTTTTTTGTATAATAGTATCACACGAGTGTTTTAATACCTAATTATTTCCAGTTGCATACAAGACCTTATCTACACACATGAAATGAATTTTCTATAAAAGTTTCTTTGCAATACCAATATCGAACAAAAATGGCGCGGTACGACGTGAATTCGAATTTTTCGAATTCGAATGTGTTTTGTTTTTAAATTACGGTGCTTTGTTAGTGAAAAGCTCGTGAATAACAATGTTCTTTTTTTGAAATGAGTTGCATAATGAAATTTAGTACAACATTATAACGCCCGTTTGGATGATATTATGATTACTATGACACTGGCTGTTTTAATGTTGGCAATAAGCTAACTGTTTCAGAAAATTTTATAGAGGATTTATAGCATGGGTGTAGATAAAACACATTAAAATTGGGGAGTGGGGGGCTCGCTACGTCACAAATAAGTATAAAATCTACATAGGCGGGGACGTCATGCCACATTTTAACTCAATGTATTACCGTAATCTTCCGATAAAAAATACGTGTCTAATATTTTTTAATTGTCTAATTGTCGGGCAAATATTGTAGTCATCATCCCTAGCCTAATACTAGTGTTCTATTCTATTTTATTGTTCAAGATTATGGGTTCATCTTTAGTTTATAGTTTTGCTAATGTCAGGGTCGGAAAAGGCCCAGCTTGCGGGAAAGTCCGAAAGGGATACCGGGACCTTGGCAATAGGGCAACTGAAGGAACACGGGTGGGTTTTAGTCAGTAAAAGTCTGACACGCCCTGCCGCTCCGCCCAGAGCGGGAGAAGTTATAAGACGATTCCGCACACCCAAAAAAAAAAAGTTTCAGAAAAGGCAAACTTTTTTTTTATTTTGAGAAAATATGGTTAAGTCGGTTTTATTACAGGTTTTTCTTTTGACATGTTTTTTAAACCATTGAGCCAGATTTTGTAATAATAACCTAACTGAAACAAAATGTGATTGAAATACAGTTCTTTTAGGTACAAAACTAACAACTTAGATTGATTTATATCGATATTGATTTGTAAGAACTTTACTGTACAGTGCGTTCATTATATTTTGAACTCTATTTGTATTGAAACTAAGCTTAACAAGCAATGGTGCCAACATGACGGCAAGGGACAAGTTATAGTGAAAGATCTGTAGTCGGTATAAAGTTCGACATTCAAAAATGGTTCCATGATTTAAATCTGGATCGAAACTTGTGTCGTAATACGTAACGGTTTGAATGAGGAAGTTCTAGTATCACTTAAGCAATAATTTGGGAAGTAAATCTTGGATAACATACTATTTCGGTCTTTGTGGATAATTGGATCCCATTGCAGATATTCTAGGAAGGACATCAAGATTACCAGTAATTGGTCATATGATCGCTTATATTAGATGTTGCTAGCTTTGAGCTAACTGATATTCAACCACATCTGGTTTGGTTGGCCATAATGAATGAACGTACACGTAGCAAAAGGAATATGTAAGGATATATAAGTTGGCGGTCTGTGTCTGGTTACCCCCCTATGGGAAAAAGACGTGAGTATATATGTATGTATGCTGAGAGCACGAGGACGCCTCTCCAGCTGCTGCTAAAGACGGTACTGTCAACTGTTTCCATACCAACCAAGCGTGTGACGTCACCACACGACGTTTACACACAGAAACTGACGGCCCATGAAAATTCTATCAATGCCTTTGGACACAAATATATCGTCTCGAGTCGCTGGCGCTGCGATTTCGCACTCTGTAAACCTATGTTTGAGACTGAAAAATCGACCCCAACTTAGAAAGGGCATGGCAGACAAAGAGACAACATCGAAATCCAATTTATTACAAGAATTCAACAAAAAAAAAGCATCTTCACAAGACAAACTTTTCAAATATCTACAACTTTTCAAACAAGTTGAGATTGCCGTACAAAGAAAATTGCACACAATGCAATCGATGAAAGTACACAAGTAGGTATCGTTCAACTACCGGTATGTAAAGTTACAAAGTTGTGCGGTCTATGCTATACTGCAACGGTTAAAAAGTTTGTTACTACAAATAGAAGTGTTTGGTCCGCTGTTTAGGTTCAGCAATTTTTGAGATAGTAAGTTTCATATTTTTGCTATGTATGGTGAAGATTGTATCAGGAAAATGTATGGTAAAGAAGCGATATCTTATAATAGCAAACATCGTCCTACTCGTATTAGCTTGATAAACCAATGAGCTTAATAAGGCGGATACGAATGGCGGCAAACGGCGTTTTGTGGTGCAAATTGGAAGACGTAACTACGTCTTCCAATTTGCACCACAAAACGCCGTTTATGCAGCCGGTTATGCAGTCCACTGCTGGACAACTGTCCAGCAGTGGACTGCATAATCCGAGTTGATTGATTTTTCAAATAATCACACTGCATCTATCGTTCTACGGTCATTTAAAAATCCTCGTTTACCTAAGCTTCAACCTCATAGGTTGACCTACGATATGCCATACTTAAAAGGAAACTAAAACCGGTTTAGAATGTTGAGAAGGACTGTCAAAAAGGCTATGTCGGCATCAACTTTGCCTACACTGAGTATTGGAAGTAGAGAAATGAGGATTTACACCACCTCGTTCCTTCGCCTCCAAACTGCTGATCATGTCGGATAAGTGTAGAATAAAAAATCACGTTGAGATGGAAAATCACGAGATGTTATTTTCCGCCTTCTCAGTAACACTGTGGCAGCATCTACAACGCCACAATGCAAAATACGCATCACACTGGCGTCATGTAAAGTTCTGCATCGCGCAAGCAAACTTATCGATGCGATTAACATAAATACAACATCCCGACATTTCATTTCATTAACCGTCAGGCTTACCGCATTGGTTGATGGGCGGAATGGCCATCATAAAAAAAACAACGGTCGATTAGTAGCCACAACACCCGTCTGGTCTGAGAATCCTTCCTTTTTTTTGGAGAATGAGGAACTAAACACCCTGTACCTCATGCCTCTATAGCACCACACCTTGTATCACTCCACCTGATCGACCTCAACTAAAGGGGAGGAAGTAGGTACTCAGAATATTCTGGTGAAGCTTAAATATGTCCCTTATGGGACTACTAGTGTAAACAACGACAGCAGCTTGCATCCATTTACCTGCTTGCACTCCTAACTGTTGATATAGTCACTGCTTCAAACACCAGAGTTACATATATAAACATGACGCCTGAATTTCCTGAAGGGTTAGCAGAGGTGCATATGCACTGGAGTGAGATACCTGAGATACAGGCTTATTCCTAGTTCAGGTAAAATCCTATTATTATATACCTAGGTACAGTCACGGACTTTAATTGATGAGCCACCTTCAAACTTTTCAATTTTGCAGTTTCATGCATTCACGAGATTACACGATTAAACACGAACTCAAATCGCAAGCTCGTAAACAAGATGACAAATAAATAACTTTTAATCGGAAATATCCATAGAGGTTGACTAATAAGTTCTCAATGATAAAAATAAATACAATGTTGCATTAAGTTTATCCAATCTATTTGATACCGACCTCCTTTGAATCATAGCTCATTAACTCGATAATCATGAAAACATAACTGAAGACAGTGACAGTTGAAATATCAAGATGACAAAAAAAATCCTTTTAATCGGAAATAGTCTTATCCATAGAGGTTGACTAATAAGTTCTTAATGATAAAAATAAATACAATGTTGCATTAAGTTTATCCAATCTATTTGATACTGACCTCCTTTGAGTCATAGCTCATTAACTCAGTAATTCTGAAAACTTAACTGAAGACAGTGACAGTTGAAATATCGATGTCAGAGAATTTCTCGATACGCTAACGTTACTATCGCAACAGTAACCTAGCAAAAATTGTTTATCATTGCTAGGTTACTGTTGCTAGACCTGCAATTGGTTGACTTTGAGTAGTCACTCTGCTGTCAAGTTTGTAGTTCTGGCAATTTTCTTCTTCTAATACGAAGTCATATGACTTTGCGTGTCGGGAACCGAATAAACCCGATTTGCATTACACGGCTAAAATACGAACATTGCCAGGTGGCTCATCAATTAAAGTCCGTGACTGTACCTCTAGTTTAAGGCCCTATTTTGTGTATCTATGTAAATTAATTATTTCAATAAAGAATTTATTTATTTAGTTATAAAGGTACTTATCTTGTTATACGTAAGGTCTAATTAGGGATAGAATTCTTTATCGTCAGTCTGAACAATGTAAAGGAAGTGGCAATATTTTACCGTTCATTTTATTACCTACAGTTCTGGTAACATCAATTTGTACCATTCTCTCTACCGCTTCCTATTACTGGAAAGGTAGCTTCGACATTAACAACATTGCTAGGCATGTAATTCAACACTACTACCAATAAATATTAATAAAAACCCCGGCTTATTCTAGGAAAACTCCATTTATAATTCTTTTTACTTTTCGTGGTACAGTAATCTTATTGTACACATATAATTATATAATTCATGTATACAAAATATTGTAAAACATTTATAAAAGAGTACCGGTGGAGTTTCTTGCCTATTCTTCTCCATACGAAAACTACCTTTTGGAAGGGGCAACTAGAATCAGTTCTATTTCTTTGTTTTTGACGTTCAAAAGTGTTTATTGTGTGCCTTTATAAAATTGTGCCTATTTAAAATAAATTATTTGACTTTGAAAGCCGGCCTCAAATTATTTCTTCATTATCAAACAGTCCTACGTTATTCTGAACCCGATTATATTCCAAAATTCCTGAAACGAAAATACCATTTCCGTACACCAAAAACTTTCAACTTCAAATCCTGAACAAGGTAGGTACACAATTACCCCAACAATTTTTATCTAAAATAGAAAATAGAATATTTCCAAGATACGCTGAATTCCATATAACGAAGCTATTATTATAGTACAATGGTACCTGTCACATACAGACATGAAGACCTCTGGAGACCTCTTATTTACCGTAGAAATAGAAACGGAACAAATAGGACAGCCAGGTATTATTTAAGTTTGGGCTCCTTTGAGAACCGAATTAGGTACATACCTGTGATTGAAAACCTAATTGGCGAACGGAGTACTCTATAGTAGGAGTTCTATAACACAAAAGATGCGTTGTTTTCAGTTGATCGCTCGGGATTTGTAAGTTGGTATACATTGGTAAAATGACTACCTAGCTTCGATAGCAAAATCAAAATATTTTATTTCATATAAACTTACATGGGCACTTATGAAACGTCAGAAACTAGGTGCACGGTACAAATGGTCGTTTCCTATGGAGAAGAGCCGGCAAGAAACTCCATGGTTACTCTTTAAATAGCGCCACTTCTTCCCAGCTAAATCACTAGGAAGGGGTGAAGGGCGGGCGTTTTGGGGAACTGTCTGATGTAATTTTGACGTTCGAAAAGTGCTGAGTCTCAGCCTAGTTTGAATAAATGACTTTTGTTTTTTTTTCATTAATTTTGACTGCTTTTTGGCTAGTGAATTGATATTACTGTGATATTTTTTAGTAGCAGTCTGAACTCTGGATATGTGCCCGGTTGATTTCAATAGGCTCGCCCACTATTATATGGGACTTAAACATAACTGGCGAAATGTGGGTATACTATATTATGTATACCTCTCTGCCTAACCCTTCGGGGAATACAGGCGTGATGATGTTATGCCGTCTGATAATATATTATAATTTATACAGACGCAAGTACTTGGAAGCCATGAGTCTTTATAACATTGTTGGTAATAAATTTGATTGCATTGAGTTAACCAACATGTTATGCTATGTTGTCCCTAGAACAGTATACAAGCGAAAGGTGCGCGCTGGCAGACTATTTTCCACGCGTACTTGCCGTTTTAACACCGGTTTGCGCTCACCTGTTCGCAGAATGATACATACCTACAATAGGACCTTTGATCATATTGACATTTTTGCATGTTCTCCCAGTAGGTTCAAAGGACTTATACTTGAGGAGCTCTCTTGATTTATGTATAAATATATGGATAGGCATGATAGTTAAGTAAGTTTAGTTCTGAACTTTATTATGTATATGTATACCCTAGCGTTTAATTAATTGTATTGTATATCGTATTCCACAGTTAATCTGTGAACAGCGTTGTGGGCTACAATATTATTCAGATGTTATGTGTATTTCTTTTTCTATACTGTATATTGTAGCTGTTTGTTGTTCCTATGAATAAAATAAAATCAAATAAAATATTTTTTTAACTTTCAGCATATGTGCCGCACTCACACACACCGGGGAATGGCTTTCTTTTCTATACACTTGACTCGATCTCGAATCTCTCGAATACAAAACCAATCTTGTCTATCAAGCTTGTCCTTCTTCGCTAGGGTATCCTGCGAAGGCATTTGAATAAGAAGTAGGTGTTCCCAAATGGGAATATGAAAAAAAAAATCAATCTGCCTAGCCTTTTCCCAACTATGTTGGGGTCGGCTTCCAGTCTAACCGGATGCAGCTGAGTACCAGTATTTTACATGGAGCGACTGCCTATCTGACCTACACAACCCAGTAACTGGGTAACACGATACCCCTTGGTTAGACTGGTTGTCAGACTTTCGTGCTTCTGACGACCCGTAACGACTGTCAAAGATCCACAAATGACAGCCGGGACCAACGGCTTAACGTGCTTTCCGAGGCACGGAGGAGTCTCGATATGTGAAAATGGTCACCCATCCACGGACCAACCCCGGCAAGCGTAGCTTAACCTGATGGATCGACCCGAGCGGCTGTTATTACTGAGCCACGAGCTCCTCCCAAATGGGAATATGAACACCTACTTTTATTGTGACATAGACAACTAAAAAAAACTGTTAAGCCACTTTCATTCGACAGTGGCACTCACGATTATTTTGACAAATAAAAAAATAAGGAAGCAATCTGCCTAGCCTTTTCTCAACAGATGCAGCAAATAAACAAATAAGGAACCAATATCAATATGTCCCTATCCCTAAAAAATGAGTCCACCGGATACCTGTATACATTATATTTGACATTTAAATGAAGACCGTATCTCTCCAAGCAGATATTCGCAACACCGTGTCATAGTGAAAGCTTTGAAACGACAGTACGTTCCAGTACATGGCAATCTGTTAATGGACACCAAGGATTTAAACGCGATGGGATGCGGCAAAGATACCCGGGAGAAAAGTAAGATATTTTTTTTTACATTTCGGCGATTATCGGTATTTGATAATGAAGATTTTTTACGAATTCTGTATGTGACTGATGTGTCAATCTGATATTTCGATTTAAGTTTTTTTTTTTTTGTTCCGTTGAAGTAGATTTGATTTAAGATTTTTTTTTGATATTTTGTGCTTTGGAAGTACATTTGATTTAAGATTGAAGGTGTGTGAAAAGTAAGGTGGAAGTAGATTTGATTTAAGTTAAAAAGTTTTGGTTAGACGTCTCATTTAATTTGTCTGTAACATTTACTTTTTTTATTTATTTTTGTCTTAAACCGTCTAAAACAACCTTCATTCAAAGTTCAAGGTCATCTTGATTGGAGACATTTCTCTAGAGTGGCCTTTTAGGGTAGAGCCATACAGATTTGAGTGAACCCGTCCCGACAGTGGGTAGGCATGAATTACTCATCGTGGAGCTCAACCCTATCTAAGGCAGTTGAATGACTCGATACGAAATCGTAGCACGTTTTATATTTAATTTCTTATCGCACTTCGTGTAAAAAAATAAACACAGTTATTATTAGTCGGCAATCAAGACAAATTGTTTAATTAAAAACCACTTTTATCGGACAATTTCTTGTTTATCATAATTTACGGCCAATTTCTTGTGTTTTATCGAGGTTTCGAACTTGAATGGTCTTACTTATGAGGTCAACACTGTTGATTGGCCTTTAGAAGGCCGATAACGATTCAAATTCTATTGTGTCTCGTTAGTGATAGTTGGAGGTTTATACATCCTTCTTTTCATGGGGGTAGGCAGAAACTATCGAACACCATGTGCCACGATCCTCCACCATACTCCTATATAATGAGGTTATCTTGCCAAGAAATCGCCAGTTGAACTGAGTACTTATGTGTTTTTGTCTCGTAACAAACCTTTAGGTACTGATTATTTTACCTCGCCAAATGGAAAATCTAACTCAATTTTTTTTTTTTTTTTGTTACTCAATATTGTTAGTCCAACAAAAATCATGGGAGGCAGTCTTTAGGGACTGCCGATAGAAGTAAAAACTAAGCAACAATGCGTAACCTCAACGTAATTCAAACGGTAGACGGTAGATGGCGCTAAGAAAAACAATTCACTTCAAGCGTGACGATGACGCGAGTTCCATGATTTTTGTTCACTTAAAAAGTGCTCAACGCGCCTTATGAAGTTTTCACTTTAAAAACACGAATAAAACATAAAAACATTACATCACGCCTTGTTTCCCCGAAGGGTTAGACAGAATTGTACATGTAGTACACCCACATTTTGCCAGTTATGTTTTTTTAAGTCCCATGGGGCGAGCCTATTGCCATCGACCGGACACGAATCCAGACTCCGGGCTGAAACATAAAAACTATTTAAAAATATAGTCTCCACTAACCGTTTCTGTTTAACTGACTACTTTATCACAGTAAGTGGAGTACCAAACAGGCCCCAGTGCAGTGTCGCTTCAAGTATTTATAGCGCCGATTTAGAGATCGTAGCACTGACAAGACGCCGGTAAATTACGGTACTACACAATACGGTATACTCTTTTACAAAGAAACCTTGTATTTTGTTGAGTTCATGGTATAGTACACATATATTAACTGTAAGCCCGTTCATCTACGACGCTACTCGAAAGTAATTAGTAACAAATTCAAATAATCGAGTTGCCAGAATGTAACAGTACTAGTATTTTAATGGCGGTACACGATGCAACGGCGCAACCGATCAGAAACTAGTGTTGTGAACGTACCGCTATTGTGAACTTTTATAATTTCTACTAAAGCTACTACTACTTCTTTTAATACAAGTCAAAGATAAAACATTATTTGACTTATGTAGATAATGTTAAATGGACAAGCTTCCTACCATCATTTTTACACATATAAATAAAAAATAGGTACTCTTTTCGTATAGATTGGACAGATCAATCATTGGAATTGCTTGGTATAATTATCTAAATCAAATTACTTTCTTGATAGAATATGGGTTGCGTTGGCAGTGGTCGTCTGGATTTTAGCAGCCCGAAGTATGGAGATATGGCCCGCTTGGTAATAAGCTCGCTCATATTACATGGAACTAAAAACTTAACGAAATGTGGATGTACTACGAGACTATGCCTTCCTAATTTCGGAAAACTGGGGTGTGATTCTGTAAGACCTTATTCTAAACTTCGAATCTGAATCCGCTCTTGATTGGCATTCTAAAAACTCGGTTGATACACCAGCGCTACCCTTGCGAGTGTGTCAGCGAGTTGAACTAAATTGACTGTGATATTTTGACAGATAAAGTATGAGATGACGTAAGAAGTGGCAATCAGTAAGGTAATTCCCCCGTCACTTCGACACTCACTTCGCAACTCGAACCCGATTCAAAATTAGAAGTGAGAGTGAATAGTGATGAGAGATTGAAGTTGTTGGTTCAGTTGTTGTTTGAATTTTACAGAATCGACGTACAGGTATGTGCAAAAAGCGCTTGCATTTCCAGAAATTCTTGTAAAACTGCACAATAATATTCACAGTAGTCTTACCACTAACACAAACGAGGACTGTCGTGAACTACAGTCCGAAGTAAAGTCCAGAAATAGTTCCAAGCTTTCGGGGCAGCCGCCAGCCACGGACAAACACGAGAGCCAGTGAATACTAACTCAGTATAAACACATTACTTCAAGTTTGACACTTACAAATTAGGCGGAGTAGTTGCTAATGCGCTCTATTTGTCTTGTCGAGGTTCTATATACCTAAGAATTTCGTGGTGTGACTGTACCGTACCTGTTTCTTGTAATTTAACAGATCTTGTGTTGTAATTATTTCGACGACTAAAAGAATAATAGCAAAAAATCTTGTCTAACCAATGAATCAGACAAAAACATCTAAATTGAAAATGATGACATTTTATCGTCTAGTTCAATTTAGCACACATAATAATTTTATAACGTGTATTAATAATTTGTCAATATTGACACCGAATTCACACAGTTTTACAAAGCCCAAATAATATCAACAGAAAACAGAAAATCAATTAACCTAAATGTCCTTCTCAGCAGTACACGTGCCTTTAAAACAAAAAACAATCGACAACCAGGAATCCGTCAAAAAAAAATCATGTCCAAAAAACTCAAACACAGCCGTCTAACTGAGTCCCCAGTTGGGGCAGCTCTAATAGACGTCATAAAATGCTGCATTCATAATCCCAGCATCCCTAAGAGAGGAAAACGAAGTTGTTTACGAGTTAGAAAAGAAAAAGGAACATACGCACTTAGAATTAACTGAATTATGAATGAGTTAGCCCTTGATTCAGTATTCTGTTACATCTTGAGGGACTGATATTGAATAATGTTCAGCCATTTTACCAATTGAGTTTGAACAAAGGCTATGGGTGACTTGTCGAGAATAGCCCTTAGAAATTGTAGAAATCTTTAGGACCGATCTCAGTTCTGCAATCGAAGACTCTAAAGGTATCAGAGGGGCGATCGTTTTTTAAGCACTAGCTTTGATTTATGTCTAACGAGCTGTACAGTGAAATGTTTTTGGTCCTTCGAGCCGAAAATAGCCAAAATGAAAAGGTCACCTATTCGTTGATTTCTAAGTCAAATATTTGGCTCTCTACGTAAACGTACCATTCACAAAGAATTTGGATTAGTTCCTGGAAAACGGCGGGAAATCTTTCGATAACAGAATTTTAAAAATGTGCCAAGGGCACGGCTCTATTTTTTTTATATTATAATTCCGCCCGCGGCATCTCCCGCGTGTTATGTCGATAAAACGTATCGTATCGTCCTAATCCAGGTCACATGTGCCAAATTTTATCCAAATCCGTTCAGCCGTTTTAGTGTGAAAGCGTAACAAACAAACTCACTTTCGCATTTATAATATTATAGCTAGTTAGGATTTTATTAATATAGGTGTACTAGAGGATATAATAAATTATTTATAAGTGAATTAGGATAAAATCTCAAACTGGTAATTTCTTAAGAGATTAATGTTAAATTAGGATTTATGATAATTGGTAAGATGACCCCTCTGGGGGCTGACTATGAAGTATTAATGCCATCATTATTCCACTGCGACAAAAGGATGGTGCTAGCGGCCTTGTATTGCTCCGTCTGTCACTAACACTGGAACAATGGTGGCATTAATACGTCATAGTATAGGTGCATTGTCAAAAGCCCTATCAAAAATTCAAAAAATACTCAAAAATACGACCCACACACAATTATAATTCATTGACCCTGACCACCGACAAATCTCTTTCTTAAAGGTCATCGACCTTACTTTCACAAGTGTCGACGTCCATCTAAAAATAATAAGCTCTTATTTCGTGACAAAGATGACGTCACATCGCCCACGACTGCTCCGCTGGTGTCAAATATCACAAAATAGATATATACAGAAGGCCGGCTCCATACAACGAGCGAAATCAGACGCATACGTATGGCAATCAATCAGCCTAGCCTTTTCCCAAATATGCTGGGATCGGCTTCCAGTCTAACCGGATGCAGCTGAATACTAGTATTTTACATGGAGCGACTGCTTATCTGACCTTTATGGAGGTATCCATTTACCCAGTAACTGGGTAAAACGATAACCGTTGGTAAGACTGGTTGTCGGACTTTCGGGCTTTTGAAGACCCGTAACGACTGTCAAAGATCCACGAATGACAGCCGGGACCAAAGGCTTAGCGTGCTATCCGAGGCACGGGGGAGTCTCGGTAAGTAAGATGGTCACCCATCCACGGACCAACCCCGGCGTAACCTGTTGGATCGACCCGGGCGGCTGTTAATACTTAGCCACGAGCTCCTCATATTATTATATAAATAACCCCCAATTAAAAACACAGAAAATTGTCCCAAAAGTCAATAGTCAAAGTTTGTTCACCAACCAACGGCTAGTCGGGTTAGTCCGAAATGCGGGTTAGTCCGAAATATATAGGTCCCGGATACCGGGACCTTGACAACAGGCAACTGAAGGAACACGGGTGGGTCTTAGTCAGTAAAAGTCTGACACGCCCTTCCGCTCCGCCCAGAGCGGGAGAAGTCAATGGATGATTTCCAAACCTCAAAAAAAAAAAGTGATCAACGACTATAAAAGAACTATTCCTAAGGAACTTAATCTTACGTGCTTTCCAAGCCACGGAGGAGATTCGGTATGTAAAGAAGGTCACCCATCCACGGACCAACCCCGGCAAGCGTAGCTTAACCTGATTGATCGACCCGTGCGGCTGTTATTACTTAGCCACGAGTTCCTCCGCGCGTACGCGTACGTAGGGCAATCTCAAACAAATGCCAGTTACAAGTTGTATGAAACCAACCTTCTGTACATATTTACTTTGTGTCAAAAACGTCGCAACTATTAAGTTAAGTGGTTTCTTATGTCTCTCTAGTAAATCGGCAAAGAATTCACTATTTTTGGTATAATCTATTATTAGAAATTTGATGAAAAGGAAACAGAATTTGTCTTGTAGGAAAAAGTTATGTGGTTATGTACAGCTTGGCAAAAAAGAGTATGATGCGGTGACAAATGAAACGAAATATTTTACTTAATGCAGACCTAAGATAGCCAACAATTGCTAGCAGATTTTAAGTCACCTACTACCAGCATTTTTTGTTGCACATTTATTTTAACAATTTGTTAAAATTATTTTACTCATTTCCCATTCGAAGTGACCTAAGTGCGATAGTGTCGCCCTCATTTCTTCCAAACTCTTTTTTGCCAATTTGTAATTGTTTATTTACTTTATAAGGAGCAGTAGTAGATACTGAATCTAGTACCTACTTATTACAGAAGTACATACATACTTATGCCTTCATCCCATGGGGGTAGACGGAAACTACTGAACGCCACATTCCTTTACTTATTATTTTGTTTTAATTTCCTAGTACTAATCTCGCGACAATCTAAGAAGCCCGTTTTGACACCTATCAAAATACTGTTAGTAGTGATGGGGAAAAAAAATCGGTTGTTTTAAAAACCGATTCTCGAGACATATCGATTTATTATACTTAGAGTTTGTAATCGACAATAATTTATCTACATTAATTCAAACTGATTATCCAGGCATATTGTTTTATTACACGTCAATCTCTCTCACGTCTACTACTGGACCTCTCCAATTGCACGACATTCAGCTCGATTCTCAGCAACTCTCATCCAGCTGCTACCAAACACCCTGCGAAGATCGTAGCTCCTCTTTTAGACATGTTGACGAGTTTACACGATAACACCAAAATCACATAATAGCCGAGTCAGAAAATATAACAATAACCTTTAACCATTTCCTTTAATGACATATTAAATATCAAAAGAAAGCTAAAAATATATGTGATCATATTTTATTTGTTATGTTACTCTCTTTTCTAAATGTAATGTTTGGAAAAGTATCGATTTTTCAGAACATCGATTTTATTCGGTCAAAAAATGGGTTGAAATCTTCACAACACTACCGTTGCCATAGTAACGAACCCAAAGACATGATATTGTAATAACGTTCTCTCGTAATATTAATCAACGATTAATTCGTGTTTTTGAGTGCATTTTTTCAATATGAAGTTAAACTTGGTGCTTTCGAATGATACTCATTGTTATAGTGTATGGATAACATAGTAATTAATTAGGATTATGAATTTGATTTTTCGATCTCTTACGGAGACGTTCACACAAAGTTATCGCGGCATGTATGATGAGAAACGTCAAAACGGGCTTCTTAGATTGTCGCAAGTTTAACATAGTTTTTAACAAGGAATAGGTACATAAAAAGAGGTTTTAAGGTCCCATCATTTGATATTTAAATCAATCATATTCGTTTTCGCTATGGCAGAGAGTTTATTTATTAGACTTTGTGTTTCAGCAGATTTTTTCCACGGTTTGACATATTTTCTATGCAAAAGCTATCAAAAGCCAGCAATTTAACTTTATTTTACACCAGAAAAACATTAAAAAAATTACCCTACAAAACATACAATAGGCGGCCTTATCGCTTTCTGCGATCTCTTCCAGGCAACTCTGGAATGGACAATAATTTTGTTCATAAGTTTTATTCGTCAAATAAAAGTTATCTGACGATTGAAAAATCAGGCCATAATAATAATATTATAATTATGTATTTGCTAACTTTCTCGTTTTGAACTTGGCTAAAATCAACCTTAAATTAATTAGAACTTCTCAGAATTAACATAATATAATATCAGTCCCCGAGTACATTGTGTTTGCAGAGGTGAGTTAACTCACATACTAAAGGGGGCAAACCAAATCCATCTTTCCAAGAATTCTTCGGTTCACTCGAAACGCCATCACAACACAAAGCAACATAATATCTTCATCCAAACACAAATTGTACCACAAATCTTCTACCTATGACACGGACTAATAACAATTAACACACACACAGACGACAACTCAGAGAACACAGAAAAGTGACCACTAGCAGAGCATCAGAGTTCAGAGCATCTTGTAGTCTTGTTTGTACTACGGCCGATAACCGCAGGCAAGGCTGTAGGGAAGGCTAGAAGGTTCACTTTGTAACTATCTAAAAGGACACACGTCATCATCCGCCTAGCCTTTTCCCAACTATATTGAGATCGGCTTCCAGTCTAACCGGATCAAGCTGAATGGACAAATGTATGGTTTCACAAAAAAGTAACTGACGAGGGGGTCAATTCTTGAGAAAAAAAATAGCACGCACATAAAGATTAGCCAGACAGCAAGTAGCAGCGGGGCTGACTGACCACTCTGTGTACTCTTTGCTGTTGCTTGTATCTTAGCGTCACATTGAACGGGTTGAGCAATTCCTTCCTAAATATGAGACATTTTGAGCATCAATAAGAAATAAATAAATTTCGCTAAGTCTATATACAAAAGAATACAGAATTTTCTTGAAAAGTGGGAAAGAGGCATTGTAGTGGCACAATACAGGCTAGCTAAATTAGATCCGCGATTACACGAAGCAGTGCCATGACTCATACCAATCGTACCATTGAGCAATAAACTTCAAAGTCAAATTCTTGAATAAATACCTGATGTCTACTTATCGCCCTTTTAGGTAGACCTTCTGATATAATCAATTCAGTTTGAAACCAGAAGGCAGCCCTTACATCAGTGTGTACCTAACGTGACGCCCTCGGTATAAATTGAGCAGACAGTTGGTCACGCGTGAACCGAAGCCGCACGTTTGCTCAGCAGTGGACTCGATTGAGTACAAGTTTCAACGTTTGGTTAAAACTGGACTTGATTGAGTACAGCTGCAGTAAAAATCTCACCGTGAAAACTTAGGTGAAGTGAACTGTCAATAGTATTAATCACTCGAAATATTTTATTTTATTTTACAGAAAGCTTACAGACTATTAATATGGTGTTGCTTTTGTTTGTCCCGCCCGCGATACCAAAATTCTATAAATAATAATGTTTGTTTATCTCTTTTCAATTACGTACGTGTTTTTGCAATCCGGTTTTTTGGTTTTTTAAATTATTTTTTAATTTATATCTTATATTTGGAATTGTTTTTGAAATTTTTTTACAATGTGCATTGTTCTCACTTATAGAAGCAACAAGAATATTGTACCCCGAATTTTGTAATATCTATATCTATGTATAAAAGAGTGTCCTTGGAGTTTCTTTCTCGTTTTTCTCCATAGAAATCTATGTTTTGGAATGGGCAACTAGCTTCAACTTTCTGACTAACTGACTGACTCTTTGACAATTCAATAGTGCCTGTAAATGGTTTAATTGAAATAAATGCTTTGAGTTTGAGATCTTTTCACCTTAGTTTTACTGCAATACTGTCACAGAATATACCGAACGAACGAACGTTTACTTAGCATTGGGTTCGATTGAGTTTAGTTTCAAACGTTTTCTTAGCAGTGGACTCGATTGAGTAGGTAAAGAAGACTATCCTTGAGGACATGGCTGATGAAACCGCTGAGAATTCTGACCAATGTAATAGGTATGTAGAGGTCGTAGCAGCTGTGACTGATTCGATTCCCAGAAATATGATTTGGGGTTGATGTTAGAAACACATATTACCTAAGGCGCATATTACGCGTGTATTTCGGTTATGGGTAGGCAGCGATGTATAGAGTATCCATATTTATCATTTTTTTATAGGTTCTGTTGAGAACGAGTTATGCAACTCATATTTCAGCAGTTATGTTGTGTTGATAAATGTTATTACTCCATTTGTGAATTTCTAAATGATAAAACTTTATAGTTAGGTACCTAATTAATCCTGACATCTTTGATTCTTTATTACCAGTCTAACCAAGGGGTATCGTATTACCCAGTTACTGGGTTGTGGAGGTCAGATAGGCAGTCGCTCCATGTAAAATACTGGTATTCAGCTGCATCCGGTTAGACTGGAAGCCGACCCCAACATAGTTGGGAAAAGGCTAGGCAGATGATGATCTTTGATTCTTTATTTTATTGAATTGACCATGTTATCCATTGACATAGTCATTATTGTAACCAATGACACTTGATGTAATACGACATTTTCTATTTATTGTGATTCAAATGATTTGACGTTAATTTGTAAAATGGGATAATGATATTTCTAATGTTATTTTAAAATGATATTAATTGAATACGTTTTGCATGCCCATGTGACGGCAAAACATGGAGAATTAACTTTATGACAACACTTATGTACAAAACCCATATTTGTAAAGGAATAAATGATTTAATTTGATTTTCCCCATGTAATAAGACTATTGCCGGTATCTTTTCTTGAACAATTCTTGTCTATCTAAAGATTTTATGTCAGAAATTGCTTTGCTAAGCGATAAGACCACCTATTTATACTGCTTAATATTTGTCTTTTATTCTCGTGTGTCATAAATAAATACTCTATCTTCAATACTTAGTGTACAAATTTTCTTTTTGTGTTGTCTGTGTGAACGCTTAGATCTTCTAAACAGCAAAATGGACTTTGGTGCAATTTTCACCATCAATAGAGCATTTATTTGGGAATTTTTATATGTATAATATATTTAACCAAGCTATACATATATAGCACATAACTCTCCTTATTTTGATATGTCGCCATTGCACCTTTGCGAAGTAGGGGTGGGTCGCTAGTTTTAATATGGAATATATTAATCACAAAATCTGGGCAGGTTCACTGAAATCTGTGTGGTGCTTTCCTCAAAAGACCATTTCAGACACCAATCTACATGGTCATCACATGATGTGACCAAGATTATGTCTGGACTTTAAATTAAACTGTGACCTCAGAGCTTGTTTCGGCCTTTCTTCTCAGAGTAATCAGATAGGAAACGACGACCTCATTTAGTTTTTAAAATAATTTACGTGTAATAATGTTTCATACTTACAAATTCAAACCGAAAACCTTTACCAAATAATTTACAAAAACATGCAAAATCATAACATCTGAACACAAAAATGCCATCTAAAAATAAATGATACTAGAAACTAGTAACATAGTAAATTCCACACTGTTACTGAAAGTTACCTGTCCCGTTCACCGGGGTGTCGTAAAAACGTCCCTGGCCATTATAAATCATATCTATTATGAGCGGATTGTGCGAAACTATGGGCTGTGAATTTAGTTCCGATGGTTATGAATACTGAAAGATATAGTAGTTTATAGTTTACGTATTGCAAGGAGTTTTATTTCAGTTTTTAGAGACAATGGGGAGAAAGAAATAGAGAGGTTTTTGGTTATGGTTTTATTGTGTGGGCGTAGGCTCACATAAAAATGCTATACAAATATTCGTAATTGGTCACCATTTTATTTACGACACGACATGATGCTAAACTTAAAGGTTTTTATCAATAGGGCAATGAGGCATCAACATTGTCGGTAAAACCTCTTTGATCACACTATTAAATATTTTCATACGACTTCTTCCTAAACCTTAAACTACAGAACGGGAACTGCTGCGATTCTTACATACTCTATTTGCCTCGTTTTCATACTGTCAAACAGATGAATTATTTCGTAATATGAATCGCACGCCGATCATATTATGAACTAGCTTCCGCCCGCGGCTTAGCCCGCATGGTATGTCGATAAAAAGTACCCTATGTCCTTCCCCAGGATGCCATCTATCTCCTAGCCAAATTTTGCCCAAATCTGTTCAGTGGTTTAGGCGTGAAAGGTAACATACACACAGACAGATAGACAGACCGAGTTACTTTCGAATTTATAATATTAGTATGGATTGTCAGTTTGTGACATTTTACGATGATTCATAATATTTTCCTATTATGATTCGGCCAAAGTGACTGTTTTAAGCCCCCTGGTCATACTCGCACGCCGGATGCGAGTAATACGCCCCTGACCTTTCTAAAGAACATCAGGGGGCACAACTATTCAATCTTTAGTCACACAATAACTGAGGAAATGTGGGTGGATTATACTATTTTTATACACCTACTCCTTCTGGGAAAACGGGTATGAGGTTATGTTATTGATATTTAGTAGCGTTGTCTAGAATGAAATATACTGTCAGATTTCATACATATCTTGACTCAAATCTATGTTCTAAATCTAGATTCCCGCTGGAAATAATTAAAAAAACAGACCACAAAGAACTGAACAAAACACAATTCTATCTCCCACATCTCAAGAGCAAAACCAAAGAACTACAAATTACAACAATTCAAACTTATTCTGATAAAACTTATTCACGATAGGCTGAAGCCGATCTATTTATATCAGGACCATAGACAATGGGGCCAGGTATCAGTTCAATTAACTCCAGCCTCTGGAGACACAACTTTAGATGTAAACTTAATCATAAGCTATCAACGCGGTAAATCTCCAAGGCATAAATACCGCTGGGAAATATAGGCTTTATTGTGTATAGAAATAACGGTGATAATCGGAGTAATAGGCTATGGTACATAAGCTTGAAAGAGTATGTACGCATATCAACAAAGAGTTTCGTTATAGTGTTGTTAAAAAGAGATAGAAAGATACTAAGATAGATAAGTACATACATAAACTCACGCCTTCTTCTCTGGGGGTAGCCAGAAACTACAAAAGGCGTTCTCAAAGTCAAAGTCAAAGTTTTATTAATGCGATTTTTTGTGATACAACTGGGTCTTAAAAATATTCTCCACCTTTGATGGAAACCAGACATTAATTTATCTTTGATGTTTACCGTAAATTCTGTAGAGACTTCTATAGAAGACATCTTACACTAATTTGATATAGGTACCATTTATTTTCGCACAGTTATAAAAATGTATTTATTTATCATATCGTTACTGGCTACATAACGTATTTATTTATCCATTTCTGGGTTATCCATTTTTTTGGGGCACAAAGAGTTCATTTTTACTTGAATAGATAAACGCCATTCTCGGACGCAGCTGAGTAATAAAAACCGCACAGGTCGATCGAAGGTTAAACTAAGCTGATCGAGGTCGGTCTTTGGATGGGTGACCATCCATTACATACCAAGACTCCTCTGTGGCTCGGAAAGCCTGTTAAGCCGTTGATTCCGGCTGTCGTTCGTAGATCTTTAGCAGTCGTTATGGATAATCAGAAGCATGTTAGTCTGACATATTATACACCAAAGGGTTTTATTTAGGTTTCCAAGTGCAGTACGACACAACTTAGATGTAACATCGGCAAAATTCGTAAAAGAAAGAAAGAAAGAAAGAAAAATAAAACCGATCACCATCCGAACATAGTGTGCCTTCAAAATCTCCAATCTTTATTACTTTTTTAAGTGAAAATGATCTTTACGCAAACGCAATGACTTATAAAGTCATATAACCGAATACAATCGTAAAATTGAAATGAATGAATGCAAATTTTCCTAAGTTTTGTCGTACTGTAATTGGGTTAAAATACAACAAGACAAAAATCCGACCCCAACATAGTTGAGAAAAGGCTAGGCAGATGATAACTGTTATAAGCATCAAATTCCATTTTCTAGTACTCAAAAATGCAATTGCTTTGTCCTAAGCAAGGATGGACTCCAACCATCCACTACTAATAGTAATAGGATTATTTCATGCACTTTGCAAATAGGCGTGCAATATTACAAAGGACGTTCGACGCCCGCTTTGCACAGATCATAAACTAAGTGCGCACGTATTTTGCACAAGGATTCCGGCTATCCGCATAAATACAAGATGGAGATGATAATACAACAATAAATTAAACTGAGTATATCTAAACGTTTCCAGTCTGCATATAAAAATTAAATAGTTTAGTCACTATAGCTCTGGCTTATCGGTAAAACCATAGTCGGCCCATCACTACTATCTATTTAGCTTGTTTGAAAAAAAACTTTTCCCAACTATATTGGGGTCGGCTTCCAGTCTAACCGGATGCAGCTGAATACCAGTATTTTACGTGGAGCGACTGCCTATCTGACCTCCACAACCCAGTAACTGGGTAATACGATACCGCTTGGTAAGACTGGTTGTCAGACTTTCGGGCTTCTGACGACCCGTAACGACTCGTCAAAGATCCACGAATGACGGCTGGGACCAACGGCGTAACGTGTTTTCCGAGGCACGGAGGAGTCTCGATATGTAAAGACGATCACCTATCCAGGGACCAACCCCGGCAAGCGTAGCTTAACCTGACGGATCGACCCGTGTGGCTGTTAATACTTTCGCGGACAGTAAACGCCCATAAACGTAATAACAATAAAACCTCAATTGTGTCTCATTCAGTGTCCGCGAAAGTGTTTAGAATTATTATTGGCAGGGTTTTCATTGTCGTATTGTTATCTCCACATTGTATAGTGTATTCCCGATCGGAGCACCTCTGCATATAACATGTCTTAGGGATCTTACGCACTAGACGACCACGACCAGGGAAACTATGGAAACCGATACGAATAGCGCACTAGATTGCAACAGTCAACTAGCCGGCCACCATACAATACCACTAAACGGCCACGGTGTGATTAGGTATCATCATCATTGTCATCATAATCAGCCTATAATGCCCCCCCTGCTTGGTCTCAGGCCTCCTCTCTTCGAGAGGGAGTGGGCTTTTTAATCCACCACGCGGGCCCGGTGCGGGTTACTATATGTGACATGTCTTCGAATTTTTTGGTTCTAGGACATGCCGGTTTCCTCGCGATTTTTTCCTTAACCATTTTGAGAGCAGTGGCGATGAAATAATTTACACAAAGTAAAGCGCCCGGCAGGGTTCGAACCTACGACCTATAACTCGTAAGTCGTAGCTGTTAGCATTGGGCCACCACTGCTCATGCTGCTATGATTTGGTATACATTTACACAAATATCTACACTTTAGCGCATCTTTTGTCATCAAAAATAGTGAACTTTATAGAATAGTATTACAGCGCTGTATTGAACGGCAAAGTAGTAATTTTACAAATATATTACTCTTCATTTTATCAACTATTTTACTTATAGTTCCAACTAAAACTTTTATTAAAGAAATATTACGTAAGATGTAAAGCACTATCACCCACCCACCCACTCTATCCTATGTTATAAAATTTCAACCCACTATGAGTTTAAAACAAACAGAACTTAATCAAAACGTTTCTTTGAAAACGCTTTATCTGACGAAGTAAAATACCTCTTTAAAATGAGTTTGATAACATTTTATTACTAGGAATATATCGCAAAAACTTCTGCAAACACTTTCAAATTAAATAAAATTTAATGTAATATAGACATTCAACTTTGACTACTGTTGCATCCTATACCTTTTTTTTTTAGTGTGGGAAATCATCAAATGACTTCTCCCGCTCTGGGCGGAGCGGGAGGGCGTGTCAGACTTTTACTGATTAAAACCCACCCGTGTTCCTTCAGTTGCCTGTTGCCAAGGGCCCCGGTATCCCTTTCGGACTTTCCCGCAGCCCTGGCAGGGGCATCCTATACCTTGGGATGTAATTGGCGAAATGGAGGTTGTGACACAATACACCATTGCCTACCCCTGGGGAAATACAAGGCGAGATGTTAAGGTGTATCAATTTAACTTTGACTATAGAGTATCCCCTATTCATGATAATAATTAATTTCCTGAGACTTACCCCACTTAATACCTTTTGAAAGGACGAAACTATAATAAGACTAATACTTAAACTTAGATAAATGCAATCATAAAATGCAACGTTCTTCTGTCTGTTAGTACGCTTATAACCACATATACGTGTATCCGTAAAGATTTATTTATCTTGTTTCAATACATAGAATATGTTTTTGAGCTTGATTGTATAAATTCGTTCACGTTCATCACATCAGATTTAACCCAAACTCAAAAAAAATCGGTACTAAATGATTTACAGGCACTTTGAATTTGTCAAGGGGTCGTTCAGGCAGAGTTAAAGCTATTTGCCCATTCCAAATATTTGACATTCTTTTAAATATACATACACACATACATAAACTCACGCTTTGTTCCCATAGGGGTAGGCAGAAACTGCAGAACGCCACCTGCTACAATCCTTACATACCCCACACTACTGGTCTCTCTTAATTCTTCTCCTTCTCCTCGAGTTTAACTCAAAATAAATGTAAATTAAAATAACCAAGCAACCAGCAACACATAAAAAATCCCATAGTTGACGACCTCAGTTGAAAAGTCTTATTCCCTAACTAGTTGATAAAATAGTTAGATAGATAGATAAGATAAAATTTTATTTAAACATTGTTACAATTATTACCTTAGATTATTAATAACATAGTAATTCTACCTGTAACTGTTGGTAACATTCATTTTGTTAAAGCGATGGTCCCCAAACTAGGCAGTGCATGTATCTTAGGGACCTGAGTTGTGATACATAATTTAATTATTGCGTGATACGGGAACACGTAATTAATTGCAAACAAATATAAAAAAATCTTAATTAATTAGTTGGTTAAAATAGTTGGTTAAATTGGTCTTGGTTAAAGTCTTATTTTATGACAGTATAAACGAAAGAAGATACTAACATAATGACACTTTATAAAGGGCCTAATACACTTGAATGTTTCTCCCTTATTTCGTTGTATTGTCACAAGGAAAAAGTATCTGCAATATAATAAATCTGTAGAGGTTTTCTTATACTATTTGTGTCTCGTTTCCTTATTGAGCCAGAAAATGTACATTTACAGAAATCTGGTAAAGAATTATTAGGGCGAGAAAAATTGTGGTTCAGAAAATATATGGACATGTATTTATTGATTGGAGATCGGATCTTTAGAGAATTTAATTAAAAATCCATTATTATACTGAAATAAATTGTGCATAATGCGTGTGGGAAGACTAAAATATCATCTTAATATACAATCTTGTTAAGAAATTGTCTCGAAGTAACGGTTTCTACACAAAAAGGCGGACTAAAGGAAATACCGCCAACGCTACATGGACACAATACATCACATTTTTAATAACAAATTTATACGTCTCGTCATTAAATCTCGTCCCCAATAAATAGAACTAGTACATAGAAAGACTTTTCCTTATATTGTCATAGTAAATATCTGTTATTTACCTCAAAAGATTTCATCCACACTCACACAACACTAGTTCACAATCACATCACTATCTGTGCGTTTATATTTATACACACATACACACAACAGTAATACAATGATACCCACAATTATTACATGTAATAATGCGTAATTTTTATTCAACAAATTGTAATTCGTGCGGCCGGGGAGCGACGTAGCGTGTGCTACGAGCTACGCGCGGGCTACGACTGGCGTAGACCCCACCCCGCACCGCCGCTACGTTCCGTAGGCGCTACGAATCGCTGGGGATTATTTTGATATTATTTTTTTTGTTTCGAATTGTTTTGCTGATAAAAATTCAGATCCATTTATTTGTTTTTCTGAATGTGATTTTGTATTTTAAATTGTTCTAAAATAGAATTTGTTAGATAAACACGCTTGTATGAGAAAGCCAATACATTTTGTCAATTGGCAGTAACAGTTTTGAAATCATACGAATAAAACGCCTTGATTCATTGATTCTATCAGTAATGTCAAGGTTACACAAGAAACCTTTGAACTAATTACCTTCCATACTATTGAGATCCTTGTATTATTCACACTACTCAAAGCCTATATGCCCAAGAGTTTCAGATCGTTAATGCTGCATTGTTTAGCGACAGGTTATTGACCGATTATTATATTTACGATACATTAACTGTCCTTGATCTTAACTCAAATGGAAGTATCTATTATCTTAAGGGACCGTAACAAATGGATAAGAATTTTTATGAAAACATGTACAGTCACGGACTTTAATTGATGAGCCAACTTCAAACTTTTCAATTTTGCAGTTTCATACATTCACGAGATTACACGATTAAACACGAACTCAAATTGCACGCTCGTAAACAAGATGACAAATAAATTACTTTTAATCGGAAATAGTCTTATCCATAGAGGTTGACTATTAAGTTCTCAATGATAAAAATAAATACATTGTTGCATTAAGTTTATCCAATCTATTCGATACCAACCTCCTTTGAATCATAGCTCATTAGCTTGATAATTCTGAAAACTTATCTGAAGACAGTGACAGTTGAAATATCGACGTGACGTTACTTTCGAACTTGTCGAAATGACTATTAATATTTCTCCGTAGGCTAACGTTACTATCGCAACAGTAACCTAGCAACGATTGTTTATCATTGCTAGGTTACTGTTGCTAGACCTGCTATTGGTTGACTTTGGATAGTCACTCTGCTGTCAAGTTTGTAGTTCTGGGTCTCAGGTTAGCCAACCGGTAAAGATATGAAATATAATTTTCTTCTTCTAATGCGAAGACATATGACGTTGCGTGTCGGGAACCGAATAAATCCGATTTGCATTATACGGCTAAAATACGAACAGTGCCAGGTGGCTCATCAATTAAAATCCGTGACTGTACCTAAGTAACAAAATCAATTATATTTATGTACTTGTACATAATTTATTGCGATTTTAATTTGAAATAGGTGGTGACTTAAAGTACAAAAGATAGCTTTAGAGTAGCCTGAGCTAACAACACAGAATCCGCTGGATGTGAGAAGCACAGAACCGGTCGAAGTGGCGGCGCTTAGGGGAGGCCTATGTATGTCCAGCAGCACTAATGGACGTCTTTCATCTGAAATAATGATAAAATGTAGCGTCACCACGTTTTAATAACCAGATAAAATACAATTTGAATGTCCGAGACTAGCTCTCTTATCAGTATCAGTCAGTTCAATCCACGATACAGAAATCAACCACGGTAAAGAAAAAAAGAAAGAAAAAAGAAAAGGTAAACTACTTTAACTAATAAAAAAGATGGTGTGTGCATTATGACGATAGAAGTGAAGACTTGTATGATTTTCTAATTTCCTGATGACCACTGTAGCCGAGAATACGCGATTCACCTCCGAGTACGCCATTCAGAGCAGGGATGTTGCGGACATCCGCATCCGCAACCGCGGAGCTTCCGCATCGATTTGGACATCCGCATCCGCAATAATTGTAATATTACTTTTTATTAAATATAATGCTCCAATTTGTAAATTTACTTACTAAATATGTAATAAAAATATAAAAAATACTATCTCTTGTTTTATTATTCCACCCTTATAAAATATCTAAACATCCGCATCCCCGCATGTGAGCCTTCAAATATCCGTATCCGCATCCGCGGATGTGAATAAATCTGCATCCGCAACATCCCTGATTTAGAGTCACCGACCGACCGGTGGTGAATATGGCCGATTCAGCTTCACCAACCCGAGCGTGATGGTTCAGTTTCATTCACTGTTCAGAAAGACCGCAAAGTGCGCCTAAAGAAGTTTTCACTTCAAAAATACTGGCTTGTGACACACAATGCAAAGCAAAGGACCTCCATCTCGATTGCTTACTGTATTATCGCTAAGGATCAGTTCACACCGAGACTTGAAGCGACGCGCACTTTTTTATGATCCGATACAATATTGAATTTATTTACTACACAATAAGGTACACGCGCTGCGCAGCACCGCGCATCTTAGGATACTTTGACACGTCAACCCTCGCACTGAAATTATACCTTTTCGCGAAGCAAATAAGTTCGATAATTGTAAAAAAAGTGCGCGCAGCGTCGCGTCACTTCACATCGCGGTCTGAGCTGACCCTAACTATGTACATAAACATGACAATGACACTTCGATTATGTATGACAGCTGTCAACATGTTAAGCTTACCTTTGTCATAAAAATGGACGCTGGTAACAAATGAGTGTTACGTTTAAAACACAGAAAAATTAAACAACTGTTACTGGGCAACTGTATACTGTTCATTTAATGGGAATTACATAAATTAAAAGTTGCGGTTGTTATAATACATTATAACATTATTTGTAAAAAAACTTGTTGGTCTGTGAATTAATACCTATCCATTCAACAATTTATTCACCGGTTTTTAGAAGCTTACTCAAGCAAATCGGCTGTCCTTTGTCGATAAGACCGCCCATTGTATCACGCTATGTAACTTTCTAATTCTCCAGTTGCAATTTATCTGTATACACACAGACCAGGGAAGCATGATACAAAAGAGAGGAGCACTCAGCAGTGGGTGGAACAAGGCTACCGATGATAATGATGATGTTGACATGAAACTATAATCTACTTATGTAAATGACTTTGAGAAGCATATTTATCTACCCGAATGGGTTTTATAAAAGGGCCTTCACCAGTACCAATATTTAGCGTTCATCTGGCCCTTCAACCTTTTTTTTTTTTGGTGGGAAATTGTCAAATAACTTCTGCCGCTCTGGGCGGAGCGGGAGGGCGTGTCAGACTCTTACTGACTCTAACCCACCCGTGTTCCTTCAGTTTTACGAGGTGATTCTACTGGCACTCAAGTAGAGCGGACGTGTGTATAAGCAATATTATTTATCATATGTCGTTAAAATATTACCGAGTGATCTGTGACCTAGAAACGTATCGCTAATTTTTCTGCTGAGTTCGTGATTTACTTTAGTGAGTAACAAATAATTATGAGAAACGTTTGAGAATTAAGTATGTCAAATAGTGAAAACAGCCCTCGGAGGAGTATCCCACCAAGCAGCCCTGCCAGCAAATCTCAAATACCTTACCATGCGGCTGAAGGAAAAATTCAAGCAGTGGACACCAGTGACATTAGTAACTGGTTGATCTCAATTGAATCATGCCTAAATGAAGTCTGTACCATTGCTCAGGAAGGAAAGCTGAACTCCGAGCAAAAACTAAGGATCAATTCTTTATCGCGCAAGGTTGGACATGGCGTTTCACAAATGGCAGTTTACTACCAGGACTTGAAGCTAAAGGCCCAAGAAATACAAAACTCTAAGCTAGCGTTGAAAGAAAAAGGTGACCTCACAGATTGTCTCGAAAACTTCCAGAAAACCATTCAAGCTAGCATTCAAGAAAACTGCGCAGAAAAAGTTTCGTTCGCTGAAATGGTAAAAACCAACAAAAATAATTACTTGCGCCCCAATAATGTAAGCTCTATTGCAATTTATCCAACAGATAAATTAAAATCTAGTGACGACACTAAATCTCTTGTCCAAAAAATTATATGCCCTGAACAAATGAAGTTGCACGTAAGAGGATTGCGCAAAACAAAAAACGGAGGCGTTATAATCAGCACGGAGTCCAAAGTGGACATTGAAAAACTTAGGAAATCGTCTCAGCTAAGTAGTTCCGGCCTCAAAGTGGAAGAGCCCCATAAGAGAAGACCAAGAATTGTAGTTATAGGAGTACCGACCGTTTTAAGTGACAATGAAGTTTATGATTGCATCTATGAGCAGAATGTAGCCGACAAGCTTCCTAGTTTGTGCCGTGACTCTTTTTTGGCCTCTATAAATCTAAGTCACAAGTCAGGTAAAAAAGAGGGACCTACGTGCAACTTTATCCTTGAAGTAACTGCAAGCATAAGAAAGGCGCTTATAAACCAAAATCGAGTGTTCATTAATTGGACATCCTGCCCAGTGAGGGACTTCACTCTTGTGACCAGGTGCTTCAAATGTCAACAGTATGGACATGCTGCAAAGACTTGTCGGGAGGCTAGCCATACGTGTGGACATTGTGGAGAACAAGGTCATCAGGCGAATGAGTGCACTAAACATGCTGAACCGGCACATTGTGCAACATGCTTGCGATTTAAAAAACCGAGCAACCACAAAACAGGCGATCAAGAATGCCCTGCAAAGAAATTAGCTGAGACAAGATACATAAATTCTATAGATTATAATGAGGTCGCGTAAGAGCGCCAAGTCTTTTTTAATTAATGTTATTTAAGTACTTACTGTAATAGTGCCCTTTACATACAAAAATCGTTTTAGTTTTTATATTTCGCATTCATAAATAAACGTGCAGTCATCACTTTTTGTTGACACGGTAAAATTTTCTGTACCTAAGTATAATAAAGTTAAGGCGACCTTTTTAAAATTAATGTTAAATTGCAATAATCATAATAGAACATCTTTGCAAAAATGTCTTATGTTGATGCAAAAAAGTAGGTAGCGTAATAGTTTTTTTCTTAATTTTAATGAAAACATAAATTATAATAAAATTGTAGTACATAAATCATTTTAATATTTTGTTGTAATCATAGATCACACTTATGTATAAGCAGTTGAGTGAGATACCTGAGATACAGGTTTATTCCTAGTTCAGGTAGAATCCAATTATTATATACCTTAACCTATAGTTTTAAGGCCCTATTTGTAAAATATTTATGTAAATCAATTATTTCAATAAACAATTTCAAATTTCAAAAAATTTCAAAAGTTGCCTGTGTGTTGCCAGAGGCCACGGTAGCCCTCGACGGACTTTCCGGCACATGCACCTTGGGCAGTCAAACGCGCTTCCAATCTGCTGAATGGATCAGCTTTTTACTATAACATAAGCCAATATCTGCCTTGATAGCTCATGTCTTCTCTGTATGAGAAGAGGCCCTTGCCCTGCTTTGGGACAAGAATAGGCTAGTATTAATATATTATTATTTGAGCCAATATTCTCGTTAAATACGTGTCGATACTAAAGGAGGAGCTCGTGGCTAAGTAATAACAGCCACACGGGTCGATCCATCACGTTAAGCTACGCTTGCCGAGGTTGGTCTGTGGATGGATGACCATCTTTACATACCAAGACTCCTCCGTGTCGCAGTAAGCACGTTAAGCCGTTGGTCCCGGCTGTCATTCGTGGTTCTTTGACGGACGTTACGGGTCGTCAGAAGCTCGAAAGTCTGACATCCAGTCTTACCAAGGGGTATCGCCCAGTTACTGGGTTGTGGAGGTCAGATAGGCAGTCGCTCCATGTAAAATAATGGTATTCAGCTGCATCCTTAGGTTAGACTAAAAGCCGACCCCGACGTGTTTGGGAAAAGGTTAGGCAGATTGAACTAAATAAGAAGAAATCTACCAAACATCTTTAACACACCGAATACTTCCACCAATTTATCTCCCATACATTCCATCACTCGCTTTACGATCACAACATCACTCGCTCGCTGTAAACAGTAAACTTGAAACACTTCCACCATGACAGTACATAAAGTATTATATTAGAAACAAACACTGCCATGTTGTACTACCAACATAAACCCAATATCTACTTGTTTTACCGATCAGGCTCTTCATACAACCACCAGCTACAATGAACATTGAACTTTATTTTGTAAACATGAAGGTGGAAGTTTGAAGGGCTGGTATAGTCTTCATGCCCCCAGTTTATATGCAATTATATTTAGTATAAGTATCAAAACTATAGTAACAGTGATATTTTATGTGTTTGGAAATTACAGATAGTAGATGAAAGGTATGGAAAAAGTAATAAATATGGTGATTGAGAATGGTTTGATTGATTGATTGTATATAATTAATTAATTAAATTATAACAAAAAAAAAAAAATTAAAGCGGGGTTAAAGTATTTTTAAAGAAAAAATTAAATAATTTATAATAAACATCGTTAAGACTTCAAAAACGTGTTCTCCAATTGTGACATTTTCTATCGTCCAATCTTTGGATGAAAGAGCGAGATGGCAAAAGAAGTAGGAAATATTCAATCCATAGCGAGCGTTCATTGTTTTGCGAACTAATCATAATGATTTGGTTACCCTCGTTGGAACGTTTTCTCCCAAAAAACCGCGCTCGAGGGTTTGCAATGCTTGGCTCACCGTGCTCACTGTTCAAATGCTCATTACGCGCGAATGCTCACCCGCGGTGTGGACGCACTTTCTCTTCTCAAAAAAAGTATTAAACGGGCTGATTTTTCCAGCTTCAGTAATCTTTTATTCGTGAAAAATTTACGTCGAGAATTTTTGTATGGAAAAATTGCCAAAAACTAAAAAAAAAGAATATTTTTTTTTACCTTATCCAACATTATATAATTGATAAACTTTCACTATAATTTATAACTTATGTAACTAAAGATTTTATGTTACAAATTGAACCAAAACAGAGCGGGTAGCTAGTCAAACAAAATATAACTATCGATTATTTTTACAAGCGATAAACTTACTACCCTAAACTAAACGTTTTGGAACGTGAACGTGCACCGATAGCGTGCTAACGACTCGGTTAATGCAACGTGTTAGGTTTAAACATCGCAATTTATAACTACTACGTACAGTCGAACACGCTACTATGTATACAGCACTTGCAACTAATTTTAAACAATGTTGTATGTGTGCTGAGTAGTCAACTCTTTTCACTTTCCAAAGAATGACATAAACTTGAAAAGTTATTACGCACACATTAGTTCTTCTAACTGAACAGACAGCTGTGCTGCTGGGGAGTTTGTTGCGCCATTTCTTCTTCCCAGGTAAAGAACTAGGAAGTAGTGAAGGGCGGGAGTTTTGGGGGACTGTCTTATGTAATTTAGACGTTAAAGAAAGAAAGAAAGAAGAAATAAAAATATTTTATTTGGGACACGCACAGGAAAAACAAGCAGTAATATAAAGTAAGTACTAAATTAAAATAAAAGAACAATTAAAACTAACAAATTACTTAGGCAACCTATGCGAGGCTAAAAAGGCTGCGATATTAAAAAAAAAAATACCAAAGCGCTTTATTCTGATAGGGCCCGCTGTGATGCCACGGACACGCGTGGACACACTATATAAATCCCACTAGGGGATTACAACATAAAAATAAATAAAACAATAAAAAATAATACATAAATAAAAACCGTTACTATAAACATTTGTGCATGAATTGACTCACGCCAGACGTTCCAACATCACTAGTCCTAAGAAAGCTGATTCTAAGCCTAATTTAAATAAATGACTTTTGATTTTTTTAATATATAGGTGTGAATATTGGAGGTGTAGTGGAAAGATGAATATGTTTGCTTGTATATGTACCAAATAGTTTGACTTACTAACCCCTACCCGTAACGGGTAATATTGAACCACTTGATGTAGTACTAATTATAATATCGTTGGATATTGTTCTTCAACGGTGCTTGACTAAATTACCATATTGTTATTATCCGCTTCTTGGAAGATTCAGCTGGCACGGCAGCGTCAAGCCGTAGAACGAGACAAAGAAAATCTGACAGTGAAAGTCCCGTCAAAATCCCTCCAGCCATTTCGGAGATTAGCTGGAACACAACAGACAAAATAATTATGATTTTTTTTTTGTTTGTACCGTATATTATGCTTTCATATGTATTCAGTAAAAAGCTGTTATTTTGACACTACGAACAGACAATTCAATTTTGTTTAGTTGTATAGTTATAGATGTATGATGAAACCAGTATTTTAGATTTTAAAATCGTGCGAATTTACGTCACGTTTAGGTACTCCACGCGTTCTGAAACATGCTTACATTTTACATTCAATCCGTTTCTTTCATAAACTTCAGAAAGCCCCGTGAAACCCGTACAGCTCATACCTTCTGTGCTATGAGATGGAGACATTAATTTAGTTCGTATATTAATATTCGTCGATGTTATAGCTGTCGAGCAATAATTGCAAGTATTGGCGTCTCGCTCCCGCTCAAAGTTCACACGGTCCTACCACCCTTGACGCGTGGCGCAAGATAAACGTTTTAGCGTTTTGTTGATGTGTTGAAATGTTGTCTTAATTTAAGAATAGTAGTATGTTTCATTTAAAAACTTGATAATTGTCAGAGCCACATGCAAATTATGACATGATGAATGCGCTATAGCCCAAAAAATTCAACTTGAATGTGAACAACTCAACTTGAATTTGAAAATTTGAACATTTTCTTGCGTTTTTTGCAATTTGTAGGTCAGTGTCAGGTTGTTGATCAAAATAAGATTCACGACCGTTACATAGATGTATTTACGATTAATGAATCAAATCAGCCTATCGCAGTCCACTGCTAGACATAATCCTCTCCCAGGCTGCGTCACAACGCCCTGTCCTCCGCTTTCCGCATCCAGTTTTTCACGTATTTACAGAATAACAATATTTAAAATAATTAATACAACTCCCTCTCTCTCTCTCTCTAAAAAACGTCAGAAATATTGAATTTCGCGGGCATTCCTGGCGCGTCGCCTTAACAAGCAAATCATATCATGAATAATAAATTATCGTAGCGATCATGATCATGAATAGTAAATGAATATTATGGCGAATCATTATGATCTGACAATTTTATTATTAACTAGCTGATGCCCGTGGCTTCGCCCGCGTGGATGTCGGTTATTATACTAAAACCTTCCTCGAGAACCACTCTATCCATTGGTGAAAACAGCATGAAAATCGGTGCTGTAGTTTTTGAGTTTATCGCGAACAGACGGACAGACACGCGACGGAGGACTTTGTTTTATAATATGTAGTGACTCTTGTAATTGTTCTATTATTTATCCTGTTTTAAACCAATTATATAATGATCTGATTCGATGTAAATGAAGCTGTGAAATCAAATAAAGAAGAACTTAGAAAAAGGTGTTAAAATAACATATTCATAAAACGCTTGATAAACGCTCTAGAGTTAAAACTAGACTAAATAAATATAACACAGTTTATAACAGACCATATTCCTAACCATCAGATATAAAACTGTCGTGCGTGATAAATTTTCTAACGTAAAGTTTCACGTTCTAAAATTGATCGATCACAAATTTTCGACTATTGATTAAACACGACGTATAAAACTAAACAAATCATTTTCCTAAAATCACTACTCTCTTATCACTTGGACCACAGGCCCTCGGTGCTGCGTAACGCAGGCGCAATGCCTACGCCCCGGATAAAACCCCTGACTTGCGTATTCAACATTTTTTATAATAGTTAATTACTAACAAAGTTCATAGCTCTTTATACGTGGAGTTCATTGCCGCTATCGTTATGAGTTTGTGATTAAGTTTCATATTTTTATTGAAGATACGTTGAGTATACCAAAATTGATCGTTTTTGGAATCATTGTTTATTTCTAGTTTTGTGCTCGGTTGATGACAATAGGCTGGCAACATTTGGGTGTACTATAGGTACGCCTCTGCTTAACCCTTCGGAAAATGCAGGCGTGATGTGATGTTGTTTCTCTTTTTTTGTTTTTACCTCATAGATCGTCTCAAAATGTCATCGTCTACCGCGTATCTACCTCAGATACTCTGTCTCGGATTGTGTCTGCTTCGTTTTTCCTTGAATCGTTACTATATCCTTCCTACCTTGTCCTTTCAAAGAATTTCTTTTCCTTATGCAAATTCATGGAAATATTAATTGTTTATCAAATTACCACCACCCAAGTGCAATCACCCACTTAAATTGTAATTACGGCAAAAGTGTATCATTTTGATAAACATTTAATTAAAAATCCATATTTTTGCATATTTACATGGAAACACCTGAATTCAATGTAGTTATCCTGCCTAATTATTTGCATTATCAAGAGCAATGGTGGTCCATTGGTAATGGCCGCGACTTGCAAGTTGTACGTCGTAGGTTCGAACCCCGACATGCGGTTTAATTTGTGTAAATTATTTCATCACCACTGCTCTCAAAACGGTGAAGGAAAAACGTGAGGAAACTGGCATGTCCTAGAACCACACATTTGAAGTCATGTAACATCTACCAACCCGCACTGGGCCCGTGTGGAGGATAACGGCCCGCTCCCTGTCACTGAGAGCAGGCCTGTCCCAGCAGTGGGAACATTATAGGCTGAATATGCATCTAAAATAGTCCAAAGCACTATTCACGTGCGGCGCTAATGGGAAACAAAAGACAATGCGAGTGATACTATAGACTGATACAACACGGATGCTATGACGTATGGCGTTTCTACTGCCTCATCGAATGATTGTAGGTTGTGAGCCTTTCAATCCAAAAGGCCTGAATAGAATGTTTGGCTTGGTCGGACATAAGGTTTGTGGTGATGGTTAAATATTGGTTTTGATCCATGATGTAGAATTTAACGGTCATATAAAGCAGAACTTTGCGAGGGTTTGCACAAAATAGCCGTGAATGACCATACTTATACAGGGTGTAAGGGACAGCCCTCTGCAGACTGATAGGATGAATTCAGCATATCATACTAAGTCGACCGGTACATGAAATTATTTCAGAAACGTTATGGGACTCCAATAAACCTGATTTGTATTATTACCTCACGCGCAATGTACGATACATTGCGCGTGACCGTACCGCGGCAAAACGCACGTAGCCGCACTCCCCGTGTCGGGGGGGGTGCGCTCGAGTATTTAAACATCCATTGCTGTTTTTGTTATTTTAAGTGCTGCGTACAGAGAATATAATTTAACATTGAAATAAAAGAATAGTAACTGAAAAAACGATAAACGTTTTTTGCAGTAGGTGCCAACAGATTTCCTGTATGGAGTATAAACTACTACTACTACCGCCACCAGCACCACAAAAGTTTGTCACAATCACCTTTATCTTCCTTTTATTCTTTATCAATCCATCAATCTACCAAGCCTTTTCCCAACTATGTTGGGGTCGACTTCCAGTCTCACCGGATGCAGCTGAATACCAGTATTTTACATGGAGCGACTGCCTATCTGACTTCCACAACCCAGTAACTGGGTAATACGATACCCCTTGGTAAGACTGGTTGTCAGACTTTTGGGCTTCTAACGACCAGTAACGTCCGTCAAAGTTCCACGTATGACAGCCGGGACCAAAGGCTTAGCGTGCTATCCGAGCCACGGGGGAGTCTCGGTAAGTAAGATGGTCACCCATCCACGGACCAACCCCGGCAAGCGTAGCGTAACCTGTTGGATCGACCCGGGCGGCTGTTACTACTTAGCCACGAGCTCCTCCTTTTATTGTTTATATAACCCCCAATTAAAACACAGAAAATTGTCCCAAAAGTCAATAGTCAAAGTTAGTTCCGATCGATCCAAAGTCAAAACCAGCCGATTGAAAAACTTTCAGATTGGAATAATTCCGAAACAAACAGACAGTTGTTCCTAAACAAGTGATTTACATAGTGCTTTAAATCGAAACTGCTTTACTTGTTTTGTTACTTTGCTTTCATTTAATGAAATAGATCGTGTTTTTGTTTTTAATGTCAATAAATTGAACAATAGTTAATAGTGAGTTCACCATAATTGCCATCATCTTTCATATGGTCAGTAAAAAATGCGAGGCTTGGATAAGAGCTTGCAAGTTCAAGACCCATCAGATGCTTAATCTGAACCCATCTATCGCAACCTTAGCATAATAGGTTTAGTTTAATTGCCAGTAATGTTTTTAATGACAAATATCAACCGACGTCCTCTACTGATCCGGTCTCTAATTACAGCTTAACGAACAACCAAAACTGACATCGCTATAATCACCAGAGGCCCTAGACAAAGTGACATTCTATCAGCGATAACGATGATGGAAAAGGCAAAAATTTATGAGACTGACATAAGCTTACGGAAAGCTTATGTCAATCCAGTTGAAAGGTATTGTAGAAATACGAAACGCTTTGGAAGCGATTGTCAACTGCCTAGGCCCTCAGGATTGGTAAACGAATTGGCGCGCTTTGGTGATCGCAATTTATTAGACAAGATAAGACTACTGCAAGATGAACTTGCTTCAGCGTTGTCTATGGCTCTATGGAATAACATTGTACTTGCGATACCTCTAGTATTGCCGTCTTTTGACTGCCCCTTGGTCTAGTGGCCGCAAGCAAGACTACTGAGCGTGTGGTCAGGGTTTGATTCGCAGGTCGGGCAAATTATTATTGGGTTTTTTCCATTAGGCATTTATTCTAAGTAGCTACCCAGAGTCTAGAAGTTGGCGGTGTGACACCCCCGTATCTCGGAAAGCACGTTAAGCCCTTGGTCCTGCGCCTGATCTCTCTTCGGTCGTGTCGAATTGCCAACCCATCGGATTTTAAGAGGGAGGGAAGAGAGAGTGCACCTGTGTCTGAGCACACATTTGTGTACTATTTTATTTTATGTGAATATAGTTAGATATTGAAGTCAGAGGTGTTATAATTTTTTTTTTTTTTTTAAATGTAACGTTTAATATAAATAAAAGGCATTTACCTCTAGAGAGGCCTCTTACGATACCGATATGGTACGAAAAGGATGGCCTATTTCGTGTAAGAATTGTCCTGTACATATGTGCACAAAAGTGGGATGTGGTCGTTCCAACCCTATCGTTCAGTCGTCGGTAACCGATACAGGAAGTGTTTCCCTTTCAAACACCAGCTTATCGCCGATTATCCAACACAATGGCTATTTGAAATGGCAGAGGGCTGGGTTTACTAGTGTTAAAGAAAAACTGATATTTTTAGGTGGAAATCTGGTTTTAGAATATGGTTACTAGAAAAAGGTAAACCCTTTTAGTAACATAATATATAGCCTGTATTCCTCAAATAGGTATGCAGGCAGAGATGTTTAGTACACCTACATTTTGTAGTCCATGTAATAGGGGCCGAGCCTGATGTGATTACCTAGGCAAAATACAGACTCTGGACTGCTAAACTCGCATTATCCAAGATAAACTAGGTATCTTAGACAGACGAGAGAGTATTCACATTCATCCCTACTTATATTTTATACACCACAGTTTTTTTATCTCAAAGACTTTTCATCTCCAGACAGTATAAACAAAAATCAACACAGACAAGAAAAAACAAACTAAAAAAGAAAAAAAAAACTGTAATCTTTGCTCAAAATAATAATTAACAAATTGTTACCCGAAAAACCAAATGAATGACCAGACCAAACCAAATGAATGTGAGAACGTTGTAGGCTTAGTGGATTGTAGACTTTTTTTTACCTAAAACTTTTTGAAAGGCCTACACCGTCCTCCCATAACTATTAACACTGTAATTCAAAAATATTGTAAAAGCCAATTATATTTTCAAAGAGTAACCATGGAGTTTCTTGCCGGCTCTTCTCCATAGGAAACGACCAATTAGAACCGTGCACCTAGCTTCTGACGTTTCATAAGTGCCCATGTAGGCTTATGTGAAATACAATATTTTGATTTAGATTTTTTGAAAAACACATTAACGAACTTATTAACCTGCAACAACAAAAAACATAACAACACAACGGAGCAATTTATCAAAATTTAACTTAATTTCTTTGACAAACTTCAAAAGACACAATGAACGGAGAGAAACAAACTTTTTTTTTCCAAAAAAAAAAAGGTAAAAGGAAAAAAAAACTCGTCGAAATTTATGCTCGGTAGTTTCTTTTTCAATTTGCGTAGAGGGGGTGTTCGTTAAAAATTCAGAGGACAGCCCGGGAGGATATTGGTCGGCCCTCACAGCCAGTGCCTTTTTTCTTTTGTGAACTCCGTTTGTCTGTGAAATGTTTTGATTTCCATTTGGATGCTAAGTTTAGCAACACTGTGTGCATGCATTATTTGTTAGGCTGTGAGATTTCTGGGTAGAATTGGCTACCCTTCTTTACTTAGGTACAAGTGGATGGAGTAAAAACTGAATAAGGCTGATGATAAGAGATTATCGTAATCTTCTCCTTAGAGTATCGACGTCGAAATGTTGAAACATGTTTGGCTCACGTAGATCATCTAGTAAACAGGTGGCAGGGCATGCGGTGCAGGGTGGAAAGTGGGCCATTGTCTGCGGCCGCATACGCACTTGAGATCAACGGTCACGTTAACAGAATCATTATTATTATTATGAAAATATTAGGAATCATCGTAAAATGTCACAAACTGACAATTCATAATATGTTTTGCGTGTAAATCGAGATAATTCATCTGTTTGACAGTTTTCTATGAAGATTCGTAAAATGGTCCACATTGCTTTTATGTCAAATTAGAGGAATTGCTAATGTGGCTGGTTTAGGCCCCAAGAGCCGTCCATGAAACCCACCCCCATCTGTGAAGACTATTTTTGCTCCGGCCCACTTGGGTTCGAAGTCTATTTTTAGAGATTTCCAAGTCGTCTACGGTAACGCGTTCCCAGGATAACAGTACCTAACTACGCAACTTCGAGTTGTGTGCAGTTAACACCGATCTGCCTGCTAATCCTGGAGATTCAGGCATGGCCTTATGTAGTGATAGTGGACGTTCAAGAGCTGAATAGGTTGTTGAATAGGTTAGTAGTATTTATAGGCTCTGTTCTACAAATGATGAAATATTTGTACTCCATATTATGGCAGGATATGCTGGAACCAATATTGTAACATCAATCTGTACCATATTCTAACAAATAAACATTTTTGATTTGATTTGAAATAAAGATCGTTTTCTTATGTAGACTTGAGTTTTATGTAGCTCACTCATTCGCCACACACAACTCGCCTTGGTTCGAGTACACATAGTATGGCATTATTCTTAGGGACTGTGACGATAAAAATAGTGTGAACTGTGTGTATTGAAAGGTGAAGTTAGGCCCTCTGTACACACATGTTTTTCTTGCCGTCAAACACTACGGTTTATTCGCCGTGTGTAGACACGGTCGACAGTGTTGTGTGGATCACTATGGAAGCTTGTTGACACACTTTAGGTACTTCTACGGCGCGGTTTATAAGGGCCTCAGTCTTTTTTCCTGCAACCCCTTACAGCACGTTCCCGTCATTCATCCTTAATGTATTTCTGCCTAAATCCAGTGCATGCTATCGTAACATTCAATCAGTAGCAGTCCTGCTGTCCCCGTCGATGTATCGGCGCGATAAATTACAGCAAACTGACGCGTCTGAATTATTTATTGCTCTTTTTATTTGAACACAACATTTGTTTTCATTTTTATGGATATAACAATTGTTTCTATTTGTTTATAAAAATAACAGGAAGTTTATTTATGGGCATGTTTTGTTATGGATATCATACTGCCATCGTTGTGACGAAAAGATGAAAGATGCTTGATATTATCTTGAAACGCGTTCCTACATTGTATTTATGCCAGAACGAGAAGAGCTATTTATTTAAAAAGAATGAGGTATTATTCCAATGCCCTCATATCTTTGCGAAGGGGCATCCTCTCTAACTTTTACAAATATACTCAGAGTACTGCTACAGTATTACTCCAGAGTTCTATACATTAATCTTAGTATAAACCGGTCAGGGGGCCTAAACCGGCCACATTAGCAATTCCTCTAAAAGCAGTTCATTTCTTGAATCCCAGCTGTCATTAGCAATTCCTCCAATTTGACATAAAAGCAATTCATAATTTGTGGACCATTTTACGAATCTCCATAGAAAATCTCCATGTCAAACAGATGAATTACTTCGTATTACACGCAGATCATAATTATTATGAATAAAATTGTCAGTTGGTGTGATTTTACTATGATTCATAATATTTTCATATTATGATTCTGCTATAGTGACCGTTTTCGTCATACAGTAAAGAGAAATTACAATTCTTAGAAATCTCTTCAAAACACTAGTTGCTTGTAAGTTGCTATTGTATCTCGATACACGGAAGGATGACTTAATTCGTGGTGAGACAGGCAGTTCTCACAGGGGACGGTGTCCATCTTGTTCTACTGATTCAGGTACACATAATGCCTTCTATGATACACTGGAGGAACATGCTTGTGTTATCAAATTCGGATAGATTATAATAATAGATTTGCTGCGATTTTGTCTGTTCTTAATGGTGATGTTTTTCAGAAAGATCAGGTGCATAGTACTCGCAACCGGTGTGCGTGTATGACCGATGTATGAACGCAAAAGGAGTATGTAAGGATCGCAGCAGGTGACGTTAGAAAGGAAGATAAAGAAATACGTATATTTGCAGTCAACATTACGCAAAGAAAGAACACAAACACAAAAAGAAAAAGTTAAGAGAAAAAATGCGTTCTGCAGTTCCTGCCTACCCCCATGGGAAGAAGGCGTGTATGTAGGAATGTATGTTAAAAAATGATCACTGGAAAGTAGCTTTCGTATATTATTATAGTGATGTTTGTGACTTTAAACGCGTACAAATGACAGGTTTTATATATGTGGATTTACGTAAAGTCTGTGGAGATAGGGAAAGATAACACTGAAGTTCACCTCTAATTTCTCTCATGCATTTACGCTCAAAAACCACTAACAAAATAGCAGATTCTAACACAGAGGACTATCCTCACGCTTTGAACCCGAGCTAATTGCCAGAGCGACAGACAGCCTGCCCCTGAGACTTGATGTATTCCAACCGAACTACCAAGTATATAAACGTACCAATACGGGAACATTTTTAGTGGAATTTCAATCGCATACGGGCTGCAACAAAAATGTTGATTCCCTAAAGGTTTTGTGGGTAAAATAGTAATCTATTTACTGGAAATGTGAGGTTTCATAATATAGGTTAGTTACGAGAGAAGGAACTAACTGTAACGCTATAATACAGCTTACAAAACCCAAAGTTTGTTTCGGTCTTTATTCTCAGAGAAGTCGGATAGGAAACTTGAAAGAACATTGACCATCCATATATGGAACTTGGACCAAGTGCTGCCCTGAATGGACACATAGTGCATTATGTTCCTTGGGCTTATACTAGTCTGTAAACCAAAGCTCAATAAAATCTATCCGCGGAGTTTTGAGAAAAACTATTTTTGTTGAGTATTTTTTATTGATGAATACCCACCAACCGATATGGTGCATTTTATTAAATAACTAGCTGCGCCCCGCGGTTTCACCCGCGTAAGTCTCGATCCCGTGGGAATATCGGGATAAAAAGTATCCTATGTGTTAATCCAGGTTATAAGCTATCTGTTTGCCAAATTTCATCCAAATCCATTCAGCCGTTTTTGCCTGATTGAGTAACAAACATCCAACCACACAAACTTTCACATTTATAATATTATTAGTAGGATGACAATAAGTTATTTTTGAAGTAAAACTTTTTTTTTTAACCAATTTACAGAATTAAATACAATTTACAATTTTTCATCAAAATCCAATATTTTCCTTTAGTTACACTGCCTCGATGGTCTGAGCTAAGCTTATAGGGTCCTGGGTTCGATCCTTGAGACGGTAAAGTTATTAAGGTTTCTATTAGGAACTTTTCAAAATTACTGGGCTGTGGAGGTCAGATAGGCAGTCGCTCCATGTAAAATACTGGTATTCAGCTGCATCCGGTTAAACTAGAAGCCGACCCCAACATAGTTGGGAAAAGGCTATGCAGATGATGATTAGGAACTTTTCAATAGCAGACTCTGGATTTATGCCCGGTTACAAGCAATAGGCTAACTAACTATTAGGTACATGAGACTTATAAACAACTGGGTTGTGTGTACCTTCAGCATATCCTTTCGGAACAAGAGGCGTATTGATATTTTAATTTTCAAGAGTTTACCGAACTACATCTTAAATAGTATCATTTTGTTTACAAAGCTACCGAATCATTTATTGTAGTCACAAAGAGTTATTAAAAGGATTCAACACTGGTTCCTCCACCGTATTATACCCTCACGGCAACTTATTGGTAGGGCGACAGACAGCCGGCCCGGGAGAGCATGTGTTACGAAGCCGTGACGTCATTCAGCGACACGTATTATGGGAATGCGACAGAGTGTACTACATATCAAGATAATGAATTAACGGTGTACAAACTTAGTGCTGTTCTGTGCTGTGACGCTCACGGCTACGATGTATAGAATTAAGGTCTTCTAACTTAACAGACAGCTGTGCGGCTGGGGAGTTTGTTGCGCCACTTCTTCCTAGCTAAAGCGCTAGGAAGTGGTGAGGGGCGGGCGTTTTGGGGGATTGTCTTCAAAAAGCGTCTGATTCCCCGCCTAATTTTGATAAATTACTTTTGATTATGACTTTTAGTACAAACTAGCTGCGCCCCGCGGTTTTCACCCACGTAAGTCTCGATCCCATGGGAATATCGGGATTAAAAGTATCCTATGTCCTATTCCAGATCATGGTCTACCCCTGTGCCAAATTTCATCCAAATCCGTTCAGCCATTTTAGCGTGAAGGCGTAACAAACAAACAAACTCACTTTCGCATTTATAATATTAGTTAGGAAAAATTAAATATCATCTCAGTAAGATGGCTCATTTGAAGACTGTATTAATTTGCAATAATTTTGATTTGATGCTGTAATAGGTTACAGCATCAGTAGTAAAACTGTAAATAGCATCAGTTTGAATTTTAAACATAAGTACATAAGTAAAAAATAAATCATGTTTAAAAATAATGTATTTTTCTAATTCCTTTAGATACCTATTTTATCTTTTTTTTACCTTTTTTAAAAGGTATATAAAAGAATTAGAAAAAAACACGTTCACAAAAATTACATGGTTTGATATTTTTTCGATAAAAGTCATACTCGCCAAACAGCGTCTGCTGTTTGGCGAGTCCTTTTTTCCTGGCAAAAAACTTTAATAGTTTTAAACACAGAAAACAATCCCAATAAAATAACCAAATATGACAACAACTGACCTACATACCACTGACATGCACAAACTATTCTATGAGCGCACGAAATTGATTTTTAAAGCTGGCAACACGAAAAATCTAGGCATAATGGACGCATGGCCGATCCAGCTAATCATGATAGATGACCATCACTGGTGAGTGAGGCAGATTGATAGCAGCACATCGAAAACATCGTGGCTATAGTTACGGCCCTAAAATATTGTACTGGGGGCAAGGCTATGAACACTGAATGCATTATGATTCGTGCATCAGAGGTTAATTAAAGATTTAACAAACTCACCTAAGTGAAGATTGACCATGATTACATGAGTCGCCTCATCCGAAGAGATTTACAAACCCACCTTATAAAACACGACTTTTTTAAATCGCCGCCTAGTCGTTAAAAAAGTCCTTTCACACCTTTTTACAGAAAGTAGTGTCTACTTTCTGTAAAAAGGTGAGCAAACCAATGTGGCAATGTGGTCTCAAATAACCACTTTGGCAGAATCATAATAGAATATTATTGTGAATCATCGTAAAATGTCACAAACTGACAATTCATAATATTTATCCGCATGCAATTAATATTACACAATTCATACGTTTGACAGTTTTGTATGGAGATTCGTAAAATGTCCACAAATTATGAATTACTTTAATGAAGTTTAATATTAAATTAAAATTAATTAATTTAAATTACGGTCATTTTATTAATAATTAAATCATTTTCATGCAGCAATATTTACACCAAATATGATTCGAATATGAATTGAATTGAGTACAAATGATTCAGCTAACATGTGTCACCATCTTGTGTCAAATTAGAGGAATTGCTAATGATCTGCTGGAAATTCAGGAAATGATATGCTTTTAGAGGAATTGCTAATGTGGCCGTTTTAGGCCCCCTGTAAACATTTACATGCAATGTTACATGATTGCTATAGCTTGAGTAGATGGCGAGAAATCGTGAGGCGAATCACATCAGCCCCTAGACAAGAAATTACATGAGGACCACGACCGCTATCACAAGAGAGCTACAAAGAAGAACAAGACCGTGATTGCTAACTAACTATCTAACTTCTAACTTCTAACCAATATTATAAACGCGAAATTTTGTCAATATGGATGGATGGATGGATGGATGTTTGTTACTCTTTCACGTAAAAACCACTGAATGGATTTGCATGAAATTTGGCAAACAGATAGTTTATAACCTGGATTAACACATAGGATACTTTTTATCCCGATATACCCACGGGATCGAGACTTACGCGGGTGAAACTGCGACGCGCAGCTAGTAGCAAATACAATGAAAAAAAGAGCAATCACAGAGATCACTGTTGGCTATATACCGAAGATAATCTAGCCAACAGTAAATCCGACTCCAATAACACAAAACCAGGCAGTATAACATTTATGTAATATCAATTAAAACAATTTCTAACAACTAACCACATTACCCATTATACACAGTACCAAGCCAGATAAAAACGTCAAAGTATGAGTTGTCACGGTTCAGATCGGGGCTTATCTACCGGATCGAACCGGACCGGGCCTGTCGGAACCGGCGGCGACCGGATCGAACCGGATCCAACGTTCTGCTTTGATTGATAGCTTTTAATTTGATAGCTATCGTCGTTTATCGACTGTGTGCGATGAAAAACGTTGGGTTAGGTATTTTGTAGTTTATTTTGATATTGGGTTAGTACTGGGGAATAGCTTGGTGAAAAACGATAGAAAAAAAAAAACAAACTGGTCCTTATTAATACTATTAAATGTTGGTGAGGATGTCCGTTACTTATTCATGCAGATTGCAAGATTGAACATGTCCTGAATTATGGATACGATATTTTTATCTCCAGGTACCTGCCTTAGTTTTCTTATAAATAGAGTCAAACCACGGGCAGCAGCTACTTTTTAACCGACTTCTTCAAAAAGGAGGAGGTTCTCAATAAAAAAAAATGAAAATTGGAAAGCAGACAGCCGACTTCCGAAATTCAAGTTATTTTTCACTTTTTTAGTGTTTTTTTGGAAGTCGGTTGTTTTTTTTTGTAAAATGTTGTTTTACCAAAGAATCTGCCCACAAATTTTACCTCAATTACCTTCATAAAAAGCCAAATCTTTTTACCTCTAACACTCATCCTATCTATTACCTGCCTCATAGATATTCAGTAGTCCCCTGTCCCCTAAGGCACCATCAGAATCCCATTACTTCTCGCCTGGCTGACAATGTGTGACGTCACAACTGGACAGGATAGCCCACGTCCCCTGGGCGTGGTGTCCGTCAACCTACCAATTAACAGGGTGGCATGAAGCTCTAATAATTTTCAGACGAGCATTTATACGTGACAATTGTATCATTGGGTAAAATTAATGTTAAAAGCATAGAATGTTTGATCCTGCAACAATAATGAAGTTATTTTACAACAAAATCTTCCTTACATCATCATCATCTGCCTAGCCTTTTCCCAACTATGTTGGGGTTGGCTTCCAGTCTAACCGGATGCAGCTGAATACCAGTATTTTACATGGAGCGACTGCCTATCTGACCTCCACATCCTCCTCCTCTGACCAGTAACTGGGTAATACGATACCCCTTGGTAAGACTGGTTGTCAGACTTTCGGGCTTCTGACGACCCCTAATGATTGTCAAAGATCCACAAATGATAGCCGGGACCAACGGCTTAACGTGCTTTCCGAGGCACGGAGGAGTCTCGATATGTAAAGATGGTCACCCATCCACGGACCAACCCCAGCAAGCGTAGCTTAACCTGATGGATCGATCCGTGCGGCTGTTATTACTTAGCCACGAGCTCCTCAAAAATCTTCCTTACATAGATTTTTGATTACTTACATTTTGCTGTATTACGAAAGTGAAGCTCCTATTGCCGCGGTTGGTTTGTGGATGGGTGATCATCCACATCGAGACCAGGCTCGGAAAGCACGTTAACCCGTTGATTCTGGCTGTCATTCGTAACTTCGTGTCTTTGACAGTCGTTACGGGTACTCAGAAGCCAAAAAGCTCGACAACCAGTCTTACCAAGGGATATCGTGTTACCATTAACTGGCTTTTGGAGGTCAGATAGGCAATTGCTCCATATAAAATACTGGTATTCAGCTGCATCCGGTTAAGCTGGGAGGCGACATCAACATAGATGGGAAAAGGCTACGCAGATTGATTATATTGCAAAGAAAAGCACTGTTGGCTGTTTTGGCTTAATTTTTAATTCGAATAATATTTTTTCGCGAATTCAGGTTTGACCTGTTATCTAATTGCGTAACATTTTTTCGTCACCGAATAAGACTAATTTCTTTAATATTGACAGTTCAACGACATTAATTGCGTTATTTATATATGTTGGTGAACAGATTTCTTTTTCTCTCCTAACACATCTGACATTGGCAGAATTGTCGACATCGGCATCATTGCCATAAGAAAAAAGAGAATAGATTTCTTTTTCGAACGCTTCATAAGTTATTTATTTATTATTTATTTATTTATTAACTCATCATCACTATCATTACAGGAATTAAATAGTGTGGCCATAATTACAGCTTTATTATTCACCATAACATATAATGTACAGCGCGGTTTTTGAGAACTCACTCAGAGAACAAGTAAAAAGATCTATGCTGTCTGCTACGTCATTAAGTACACGCAAGGTACGCGTTATAGGGGCTTTACTCAGTAGATTGGTCCTACTACTGGGCACCGCCAATAGACGTGGCCGTCGCCTTCGCAATACATAATTGTCGGGCACACACAGGTTTATTTCTTTCAATATACCAGGGTTTGAAGTCTTGCCACGCAATCATTTAAAAATATAGGTAGCAAGAGCTATGTCCCTCCTTGTTTCCAATTTATTGTATTCCACTATGCCTATAACAAACAAAGTTGGATACATTAATGGATAAAATAGATAAACACCATACCACCTTAGGTACAGAAACCTTAATAGTTAGCTAGTTATTTGTTTCAAACCGATTCCGATTCAAAAATTAAAAGTTGTTCGTAATGACCGACCGACAGTTCATTGTCCGTTGATTACAATATTTTTAGTTATTTCAACTACACCTTGTATAAACCTCCAACTTTCACTAACGAGACACAATAGAATTTTAATTGTTATCGGCCTTCTAAAGGCCAATCAACAGTTGAGCGGATCACTTAGCGAAAAGATATTTAGGTAAGGATTAGGATAGGTTTTCCTCCACATTAATAAAGCATAGCATTATAGCCTATAACGTTCCCACTGCTGGGACACAGGTCTTCCCTCTCTGTGAGAGAGGTAATAAAGCATGTCCTTTTACAATAACTTGGTTTCCCCTATTTGTCTGGAAATGCTTGGCGACCACCTCAAAGGCTTGCGTTATTCCTTTGACTTGTAGCACGGACTAGCAAGAACCCCGGCATAATAACGTATTGCCTTTGAGTGTTAGAGCACTTAAACCAATGCACTTACCGCCAAATACCCGGTACCTCCTTGATTCCAAGGAAGACTAAGATTGTAAGTACTATCGTCTATCTGTCATATATCTATCCTTACATATTGTAAAACAAAGTCCTCCACCGCGTCTGTCTGTCGTCCTGTTCGCGATAAACTCAAAAACTACTGCACCGATTTTCATGCTGTTTTCACCAATGGATAGAGTGGTTCTCGAGGAAGGTTTTAGTATATAATAACCGACATCCACGCGGGCAAAGCCGCTGGCATCGGCTAGTACCATACAATACAAATAAATAAACTTGAAGTGTCTGTTTGTAATGTCAAAGTAATATCTTTTTATTAAATGTCTAAAGGTTGCACCAAATAGGAGTCCAGCTCAGCATGTGTCAGGCAAGTATACCTTTTTTTTTTTTTTTTTGAGTGACGGAAGTCGTCCATTGACTTCTCCCGCTCTGGGTGGAGCGGAAGGGCGTGTCCGACTTTTACTGACTAAAATCCACCCGTGTTCCTTCAGTTGCCTGTTGCCAAGGTCCCGGTATCCCATTCGGACTAACCCGCAACCCTGCCAGGCAGGCAAATATACCTGACGCTGATATTCTGCTGGATCCCTGCAGTGAAATACGGATGTCGAGCAGATGAGACAAATTGGTGTTGCGATAAAGTGTTATGTGCGGAGTGAACTTATGTAAGTATACCAAAAAACCCACAAACAATTTCAGTTTCATAAAATTTCCGCAATAAAAATGCATGGACTGTTTGTTGAGTAGAAATCTAGTGTAAAATATTTATTGGAAATGTCTTAGGCACACGACATTACGGTGGCGACGCCCGCCGGTAGTTCGTTCCGATCGGCTAGTAATTTTTGCCTCTGTTAGGTTTGCTTTAGAACCGAACGGGGTAACAGGCATTTTATTAAATGATAAATATTATTTTAATCTATTACATGGGACTCAATCGTAACTGGCGAATGTGGGTGTACTATAGTTACACCTCTGGCTTGCCCTACGAGAAATATAGGCGTAATGTTATGCTATGTTTATTTAAATCTTTTTTTTTTCAGTCCATGGATTTCAATGTACGGACATAACGACCTTACATGGAACGACTGTCTTCTGACATGGACAACCCCATTGCTAAGCAATACCAATATTCTAAGGTTCCACGCAGTAAGCAGCCAGTTTTTCAGGCTTCTGACTAACTGTAAATATTCTCATCTGATATTTGTCTGACATCTGTTTTTAACACCTGGAGTGACCTCGTGAAGGCCGCAGGAATCCGCTGGATGCGGGAAACACAGATCCGATCCAAGTGGCGGTGCTTAGAAGAGGCCTATGTCCAGCAGTGGACGTCTTTCGAATGAAATGATGATGATGGTGTGAGTAACATGCTCTCCGGTACGAAAAGATAATTATGAGTACGTGTCAATATTAACCAGCTAAATTGGAACATGGAAATAAATTATCTCTTATCACACAAATAAGAAACATAAGCATTGACCGCTTAAATTTTACACCATTACGTGTTCATTTACTTATTAAACCTTTACAAAATATATTTTTTGTATTACCTAATAACGTACTCTAATACTTTATTACTTCAATTATAAGCCCAGTATACCGTAAAATTAGATAGTCAATACGTATATCGTATAAATCCGCGTCTTTCCCCGCTTATCCATTCCTTTCATCTCCGTATATTAATAATGTAAATATCTACATGCTTAGCTTACCTTCCCTTTTGTGGTAACCAGAAATATTTAATTGAGTGTTTAAATTGTAGGTTCACATCATCGGGGTGAATACTTGGCATTCTGATGGGTATGCTAAACATGAGATTCGACATTTGTATCGCTAATTTTAAGGGGTATTTTTTGATGTCATTAATTTTAATTTAATTTGGCATTTTTAAATAACTCTTTACTATTGGTGAGTGGGAGATGGATCGATGATCTTAGTTTAGAAAAATGATGATGCGCTAGTTAATTTGTTTGCAAACAAATATAAATTGTCTCTATAAACTTATTTCTGAGTTGAGCTGCTACACAATTACTGACAAATGCGTGCACCAGCAGGCGTAGCATGGCGCTTTCTATCTCTACGAAGAATAGACATAGCTTTTTCTATACAAAGTGACAGTTCGTTTCTTCATTTTTGACATCCACCGTAGAAATCTTTCTACAATCTGTCATTTTGTCTTTCATTTCTAACGATCTTTGTCTAGGCCTTTTTATATGTAGACTATTTCGGAAGAAAGTTTTCTATCCTTACCGTCAAAATCACACTGACAACCGATAAATCCTATGATAAAACAAAGAATTCTGAGTCGAATTATGTAAAAGAGTGAATTTCGTATAAAGTGCAGTTGACTCTTTCTATTTTGCTGCCGTCTCGTACTGTCTACTGTCTACAGGGAACGTCATTTTTGTCTACTCTTCCGTCGACAAAACGGTGCTCATGCTACGCCTGCTGGTGCACTCAAATCTTTGGGGTTCTTTCCTCAATAGACCATTTTAGACACTACTCTACATGGTCTTCACAAGGTCCAATCAAGATTATATCTGGACGTGTAAACCCACAAATATCATAATAAAATAATTTACAAATTACAAGACTTGCAAGGTAAGATCTCTGGTGTACGCAAATGTAATTTACTACGACTACCAGAAATAAACACCATTAAATATCTTCAAGCAAACCAGTCAGCTACCATATTCTAATCCTCGCGAATCACTCAGAAGGTACTGGCGTGAACAAAGCAGTTTGTTAGTGCAGTACTTTTGCCTTACACCGCGCCTCTCAAAACGCCGAGTGCTTTTTCATTTCCTGCCGCCAGGGGGCGACGGTGTTTATTTTATTTTCGCTAATGCCCTCCAACCGGCGTTATACAATTAAATTGTTTTTGGGAGCAATTTTTTTTTGTCTGCTACCTCGTTTTGGTTTTGAGCAATTTTTTTGTGATTTGGATGAGGAAGTAGGATTTAGGGTCAATGTTCTTACCTGTTTAAATGATAAATGATTTCAGTTCTGGTGTTTTTTTTAATGGAGCCCGTTTTTAATCTAGCATTTTCTCTCAGTTGATCACAGCAACCAAGCTAGGATACCCCGATCAAAGCGGTTAGGTTAGAACTGTGACCAACCAAGCGCAACCTGAAGTAGCACGGAGGAGTTTCGGTATAAAAAGATGGTCACCCATCCACGGACCAACCCCGGCAAGCGTAGCTATACCTGGTGGATCGATCCGTGCGGCTGTTATTACTTAGCCACGAGCTCCTCCCAACCTAACAGATATAAATGTAGAAATTATTACTAAGTACATAAGAAGCTCTACAACTATGTACAGTCACGGACTTTAATTGATGAGCCACCATCAAACTTTTCAATTTTGCAGTTTTATACATTCACGAGATTACACGATTAAACACGAACTCAAATCGCACGCTCGTAAACAAGTTGACAAATAAATTACTTTTAATCGGAAATATCCATAGAGGTTGACTTTATTAGTTAACCACTATGGAAATTTCCGACTAAAAGTAATTTATTTGTCATCTTGTTTACTTTCATACATTCACGAGATTACACGATTAAACACAAACTCAAATCGCAAGCTCGTAAACAAGATGACAAATAAATTACTTTTAATCGGAAATATCCATAGAGGTTGACTAATAAGTTCTCAATGATAAAAATAAATACAATGTTGCATTAAGTTTATCCAATCTATTTGATACCGACCTCCTTTGAATCATAGCTCATTAACTCGTTATTTATGAAAACATAACTGAAGACAGTGACAGTTGAAATATCAAGATGACAAATAAATTACTTTTAATCGGAAATATCCATAGAGGTTGACTAATAAGTTCTCAATGATAAAAATAAATACAATGTTGCGTTAAGTTTATCCAATCTATTTGATACTGACCTCCTTTAAATCATAGCTCATTAACTCGATAATTCTGAAGACAGTGATAGTTGAAATATCAAGATGACAAATAAATTACTTTTAATCGGAAATAGTCTTATCCATAGAGGTTGACTAATAAGTTCTTAATGATAAAAATAAATACAATGTTGCATTAAGTTTATCCAATCTATTTGATACTGACCTCCTTTGAATCATAGCTCATTAACTCAATAATTCTGAAAACTTAACTGAAGACAGTGACAGTTGAAATATCGATGTCAGAGAATTTCTCCGTACGCTAACGTTACTATACAGCAGTAACCTAGCAACAATTGTTTATCGTTGCTAGGTTACTGTTGCTAGACCTGCAATTGGTTGACTTTGAGTAGTCACTGCTGTCAAGTTTGTAGTTCTGCTCTCAGGTTAGCCAACCGGTAAAGATATGAAATATAATTTTCTTCTTCTAATACGAAGACATATGACTTTGCGTGTCGGGAACCGAATAAACCCGATTTGCATTACACGGCTAAAATGCGAACAGTACCAGGTGGCTCATCAATTAAAGTCCGTGACTGTACTACGTCTCAATTTACCTACTAACCAACTTACTCCTAATAAAGCCATAAACACACCTAAGACTAAAGCTATCAAATTAACGTCTGCCGTAAATTAGTATTATCTCTATAATGATAATAAAATCGCGCATAAACTGAGGTCCGAAAACAAAGGGAGTTATTCCTTTGTGTAGGTCTTGTGCACATGTGCGCAATGTCGTAGTAATTTGATCGTGTGTGCTGGGTCTAAAAGTACTGGATAGGCTTTGTTTACAATGTATTGTTGTGAAATTAGGACTAATTTATTTCTAGGGATTGGCGACGTATGGCAATTGTTTAAAACGCATAACGAAATGAAACGCTAGTTAACGTAGTAACATAATATCTCGCCTGTATTCCGCGAAGGGATTGGCAGAGGTATATACGTACGCACATGTTATGCCAGTTATGTTTCTAGTCCCAAGTAATAGGTTGCAGGACTATTGCTATGAACCGGGCACAAATCTAGGCCCCGGGCTGCTACTTTGGAATGAAATTCCAGATGGAAAATCCTTAGTGACTTAGCCCGACCCGTGAATCGAATCCAGGACATTATGCTCAGCAGTAGCGGCTGGGCTTGCTACCACTCGGCCGCGATCCACTGCAATACAGCGCAGCAGCGGTAGATAACAATAGCATGATGAAAACGAAGCGTCTTGCATTACTGTAGAACAAAGGAACGTTCGCATTCGCATCTCATTCGCAATCTGTCAAAATTACTATCAATTGACCAACATTTTTGACAAGTTTGACAGATTGCGACTTGAATGTGAACGTGATTTACTTTGTAAAATATTATATTATTTTAAATTACTGTAAATGTGAAGATTATGTGGATCTTTCTTTTCTTTTTTATTATTTATTTTTTCTTAATTTTAATTAATCATAGTCTGGCAGTTTGAGTAATTTATGCGGCCTAACCAAATGTCCTTTCTTTGTTATTGTTCGTCAAATCGTTGAGCTCCTTAAATTCGGAGTTGAGGTGCACGATTACTGACAAATGCGTGCACTGACTGGACAGGTCCACTCAATCTGTGTGGTTCTTTCCTCAAAAGACCATTTCAGGCAGCAATCTACATGGTCTTCACATAATCTGACCAAGATTATGTCTGGACTTTAAAAGAGACTGTGACCTATGAGTTTGTTTCGGCCTTTCTTCTCAGAGTAGTCAGATAGGAAACGCCGACCTCATCTAGTTTTAAAAATGTGATTGACGTGTAAAAGTGTTTGTACAAACCTACTTACAGAAATAAAATCATTTATCATTTAACGTTATAAGCACGAGAATTGGCCTTCTGATTTCTTATCAATTACATCTTAAAAGATAACGCGAATTATGTGTTTATCAGCAATCTATCCACAAGAAAAGAAAAGAAATCTGTTCATTACCGAAACCACCAATCCCAGAAGGCCTTCAAAAAAACTCTTACACGTGGAAAATAACTTTTTTTTTTCTCTGAGAAAAAAGACCGAAACAAACCCAGAGGTGAAGTGATTATGTATGCACTTCGTAATGTGGATAGGTACGAGCAATGAAACACGCATCGAGGTAAGTAGAAGAATGCCTTTTAATTTTAATTAGCACTGTTTATATACTCTAACATATTTAATAATAATTAAGGATCACGCCACCTTTGTACAAACGGTTTGGACTTGACCGTTTGTCCTAATGAGGGGGCGTCGACATAATACAATGGATCATCGACGGCCATCTTGCGCGCGCGCCGCTCCGACAAAGGTGGAGGTGACGTCACGGAGGCGTGGTCTATTTTGTTATTGTCACCAAATCACCTCATGTGACTTAGGCGATCATACGATCCTGTGCTGCGTTGAGTCGTGTGCGAGTACTTGCTTAACACTTGCCTACTCGCTACAGAGGTAACAGTCTCTTTTCAAATCCAATCATTAACACATCTAGTAACTACCATACATCTTTGTGCAACAATTCATTGCGACTATAATTTCTTGAGCATTGATAGTGCCACCATCAATTTTCGATGAGCCGCAATGAAAATAGGCTAGGGGTATATTGTTTGAAAATTATAATTACAATTGATTTCACCTTGTTGTTTTAGGCCCGATATTACTATAACATAAAGGCCGAGATATTGTAATTTAATGTGGTAATAATTTAGCTAGGTCATTATCTTCATTTCTTTATTAAGTTTGTTAATCGTGATACGTTTCGGTAAAGTGATCTGTAGGATAACAGCCCCACGGGTCGATCTTTCAAAGCCAACGCTTGCCAAGGTCGGTCCGTCTGGTCTTGGCAAGCATGATGACCATCGAGACCCCTCCGTACCTCGGAAAGCACGTTAAGCCGTTAGTCCCGGCTGTCATTGTCATTTTGACAGTACGTTACGGATAGTCAGAAGCCCGAAAGTCTGACAACCAGATCTGCTAAGAAGTATCGTGCTACCCAGTAAATGGGTTGTGGAGGTCCAATAGGCAGTTGCTCCATGTTAAATACTGGTATTCGGCTGCATCCGGTTAGGCTGGAAGCCGACACCAATATAGTTTGGAAAAGGCTACGCAGACCATGATGATAATGATGATGATTGCCATATATAGGTCTCCATCTTTTTATAATATAAATAACTTCTGCGAATCTTTAACAAAACTAATAGAGTCATGTAAGGCTACCACATGTGCTATTGTAGGGGATCTGAATATTGACATCAAACCAGATGGCACTGACAGACGCGCCACTGAGTGCCTGGACTTAACCGGCCACTATAGGTATTTCCCAGGACACACTTTGCCTACGCGAGGTGACAACTGTTTGGATCATATGTTATGCTCAAAACTCGGAAGTCAGCTACTGTTATTGTGTGTGACACGGGCATAACTGATCACGATACGGTTATCCTAGGCATTCAAAAAGAATCAGCTAGGGCCAAGGTTGAAAATAAAATTAAAAAAAGACATTGAAAATGAGTCGTGGGATTGGCTTCTTGAACAGACCAATGTTAATACGAGGCATGCCTTTTAAGTCCTGTCGTTTCCATATTTCCCGGCAATTTTGAATTTGGAACTGTTCTATATTCGAATGTGTTTAAATTTGGAATCTCAAAACAGTTGAAAGTATTAGGATGAATGCTATTGTTTAGTCACAGCGTCGATTGGAATCTATCAGGTTACGTACGAAAATGCTTCTTTCTAAGGAAAATGCAATAATTTTCTACAACTTTAGAAGAGGCCTGACACGGCTCAGTGTTTTGAAGAGCTAACATCTGTGTTCAGTGATGAAGCCCCATGTCTGCGGACTGTCGACCAAGGACAGTCAAATCACGTCTACAATATCATCAGTGGTGACGAATCTTGGATCTATGCCTACGATCCTGATTCCAAACAACAATCTACAATCTGGGTCTTTCACCAAAGCCGACTAAAGTTGTTCGTTCTCGAAGCACTTCAAAGAAAATGGTGGCCACGTTCGTTGGAAAAACCGGCCATGTTGCGACTATTGCACTTGAAGATCGTAGAACGGTTAACGCAGAGTGGTATACCATAGTTTGTTTACCACAAGTCATCGCCGAACTTCGAAATACTAACTCAAAGCGACGCATCATCCTGCACCACGACAACGCAAGCTCACACAGCGCTCGTCAAACGATTGAGTATTTGAAGCAGGAAAAAAGTGGAAATTCTTGACCATCCTCCATACAGTCCTGACCAAAACCCTAACGATTTCTTTACATTTCCTAAAATTAAGAAAAGTCTTCGTGGTCAAAGGTTCTAGTCCGGTGAAGAAGCAGTCGACGCTTTCAAGTCAGCCATTTTGAACACCCCCACTTTAGAACGGAATAAATGTTATAATAACTGGTTTGAGCGAATGGTAAAGTGTATTTAGCTACGTGGTGAATACTTTGAAAAACAATAAAAAGTACTATAAGGTTCTAGTTGTGTTTTTTTCTTCAAACGACAAAACTTAAAAGGCATGCCTCGTACTGCATTCCAAAAATTTGTCGAGACACTTTCTGCTAAAATTAAAAAAACCACCACTAACCGTGTCTGCCGTGGCTCAGATGATATTATCAAGCCATGGATAACTAGAAACCTCCTGAAGTGCATAAGACGACGTGACTTAATGCACATTAACGCAAAGACACAAGAAAATCGCGACAATCTTATCATCCAACAGGAATACAGGAAGTATCGAAACTACTGTAACAATATATTAACAAATCTAAAACAAGACCATGACCTTAAACTTGTAATGGAAACAAAGGGCGATTGAAAAAAGCTATGGTATGAAATCAAGAAAATTTGCAACATTAAAAGTAAATAATACGGAAGAACTGAGCTTGTTACCGACAGCGACAATCCTGTTCCCACATTAAATAAAGTGAACGACTACTTCTCAACTGTTGGTAAAAACCTTGCAACACAGACACTCAGTCTATTAGGCTTAACTGAAACTGACTTGGCCCGTAACAACGAACAATACAGTACTGTAAATACTAGCCCAAATTCTTTTTTCCTTACTCCGACTGATGAAAATGAAATATTTGCAATTATCTCCCATCTTAAAACGGCGTCAGCGACAGGTTATGATGGCATTAATAACACCTTTTTAAAACAATGCTCACATGCTTTGGTCAGACCAATTGCCTTTCTGTGCAACTTAAGTCTAAATATAGGTAAAGTACCTGATTGTATAAAGATTGCCAATATATGCCCTATATTTAAAAGTGGAGATCCAAAAATCCCTTCAAACTACCGCCCAATTTCCCTTCTGACAGCTCTCTCAAAAATCCTTGAGAAAGTGGTAAACAAACGACTACTCGCATACCTAGAACGAAATAGATTATTGTCGGACAACCAATATGATTTTCGGGTTGGTCGGTCCACGGAGGATGCAGTAACCAACTTAGCCGATTTTATTACACTCAATCTAGGTCAAGGACAGGCATGTACTGGGATCTTCCTGGACCTCGCCAAGGCATTTGACACAATATCTAGGAAAATCTTGATTAAAAAAATGTCGCTACTGGGAGTTCGTGGCACTGCCCTGGACTGGTTTAACTCATATCTCAATGATAGAACGCAAAAAGTAGTGCTTGGGGAATATTCTAGTGACCCTAACACAGTGCAATTTGGTGTGACCCAGGGTAGCGTGCTCGGACCTACCCTATTTATCATATTATATATAAACGGACTATGCGCCATGAAAATCCCTCAAGCTAAAATTTTTACATATGCTGACGACACCGCAATCGTATTTTATGGGAAAACTTGGGATGACGTTAAGTTCTCGGTTGAAAGCGGGGTTAAAGCTATTGCGAACTGGCTGCAACATAATCTTTTGACGCTAAATATAGATAAAACGAAGGCAATCAACTTTGCCATCTCGAAACGTTCCGCCCCTAATTCTGTAACTTGTATACAGCTGCACTCCTGTTCTAGCCCAGTAAATTGTACTTGCCCATACATCGAACAAACAGATTCGATTAAATACCTGGGAGTCTTTGTAGATACCCGTTTGTCATGGATCAAACACCTGAGTACTCTAAGGGGTTGGATTCGAAAGATGCTCCGTATCTTTAAGCAACAGGGTAAAATAGCAGATGACTCAATTCTAAAGATGATCTACTTCTCTCTCTGTCAATCGGTACTTAACTATTGTATAATAGCATCGGGCGCAGCTGGTAAAACCTCGCTAATAAAGGTTGAAAGAGCGCAACGAGCTTTGCTTAAAGTTGCCTATGGAACACCATTCCGGTACCCCACTAACACACTCTACACTGAAGTGGGAGTACTTAGAGTCAGACAGCTTTACATCCTATCTGTCACACTAAGATTTCACAAAACCTCCATGAGCACTTGTATCCTGTCAAGTCGAAGGGTACAATGGGTAAAGGTTCGATGCCGTAAAACAATCGGTAGAAGGTCGTACGGTTTTATGGGACCGCACATTTACTCGAAACTCAATAACCGACTCAAAATTCTACAACTTACTCAAACTAAATGTAAAATTTACGGTTACTAAATGGCTTCTTACTCTGGACTATGATATGACTGAAAACTTCTTAAACTAAAAACAAAAGCGTACTGAGGCATATCTCTATTTACCTATTTACCTATATTTAATATTCTGTATCATAAACATCCACATAATTACATACATCCTCAGGTATAATTTTCAGATACACTCAACACCAACACAACTATTTACACTTACACACCCGATCAAACACACTGCATCACTCATACATACACCATCACATCACACATAACATACATACATACATACTTGGTTGTCTACTGTTTTTCTTTGTGTATTAGTTTTTATTGTATAATTATTTCATTTCTTGTAGATTACGAGTACAGTTAAATTAAGAAATTAATTGTAAGTAACGTATACATCCACCCTTTACATGTACAGCAATAAAAATGTAAACGGAACGAAGGAGCCTGGATCTCACGACACAGGGATTTGCATTCGAATGTAATTTTTTAAGCAATAAATTTTTCTTATTCTTATTCTATTCATCTATTTCGTCAAGATGAAGCAGCCTATTCGTTTGCAATCGGTTTATAAAAAAAACAAAATATTGCATTTAAAAATAAAAAACCCAAAATTGTCTAAGACATTATGGCTCAAAATACTCTAAATGGTGTCACCTATCACACCCTTAAAGCTTTGCACCCAGCTTCCAAACATTGTATATAGCGAAAGTGAGGACATAGAAAGGATTTTTGAAAATTCATCCCTTGCAGGGGTGTAATAGGGGATGAATTTTTGTATGGAAATATGTAATTTTTATCACTAAAATCCCATAGGCAAACATCTTGAGTCCTACTATAAGTGTGACTAATGTCAATCTTACTTCAAACTTCATACATTTAATGTCGTGTTAAAAAGTTGTTTAACCTAAAAGTGATAAACACGGTTTTGTAGTAGTAAGGCTTATGTCTGAAGAAGAATCAAGTTCACAACACAACCAATTCAATATTCTATCTCAAAATCATTCATAATTCTAACGCCTTTGTATCTAATTGAATCCGATTCTTGCAGAGATTTCTTACAGTGGCAATGTTTGTGAACGTCACCACAGAGGCTAGTAGTAGCCGCATTTGTTCTGCATGAGACTAGACCGACCTAGGTTCTGGAGAGACGAAATAAATTTTGGAGGAGGTATTGCTGTTGAGACAACTAACTGGCAGGCCTCCGTCACTTGTTCGTAACGTACTTACGGCTCGCGTTCACCCATGCGAACAAAACTTCAGTCGGTACTCTCGGGCGTTCGCGTAAGGTAAAAGGAACTATTTATTAATCTGTGCTACTGGGTTTACAGCCAACTTCGTGAACCGTTAGTTAAATTTTCTTCGTAATGACTAACGAAATAAAACCAGAGAATTGTACTTTTATGGGCAAAAACTTGCAATCATGCCTGAATTGCCTGCTGGGGTAGGAAGAGTTTTAAAATTTCCCAGAATTCTGGCGGTTATGTTGTAAGTCCCACCCATGTAATAACTGCCAGGGTTGTCGAACACTAGTCCAAACAGGGAACCATATTCAAAATACAGTCTCCAAAACCAAACATCTTCGTAGCTCTGCTCAAGTGATGTATAATGTATGTAGTGCCGAACGCAAGCAACCTTTGTTAAAAATAAAACATTCCGCGGGTTCGGGACTTATGTAATTCTATTATGAAGACGTACCTACTTATTAAACTTTCAGACACTATTTTGTTTGTACTTATTACTTTTTGTGGATTTCGTGGGTAAATAACAAGCATGCGATGAAACTATGCAGATACTAACCTCAAACCAAATAAAAACCAATTTGGCGATTCATTGGTGAAATTGGCCCTAAGGACCGAGTCACATCGGAATGATAGCGGCCGGCAGCGACGCAGCGATCACTTTCGGTGTGAAATAATTTTTGAAATTTCTCTACATACCAAAAGACCAGTACCGCTTGAAAAGGCGCGAGGCCGCCCGCGGTGACGCGAGCGGCCGCGCGCCTCGCGCGTCTTGTCGGTGGTTCTGCCCACGGCTGTCAGCGGCGACGCGAGGCCGCTCGCGGCACCGCTTGCGGCCGCGTGCCGAATGTAGAAAGTAAACTATTCAAGAGGAGACTAGGCGCGTCGGGTCTGGAGGTCAATCATAATAATCATTTATATCAGCCACGTTAGTTTCCGTTTACTTTGCAAGTCGCATTGGGTTATTTTTTTGTTAATTAGACACTTGTCTCGGTACTAGGTTCTACTCAAGACACGAGCTGTTGAAATTCTAAAGCCAAGGAGAACGCCTCAAGTTCTCGTCCACAGCAACATGGTATTTTAATAAACTAATATTGGAAAAACAATATAATTGAAAAGCTGTAGGCACAAACAAATTGATTTTGCCTGAAATTGTCGAACAATGTTTCGATTAAACTTTAATTTCTTCAGCAAACCGTCTTCTGTTTTATAACATAACTTGATTAATTTCAAGATAAGATTTAATTAGATTCCTCTTATTTAATCTAACTACATATATAGGTCCTACATAACGTTATTGGAATTACTTTGTACAGCTTATTGAAAGATTGAGGGGCTCGTGGCTAAGTAATAACACACTTGTGGATTGTTTCTTTGCTACAATGTGTAAGCGCTGTGCGTCGCTGATGCGTAGGGTGTGGGGCGGTAGCAACAGTATCCTGTCTCTAATTTCAAGCAGCCTGGACTGTCCGTAAGTCAATAGCTGCTACGCCATTTCCCATGGAATGGTGACCCATGGAACCTCTGCGCTGCCACCAACGATGCCGTGGAACTGGCGAAGCATTGAGCCAACAACATCTAATTCTCTAACGTACACACGGCTACATATCAAGCTATACAATTCCAGTATAAGCTGACCTCGCTTTGTACAGAAATCCTATACGATGCGAGATCAGCATAAACTGGAAATGTGTAGCCGTGTGTACCATCGACACGACAGAGAAAGACTCCAAACTTGCAAGATAACAAGAAGCAGACGTCACTAACCATGGCAAGCCTTCATCTCAACATCAGCGTAAAAACAGAACGACTATAATCTTGACTAAACCTAATCCTGAAATAAATCTCCTTTCTTAAGATACCGTACACACTGACTGCCATATTCAGAGACTTCATAGTCTACACTAAAAAAGAGAAAAGATTTGTTTTTTTTTTTATGAATGAACTAACAAACTACAGGACCGATTTTAAAAATCTTTCACCAGTAGAATGCTATAATAATTATCACTTAACTTTTTTAACCATATGTTGGTTAAAAAAGGTATTAATTTCTTAGGACATGTTAACAAAATTGGAATGTTCCTAAACAGTCATATTTTTTACCTAAGGGGGATATAGTAATCCGCGAAATTCAAATTTTCCCCCTTTTTTGCAATTTGCAGGTCAATGTCAGGTTGTAGGTTGACTAAAATATGATTTTCGACCGTAAAAAATAAATGGCTTTACAGAATTATAATCATTAGAATCTGCAATACAACTCCTTATGTTCATATAAGTGCCAAATGTCGTGATTTCATGAAATAGTCATTCAATACACTTATAAGAACTTAAAAAACTTACTGGTTAATTAAATTAAATGATTACTTTACGAGTATTATAAGGTGACGTCTCTGAATGCGGCAGTGAGTCAGATATGACGCCAAGAATATAATTTTACGCCAAAAGTCGTTTTGCTGAGTTCGCCGAAACATGGCGGCGTCGCCGAAAAACAGTGAGTATCGCGAAGTTTGTCTGAATTAATTAATTTCGGTTGAGGATGGTGCAGCATTCTGATAGTGAAGGAGAAAGGACATAGAGTATGGATAAATAGATGTAGAAGTGACTGTTTTTTGAACGGCTGTTGGCGGTAGGGATGTTGACTGGGTAAAAAAAAATAAAAACCATTTAGTCCGTCAGTCAGATAATTAAAAAATATTAGACACGTATTTTTTGCTTTATCATATGTAAACTTTAGAGGGTATATCAGACTTTATACTTATACAATTATTTATTTTACTGGCAACACCGAGTCGGAAGTTCCGTTGGTTTAGTGGGGTAATAGTTTAGTAGTGGGGATTAGTCTACGCCCAAGTAGAAACGATTCCTTTCGAAGACCGTTCTTGTTCTCGAGCTCATGACGAGCAGTCACTCCTAATAAGTCGACACATTGTTATTGGCTAGAAGATATTTCTAAGGATATACTGTAAACATCATACTGTGAAACCTAAATAAACCACTTATTTAACATTAACAATCCTGCTGTTTCAATTCTGGTTGTTTTTCTACACCTCAGAATTGGGATTGAACAATAAATACGCCTACAATATTAAGGTCAGTAATTTTTTTTATATATTATTGTTGGATTTAAATTAAATGTCAAAGATGAGTCCAAGCTTTCATGCAGGCTAATGAAGCATGAGTATCGAGTATTTTTACCTAGTGTATGCACAACTAATAATAAAGATGTTGGACTAATCTTTACCGTTTGAAAAAAAAATAGGTACCTACTTATTTATTTATTTTTTTTGTTCTTCTTTCTCATTTTGTTGTAACCGTTTTTCGGTTTTAATTGGTGTATTAATCTAGTAAAGAAAGAGTATATTTTACCTATCCACCCTACCCTATCCTGTCTTACGTATTTGGTGAAGCTGATATATCCACGCCAGGGCTACTCTCTGGGAATATGTGAGTTTTGCTTAAAGCTAAGAGTTCTTACATGACTGCCAGGGCTACCCTCTGGGGATGTGAGAATTCAAGGCGCTAACGTACTGACTCATTTACTGTGTATCCCTATCCATCCTTTATGTGGAGTCTTATAGGTACATTGTGCCAGGGCGACTCCCTGGGGATGTATCTGTTGGTATTTTATCCTTTGTATTGTTGAACCGATAAAGTTCATTCTACCCATCCAATCTCCCAGTCCTAACGTGTGTACTGTTGCGTATTTGGTGAAGCTGATATATCCAAGCCAGGGCTACTCTCTGGGGATGTGTGAGTTTTGCTTAAAGCTAAGATTTCTCACCTGACTGCCAGGGCTACCCTCTGGGGATGTGAGAATTCAAGGCGCTTACGGACTGACTATTTACTGTGTATCCCTATGCATCCTTTTATGTATAGACCTATAGCGACTCCGTGCCGAGATTACTGCCTGGTCTATCTGTTGGTTATTTTTCCTATTTATTTCATTTATTTTATTAATAAAGGTACTTTCAGTAATTTTTGAGAAATATTGGCAGAATTATGACTCCATTTGTTATAAGTTTCAGAAACAATGGACGATATTGATCAATATTGTACACCGAATGCTCCGATGAGTCCCATAGTTTCACGGCCACGTATGAATATAAGCGAGTCAAGACATTCGCCTGATAGACGTCGTAGTAGAAGCAATAGTGTTCTCAACCTGCAGCATGAAGATCCCGAGACACCGCACTATCGATCACTACGTCAACAGCGATCACGCAGCCGCAGCAGAATTAGGGAAATAGAGGAAAACATAAGTTTGGAGAGGCAAAGATTGGAGCTGTTGGAGAAGCGACTTCAAACAGAACGACAATCGCGGGATCCCACTGAACGACAAACTCTACGAGACTCTAATCAACGAAGAAGATCAAGAGCGAGGGATCGTTCCAGAGATAGATCCCAAGATAGATCCAGGGATAGATCAAGGTATGACACAACATCATTATTTTTTGAGGAAATGGTAAAATTGCTTAAGAATAGGTCTGGTGATAGTTTTCCCTCTATGAACAATAACGTTATCCCCGAATTTGATCCTCTTTCGAAAGAACAAACTATTACTGTTTGGTTAAGCAAAGTAGATGAGTGCACGGAAATATATGGGTGGAGCAGTAAGCAAACTATACATTATGCTCTGCCGAAACTAGTAGGTCAGGCAAAGTTATGGTACCAAGGCCTTCCTTCTCTTAAGCGAACCTGGTCTGAATGGAAGCAACTATTGAAAGAGTCTTTTCCAGCTACAGAAAATTATGCTGAATTATTAACAGAAATGCTTAATAGAAGGGTGGGCCAAGGGGAATCTCTAGAAATGTATTATTTTTCTAAAATAAACTTGCTAAATCGGTGCAAACTATTTGGAAAGCAGGCTATTGACTGTGTTATTCACGGGATAGATGACAGGAGTGTAAGGTTAGGAGCTCAGGCCGCGAAATTTAAAAAATCTGAGGACGTTTTAGAATTTTTCAAAACGGTTAAAACTTATACTAGGGAAAGTAGCGAGTTTAGGAGAGGAAGGATTCTATCTCGAACAAATAATTCTCGAGCGGCAAATAAAAGTAATGAACATAATTCAGATGAGTCGAATAAAGCTCGTCAAAACCCCGATAGCATAATTTGCTATAATTGTAAGGAAAAGGGTCATGTAAGTTTTAAGTGTCCGAAACCTATTATTAAATGTAACTATTGCAAATTTATAGGTCATACTATTACGGAATGTCCAATAAAAACTAAATCCAAACCCGATCCACAAAAATCGGTTCTTAAAATAGCTACCAACAATACTACTGTTTCACCAACATCTTTGGATTTATTTCAATTAAATGATTCTAATAATAAGTACAAAATTGTAATTAAAATAAATCAAAACCCAATATTATGTCAAGTGGATTTAGGTAGTGAGGCTACGTTGATCCGTGAAAAAGAAGCTAGGGAAATAGGATTAAACTGGCAAACGGGCACCGGGCCTTTATTACGAGGGTTAGGTAATGTGCCATATTTGCCAAAAGGAAAAGCGTTCATTACTATAGATGTACAGGGTGTTATAGAGAAGGATGTAGAGGTGTTAGTAGTGGATGATTGTTTAATTAATTATCCAGTGCTCCTAGGACATAGCTTTACAGAAAGACCCACTATTCACATTATAAAAACGCCAACAGATCTCCAGTTTCAAAAGGCAAAACCGAGCGACGAGTTAAAAGTTATTTTAAAATCTAGCAGTGCTATCTGTATTGAAAAAGGAGAAATTAAGTTAATTCCCGTCAAGTCAGATTCGGCGATCACAGGCAATATATATGTAAGTGGTTCAGTTAGAGGGAAGATAGGTAGTGAGTATTACCTATTACCAGGGGAATACGAGTTAAGACGGGGAGAGTCCGGAGTCTTAATCCAAAATATTGGACCAACTTCTATCATATTTCCAAAAGATAGTCTTATTACAAGGGCTAGGCACGTTAATACAGAATACAAAGTGATGAACGTGGCAACAATAGATTCGAATACCAAATTAAAGCATGGCAATCTGTTGACTAACATTGAAATTCATAATTTAAAAACGTTAATCGAGAAATATAAATGTTGTTTTTCTCACGGATTACATGATTTAGGATTTACCGCAGTTACTGAAATGGTAATACAGCTGAAGGACTCGGAACCTGTGGTATATAGACCATATAGATTATCTTTTTCGGAGCGAGAACATGTGCGTGAAATGATATATGAAATGATGCGGTTCGGTATAGTCAGAGAGTCAAACTCTCCATATGCTAGCCCTATTGTCCTAGTACAAAAAAAAACTGGTGAAAAACGACTGTGTGTGGACTATCGATCTCTCAATAAAAAAACCAAAAGAGATCACTATCCACTCCCTTTGATCAATGATCTTCTAGATCAATTATCAGGTCACTCTATTTTCACCACTCTCGACCTGGCTTCAGGGTACCATCAAATACCGATTGCAGCAGATTCGATAGATAAGACGTCATTTGTTACACCCGATGGACAATACGAGTACACTCGTATGCCATTTGGCTTGGCCAATGCGCCAGCCGTTTTTCAAAGAGCCATGCACAAAATTTTAGACAAAGCTAAGTTAAAATACGTTATCGTGTACATGGATGACATTCTAATCCCGGCTAAATCTATTGAGGAAGGGCTAGCTCGCCTCGAAGAAGTGTTGACAGCACTTCGCGATAGTGGTCTTACTTTGAAATTGGAGAAATGTAATTTTTTTCATGAAAAGATAAACTTTCTTGGTTTCGAAATAAGCAAAGATGGAATAAAGCCTGGGGAACTGAAAACTGAAGCCGTGTCTAAATTTCCTAGCCCATGTAACCAGCACGATATTAGGAGATTTATAGGCTTAGCTAGTTTTTTCAGGCGTTTTATCAGAAACTTTGCTTTGATCGCCAGGCCATTAACTAATTTATTAAAAAAAGATACTAATTGGAGATGGACTGAAGTCCAGGCAAATGCTTTTGCAAGTCTTAAGCAAGCTCTTATAGAGAGACCAGTTCTCGCATTGTACGATCATAAGGCAGAAACTCAAACTAAACTAAACACAACTAAACTAGGTCTCGCTGGGATCTTGTTGCAAAAGCTTGGTTCTGATCCTTGGCGACCGGTCGCATATTATAGCCGACAGACCACGGCTGACGAACAGAAGCTTCATTCGTTTGAACTTGAAACACTTGCTGTTGTCAGTGCTCTTGCAAAATTTCGGGTGTATCTACTCGGTCTTAAATTCACCATCGTTACGGATTGTAATGCATTACGTAGTACGTTCATCAAACGGGATCTTCTATCTCGAATATCGAGATGGTGGATCCAATTTCTTGAATATGATTGTGACGTGGAATACCGTCCAGGTGAGAAAATGTCCCACGTTGATGCGTTGAGCAGAAACCCGGTTGTAGATGAACAGGAACCAATAGTTCACACAATTGACGTTCTGACTATTAATACCGATGATTGGATATCTACCGTCCAGTCCGGAGATTCTGAAATTAAACGCATAAAAGCGATTTTAGAAGATCCAGAGACCGCTAAAATTGCAAGTATACGTAAAGATTTTAAAATTCTAAACGGTCGCGTATTCCGTGTCATAAGCGAGGATACTTTGCGGTGGGTCGTACCAAAAGGCGTAAGATGGCAAGTACTAAAAACTAACCACGACGACGTTGGACATTTTGGTTTTGAAAAGACTCTAGATAGAATTCGTGGTTACTTTTGGTTCCCCAAAATGAGGAAGTTTATAAAAAAATATGTCTCTGCCTGCCTTGAGTGCGCTCACCACAAGGTACCCTCTGGTGCTAAAGAAGGATTACTACATCCCATACCGAAAATAGAAATCCCTTTTCACACTATCCACGCGGACCACCTGGGCCCGTTTATTCGTACCAAAAACAAAAATTGCTATTTGTTAGTAATAGTTGATTCTTTTACTAAATATGTTAATTTAGCACCAGTTCGTAGTACTAAGACGAAAGAAAGCATTAAAGCGTTTAAAAATTTGTTCAGTTATTTTGGCACCCCTTCTCGACTCATAACGGACAGGGGTACTAGTTTTACTAGTAAGAAATTTAATTCATTTGTAAAATCTTTAGGTATAAAACACATTTTAAATTCCGTGGCCACGCCTCGTGCTAACGGTCAAGTAGAAAGGTACAACCGCACGATCCTATCAGCATTAAGCACAATGACACATGGTAAAAATCCCAATACGTGGGACGAATATGTGCAAGACGTACAATTAGGTATTAATACCTCTATGCATAGCATAACAAAGAAAACCCCAACTGAATTACTGTTTGGGAGAAGGGTTACAAACCCTTCTTTGGGTATATTAAAGGAAATAGTAGAGGATGTAGGTAGCGGCGTGATGAAAGAAACGTTGGATGAAGTTAGGGACAAAGCCGGAGAATCTATAACTAAACATCAAGAAATAAGTAAGCAAAAATTTGATAAAAATAGGAAACAAAGCACAAAATATAAAATAGGGGACTTAGTGAGAATAATTAGAGCCATTACGTCGGGAACAGGTCAATCAAAGAAATTAGAGAATAAATGTCAAGGCCCGTATAGAATTAAAAAGATTTTGCCGAATGACCGATTTGTTGTCGAAGACACCCCACTTACGCGAAAAGGAAGACGATTCGAGAGCATAGTGGCAATAGATAAAATATTTCCGTGGCTCAGCTACAGTGCTCCCAGTTGTAGTTCCAGTAGTGATAGCGAGGATTTGTAGCTTCACCAGACTTGTTTTGGGTCTTTTGTAAGTGATGTGCCATTGATCATGATTTAATGAAAATTGGTTTTGTCAAATGTTGATTATTTAGTATCATAAAGTAGCAGCACATGAGTGCCGCCTTGCATGGTTGATACAGGTAGGAGCACATGAGTGCCGCCTGGCATTGTTGATACAGGTAGGAGCACATGAGTGCCGCCTGGCATTGTTGATACAGGTAGGAGCACATGAGTGCCGCCTGGCATTGTTGATACAGGTAGGAGCACATGAGTGCCGCCTGGCATTGTTGATACAGGTAGGAGCACATGAATGCCGCCTGAAATTATTGATACAGGTAGGAGCACATTAGTGCCGCCTGAAATTGTTAATGAATTAAATGTATTGTAGCTTAAAAGCAGTAAATAGTTTTTGTTGATATGATAATGATTATGATAAGAAATAAATTGTATAATTTGTATTCCATACTGATACTACGCATTGTTTATGTATCAATGTTTTAATTAATGTTAAGTAGGTAATTATAGAATATGAAAGTTGTATTTTTTGTTATTGTTTTGATTACAGTCGATTATGGTCCAGGATGTGATCGTTTTTTTTTTTGTTTTTCTGTTAGTTTTATTGTACAAGTTAAAATAATGTTTAACATTCTGTGTTAAGTCTATTTTTGTTTTATTGTACAATGCGTATATTATACAATCATAAATAAACTCGTTTCTTCTGGATGGCCGAATGTAAACTTTAGAGGGTATATCAGACTTTATACTTATACAATTATTTATTTTACTGGCAACACCGAGTCGGAAGTTCCGTTGGTTTAGTGGGGTAATAGTTTAGTAGTGGGGATTAGTCTACGCCCAAGTAGAAACGATTCCTTTCGAAGACCGTTCTTGTTCTCGAGCTCATGACGAGCAGTCACTCCTAATAAGTCGACACATTGTTATTGGCTAGAAGATATTTCTAAGGATATACTGTAAACATCATACTGTGAAACCTAAATAAACCACTTATTTAACATTAACAATCCTGCTGTTTCAATTCTGGTTGTTTTTCTACACATATTAATAAAAAATATTTAGATACTTAAAGGCGTGAAAGTGCGGGTACGTTACAAGTTATTATAAAATCTGCCAACCAGTGACGTCATGCCATATTTTTAACCCCCGACGGAAAAAGAGGGGTGTTATAAGTTTAACGTGTGTATCTGTGTGTCTGTGTGTCTGTGTATCTGTGTATCTGTGTATCTGTGTCTCTGTCTGCACCATCGTAGCTGCCAAACGGCTGAACCGATTTTGATTTCTTTGGTTTTGTTTGAAAGGTGACTTGATCGAAAATGTTCTTAGCTATGATTCAAGAAAATCGGTTCAGCCGTTTGAAGATTATCAGCCCTTTTCTAGTTGATGAATGGATGTGAGCATCTTCCACAGGTCTAATCGATTGGAAATTTAGAATTCTCTTATTTCAATTATATGAAAAGAATATAGTAACCTTGAGCTGATGCTGCAGCATCACCTGGAATTTGCAGGATACCTAACTCCCTCACCAACTTACAGCAGAGGTATCGTGTTTGGACTCATTGGAAAGGTCAACAAATAGGTTACAGATAGATGGTGATCAGAATCTGATGATGGAGTAGGAAAGATAAATGAGACTAAATTAGTAATAAGCTTGACTGTAGCAAAAATACCTACAGCTAAGCAGATTTCGGCGAGGTGCGTGTTGATCGTAGCGTTTCTGCTAATAATATAATATAAAATTTGAAAAGCTGGAAATAAAAATTAAACTAAAAATGTAAAAAAACCCCGACAAAAATAAAGCATCTAAAAGTAAAAAAATAATATTTAATGGCCCTTTAAGTTTAACATAAAAGTTGTAGGTAATATTTTGATCCAAGCGTCGTCGTGTCGGGGGACGGCTAATGAAAATAGGAAGTTAACAGCAGCTATCCTTTCTACAACACCATAAATTCATTATTCCTAGTATGTGTTGGCGTTTGTATTAGCCGTCCCCCGACACGACGACGCTTGGATCAAAATATTACCTACAACTTTTATGTTAAACTTAAAGGGCTGAAACTGTTTTCTAATAAATAGGTAAACTAATGGAGGACCGAAATGATAACCAATTATTGTATAAATCCATAATGTAACCAAGTTGCGCAAATTGATTTTCACCCAATGGATTCCCGCAATTTTGCGGAATCGATTCAGCAGAAAATAATGTTATATGCCTGTGACTACTATTCACGTTCACGCTAAATACAGATTCCAAGAAATATAATTACCTAATCGTCAAAAGAGTGTATTAATTCATTAGTTTTATTACGACGAAATTTCATAAAAATTTGTATTCCCATGAATCTATGAAACCAACTTAACTAACGTTTGCCAACGCATTATCTACTTGACATTTAACAAACTAGATTTTATTTTTATAAACCAAGTTCTGAGAATGACTTTTTATATTGGTCAACAAGCCTTTTATCACAAAGATTTATAATCACAGAGAACATTTAACTTAATGGAGGGCCTTTGCGAATAATTAAACAGTAAAATATAGTTGAAAATATATAAAAAAATTGCGGACCCGAATAATTTAAGCTTTCGAATAAAACATTGAACCACACGAATAATAAATATTTATTTGATCGTGGACGTTTAATACCTACTTTTTTATTTGATTTTATAATCATGCTAATTTTATATTCAAAATTCAAAAACCCACGCCCTGTTCTCAAGAAATTCTCCAAGAATTCATGAAAAATTAGGTAAAATATTCGACAAGAGTGTTGACAACTCTGTGAGAATGACTAAGCCGCTGCAAAGTGTCCACATTACTCTTTAAGTGAACCCGTAAGGATAAGTGCTCAACATTCACTATTCAGCAAATAAAAGAGCCATTTTCCTTGGTTCTGACCGGGTAATGGAAAAACAGAGGACGGTGATCCGACGCGGAAACTGTGAACCTAAACCTTGTTCTATAGCATTTTTGGGTTGGTTTGTACGCACTTTTCATCAAAGAAATCCATATCCTCATTTTAAACTTTTCAGCGAATAAGTAATTTGAAATTTCAGTAAGCATGAAATTTCAGAAAAGCATCAAAACTGAGCAATGCAGAAGGAAACATACTTGAACATAATCCGTCAAAAATATGCGGATTTTAAAATAATAATACCAGCCTTAGTTTTTCATGTCCCAGATTCCGTAAACAAAGATCAAAGTGCTACTATAAAAAAAAATTGTATTGTTCAAAAAATATTTACATCTAAAATAAACCCAGAAATCCAAAACCGAAAATTGCGCTAAGTCCGCACACTCACTGGTCCCGGATTCCCGCTTCGAGTGTTCGCCGGAGATAAATGTGGTTAGACGTATAATTTGTACTATTTATCCAGCGTTAACAATTATTCGGTCAGTCGGCTTAATTTATTCCAGTCTGAAACCACTATTTATATGTCCACCTTTTTTTGTACCACCCATCGCGTTTGAGGGTTAACCGTTTTTTTTTTGAGGCTATTCGCTAACTTAGTGGCAAATCTGATAAGGGTTTAATTTTGCATGATACACGAATAAAGTACAGTACTGTTGTAACTAATGGCTTTTAATTTTAAGTACGCTTTTGTTTATTTTATTCTGAACAAAAATAGATAAGAAAAAAAACATATTATTCATGATTTATTGTTTAGGTACTTATTGTATTTTTTTTTCAGAACTATGCGAAATTTTAATTTAATCTATGCAAACCTATTATAAATTGAAGTCGCTTTTCATGCCTGTCTGTGTAACCATGTTTTCTTCTAAACTTCGGAACGGATTTTGATGTGGTCACCGTCATTTAGAGAATTTATTCCGAAAGGTTTATGTGCATAATACATTAATATTAAACTTCCATTCAATAAAAAAATCTCGACGTTTTTTCAAGTCGTAAAAACCGTGCGCTAGTATCACAAACAAAAATCTATTCACAACATTCTATTTTTAATGTTCCTCGCCGGAAATGGTCTCAGTTCTACGAGTCTCAATAAAAACAATAGCCGTCATTACAATGGTACCTACATGAAGCACATTTCTTCAGATTTTAATAACGTCCCATGCATATTCCCATGACCCAAACAAAATCTCAACGACCTTGTTATCGGGCCTTTTCACAGATTTCCCACCCACCTTCGAACCACAAAATTTATAATTACAGAAAGCCGGCTCCATACGATGAGCGAAAACGCACGCACAGCATTTTATTTTGCAGAATTAAAATTAAAAATGTTCTCATATTTTAGTTTTGTTAACAATGTTTAACTAGGTACTTTATATTATGCTGCACTGGTAGATGACATAAAATCTACGCCGGCCGTCGTTGAAAATCGGCGCTGTGGCTTTGTTTCGGATGTGACACATATTTTCCTCATGGTTTTTTTCGCCTTATTAGAATAGAATAGAATACTTTTATTTTCGGACAGCAGTCATAGGGTTAATAATATACATAGGGGGGACACACAAGGGGGAAGAGGGGGAGGGGTGGTTAGGTTTAGTATTTTTACTGTTATGTGTCAAATTAGGCGCAAATAAACTTTTTTATATTTTTTTCTTTCTTTTTTTTTTACTCGTAACCTGTATTATAGAACTGGCCTTCTGCACTTATCTATTTTATGTTTGAACTGCCTAGAACGAGAGAACAATGTTTGGCCCGTCGAAAAAATGCCGAAGTAAGCTCGGCCCCTTCTATTAAAAATAAAAACGTGGGGCCAATTTGGCTGCTAATCAAAGTGAGCTGAGCGTGCGATCTTACGATAGCTACTGTTTGTGTAGCAGTAAGAATGCTTGAGGGCTGTGTCGTCATATTTTGAGTGGTTATAATGTAGAGTGATGTTAATTGAATAGTATAGATTAAACTATGCAATAAGTTATTTGGTTTATATCAGAAACTGGCATAGTGTTAAGAATATCGTAAAACTACAGTTTAAATAAGATGATAATCTAATATTGGCTTGTACCTAATTATCTTCTTGGAAAGAACACATTAAATAACATCACGCCTGTATTCCCCGAAGGGTTAGGCAGAAGTGTACCTATAGAACACCCATATTTCGTCAGTTATGTTTAAGTCCCATATAATAGGGGGCGAGCCTATTGCCATCAACCGGACACAAATCCACACTCAGGGATGCTACTGAGAAATTCCAGATGGAAAACCCAATAACACATTGCCCGACCCGGGAATCGAACCCAGGACCTCATGCCCAGCAGAAGCGCTTGCGACTACTAGACCAACGAGCCAGTCTTGGAAAGAAAGAATATGATAGTTAGCCCCGGTTGGTTTCCAGAGCGACACATATTTTACGTTGATCACAGAATAAATCTATATTTATAAAAATGAATCCCTATTTCACGCCATCACGCGTGAACGGCTGAACGGATTTGGATGAGGCACAGGGGTAGACCATGACCTGGAATAGGACATAGGATACTTTTTATCCTGATATTCCCACGGGATCGAGACTTACGCGGGTGAAACCACGGGGCGCAGCTAGTATACTATAGTAATCAACTGTTATTTGCCTGGCAATAATGGCTAAAATTGTTTATTGTTATTCATTTGTTAAGGCCAATCATCCAGGGTTGCGGGAAAGGGATACCGGGACCCTTGACAACAGGCAACCGAAGGAACACGGGTGGGTTTTAGTCAGTAAAAGTCTGACACGCCCTCCCAGAGCGGGAGAAGTAATTTGATGATTTCCCAAACTCAAAAAAAAAAGAAGCCTATCATGACACAATATCGTATTTGATCAATCTTGAATCTTCACTAATCATCCATTCATTCACGCTTACTCTTCACTCCCAAAAAATAATACACGAAAAGTTTTTCCCAAAAACAGGTCCGTACAAAACTCATTGGAACTCGAAGTTTATAATATACAGGGCGAGTGAAATGGCTCGATACTGGAGAGTCCTCCAAAGTCCTTCATGGGCCTTCAGAGTCCTCCAAGGTTCTCGGCCTCTGCTCGGCTGAAGGACCATCGATGTTGCGCCACGATTAGCGGTAAGTGAAGGCTGCTGTTCGTCTTGTGTGCCTAAGATTTGAATGTGGGGTGAATATGTATGGGTACTGTTTTGTGAGGGGTTAAGTGGCTATATTAGGTGCTAGGTACCATATTAGGGGTATATCGGCATTTTATTGGCCCGTGAAGTGAAAACCGTGTGTCCGTGTTGATGTTGCTAATAATAATATATTTTGTAAAAATATTATTTAAATAAAAGAGTGTCCATGTAGTTTTTGTCCGTTCTTCTCAATAGGAACCTACTACGCTTTGGAATGGGCAACTAACTTCCACATTTTTGACTGACTGACTCGCTTTTAACAATGCCTGTAAATGGTTTTATTGAAATAAATGCTTTGACTTTTTTTTTTTTTTTATCCTTTGTTATAAAGAACTAGGTTCTTCATAATTAATTACAATCTAGTCCATATGACTAATAAATAATTTTAATCTAACTTAATTTGCTACGTAATCATTAATTAAAATTAGAATAGTGTTGATTGAACTTTACACAGTCCGTTCCACTTTCTTAGAGTTTGATATTTTAATATAAACACTTTGTTCACGTGTTAAATGTGTGTCATCGTCACTATTATTTCTACACTTTTACACTACACTAACTCAAAAGGTTTTGTTCGTTTTAGTCTTCGCACTATATTTGTTTGGTCTAACAGCTGAATTACCTCGATGTTCACATGTTGGTGGAGTCGATGTTCATGGGCCTCAGCAAATTGTTGGATTATTTTGGTGACGGGTTCCATTTTTAGGTCACGATGGAGGTCGTCATTTCTTATATACCAGGGCGCATTAACAATACTCCTGAGTACCTTATTCTGGAATGTTTGTATAATTTTGATGTTGGTCGGTTTGGTACAGCCCCACAGTTGGATGCCATATGTCCATATTGGCATAAGAATTTGCTTGTATAATAACATTTTGTTATGTATTGATAGGCATGAACCCCGTCCAATCAACCAATACATGTTTTTATAACGCATGTCTAGCTCCTGTCTTTTCTTTTTAACGTGCGCTTTCCAGCGCAGTTTCGCGTCAAGCGTTATGCCAAGGTATTTGGCTGTATTTGCGTATGGCACTTTTTGGCCATTTATGAAGATTGGGTGGTAAACACAATTCCTGTTGGTGAAGTCAATGTGAAGTGACTTCGATTCATTCAGTTTGATTCTCCATTTTTGTGCCCAGTCATGAACTTCATTTACAGCGATTTGTACCTTTTTGATCGCTTCCGTATGGCATGACCCTGTAGCCATAATGGCAGTGTCGTCTGCAAAGGTTGCTATAGTATTATTTTCTAGCTCTGGTATATCATACGTGTACAACAGGTAGAGGACTGGACCCAGCACACTACCTTGAGGTACGCCAGCTTTAATAATTTTTAACCCGGAAAAGGCATCCTCGTGCCTTACTCTAAACATTCTATCGGTAATGTATGATTGCAAGATATCGGCAAATTCATTGGGCAGCAACAGTCTTAGCTTGTATATCAAACCCTTATGCCAAAGCTTGTGCCACATCTAAAAATACGGTGGAGCAGACTTTTTTATCTTCAAGCGTTCTTTCAATAATGTTAGTAATTCTATGTACTTGGTCTATTGTTGAGTGTTTCTCTCTAAAACCAAACTGATGGTCAGGGATCAGGTTTCTCTCGTTTATGATAGGCTTAAGGCGTTTTAAAAGCAATTTTTCAAACAGCTTTGTTAGTATAGGCAACAAGGAAATGGGCCTGTACGATGATGCTTCGTGAGGTGGTTTACCAGGCTTTGCAATCATAATCACTTCGGCAACTTTCCATGGCTCAGGAACATGCTTTAGTAGGAATGCAGCATTGATGAGCCTAGTAAGCTTAACGATAGCTTTACGCGGGCTTTGACTTTGAAAATCTAGTGGTATCTAGCCCGGTTTCAAATGCAATTTTTCAATGATATCCCATTTTTTATTCGCGCCGCGTCCATCATTACTATAATTTTATAGTAATATTCTCACAAATAAATGAACTATCCATTTATTTGTGAGAATATTGTTACATTGAGATGTTACGCACGCGTATTCTACTCGCTATTAATTAAGTAACTTTGTATAAATTATTATTTTGAAATCCTGTGATCTCTCTAAACTCTCTGATCAGTAATATTAAATCTGTCGTTAAATACGAGACACAGTATTATTAGATGATTTAAACACCTTCCATTGTATTAACGGGACATTTTGCACCAAATTCTTCGTAAAATCAAGGTGAGATTTCATTAAACAATACTCCAGCGGAGATTATTATTTTATTCTATTCCTGAATAAATATTCGTCAAGAAACTTTATTTGACTTATCAACTTTAGCATTTAATTTCCCTTATAGTTTCTCATAAAAACCTATAGCTCGAACGGAATCAAGCAAGGCAATTCACTTACGGCGGTTTATGGCTGGCTACACACGTCGCCACATTACAATACTGAGACTAAACGGTGGGAATCCGATCAAATTGCGCATTATTTTAAGAGCTACACGCACAGCCACTTCTTGGGATAAATAAAACTGTGTTTGATGAATGTTTGGGTACAATGCTCCCTCATTTTTGAAGGTCGAATATTTTCTTCTCAAACGTGGCGGTGGCAATGCAATATGGGAGCCGAGGGAGCAATATTTATTGAATTTAGCATAGCATTATATTAATATAATGTAAATAATAAAACCGTTTAAAATATTACGCTCTCATTTGATTGCTGGGGCCCATCTGGAGAGTGCAATGGCTCCAATTTATTTTAGTATTTTTTTATTTTAGTGTACCGCGCCATTTAATAAAAAATAACGATTTTGTATCAAATGTTAGAGAAAAGCAGTGATTATACCCACCTTTTCCATTCAATATGGCTCAGACTATGGAAGAAATGCGAGCTGTAAGAATCCAATCTAATTATACTGTGTGGGCCATATTAAGAGTGCATTACTTTGAAAGCTACACGCCCAAACACTTTCTTGTGGCGAATAAAAATCTATTCGGTATGGGACTACACAATGTTAATTAGTATAGGATCAGGGTATAGAGGTAGCAAATAAAGAGTCTTTGGGCTAGTTGAAAGAGAAAGTGGTTAAATATATATGTGTAATGTATGTATATGTGTATGTATTAATTAGTATTCATTTTTATTCAGGTTACATGTATTGTCTTATGTTGCACCTGCCATGTCTGTCTCTGCACCACCCTAAGGTTGACTGGTAGAAAATGCCTCAGGCATTAAGTCCGCCTTTGTACAGTAGTTTTTTTACTTGTGCATAAAGTTTAATAAATAAATAAATATTACATAATCTGCTGAAAATAAGACATAACAAGGGTATTGTACTGGGTATTTTGTAGAATGTAGAGTACTAGCTAGAGTAATTCTCGATCCCGTGGGAATATCGGGATAAAAAGTATCCTATGTCCTATTCTAGGTCATGGTCTACGCAGGTGCCAATCCGTTCAGCAGTTTAAGACAAACAAACTCACTTTCGCATTTATAATATTATTAGTTAGAATTTTGTAGGCAGTCGCTCCTGCATCATAGTGACCTTTGAGGTAAAAAAAAATAACTGGAAAAGAACTATCTATTTTGTAACAATCTCACCGTCAAAACTAAGGTGAAATGAGCTGTCAAAACTGTCAAACCCTAGCATCAGTTGGAATGACAGCGCACGTCAAGGTCAGTTCACGTAAGCTTTCCCGGTGAGATTTTTACAGAATATACCGGCTGTAATAGTACGATTTAAAAAAAAAACTGTGCTCCATCTTTTATATTACTTTTTAAGCTCCAAACCTTTTCCCAAAATCTCTAAACCTGTACGCTTATCATAACAAGCCCTGGCCGGCGAAGGCTGACGTGCAAACACCGTATTTACGTTCAGCCCACACTCAATAAGCTTCGGCAGTAATCGGCTCTTTCCGTCGACCAATAACGTTTCACGAGCGGTCTAAGTAACTACCCTCGTATTGTTGTGTTATGAATTAAGGTTAAGAGTTTATCTTGGAAAAAATCAGGGTTTTTGCTTATGTATAACATTGGGACATGATTTTTGAAAAGGCTCAAAGATTGACACGTTATGTATTTTGAAAACACATTCAATCTTTTCAAGATGAAAAGACAATTCTGAATAGAATACTTTTGAAGTTCTGACTATCTATCAAAATTGTTCTGGAAGAGCAGTGGTGGCCCAGTGGCAACGGCCGCGACTTACGAGTTGTAGGTCGTAGGTTCAAACCAAGACAGGCGCTTTACTTTGTGTAAATTTGTTCATCACCTTTTGTTTGCTCTCAAAACGGTGCAGGAAATCATCGTGCGGAAACCGACATATCCTAGAACCAAAAATTCAAAGTCATGTGACGCTCCCTCTCATCGCGAGGAGTCCTGTGTCCCAGCAGTGGGATCATTATAGGCTGATTATGCTATCAAAATTGTTTGGATGTGACAGAAGGACAAAACCTTCCTGTATTTATGACATCTGTTAAAGTTACGTATATACTTTCGGGTTACACTAACATAAAAGGCGTGTATAGGTACTTATAAATAAAACACACAAATTCTAATTAACAGAATACCTAAATACATAAGTTTATAATAATTAAATACATTTAAGAATCTCTCAAACATAAATTAAGCATATAACATAATAATGAAAACATAAGTAGTTGGAATTATACGCCATTTTCTTTCAAGCTTACATTTCGAGTAATTACTTCTTCTTCATAAAATTTCTCATAAAAGCCTTATAGAGACGATTCGTTGGTTAAACGTTTAATTAACTAAGTAAGAATTAGAGGCAGCCCCGAAAATATGTGGGTCATAGCTTGAAGAATGGGGGACATCGTTGGCAGGAAATATGCTCAGGCTTTCATGAAACGTGTATTTCTTTGTATACAAAAATAGTAAGTAATCGATATAATAGGTTTGAATCTACTATCAATGACGTAGGCAGAGTTGTTCGAAATATGTTCCGGGGATGATAAAGTACCTTACCGCACAAGATAATTCTATGAGTATTCAATCAATCAATTCGCCCTGTGGTGTAGTTCTGATGGATATACCGTACGTTACGTATATCAGCACCGGGCGAGTTTCCTATATGCATGACTACTTTACTACGCCTGAATTTCAGAGTGTTCATGTTAGTTTATTATAATCCAACCTAAACAATGAACCATTCGTTAAAAAACATACCGCAATAAAAACAAAAAAAATACTTGCAGAATTGAAACCTCATTCCTAAAAATCAGTTAAAAACATCAATCCATCATCTAAGTCCGCCTCAAAAACATAAAACATAAACGACAAACGACTTAAACGTCAAATCAGGCCTTAATCAACAACATAAAACGATAAGCAACAAAACGTAGTACTTTTAGGTTCAATCGCAACGCAAAAAGGCGCTGCTCCACAACACCCGTCGGCTAAGCTTCGCATTGTATTAAAATGAAGGTAGGATCATCCACTGCGATCCACAGCCACGCTACGCACGAATTCGGGGCTGGCAAAGAAATGAACCGTGGCCAACCTCCGCCACATCCGTAATACCTACGTAGCAGGGTCAACTTAAAAACGCGGCAGCAGCCTACGGCAAACCTACACACATATACTTAGCTTCACACATGAAAATGTAGGCGGAACCGCACACTGCGACCCATGGCCACGCTACGCGGAAATGCGTTTTTGGCAAACAAATAAACCGCGCACCTAGTAGGTAAACTCTCCGTGCACATCCTAAATAGCAGTGGATGCTCTACTTAAACCACTGGAGGTTATTTTAAAAACGTTCTTCAAATACGTTAGGGGGGGAAACAATAACTTTCGCTCAGTTGACTTCGCTAGAGATGTACGGCCCAGAATCCTGTGTTAAATTGATTTTTAAAATATTGCTCGAACTTGCCACAGTTTGCCGTTTACTGGGAAATTGTGCGCCTAACGCAGAATAACGGTTTAAGTTGTGGTGTGGGCAGTGCTTGCAGTGTTTGATGCAAGTTTAGTGGTATTGGAGCGTGGTTGTGGTGAGAATAGAGCCGATTTGCCGCTTGAAGTAACCAGTTGAGCTCGTGTTTGGTGACATGCAGTAAATTTCAACTTTGAACTATACATTAACAGTAGACAATAAATGGATGATTTGAACAATACTGCTTCTAGAACTAAGGGACTTACTTCCGGAGTGCTGCTAATTCCAGAATAATGCTTACTACTTCCTTCTTACTTTTAAAAGATATTTAGAAGTAAGTAAAACGCTTTGTTTATGGGCTCCGGGGAAGTTTGCCAGAACGCATTCCTATTTCAAATAGCAATGCTAGTAGGTATTCAATGTTATTGGCACTCTCAGAACAATCTCGTTGTAGTAGCATAAGCAAAAGCATTATTAGCCTATAACTTTCCCACTGCTGGAACACAGGAGTGGGCCGTAATCTACCACGCGGGCCCATTGCGAGTTGGTAGATCCCACATTGTGGGATTCGTTTTAGGAATGTTGATTAAATTAATATCCGAACGAAATCATCACCTGCTTGAATCGAATAAGAGTGAAGGCTTATTCCGATCGGATCCCACAATCAGATCCCACATTGTGGGATCCGATCAGAATAAGCCTTCACTCTCCTACCACAAAACCGTGTTTAGCCTTTAAACAACTTTTAAACATGACATTTCTGTATAGAGTTAGACACCGGTTGAACAAGTGTCTTAAGTTTTTGTGGTAAGCCCATAAGACCCTATGCGTGCGAAGAAATTGTAGGCACATAGGACAATACCTAAAGTCAACATTAATAATTTTCTTGTATATTTTTCAGTCCACCACATTGAATTAATCACAAACAATCAATGACGACCATCAGTGCAGCAGAGTCCTACTATCCGTGATTCCGTACCCCTACGTGCAAACAGATATAATTATAGTATAGAGTGCGCGCAAAAAACTATGAAGTAGTAGACAGTAGTCACGGGTTTGAACAACACGACGTTCCTCACCACACTCACTCACTCGTCAGTTCGAGATTCATTCATTTGTATGTCACAGTGAAGCGGTACAAAATGTTATTTTGAGGTGTTGGGATATTCAATCATTTTGTATGGGACATTTGAAGTGCGTCTTGTATGTCCTACCAAACACTAATCTATAGCTCACTTGTCTACGATACGCATTAAGCGATTTGTGCAATACGCGCACTCTATGTAATAATGTTATATCTCTATGCCCATGTGATTCCGATTGCCGTTAACAACAGTTCACCTTACAAAAAAAACAGGAAAGGACACTTAAATTATTTTATTAATTACCGTGTAAACGAACGAACACGTTTTTATGTTGTGTGTCAGACTATATTTTAAACAAGTTAACCGCTGGAAGCTTCAACAATAAATCTTCACGTAACATGTTACAGTTTTACCTTTTTTACGTATTTTCGTATTTATAGCCACCAGTGTTGTATTGAAAGTGGTGGGTTCCGTGGGAGTGGCGAAAAACGAATGCTGAAAAGTTGTCGATGGTAACATCATATACAGGCGAATGAGAGAGAGCGCCTTTATGTAGCGTCAGCGTTGCGACTTTCATTATTATAAAGCATACCAGCTATTTAGATGGATGGGGAGATCAGATGGCATTCACTTCATGTAAAAAACCGATATTTCTTAGTTTATCTTAGACTGCCAACAGACGGACTTAATTTCAACAGCAATGTGTTTCCACAGCAATGAAGTTTAAATGCAGTTACCAGTACATAACGAATATTGCAGTCGTACTAAACTGCATTCAAACTGCAAGAATGCAGTCCGTCTGATGGCAGCCTTAAACATCACTGATGAAGGAAAATATCGTGAGGACTGAAATAAAATATCAATTTGAAATTGCCAATCCGCATTCAGCAACGTGGCGATCTATGCTCTTTGCTCATACCTTCTGTGTATGAGAAGAGGTGCTAGCTCTGCTGTGAGACAATAATAGGCTGATATACAGTATGCAAGGGTTAACACCGTTGTCACTCAAACCATAGGTAGTTGACTTAAATATAAAAATAAATGACCCAGTAACAACAAAAAAAAACCTTATTTTCATTAAAAGATTTTAAAAAGTAAATATCTGTCACTGTCCCGATACTCATGGATACGCGTTCGAGAGAGCTGCGAAACAGCTGACGGCCGGTCATGTAACGTCCCGCGCGCCCCGCCCGCCCCCGCCAACCGCCGGCCGCAGCCGGTCGTTGCTCTTGCGTGTAGGGTGAAATATTCTGGTGGAAAAATGTAGATTTTCTTTAAAAAAAAAAAGTTTATTTTTCCATTGATTTTACGTTCTATAAATGAAACCAAACCACTGGTTTCAAGGATAACGGTGTTTACACTAACACCCTGTATTATTAATAGTTTAGACCAGCGGTTCTCAAACTTTTTTGGCGACGAAAAACTTTTCGAAAACGAAATTTTTGACGGAACCTTAGAATAATCAAAACCGTTCGTCGTTTTTCAAATGTACTTGCAAAACTTATTTCACAGGGCCCAAGTTTCATTTCTTTTAGACGTATGAGCAGTACTGCGTATAAATAGTAAAGCTTCTAGTTGTAGTTCCATTGTATCCTGCATAAACACGTGATTAAGCAAATGCCGTCAAATCTAAAATTAGTTCTTGAGGAAACTTGGCTCCTCAAAGCCTCAGTGGGGGAAAATACTTGTACATTGTGACCAGTAATTTCGCGGGGCCCCCACAGAGTCTTTGTGGAGCCCAGGGGCTCCGCGGAGCACACTTTGAGTTACACTGGTTAGACTAAAAGCCGACTTTCAGCATAGTACGTACGAGACATAAACTGATTCGATGATGATGATATTGGAGACCAGGTATAACACTACGATCCGATACCCATTGGAAGAGCAGAGACGGCATTTCAATAAAAAATCAAAGCAAATTAAAAAAAAGATAATCACACCCTGAGATGGTTCAAAAACTCGGAGATAATGTTAGTTTAAAACTAGATATCAAAGTCAAAGTCAAAGTCAAATAATTTATTTCAAATAGGCACATAATATGGCACTTTTGAACGTCAAACAAAGAAATAGAATTGATTCTAGTTGCCCCTTCCAAAAGGTAGTTTTCGTATGGAGAAGAATGGGCAAGAAACTCCACCGTTACTCTTTTAAAAATGTTTTACAATATTTTGTATACATTAATTATATAATTATATGTGAAGACGATGCATCTATAATAAGATTACTGTACCACAAAAGGTAAAAAGAATTATAAATGGAGCAATAATGAATAAATTAATTACCAGATATTACCGTGCTCACATATTCACAAAGATTGTAAAAGTATACCATATTACAATAGTCCTAACATTGTTACAAGTAGTACATACAAATAATAAATAAAAAAAAACTAAATTAGCTATCAGTTTGATTTTGTCCAGACACTAAATCGTCCTATGGAGCAAGACCAGCATGTTTCCAAGCATTCTTATCTTGGATATAATCCTCTAATTTGTAATAAGCTTGTTTACAAAGTGTACTTTTTATATGAGTTTTAAATTTTCTCTCATTCAATTGCAATATATCACAAGGTATTTTGTTATAGCATTTAACGCAGTACCCCATAAAAGACGTTTGTACTTTAGCTAATCTGAAAAATGGTTGATCTATTTTATCTTTATTTCTAGTATTAAAATTATGTCTATCACTTATTTTATTAAAAAGATTTAAATTTTTTCTTACATACATAATATTCTCATAAATGAATTGGCAAGGTACCGTCATGATATTAATCTTTTTAAATAGTTCCCTGAGAGATTCGCGGTGACATAGATTATAAATGGCTCTGACAGCTCTTTTTTGCAAAATAAAAATGGATTCAATATCAGCAGCCCGACCCCACAGTAAAATGCCATACGACATAATAATATAATATAATAACTTTATTTCCAAATTTACAATTTACATAGGATAGGTTAAATGATGACAATATTGTTTTTAAATTGTTTAAATCACTGACTATCTCCACTGGCACCCAAGCTAAGATTTAACTTGTGTTATGGGTGCCAGGGCTCTCTCTATTAATACATTTTCCAATTTATACAAACTCGTACGGAGTTATATTGGGTAAGTAGCTATCGTTGAGTACAAAAAGAAAAATAAAGTTAATTAAAAAGGAAACAAAACAATAAAAATATACTTGTATTAAAAAAAACATAGAATATAACCTCTCTATAATGCGAATTGAAATGTGTATGTGTCGTGTATTATGTGTCGTGTGTATGTGTCGTGTGTATGTGTCGTGTGTGTGTGTCGTGTATGTGTGTCGTGTGTGTGTGGTGTATGTTTGCGTTGTCTGACTAAGCAGGAATTATTCAAAAAGCTTTCCAAGTAACTTTTCAGTCTCCTCATAGGAAAGAGTCGTGAGCCATTGACTCACTTTCTTCTTACACTCGAAATTATTCAAGCCATAAATATTGCATTGTTTGTTAACAGCATTATAAATTCGACTAACCTAATACGCGAAAGACACTTTCGCGTATTAGGTTATAATGCTGTGGAAGTAACTGAAATAGACCAAACGCGCGGTTTCTACATCTGTTAACTGTCTTATCTTTCTAACAGCATAAGCGGCCGAGCTTAACCGCCCCGCAAGAGATTTTATATGAGGTCCCCATTGTAATTTCTCGTCTAGCGTGATTCCCAAGAAAACTGTTTGATTAATAAACTCCAGTTTTTCTCCATTCAATATGATGTCACATTCGCTACTTCTAACATTAGGTAATTTAAATCGAATACATTTGGTTTTTTTTTCATTTAGTACCAAATTATTTACCGTAAACCAATCTTGTACCTGAAGAATAGAGCTATTCACGTCGTCAAAATTTTGTGAACGTCGATTTATTTTAAAAATCAATGATGTGTCATCTGCAAATAACACCATCTTCGGTTGATTTAGAAGTAATTGGGGTAAATCATTAATATAAACTAAAAAGAGGAATGGACCTAATATCGAGCCTTGAGGAACGCCCATTGCCATTTCAGACCCCAATGAGTTTACGCCGTTTACTTGAACTTTAACTTTTCTTTCTTTCAGATATGATCTTAGTAAATCAAGAGCTGTATTCCTATCCCCATAGTGCTCTAGTTTCAACAGAAGTGTATCATGGTCGACGCAATCGAACGCCTTCGAGAGGTCGCAAAAGATTCCAATCTTTTGCGGCATCTTGTGCTTCCTCCCAGGCGTTAAAAATGTTCTTTATTAGGGTGACACCGGCGTCAGTGGTACAACGCCCTTTGGTGAAACCGTACTGATGTTCATGAAAGATGGAATTTTTATTAAAGTGACGTAACATTTGATTGAGCATCAACTTTTCAAACACCTTACTGAGAACTGGCAGAATTGACACAGGCCTATAATTGTTGGGTTCCTTACTATCACCGGATTTGAACAAAGGAACTACTTTACTGTGTTTCATGAGATCCGGAAAGACTCCTTGGTCTACACTGGTGTTAAATATGAAAGCTAAATAGGGCGCAATGGTTTCGATGATAGATCTACAGACTTTTACAGACATTCCCCATAGATCTTCTGTTGATTTAATTTTAAGATCTTTAAAAGCTTTTATAACCGCTTGGGGGTTTGTATGCTGAAACCTAAACTCCAAAGGGCATGCCTTTACATTCTTTCTAAGTAAGGCAGCAGAAAGCGCGGATGAGGAATTTAGAGCTTCAGTAGTTTTAACTGGAATATTTCCAAAAAAGTTTTCAAATTCCTGAGCTATTTCTACATTTGAGTTGATTGGGCCATGTGCAGTCTCTAAATTAAATTCAGTACTACGCTGTTTTTTCCTACCTGTTTCATTATTTATTATTTGCCAGGTAGTTTTTATTTTGTCATCAGCTGATTTTATTTTATTGCTAATGTAAAGAGCTTTAGCTAATTTGCACACATTTTTAAAAGTTTTAGAATATTTTGCAACATACTGATGAAAGGTTGTATTATTCATATGTTGCTTTAGGCCATAAAGTTCAAAAAGATTTTCCCTGCTTTTACGAATACCTGGAGTAGCCCAATCACTAAATAAGAACTTTGTGTAAATAGTTTTAGTCTTTAGTGGAAAAGTTTCATTAAAGTGTTTGTTTATTAGTGAAAAGAAATCGGCGTAGAACTCATTTGGGTCACATACATTATTAAAACTCTGAACACATAATTTACTGGCCAATGAATTATTTAATTTTTCTAAGTTTTTACATGTAATTGGCCTAAAACTTATTTGAATTTTTTGTAAAGGTATGTAGGCGCAAAAAGTTATTGTTTGTCCACTGTGATCAGATGGCAATTTATTTACAATTTCTTTATGTAAGTAATCACAATTACAAAAAATATTATCTATACAAGTGGCAGAAGAAGCTGTCACTCGGGTTGGTTCAATAAAAACATTTGACAAATCAAATGACCTAAAAAGACTTAATAATCGGACAGTATTCGAGTTATTTTCTAATAAATTAATGTTAAAATCACCACATATGATTATTGACTTACTATTAGCACTAAGTTTCTTTAGCACCTCTTCCATTACAGAATCAAATATAGGTAGATTCTGGTAGCTTGGAGGTCTATATACACATACTATAACATGCTTATCAAGCTCAACACAGGACAATTCAATGGTGTGTTCAACAGACGGTCCAATGACGTCTTTCCGTTCTTTTGATTTAATAGAATTTTTTACTAATATTAATGAACCGTCATGTATCATACATTTTCGACTAAAATGGCTAACTACACAATAATTTTCATAATTAATTGACTTTACTTGATGGTCTTTTAACCAATGTTCTGTTAAACAAATGACATCAAACTTGGTATTTTCTAAAAACAATTCTATTTCCAGTAATTTGGAAGAGCAACCTTGGATATTTTGATTGAATAATTTTAACGTATGTTGCCCCCCCTTTGGTTTCTTATTTTTGTGTATAATATTGCCAGAAGATACCTTTTTATTATTCTCTAATAATAATAATTGTTTATTTGAAGGGGTAACTTCTGTTGTCTTACTTACTAGTTTAAAACATTATCCGGAGTGACCTCCACAACTACAACTGAAGCGTCCAGAATGCCCGTCGCAGTTCCAGCAGGAAGAGAATACCTTATCTGACTGGTAGTGGCCTCCAAAGATGTTGGTATTATAGGTGGATCCTCCTTCGTACAACATGATGATTTATAATTATTACTCACTATGCTGTTAGTATAACTAGACAACACAGACTCGTCACTAATACTACCATTTGTTATATTAGCTATAACCCCATTAATATTATATGCTATCAACATAGCAATCAAATGTCTACATTCCCAAGACAGAGATAAAGTTCTCTGAGTTAACTTAAAACCACTAACAAACTTGTTAGTGTCAAAATACAATAATTTGTCGCTATGACAACATGTCAATCTATGAATAGTACTATTCAACTTATAAATATAATTATTGTCATAATCTGATAAAGTATCAGAGTAAGGTAAAGCACACAACATTATTTTTCCTATATTTAATTTTAATAAGATGTCCACACCATCCACTATATCCTTTTTGGTAATACCAGTACTATTACCTAAAAGCAAAACCATTGTAGAATAATCATCTAGGTTTGTGTTTGCAATTCTTTTAATCATTTGTTTGAAACTTATGTTATGATAACTATGATTAGTAAAATTATGGCTTAGGTAATTGAGTAACATTTTTCCAAAGCCAGAACCTAATTCGTCACAGAAAAATATAGATTTATTTTTCTTCTGTGTATTAACACAGATCTCTGCTGGAAGAGTCAAGTCAGGCTGAATCTGAGGAGGTGGTGGTTGATTGGCACAGCTGCATGAGAGATTATTAGTCAGAGACTCATACCTCTCAGCATTGCACTTCACCAAATCCAGTAGTTCCCCAGCCTCAAGCAAGCGCTCACTTAATTGTTGTTGTGAAGTCTCATATTTCTCAAATATATCCTTCAGCAAGTGCTCCTTGTGTAGTATATCATTATAAAGGAGCTTTGTATCAATGTCATACTTTTCCCTACATTCATCTAACTCGACAGTACAACTATTTAAACTTTTTGAAAGTATGACACGTTCCTTTCTAAGGGAAAGATTTAATTTTAAAAGATTTTGTTTTTTAATAACTTTCTGTGACCGTTTTATTATTTTCTTCAATTTAATATATTTCTTTAATTTATTGTGACTCATAACAATTTATCCTAATAGATTGATTATTCCTAGAATGAAAACGGAACTATATGGGCGAAGTTGCTATCCTATGTGTATTCAGATTTATATCAAGAATACTTCCGCCCGCAGCTTCGCCCGCGTGGTATGTCGATAAAAAGTAGCTTATGTCCTTCCCCGGGATACCATCTATCTCCTTGCCGAATTTTATCGAAATCCGTCGAGTGGTTTGGACGTGAAAAGGTAACATACAGACAGACAGACAGACAAACAGATAGACAGACAGAGTTACTTTCGAATTTACAATATTAGTATGGATTCCTAACCAAATTAAAGAACTTCCAATGGTCCGCTTCAGAAGGACTTTACGCATCTGTTTAATTGAGAATTCCTTCTATACTATAACAGAATTCCTTCAGTTTAAATTAAAATGATCTAATTGTGTACCAAATATTTGCATGTTATCATTAGTTATGCTATTGTTATACTACCATTGTAAGTTTTGTAACCATATTTATCTGCAATTAAATCTTTGACTTTGAATCTGCACAGACCATTTTGCTGCCTAAAAAATCCTACAGAACCACAAAAAAAACCAGCACTGAAAACGCGATATATTGAAAGAGTATGCTTTTACCGCTATTGGCATGCCTCTACATATTATTCCGCGCGGACGAATTTTTTTCGCTAACGGTCTCGCTCGTTCGTGCGACCGCTGGACATTTTTTTGTATAATTATTATGGTTTCCAGGTGTTTTAAGCACTTAATAAAAGTCACATCAAAAGCTTTAGTAATTATTCGGTTAATTAATGTTATTGTTCGCGGCGTTAATTTTTGTTTTATCGGTTTGGGTCCGAGGTAAAAAAAGGTTTCATATTCGCACTTTTTATTTTTGTAATAGTGTGAATATTCAATTAAATCACTATCGGCTTTACATACATATAAAAACTCACGCATTCCATGGGGATTGGCAGAAACTACAGAATGCCACACCGCTTTTGCTTCGTTTACGTTCATATATCTGGTCATAAACGTATAATCACCAATAAGTTCACTATTTGTCCTTCTAGGGCTTCCCCTCCCGGTATTTCCACTAACATAATATCTATTATATCTTGCCAGGAGCTGGCAGAACATTTAACACATAGAGGACAAATACACAGTATGCTTGTAACTTGCACAAAAGTATTCAAGTAGCTCGCATGCCATTATGCTATATCAACTTCTGATTGGTGCAAGTTCCTTGCACACTTTTAAGCACGTCACAAGCATGTGTATTCAAGGTTCCAAACATCTTTCCCTTTTCACCGTCGAATCATGATATTCAGCTTCAACATTATCTTGAATTAATTAAAAATATAATTCTACCTGTGTTAATTAGGGCCTAGCCTTAATCTCTTAGCTAATGTACTTTTTTCATGCCGGTCCCGCTTCGCTTCTAGGAAAAGTTTGGTCGTATCAGATTTACTGAGGCTTTTCCGAGGAATATTATTTTTAATATGCTTCAGAAAAGGAATTAACGTCTTTAGCTAGCCAGATTCTTAATTAGTATTTTTATTTTGCATAAACTATATACGGTCGCGGTCTGAGAATGTTTGCCACCTTAAGGCTTATAATTGTATGCACACATTTATGTCACAAGGTCGATGATTCAAAATTCAAAATTCAAACCGACTTCCTCAAAAAGGAGGAGGTTCTCAATTCGTCAGTGTTTTTTTTTTTTGTGTTTGTTTCGCGTTTACTCCGCCAATTATGAATCGATTTTGATGATTCCATTTTTGTTTGGTAGGACATGCTACAAAAATGGTCTCATATAAATTTTATTAACTTTGCTTGCGTAGTTTTTGAGTTAACTTCAATAATTACGTCGGAGAAGTGGGGTAGGTACTACGACTAAAAAGTGAAAAATAAAAACTTTTTACAAAAAGAAACAACAGACTTAAAAAAAAACTTTAATTTCGGAAGTCGGTGGCATAAAACGAAAATTGAAAAACTTTTTACAAAAAAAAAAGTAAATGTTTTGTTAAATGTCTTTATGGTAATGTGGCAACTTTGATTTTAGACTTTAGTGCACACAGTGTGGTAAAGAATCTATACTCCATTTGAAATAAGATTAGACGTTTAAATAAACCTTTTTTACAGTCCGTTCAACCGATTTTGACTTCTATTGCGTTGGTCGCATGACAAATGGCAGCTGCAGTAGACAGTTGGTATTGTGTAACCTTTTTTGCTTTTAATGCCATCCTTATGCCTACGGTATAGAAGTCAAAATCGGTTGAACGGACTGTATAAAGGTTTGTTTCAATGTCTAATCTTATTTCAAATGGGGTAGGTATAATTTGAAAGGATAATGCCTCGTAATGTAGGGCACCCTGTACCAAGCCAAAAAGTCCGCTGTCACAACCAAACCTAGTGTATTTGGAGGAGAATTCAATCCTATATTGCTAACTATTTTTTACATGGATTTCTGCAATTCGTATTTATTTACCATTTACCTACTTCAAATTTTGAGGTTAAGTTCGAGAAAGTGACTGACTCGAAATGGTGAAGTTGGTGACAAATGAGGCGGTACCTAATATCGGTTGCTTTTTATTCTTGATTTGGCGCTTGTTTCCTGATGGATGATTATACAATACATCACTGATAGTCAATAATAATTCTTGGTGTCAGTTTTTATATATAATGATAATGGATATCAATAATCATGTAGGTAGGTACTCATAGTATGTGCAGCTGGTAGTCTGAAGAATCTCAGGGAGTTTTTCTTGTATCAATGCGAAACATTTGTAACATTATGAATAGGAACTACCAGGATTGATCTGAAAGCATAAAAACTGTTTTTTAATCCTTAAATTTTATGAATAGTCCCGGAAGTGGGTAGGTACTTTAGTTTGTAGGCGTCGCGTCGGTACAATCTATGATGTTAAAACACGATCATATGCACGGATATATTTTCTATGTAATATATTCTAAATTGTTCTAACAATACTAGTGAACAGTTTAGGATACATCGGCTACGCTGACTTGCTGGCCGATCTCTTACTCTAGATGGGGGCATCGCTAAGAATTTTCACACAAAGACTACGTTATGAAAAAGCACCTGAACCCCCGTTTTTGTTAAGTATTATATTAATTACTAGCTTTTGCCCGCGACTTCGTTCGCGTGGAATAGTGACTTCCGGCAGATTTTTGGTTTTACCCACATAGTTCCCGATCTCGCGGTATCTCTTCAAAAACGAAATGTGGAAGATATTCTAGGGAACTCTTCAAAAATCAACATAATGAGCTCTGCGTTTGAATTGAAGATATTTATACTCACTTAGGGCATTAAAGCCGTTATTGCCGATCGAAAAAGGCGAAAATGTTATTTTTCCTTTATTTTCAAAATATTATTTTGATTTGCCATAAAAGCCGACGTACTCGAGTTTGATCTACAGTTTCGGAAGCTCTTTGAGTTGCATGACGCCTGGAGTATAAGAGCCGTCACTCCTGCCTCACCTCCTCAGTCTCAGCAGCTCTTTGAGCAGCGTGACGTTCGGTGTCTAAGAGCCGGCGCTCCCGAGCCATCTCTTCTGTCTCAGCAGCTCTTTGAGTTGCATGACGCCCAGCATCTAAGAGCCGGCGCTCCCGAGCCATCTCTTCTGTCTCGGCAGCTCTTTGAGTTGCATGACGCCCAGCATCTAAGAGCCGTCGCTCCCGAGCCATCTCTTCTGTCTCAGCAGCTCTTTGAGTGGCATGACGCCCAGCATCTAAGAGCCGGCGCTCCCGAGCCATCTCTTCTGTCTCGGCAGCTCTTTGAGTTGCATGACGCCCAGCATCTAAGAGCCGTCGCTCCCGAGTCATGTCAGCGGTCTCAGCAGCTCTTTGAGTTGCATGACGGCCGGCATCTAAGAGCCGTCGCTCCTGCCTCGTCTCTTCTGTCTCAGCAGCTCTTTGAGCAGCGTGACGTTCGGTGTCTAAGAGCCGGCGCTCCCGAGCCATCTCTTCAGTCTCAGCAGCCCTTTGAGCAGCGTGACGCTCGGCGTCTAAAGTTAAACGGGCTTGAGTCTGTTCTTGAGACTCGTGACTTCTTGCAACTCTTTTAGCTTGAGCTCCGCTGGAACTACGTCCTAAATTGGACTTGCGTTTTCTCGTCATTGAAAAAAGTAGTTTAAAAAAGAACTTAAACTAAAGAAATATTACAGTCTTTCCGAACTTAAATTGAAAACTAACTGAAAACAAAAGAATTAAAAAAAAATACGAATTACGAACTTGATAACAATTTAAAAGAAATTATATTACAACCTATGCTTAAAACTAAATAATTTAAAAGGAACGATCTAATTAATTTAAAAATTAAAACGAATTTAGACATTTAGAATTTAGTTTAGTTTGATCTCGATTATTAGTCGATACTAAAATTGTTTTAGTATCTACTAATAATCGAGATCAAACTAAACTTACATTATACAACAACCAGACAACCCAACAAATAAACCTTTTAATCGACAAATACAACGGAACCTATTTTGAAAACAACCACCAGACATCCCAACAAATAAACCTTTTATTTACCAATTTTAAATTTACGAAACGATCAATCCACAATTCCACGACAGTACCAAAGCGCTCGGCCGATACCCAACCAAATGCGTGTAACGAAACCATAGCGCGATCTATTTCGATCCCAACGCCATCTATCGAGCATAGTGACAACTCGGATTATTTATCTATACTCCGTTCGGGCATTTTCTTTGTACTAAAAGTTTTATTATGTTGATATTATTTTTTTCATACCTTTTTACTATTTATTTACTTTTTTCAGTGAATTAAAACAATAACATGAACCGAACTCGTGTAACGATCGACACCATTGCGCGATCACCAACTCGACATATAGTACTAATAGAATTATCTATACTCCGTTAGAGCATTTTCTATGTACTAAAAGTTGTATTATATTATATTTTTCATACCTTTTTACTATTTATTTACATTTTTCCGATGAATTTTCAGTACTGAATTGATGCCGACTCTTGACCAATAGATGGCGCTGTATGTCCGGAATAAATTTTATTTTTTATTTTATTTTTTGTAATAAAAACTATCCTATGTCCTTTCTCAAGTTCCAAACTATGTCTGTACCAAATTTCACACAAATCGGTTCAGTAGTTTAGGCGTGAAGCAAAGACAGACAGACAGACAGACAGAAAGACAGACAGACAGACAGACAGACAGAGTTACTTTCGCATTTATAATATTAGTTTGGATTAATTATTATTCAAATAGTCAGATGAAACCAATATTGAAAGTAATGTCATCCATGACGGCGCCACAGAATAATTATTGCAATACGTCACAGTTCAAATTACACTTTACTTTTTTGAATAGGTCCTCTTTTCATTAAATACAAATGTATTCCAAAAAATAATAATAAATTATTACGATGTAACGCGTGACCTAAAGATGTTTTTTGACACACATAAAAATATATTTTATCCTAATACTAAATGATTAAATGGCAAATTGGTACAATTTATTGTCTTCTTCATTTTAATGTTCGTTGACAGGTAGGTTCCTATATTTTTAACGTAGTAGCAACATTCGGAAATGAAATGCAATATCAGTGACATAAGCGGAAAATACGTACCACAAAAGTAAAAAAAGACTTTTATTTTTGGTATCCGAAAGCCGGGAATCGTTTTCATAACAAAATCGTATAACTGATTAAAAAAATAGGAGTAATTTTATGAATTACATTTGGTTGTGACACTCTAGCTCCTTTGTTGGTACGAAAGTGTGGCATTGTCCTTTATATTTTTTTTTTGTCACAAGTCTGCTACTATAAGTATATTTACAGAAAACGAGGAAACCTGTTCCATCGTAATACAGTTTAAACGAGTACGGGGAACAGAGTGAATCAGTTCAGTGTTAACAACCAAAATAAGCACCGATACTTACCGAACAAAAATGTTAGCTATCTCTACGGCTTATTTGTTACTTACTTAAATTGTGCAAGGTTGTTATGTTGATTTGGGTAAACAAAGTTTTTTTTTTTTTACATTTGTATCTCGTACTGTATAAGACCTTCTTAGGCCGGGCGCGCACTAGGCAGCCAGGCTGCGGCAGCCAGAATATTTGCGCAGCCAGTTATAACAGCCAATCAACGACTAGTCTAGATCCTTCCGTCGAGCAATATGGACGTGGAAGAACTTGTTATTATTGCTTACCTATCTCGTAAAAAACGCAAAACAAAGAAAAGACACTGGATTCATCCTCTTTTTCTAGAAAGACACTCAAAAGGCTTATTCCAAACCTATTTCAAAGATGTTCGCGCATTCCCAGACCGGTTTTTTAACTACACGAGGATGTCAGTGCAATCGTTTGATAACCTTTTGGAAAAAATACGAAATTCAATCAAGGGCATTGATACTCCTATGCGAGCTTGTATAAAACCTGAAGAAAAACTGGTGGTAACTTTGAGGTGAGTACGAAAATGAAAGATATTGTTAATTAGTCTTAACATTTATTATTTATTTCTTACATGTATGGTAATGAATTACCTAGTTCAAGTGTGTAGTAAATAATTCTAGTAATTCAGAACCCTGAGACACATCTGTTGCATTTGTGTCAGTTGGTGATAACGCATCAGTATAAACAGTATTGTCTTGCCTGTCTGGAACAGCCGTAGAATACCCACGGCGGTCTTCAGTGGTCGAGGCTTCTGGTCTATAATTCGAGTGTGTCGAATATCCATAGCGATGCTGCCCACTGTTTGTGGTTTCCGGTCCATATTCAGTCGAGTATCCTTGACCTTGGCGATATTGTCCACTGAACGATGTTTGTCGTCTATATGATCTGGCGGCCGATGTCCCTGGTTCATAATCAACATAACGTTGGCGAAACGGACTAAATTCTGAATCGTGAGTTTCCATTTGAGCTCTTTTTATAACTTCAATTAACTCCATTTTTGTAGAAAGCTTACGATGTCTCGGGATGTATTTAAAATCATCTAGAAGTGAAAGTAGAAACAGTCTATCTGAATCAGACTCTTGCTGTCTTTCACGCTCTTCTCTCATTACAATACTTTCCCTTAATACCTGCACCAAATTATCGTCGTCACTTGTCTTCTTCTTTTTGGAAACAGATCGTTCACCTTGAGTACTACCGCTGTTAGTGATGGTTTCGGCAGTGCGTGTTTCTTCCATGCTATTTTGAGTTTCATTAATTACCACGGTAGGCCGAAGAAAATGAAGTTGTTCGAAATATACGTATGGACTCTTACACGAAGCTGCTGATCCACTTTTAATACCAGCTCTGCGTTTTACTTCCCTGCTGTAACTAGTCCTGATGTTCTTCCAGTTGCTCTGTAGAGATTTACCTGAAAATTATATTTTTTCTTTGTTACAGATATCTTGCTACAGGATGATCTTTAATGGAATTGAGTCATAATTATCGGATTGGACATACAACTGTCCGAGATATCATACATGAAGTTTGCATGGCGATTTGGGAGAATATGAGACAGTCATCGTTTCCAGAATTAAATGAAGAGAGGTGGCTTGAAATAGCAAAAGGTTTCAATGAAAATGCAAACTATCCCAATTGCGTTGGTGCCATCGATGGCAAGCATATAAGAGTGATAAAACGCAGAGATTCCCAGTGACCCTGGTCACTGTACTATAATTATAAAAAATATTTATCCATCGTTTTACTTGCTGTATGCGATGCAGATTACAAGTTCACATATATAGATGTTGGGGCTTTTGGAAAATGTAGTGACTCATCGATATATAAAAAATCCATTTTGTATCAAAAACTTGTCAACAAAGATATACAAATTCCGGAGAAGCGCCCCATAT